>CM060066.1:51464140-52181640 GCA_030533445.1 Cyprinodon diabolis | reverse complement strand
ATGGATGGATGGATGTATGATGGATGGAGAGATGGATGGATGGATGGATGGTGGATGGATGGATGGATGGATGGTGGATGTATGGATGGATGGATGGATGGATGTATGATGGATGGATGGATGGATGGATGTATGATGTATGGATGGTGGATGGATGGATGGATGATGGATGGAATTGATGGATGGATGTATGGATGGATGGATGGATGGATGGATGTATGATGTATGGATGGATGGATGGATGGATGGATGATGTATGGATGTATGGATGGATGGATGGATGGATGGTGGATGGATGGATGGATGGATGGTGGATGGATGGATGGATGGATGGATGGTGGATGTATGGATGGATGGATGGATGGATGTATGATGGATGGATGGTGGATGGATGGTGGATGGATGGATGGATGGATGGATGGTTGGATGTATGATGGAATGTGGATGGATGGATGATGGATGGATGGATGATGGATGGATGGATGGATGGATGGATGATGGATGGATGGATGGATGGATGGATGGATGATTGGTGGATGGATGGTTGGATGGATGGATGGATGGATGGATTGATGGATGGTGGATGATGGATGGATGGATGGATGGTGGATGGATGGATGGATGGATGGATGGATGATTGGTGGATGGATGGATGGTTGGATGTATGATGGATGGATGGATGGATGGATGGATGGATGGATGGATGGATGGATGGTTGGATGTATGATGGATGGATGATGGATGGATGGATGGATGGATGGATGATGGATGGATGGATGGATGGATGGATGGATGGATGGTGGATGGATGGATGGATGATGGATGGATGGATGGATTGATGGATGGTGGATGATGGATGGATGGATGGATGGATGGTGGATGGATGATGGATGGATGGATGGATGGATGGTGGATGGATGGATGGATGATGGATGGATGGATGGATTGATGGATGGTGGATGATGGATGGATGGATGGATGGATGGTGGATGGATGATGGATGGATGGATGGATGGATGGTGGATGGATGGATGGATGATGGATGGATGGATGGATTGATGGATGGTGGATGATGGATGGATGGATGGATGGATGGTGGATGGATGGATGGATGGATGGATGATTGGTGGATGGATGGATGGTTGGATGTATGATATATGGATGGATGATGGATTGTTATCATATGCTAAGTCCAGCAAACACTCTCAGGATGTCATAAAGCAAATCTTAACTGGTCCCATTGAAACCTGCAACCTACCAAATAAGTCCACAGTGCAGCGTCCAAATTTGGTAGGTTACAAATCTATTTGTTTCAGTAGAAATGAATAGAAAAAACCCATCAAGGTTTGTGCTGTGCGACCTGGTGCCATGAGCATTAATATTCATTTCTCTTAGGATTTATTTTCCCTCTGTACCTGTGGCCTGTGTGAGAGAGAAATCAAAGATAGCAAATGTTTAGTTCAGCTGCTGGGTTAAAGTTTGGGAGCATCCATTTTTCCAGTGGTGTATGTGTGGGAGTGAATTTGGTTTTGTTTTTTTACTCTTTGAACTATGCTTATCTGTTTTTGTTCTCTCATGAATGGATCTGCAGCACATTTCAGTTTCCACTTGTTTAGAGATTTGTCGTGGTAGTATTGAATCCATTCTCTCACAGCTCCTCGCTGATGTTGCCTTTGTTCCCCCGAAGCTGGAATTCTTCCCTGGCTTCTGGGAGTGTGAGGAAGTCTAATGGCTCCAATGGGAGTGACACCAAACTGTCTTTGATAAATTGTTTTTAAATTACAACATAATCTCATTTGTGCAGCAATTTCCTCAAGACTCCAACAGTGAAACGATTCAGGCTATGTGGGGATTGGCTTACAAATACACATACACACAGACATGCATACGTGAATTCATGCAAATGTGCGCACACACACACACACACACACACACACACTGAGGGTTATCTGCTTTGGTGAGGATTGTGTTACATGACCTGCAGCTCGGAGGCTAACCAAATTACTGCCTCCAAACTACTAAAGTGGTCATTAAGGACACACTCTTTCTCTGTTTCTC
Organism: Cyprinodon diabolis; assembly: GCA_030533445.1. Taxonomy (NCBI): domain Eukaryota; kingdom Metazoa; phylum Chordata; class Actinopteri; order Cyprinodontiformes; family Cyprinodontidae; genus Cyprinodon; species Cyprinodon diabolis. Next base: position 52,179,582 of record CM060066.1, on the reverse strand, counting down.
TTTGTCTCTGTCTCTTGCCTGCTCCCTCTTTTTCATCATCTTTTCCAACCCATTTCCATTATATTTCCTAATTATTTTTGCTTAATCTGTTTTTTTGTGTCATGTTTTTAACCCTCTCACTTCTCCTGGTCATTTCTCTCTTTTTTTCCAAATTGCCACCAAGTATCCATTCTTCTGCAGACTTTTATCTCAGTGATGCTATATTCTATTTTTATCTCATGAAGTACTGTATGTGTCCTTTATAACAGAAACGTGGATGTAGCAATAGCTCTACAAGGAAAAAGAGAAAACACTGAATGTTGTCCATTTTAAAACCAACATTGATGTGATTTTTGAAAATAATAAAATATTTGTAGCCTGTAGGTACTGTAGCATTTCTCCAAATGTTATTTAAAGAAAAAGTCAACTATAGGCACATATGTGGTGAGATATTGCTTTTGGGACTATGCTAGGATGACCACACGTCCTCTTTTGCATGTGCAATTTTTACGTCCTGGAGAATACGACAGAGTATTAGGGCCAGGCTAGAGATTTTTTTATTCTATATTGACAATAAAGTCATAACATTACGAGAATAAAGTCTTAAAATTACGAGAATAAAGTCGTAAAATTACTAGAATAAAGTCGTAAAATTACGGGAATAAAGTTTTAAAATTACGAGAATAAAGTCTTAAAATTACGAGAATAAAGTCGTAAAATTATGGGAATAAAGTTGTAAAATTGCGAGAATAAAGTCATAACATTACGAGAATAAAGTCTTAAAATTCTGAGAATAAAGTCGCAACGGAAATAGTCATGGAATTATAAGAATAAAGTTGTAGCATTACGAGAATAAAGTTTATTCCTGGTCCTTGGAGGACACAGCTGCTGAAATCAAACGCGCCTTAAGACAGCTAGTTTGCAGTGCATGTAGGGGCCATCTGAAGTGTTGCCTAGAGTTCAGGACCCTGATACACTGCCACTATTATGATATTTCTATGTGGTCCCTTTCTATGCGCATGTTCTAAACATGGGGGAACTCCCATGTGTTATATAAATGCAATTTCATTCTCAACATGACTCCAAATCCTCTTTTTACGTTCTGTTAGTATCTGATTGGATAGTTTTCCAGGAATCCTCCATCGTGCTTCTAAAGCCGGGACGCACTGTACGAGTTTTTACCCTTTTCATGCCGATTCTCCAGTCATGTGAGACCTTTTTAAGATAGGGCCGAGTTTCAGCTTGATCATTCATCCTGCGTCATGTAGTATACAGGGGGTAATGAGGGGCGATTAGCCTCTCGTGACCCCCTCCTGATCAGGATTCATGAGGTTGGGAGAAAATCAAACATGTTTGAAATTCAGTCGGCCGTCATGAGGTGTTCGATGGCAAATCCTGCTGCTGAAGCAGAGCTTCGAGCCCATTTACCAGAACTTTGAGCACTGAGCATGCGCAAACAAGGGAGTTCTTTTTCTTCCAGATTGACGAGTCCAACCCGCTCCATGTCTCGGTGCTGAGTCCGACGTGTGGTTTTTGGATGTGCAATGCGAATTCATATTTAAATGTCAAACCATTCTGGCTTAAACATGTATATAAATATACTCTTTATCAGACGATATTTACAAAAAAGTTATACAATTTCTATTTTTAAAAAATCCTGTCTTATAATCTGTGTTTGTTTGTTTTTTCGTTATCTTCTGCAGGCCAGTTGTTATACTTCAGCCTGAACACCTAAATTCGGCCAATCATATATCAACGGTCATCTGTCAATCAATTTTTTTTGGTCATAGCGTCTTGATTCATATGTCGCAGCTAATATACGCACCCAATCTCATTTACTTTATTCACTTATTCACTAGTCGTGCACCACTCGGGAGAATTTGGAAATGCAACGGTTGGAACAGTTGCTTCCCTACGACTTTTAAGTGCTCAGTCCAGAAGGAGAGAATATGTTTGGTTTTTAAATTAGTCTTTAAGGTTCCTTAAAAAAATTGAAAATGTAATGCGTTTATTATTATTATGTGCTTCCAAAATTCAGGAGAAGTCGAAGTCATCGTACAGTTGGAGCTTTAGCTGCGTGCAACAGCTGAAACTATTGCACAGTGTTATGCCTGCCTTAACAATGATTAAACTAATTAAATTATTAAAATAAGCTTACATCCAAAAGGTGTCTAAACATATTCCTCAAAGAAAACCTGAAATAAGCCAAATATTTTTTGTGTTTCTGTCAAAAGTATTTAGACTGCTTTGTTTTTTATGCTTTAAAAGGTACAGTGATGTTTTATTTTTTAAGTAGTGTTACAGTATATGAGCCATAGTGAGTGGTTTACATCATACATCTAGCAGAGCATTGTCTGGATGGACTCAGCTTGGATAAAAAGGAAGAGGTTTGGATTGTAAATAAGCACAAGAACAAATTGGATTTCTGCCCTGCTAAAATAACCCAAGGTCCACAGAAATTTCACAGCAAATAAGCTGAAAGGAATTCATTAAACATATTTATTCCTCAGTAGAGTTTGAATTAGTTATTTACTAGATTGGGCTAAACTGTTCATATTTGCAAAATAAGCATCAACATTATTTTTTCATTCTTACATTTCTTACGCAATATAATTTCCTTACGCCCTAAATCATCCTGCTGTTTAAACAATCACAAATGCTGCTTCTTTTAGCTGTTTGGATATGAAAAGCTCCATTTTTAGTTTGACATCCACCTGGCAGCTCTCCTACATCTGCGTCCCTCTGGGGAATCACTTTGCCTCAAACCGATAAGCTTCATGTGAGGTCTGTAAGGGCGGCCTCCACCTGAGTGGGCAAAACTCAAACCTCAGTGATGGCAGGTCTCTGTGTCTACTGCAAGCATATTTTTATGTTGTCACCAAGATTACTCAGCAGGCAGGTTTCACTTGAAACAAGACAAAAAAGATCAGAATCAGCTTGAAGCTCCATCAAATGATGCAAAGGGAATCAATTTCCGATGTTTGGATCCATCGAATCCACCGTTTGCCATCCGACAGTCTGCTATTGAGATTAATGAGACCAGAAACTTTTTCAAATCTGTTGTCATGTAGAAGTAAGACTGTAGTCTCAGTTTCCTGATCTTAGCCAATAGCCTGCTCTGATTCATTGCTGCTGATCAACTTCAGGGTGTGATGTAGACCATGTGCTTTATATCTAAGCCGAGATAATGCTTTGATAAGAAAAGATATTTTTTCCTTGAGATGGTTATACACAGATAGGCCTCCTTGTTTTAAATGCAAAGATGCTCCAAATGACATTTTCTACCCTGTCTACAGCCAAACCATTAAACTAACCCTAAGTCCTCACTTTAATAGTGAAATGCTCCAAACTGTCCTCACTTTGCAGCAAATACAAGCCCCCTAAACACACACACTCACACATAACGTATATAATGGTCTTTAAGCTGTTCCATCCAACACTGGCTGCAAACAGCCACAGGCCCCCAGTTCACAAGCTCATTAGGAGGAATGTAAACACATCTTAACGCAACGAGTGATCAGGAAAATTGTTGTTCTTACCGAAGGAGAGACATAAATTGCTTTCAATATTTGAAGCAAATATCCATTGTAAATCATCTGAAAGGCTAAATGTGAAATATGCCTGGCATAAAAACTGACTGCTGATTCTTTTCTTGATCTGTTTGATTATCAAAGTATCCATTTGATCTGTTATTTCTATTACTGGAAAATGAAAGAAATGAGAAATCCGTGCTTTCAGTCATTCGCCACTGCTGTTTTTTTTAAAAGAAAAATAGAAAGTATTTGGTTACTTAAAGGAAAAGTCCGGTCAGCAATGAATAATCCATGGATCATTATTTATACCTAAAACTAATACGTTTGCTTTGATCTAATGAATTTAGAGTTAATCAGTAAAAAAAAAAAAAATGTTCGTTATGATCACTGAGTCTGGGAGCGGCCATTTTTGCCCAAATATAGTAACCCCTCCCTCCTGCCAGCAGTGACGTCACGGTGCGGTAAGCCTAGCGCCATTCTCCCCGCTTTACAAGCTAAATCAATGGGAACTACTAGACACATCTGCAATCAACAACAATTATTGAAGATTTCCAGAGGACTTCACCATTGAAATTCACCAGAGCTATAGTGAAACTGACAGTGCATCAACAACAATTATTGAAGATTTCCAGAGGACTTCACCATTGAAATTCACCAGAGCTATAGTGAAACTGACAGTGCCCACGTGCATGGCAGCTGGATGCTGGAATACATCGGGGAAAAGTGAAAAATAGTTATTCCACCTTTCTGATTCCTGATCCTCCACGGACGGGTTGGTCGTTGGATCGCCAACTTGAAGAGGGAGGATTTGCCATCGAACTTCTGGCCAGAGAAAAAACACGTAATATGTAGCCAACATTTGGAAGAAGAATGTTTTCAGGATGACTTGGATAACAGCGCGTTGTGACAAACACCAGATACAGCACTGGGACTTGATCAACAGCCGATACCGCACCGTGACGTCACAAACCAGTAGGTGGCAGTAGTGTTCTTTGACAAACATGGATGCCTCCAGTAAAGCACATTCAGATGAAAATTACTCTGAATTAAAAACACTGATCATTTATTGAACAACATGTAATAATTTCATATTTTTCTGAATATGACCCAACTTTTCCTTTAAAACAGCGTCAGTTCTTAAAAGTCCTTCAACATAAATCTTTGGTAATTTGAGCAAATACAAGATGAGAGAATTAAACTGTTGCTAAGCAACGGCATTTTTATTGTACTCAATTTTGACAAGACAGATAAGTATGTTTAAATTCAATCAGCCAAATAATGATCGGTGAGCGTTCAATATGTGTTTAGTTGAACGTTACTAACCAAGCTATAGAACCTTTTCATTACTGTGTTTAAAGTTCAAGTATTTTAATATTAAATTCATACATTCTGCATAAAAAATGTTGTGTCTTTGTGTGGAGCTCTAACCAAAACAACGTATTGTTGCACAGCAGGCCCGTTGACAAAAAGCATACTGACAGACACAACTGAAATTCTTTTGATATTTCAACATCCAACCAGTGTGAAGATATTAAGAAAGCGTTTTCTTACACTCTGTTTGGGAGACAGTGGCGTTTGCAGCTGGGGGGTTTTTGGTTTGAACCCCAGCGTTCATCTCAGCTGTTGTCTCCTTGGCCAATATTCACTTGCACTGTCTACTGAGGGCGGTCACCTCTGTCAGTGTGCCCCAGGGCAGCTATGGCTACCCTGTCTGTCCACATCAGCGTATGAATGACGGATTGTAGCGATAAGCAGTATAGAGTCCCGTAACTTGATAAGCCATTGACTTGTCTGCACTTTTATACAATTCCTTGATGGTACTATTTTGCATCAGTTCAGCTATAGCCCACCACATACATATGATACACAAGGCAGATTTAATAAATTTCTCTCATTTGCACCCTTTTTGCTTTGTTTTATTCATTACCACTGTATCTGTTGCTATTAAGATGTCATATGCTGATATTCTCAAACAAGATTTTTCTTTCTTTAGTTAATTTTAGCTTGAAATAGAAGATCTAATTTTCTAAATGTAATAGCAATAAAAGCTAACAATCCAGCTAGAAGCTGAAGGAAGGGCTTGTTGGGCTTTTCTCACCCATATTTAACAGATCAAACTTTCACCTTTTGCCTTGTTGTTTTAATCAGCGATATCTCTGATATATAACACTACTTTATGCCTTTTAAGATCTTTAGTATTTACTTCTCTTTTACCTTTCCTGTGTTGTTAATTCTCATTTTGCAACTTACCACTACTCAAACTATACATTGATTATCTTTCTTTGCTGTAGCCTAAACTTCAGGACTGATTGGAGCAGATCTACTTCATTTATGGGTCAAAGATTTTTTCCCTCTACAGGATGTAGAGGTAAGCCTGGCTTATGCGGCTCTGATACCACATGTTCCTGGACTTCCATCTAAAGTTCAAACTCTGCACTGACATTCAAACATATTTGTGGCTGCTGTCAAGGGGGCCATGTTGATTTTTAGGCTAAATGCACACAGCAGGTTTTGCTGCTTAGTTCTGATTTCTTGTTAAAATCAGATTTCCTTACTAGAATTTAAGGGTGTTGTGCAACTTCACCTGAAGATTATGAATATATCAAATAACTAGAACTGGAAGGTATACGTTGTTATTTAAGGGTTTTTTCAAAATTGTATTGTATTTTATTGTATTCTTTTATTTGATTATACCAGTAATTTGCTTACTTACCAGGGTTCTTAGTCTTTTACATTGAGGTGAGAGTGTTTTTAGCGCCCCTGAGTGTTTCTGATTACCTGATCCTGACCTTTTCTGCCTCTTAACCACTGAGCCTGCCTGGTCCTGTTCTGGTCTATTTACCTAACCTAGCTTCGGACACTTGGTTTTTCTTAGCTCGAGTCAAGTTACAAGTGTTTTTTTCATTATCTGCATTTTCAGGCTACTTAAATAGGTTTGACTGCTTAAATAAACTCAGTCGGAGAGGTGTGACATCAGAGGGGAGTCGTTCCTGTTACATCAGTTAATCTCAATAAGGGGGTATTAACACCTACAATATTTGGTCTGCTGGTTTTTCCCTCTTGGTCGAGACTTTTGTGAATGTTTGAAAATATTTAAAGAACCTGTGTCCGCACCAAACGACCGCACAGAGACCAGCTTTTTGAACTGGTCTGAGTCTGCTTCTAAAGAGACTGTGGTCTTAATACAAACTGTGATCTGACCTAAATACAGAAAAATGTGTTTCTGTGGGCCCTGAAAGCCACCATAGCAATGAACATACAATTGAAATCGTACTTGTCCCTCTTTCTGTTACTTAGCAACACTGCTGCCAGATAGCAGTGGCTCTCCCTCGGCTTGTAGGACGTATTGTCCATCACTGTCTCAAACTTTGAAATGTCTTTGAAAGTCTTGAAATTTACATTGCATGAGCTGCTCTTCACGTTCTCAGTTGTTTTGCAGTTGCAAAAACAGCATATATATGCAAAACAGTGCTGCATGCAGGACTCCCAGATTGGTTTTCCTCAGCATCTGTTCTCTTTCCCGCTGCATTTTTGGCCCATGGAAATAACGGTCACCAGATGCTTGACTTTGTGAGATGTTACAAAAAAATAAGGTGCACGTTTGGTGTGGACCCTAAGAGATGCACAGGAGACATGTTCAAACCCCAGGCATATAAAAGATAAATAGGCTCTTTAAAGAATGATTTAGACGATGTGTCTCAGCTTCAAGCAGCAATATTTTCTTCTTCTACAGTTTTTAATGCTGTCTTTCTTCTCTACAACTGAGGTAAATGTGACTTCATTAATTATTTACTACATGGATTGGTGTTTAAGCCTTGTAATTACCCTTTGGTGGAAGAAGTAAACTCTAGATCTGCAGTGAAGGAAAGAAATGAAACAGTTATGTGCTGCAGATAGGGAGGGAGGAACCGTGACAAATATTAAGTAAGTCATTAAGTGAGTTATTGAGTAAGTATTGGCATTAATAAGTGTGACATTTAGGGTGACAGAGACATTTATCTCCCAGCAATCCTTTTGTAGCCTATCTTCCCCCTACATTTTAAGACCTGTTCATTGTTTACAGTTGACTAAAATAAAGAATGAATGAGCGAAATACAAGAACTGTTAAACTTGGGATGGTTACCTTTAGCCATTTAGAGGAGAATTAAAGAAACAAGTAATTAGCATGGATCTTTACTTTTATACAACCTATGCACTGACATTGCTTCACATTTAGTGATTTTTCAACCAGGATACTAAATATAATTTAGCCGGAAGTTTAGGTGTTGATGCATACCATTCTTGGGAATAACCACTGTGCAAGTTTTATGGTTAAATCATAGTATTTTTTTTAAAGGCTCCGTCAGTCAGTTCATTAGAGAGTGATTCAGGTCATGCTCTCTGGGTGTGTGTGTGGGAGTGACGTAGTGTACTGCACTCTTTCACTAACCTGGCTGCTTTGTTGAGTCTCTGCTGTCAGTGACACCTTAGCAAAAGAACTGTTTCTGAAGTGGCATCACAAAGGACCGGTCACAAGGGCAAATAAAACCCTGTCACAAACTCCACACAGGGGTAAGGAAATAATGAAACCAGAGAAAAAGTCTGATTGGCAACAGAAAAGGAACTGAAGGAACTGAAAAGAACTGTTACATAGAACAGATGCTAGGATTGGTTTGGTTCCATCATTTGGTTCATTAATAAATTCTCTCTAAAGGTCATCGAAGATTTAGGGTTTGAACGTTTTCTGTCCATGAAAAAAAAAGTCTCCGGGATGCCTCCCTGAGAATTTCTGTAAATGCAGACTTTTTGTAATGGTAGTGTTTTTTGTAAATCTTTCAAATGATTGTTTTTTGCTTTCACTTTGCAACAACAAAAAATAGATTTCACAAAACAAATTTGCATTTCAAATAATAAAATACCTTTCACATCAGGTCCTCTTGATGTCACATATTTTTCCTGCCCAGCCACTGAACCAGGGGAGTCCCATCCGGTTTAACCTGTGCAGATTGAACACACCTGCTTCAGTGGTTCACACTGTACGACAAAACTGCAGGGTTTTGTCGTACAGTGTGAGCTGTAGCTGCATTCAACAATTGAAAAAAATCGCACAGTTTACGCCCAGGTTAACAGTGAGTTGGACGTAGCAGCTTCAGTCTTTAGTTGGAGAGAAGAGTGACTCTCCTCCGTTTCCCCATCGAAATGCAAAGCTTCACTTACCTTCCATGAATTAAAATGTGGGATGTATGTATATTCAGAGTAATGTATCAATTTAAAACAGAACAGAAAACCTTTTATTATTCTCATTTATTATTTTAAAGCTTTTTTGTTAAGGTAAATCCCTCCCTGCATCTAATTTACTGTACAAGCAGACCAATCTACTGTATCTTCTTCTGCTAACTGTATTTAACTTGAATCTGACAAGATTGATTAATGTAGCTTCATTCAGATAAAATATCATTGGACATTTAAAATTTATAGAGTTCATCTTTAGTTTTAGAAAGATTTTGAGTGTTTAATAAGTTAAGAGTAGAAAATTAAGCATTGTGGCTCTCACATCCCTGCTGCTGTTAAATATTTGTGCTGATATTTATGCACTTAGTTTTAAAAGTGTTCACTAAGAAAGATCCTCTGCTGGACAAGACGGTGTGTGGGTCTTATCTTAGATAAGCTTTTTTCCAGTTCTAGATGTTTTAGCAGTGGTGGGCGGTTCATCTGGCACCTTTCAGTTAGCACCCCTCAGCTTAAAAAAAAATAAATAAATAAAATATATATACATATATATATATATATATATACACTATATTGCCAAAAGTATTTGCTCACCCATCCAAATTATTGGAATCAGGTGTTCCAATCACTTCCATGGCCACAGGTGTATAAATTCAAGCACCTAGGCATGCAGACTGTTTTTACAAACATTTGTGAAAGAATGGGTCGCTCTCAGGAGCTCAGTGAATTCCAGCGTGGAACTGTGATAGGATGCCACCTGTGCAACAAATCCAGTCGTGAAATTTCCTCGCTCCTAAATATTCCACAGTCAACTGTCAGCTGTATTATAAGAAAATGGAAGTGTTTGGGAACGACAGCAACTCAGCCACGAAGTGGTAGGCCACGTAAACTGACGGAGCGGGGTCAGCGGATGCTGAAGCGCATAGTGCGAAGAGGTCGCCAACTTTCTGCAGAGTCAATCACTACAGACCTCCAAACTTCATGTGGCCTTCAGATTAGCTCAAGAACAGTGCGCAGAGAGCTTCATGGAATGGGTTTCCATGGTCGAGCAGCTGCATCCAAGCCATACATAACCAAGTGCAATGCAAAGCGTCGGATGCGGTGGTGTAAAGCACGCCGCCACTGGACTCTAGAGCAGTGGAGACGCGTTCTCTGGAGTGACGAATCGCGCTTCTCCATCTGGCAATCTGATGGACGGGTCTGGGTTTGGCGGTTGCCAGGAGAACGGTACTTGTCTGACTGCATTGTGCCAAGTGTAAAGTTTGGTGGAGGGGGGATTATGGTGTGGGGTTGTTTTTCAGGAGCTGGGCTTGGCCCCTTAGTTCCAGTGAAAGGAACTCTGAATGCTTCAGCATACCAAGACATTTTGGACAATTCCATGCTCCCAACTTTGTGGGAACAGTTTGGAGCTGGCCCCTTCCTCTTCCAACATGACTGTGCACCAGTGCACAAAGCAAGGTCCATAAAGACATGGATGACAGAGTCTGGTGTGGATGAACTTGACTGGCCTGCACAGAGTCCTGACCTCAACCCGATAGAACACCTTTGGGATGAATTAGAGCGGAGACTGAGAGCCAGGCCTTCTCGTCCAACATCAGTGTGCGACCTCACAAATGCGCTTCTGGAAGAATGGTCAAAAATTCCCATAAACACACTCCTAAACCTTGTGGACAGCCTTCCCAGAAGAGTTGAAGCTGTTCTAGCTGCAAAGGGTGGACCGACGTCATATTGAACCCTATGGATTAGGAACGGGATGTCACTTAAGCTCATATGTGAGTCAAGGCAGGTGAGCAAATACTTTTGGCAATATAGTGTATATATATATATATATATATATATATAGAGAGAGAGAGAGAGAGAGAGAGAGCAAGTGGTTCATTAATTTAAACCAGGAGAAACTAAAACTTTTTCAATAGCAAGTTCTGCATAAAGCATATTGATAAAATAGTTTTTTCAAATTATTATTGTTTATATTTTTACAATCTTAATATATTTACTGCTCCAAGTGGGTCTGTCTGTCACCTAAAGGCATGTTTTAGAGTCTCTATTCTCCAGGTAATAATGAATACAGAGATCAGTAAAGCAAGTTAAGCATTTAAGACAACACTATACTCTATAACCACAGCTCCGCCACATTTACATCACCAGTAGCTGTTTTGATTCAATATGCATCTAATTACCAGTTAAAATGGAGCATAATGCATGAAAATAAAATATATTCCACTCACCAGAGATGCTGATTATTTATAAACTAAATCCATCCTTGTGTCTTTGTTCAGGAAGTCTCAGTATTTCAATTTATTATATGCCATTGAGGCCAAAAAGCTTTTAACAAAAGAGAATCTAAAATATAGATTGTCGCTACCTTAACTTGGCTGTAAACATTTTTTTTTGTTGTTGATGGCATTAAAATTATTTCTAAGAGCAATAAAAGAGCATGAAATGCATTAAATTAGAGTTACTCATTCCTGTATAAACCCTGTGATAACTGGATGAAATGTTTCTCAAATGGACGTTAGGTGAAAGTAAAAAACATCCATTTAATATTTAGCTCCTTATAATACTAAATACTTGATTTCTTACTGTTAGTGATAAATAATATTGTTTTATTTTTTTTTAAGTGCTCAAAGATTTTGATTGATTGATTAATTTAGATTTTTTAGAAAATAAAAAAAGTGCTTTAGAATAAGGTTGACTGCTTGACGTCCAAGAATCAATATTTACATTGGTCCTTCTGGGACTAAAGAACGTCTCTCTCCCTTAACTTCCACCTATTTTCATTTACAGAAAAACAGATCAGTAAAGTAAAATAGGAAAAACTGCAATGATTCTCTGTATCCCAAGAAATGTATATTTAAAAGTGGATAATTCTGTTTTAGCATGATTAAAATGATCCTTTGCTTCTCATTTGTAGCAGAGTGGAGATCAATCACTTCAAGCTTAACAGTCTTGCCTCTAGCTAATAGTAGCTAATTATTATAGTAACAGCTGAGCAGGTAAAGCTCTTTTAGCACATTTTTACTGGAAAGTTGTCAATATTGCTTCCCTCCTCAGCGTGGGACTCTTTAGTATATTTTTCTCCCAGCAGCACTTGACAAAGAACCATGAACAATACTGTTGATAGTTACTGTTTCCAGGAAGAATTGTCTAGTGTGTTTTTACATGTTTATTTTTATTAAATAAAAAGAGATATTAGAGCATATAAGGTGAAGTTAAATCCCGATTTGTTCAATTTCCCTCATATGCCTGCCTTTAAGGAGGAGAGCTTCACTCACACCGAGGTCCCTATGTTGGTTTATTGTTTTACTTCTTTTCTTATTTTACACTACAGCAGAAAAAAAGATTTAAAATAACAGGTTTGAGCTAAATTTCCAGGACTATAATAAAATGGCATATTTGCTGTTCTATGAGCCCCAATATAAGCCTGGTTAAAAGCCCTAGAATGAAACGACAGGTTTTCTTCCTTTTATGGTATGATCATTAATATTTAGATGAGCTGATTGGTTGGTTTAACATGAGCCAAGCTGCTGAGCAAAGACGCATCATAGCAACAAGCATTCACTCACTGAAACATCAAATTGTTGATATGGTAGGGTGAGCAGACGTCCTCTTTTTCCCGGACATGTCCTAACTTTTATACCTAAAAAAATGTCCGAGGGGAATTTCGAAATCCTCCGGGAATTTGGTCGACTACAGTCGACTACAGGGGACACAGCGAGCGAACCCAACCTTGTGATGGTAGCCTGTACACTGGCGGCTCTATGCTTCCCGCCGCCTTCCTTAACGACCCCCAGCCCCTGTCCTCCGGCTGAGGACGGGCGGCTCATGGCTCTCAAGTGTCCTCCTCTTCAGAAACCCAAATATGGTCAATATGCTGGCATTGTTATCAACATGTTAGTGACAGAATCCTACTTCCAGCTGCGGTTGTGATGGCCTTACGGTCGTAACAACCCTTCGTTTCAGTAAAAGAAGTTTAGCAAATCCTGCTTTGAACTGTCCAAGATTTTAAAAGCTGTCTTTGGTAACATGCTTCGAGCACATGAACAGCTGAGCAGCAAACTTTTCAAGGATCTTTTGATAGACAAAAATAATACATGGCTGTCGAGTCTTTGGATCCTTGGGAAGACTGTGAAAATGTTCCCCTTGCAGCCTGGAATACTGCATTTACTCCTGTGGTTCTGGCTCATTTCCATATGAGTAACTGCCTGCTTTTACAGCTGCTTTTTGTATCTCTGCTTCTGTCTCCTTGAAACCCAGTCGGCCTCGGCAGATGGCCGCTCACACTGAGCCTGGTTCTGCTGGAGGTTTCTTCCTGTTCAAAGGGAGTTTTTCCTCTCCACTGTCGCTACAAGCATGCTTAGTGTGAGGGATTGCTGAAGAGTCAATGAGTCGATGCAATCAACTGGTTTTCCTTAGATAGAAAACTTTGTATCAATTTGACTGTATGATCTGGTGGAACTGTAAAGTGTCTTAAGATGACGTGTGTTGTGAATTTGGCGCTATATAAATAAACTGAATTGAATTGTAGAAGTAAACCCAGCTGCAGACTAAACAGCTAAACTTCTTCCATCTACCTCTATTCATGTTCTTGGGCCGTGAACCAGTGGGCTGGTCTGGATGTCAATTTCAGGGCGTGACAAAACTACAGGCCAGAACCAATTAAGACAACATCCCTGAGTTTGGATTCGCCTGTTTTATTGTGGAAGTTTAGAATTGTGAGAGTTGCAAAGAAAGGAGGTGTTGATGGGGTTTGAACTTCTCTGTACGTCCGTTTCACCCACTCAACTATCGTTATTCATCTGTGACAATGGAAACTCCGTTTTGCATTCTATGACCCCTTTAATGAAGTGCCGATTGGATTTTTTTCCCCTTTGTTTTTCTTTTTGGAATCCATGTTATGTTTGCTTCACCTTTGTAGTTTGCACCATGTTTTTGTTTATTTTGTACATATTAGAGAGTAGCTCTGTTTTACATACAATCATTTAAATTTGGTTTGTTCTTCTTGCTTTATTCGACTACACCGATCGTTCCATTCTGAATGTTGTAATCTGCTTCCTCTGCTTTAGGATGAGATGAGTATTTTCTGAAGCCGATTAGGTGCATGGCATAGCCGTGTAGAAAAGACACATTAATAAAGAAGAGGAAGGCACTCGGAGAAAATATCACATCCTCTTGTTTACATAAAACAGCACTCACCTTGAGCCAGCTTTTTCAATAACAGTTGTACAGTAGTTGCATGCTTTTCTCTTTGTCATTTCTTTTTTCACTTTACTAAAGCAAAAAAGAAAAAGCTGAGAATCATACAGATTCATTTTTAATACCTCCCAAAAAATACATCCTGCTGCTGGAGATGTTGAGATCAGGATTTGGTTTTACTAATCCAGACCAGGTTTCCAGTCTGGTACCTCATTAAAATGAACACAACCATCATCATAGTAATGCTGTAACACTATGCAGTTATAAAACCACTGCATTTAGGCGGATACATCAACCGGCCAATATTACCATTTTATTTCTTCCATCAGCATCGATATGTGAATGCATTTGCTAATTCCTCACAATAATAGCTAAAAGTGACAAATGCGTATATATTTATCCTATTATTTGCAGTTTCTTGATCTGTTTAAAATATGTTTCTCTGATGCACATTGAGTTTGCTTAGTTTCTTATAGTCATGGTATATATTTTTGTACATTAATGCATTATTTGCACAGATATACTGTAAATGAGGATTTGAACTTTTTACAGGCATCCATGTCTTTCTGCAAATAGACTACTGATTATATTTTCTTTGTTTTTTTATACAAGTATGGCATTTTTATCCCCGCAGTGTTCCTTCTTCTGTTTTCCTCTTGTTTGATGCGTAGTTCAACCTTTCCAAATTAATGTGTTCATTTTCCTACTGTTTGGTCCTATTGAATATTTTTCAAATCGACTAATCTGTTGAATATTTATTTGATTAATCGATCAATAATTTGGATAGCAAAAGGTTCCTCAAAGAAGATTTTTTTCAAAAGTTAACCCACCTGAAACTAAAACTTTTCCAGTGGATCAGTGCTGGATAGGGCATATTGTATGGGGAAAAATATTTTATCTTAAATACAAAATGTTTACATATTTTTTTTTTACAATTTTGGTATAATTACTGCTCTAAGTACAGTGCTCTAACTGCTCGGGCATCTATTCTGGATGACAATTATAATCAATTAATCATGATTAATTGATTTAGGTATACTGCTTTCATATGCCTGCTTTTAACATTTGTCATGATCTTGGGATGTTCCTTGTTGATTTTCTGCATTTCTTTCTTGTTTTCGTTGTTAAGGTCTTGCCATACTCTCTTCATTTTTGTGATTTCGTTTTTATGTTAGTGCTTTGTATTTTCTTCAAGCCTTCTATTATACGAATGCGTTCAATCTTCCTTGAGTCATTTGTTTTATTAACCTCTATCTATATTGTTTCTTGATATCTGTTAAAGGTATAGAGGAGTATTTTTATGAATTTTTTAAAAGAATCACCCTCTCTACTACTACTACAAAAAGAAAAACACATGCATAACCCTGTACCCGCTCCCGAGAGGGAACGTCTATTACACGCGAGCGAGGGCGTGCACAAGCCCATTTCTCTTCGTGCACGCTCTGTTTAAAAGTAGCTGTCTGCATCGCTCATACAAGCTTACTTTCGAAAAGAAGACTTGCAATTTTTTTCACTATGTCAGACTGACCACTGGTGAGTGAAAATGGGGATGAGCATGTAGGACGGCCTTACCTAAACATATCACCAGAATGATTGACAATTAGGGGAAGCACTTATTTAGATGATCCACTCAGAAAAAGAACATCCTATTCTAGGGCTGGGCGATAATTCAATAACGATATATATCGATCGATAGACGTGTGGCGCAATAGAAAAAAGGAGGGTCGATAAAAGTTCGATAATAAAGAAATGCAGTTTTCCTTCCTTCTAATTGTAGCCTATCATGTAGGTTTATGCTAGTCGCTACTTCCTCCCAACCAATCACAATCGCGGACCCAGGCATGGTGTCACCAAGCGCCGCCCTCTCAAACCACAACACAGAGCACATGCAGATGTTGCAGCAGGAGAGGCGGAGGAAATTGTTTCAAATAAGGGTTTTTGTAGTTCGGCAGTTTGGCAGTTTTTCGGTCATGGCAAGTCGGACAAAAAACAAACCACAGTCATCTGTAAAATGTGTCGGGAACCAGTGAAACCAGTCTGATAACACATCCAACATTTTTTTTTTTTTTATCATCTCAGCCGCTCACACCCGCAGGAGTACGAGCTGTGGAGGCCCCGGCGCGGCTCTCCGAGGAATCTTATATATGTATATTTTCAGTTCTGGGCAGTTTCCCACGTAGTTCTAACAATTGAGAGAAAAATGCTGAGGGGCCAGAAACTTCAAAGTAATAACTCAGGTTAAAGCAGGAAACGGGGGCGGCGGCGGCGGTGGGGGGCATTTATTTATTTGTTATATTTATTTTGGTCACTTTTCTGGTCACTTTAGTTTATTCTTTGTCAGTATTTAATAACATAACTCAGGTCTCTTAAGTTATTTTTCTTTAAAACAATTCTGTTATGGTTAAAAAAGTTGGTTAAATAAAGGTTTAATTCGAAGTCTGTGTTTGTGTTTTTTATTAAAATTAAATTATTTAGCAATATTATAAAAAGTCCAGGCAGAGCTGCACATAAAATATGGTTTCAAATCTTTTCAATAATTATCGATATCGATCAATGTGCATTTTTTTCTATCGATAAGCTTTTTTTCTATATCGCCCAGCCCTATCCTATTCTATACCTTTAAGTTTCCTTATCCTTTAGTTCTCACTCTCGGGCTTCAGACTGTGGTGACTAGAATGGCTTCTATTTACATCGGAGAGAAAAGCACCCATAGATGGTGTGACTAAGGGATTCATTTCTGCTGCTATACAGTACAATCAGTGTATTGGATCCATCTTTCATAATGTTTAACTCTTGCCACTCACCTGTTTTCCCTGCCATACATGCTAGCCTATAGCTATTTATTCCCCTGCTAATTGTATGTTGTTCTGTTTGATTTCTATTGTAGTTTTTCCTTTATTACTTTAACAGGTCCTCAAACAACAAGTCACTTTATTCTGGAGCTGTGCTTCCCTATGTGTATAACACTTGAAAAACAAACATTATGCAGTAGGTGCCCAGTGGGCCTTGAACAGGGGTCCATCCCTTAATGAACTGGACACAGTCTTGGCTGTGAGTGACAGAAAGATTGACAGAGGCATAAACATGAAGATTGACCTTAGAGATATTTTCCTTTTTCTTGAAAAGGAGAATGTCATCTATGTTATAGAAAGTAAAGGCGTTCCCATCTGATGGCTGAATTCACAGATCAGGAAGTCATGCGGCTGATGAAGCCTATGATGTTCTTACAGCGTTGGCTTGTCAGACAGATATAAATGTCTTATTATCATGTGGATGCTGATCTGATGATGTATGCCTAGTGGATAGATCAAAGGACCTGTTGTATAAGGCAGAGGATTTCTTTTCTGTTGTCTTCATCCCTGCATCCTTTACACTACAGACCTGAACTAATGGACAAAACTGCCTTACTAACTAACAGTCTAGCTCTGCAAGGCTATGCTAATGAGGTTAAACTGGAGTCAGGTTTGTTGAAGCAGAGGCGGATGTGGAAGTTGCAGGATAGGCTCTCCAGGACTGGAAAACCTATCAAACTAAAACCACCAGTGATTGATTTGGTAGCATTTACTCTTCCACGATGAACATGTAGAGATGGTAGATATTCGCTTGCATCCTGTCACTGGCTGTACAGCAAGCCTTCACATTTAGAGGATGTTTTACATTAGGACTGCATGGTAGCTTAAGGGGTAACACTACTGCCTTGCAGCAAGAAGTTTCTGGGTTTGATTCTTGGTCCATGATTTTTGGATGGAGTTGAATTTACAACTAATTTACAACTAACCCAATGAAATATTGAGACCTTAACCAAACTTTAAGTAAGCTTTCAAGACTCCGGCTGCGGATAAAAGAAGAAAAAAGATATTGACCGGGGGCATAGAGAAAGCAAGGAGAAAACAAGCCGACATAATGATTGTGCTGTTATGTTCACACCTTTTTTGCATCAATGACTCTGCAGATGTTGACGTGTCTAAGCAGGTTTAATGACACTAATAAGGGTAAAACTAGAAAAGGACAAAATGGAGACAAGAAAAATATAATGCAATTACATAATGCGTATGTGCATAAAATGCTTGAACTGCCCTGCCTATAATCTAAATTATAAAACCACATTAAAGATCAAATAAACAGTAATCAGCAGAGACACCATATTGCCTACACTCTGGTTCACGAGCAATAGCTTGTTACAAATTAAATGTTATGGTTGCTTAACTCATTTCTAGTCACTACAAAATAACACAAGTATTGAATAAACTTAAAATACATTTGTGCAAATCACATACCAGCAATGCAAACTCATAAATGAAAGGCAAATGCGATCTAAAGATGGCCGACACCTTCGCTGCCATCATCTGTCTGCCGTGCTGCTTAACACGTTACTTCCCATTGAAAAACGGTCTCTTCAAATTACCAACCTGACTTGTCCACTAGATGGCACCGTAAAGCAATAAGATTAACTAAGTGGAAATATTCAAACTTTTCATAAAATAAAACATTATTTAAAGATGAAACTGAACAATGATTACAGCTGGGGAGCACTGAAAGAGGCGTGTGAGGAAGAAGACTTTCCAGCGTTGGAAGCGATGGAAGAGAGCGCGGTAACTCCTGCGAATGAGCACACCCTGACCACAAAATACTTAAAAAGAAGAAAACAAATATGAGCAAATAGGCTAACATTAGCAATGAGAGCATTTATGAAGCAATTCAAACAGTCCTGCAAAGATTCGACACACAGGACAAACGTCTCAAGAGCTTTGAACTCCGCATAGAGGCGAATACACAACTGTTAAGGAAAATAAGGAGGAAATTGGAAAACTTAAAAACCAAAAAACTGCTCTGAAGAAAGAAAACAGCACTCTGATGGAAATGTGTAAAGAAAATCCGAGATACAACAGGAGATGGGACCTGAGGCTATTGGGCTTACCGGAGAAACACAATGAGGTTGTAAAAGAGGCTGTAGTTGGGACCCTGACCAGGGTGATTCCAGTGGCGGTGGACAAAATATGGAATAGGTTGACACCGCTCATCGGGTGGACAAGAAATACGACGCAGTGACCAACAAAATGCCCAGACCTATCATCATTCAGTTTGCCACCCAGACGGCCAGAAATGAAATCTGGAAGAAATCTAAAGATGCAAGAGTCTGCACAGAACTAAACATCCACTTCAGGGAGGACTTCTCTAAAGAGGATCGAGAGGCCAGAGCGAAGCTGTGGCCGAAAGTGGAAGAGGCCAGATGGAACGGCAGAAAGGCTTTCCTGAAGGAGGGTTATGCTGTCATTGATGGCAAACAAGTCGAACCCTGAGAAGTCGACAAAAGAAAGAAACAAACAAAAAAACAACTGCCTTTGTATCAGGTAACATGAAACAAAAAATGCTTCTGAATATGCTTTAAAAGGTGTCGACAACAGTAAAGATTTATTTTCAAGAGAAGATACATTTAAAAAAAAAAAGTTAATGTTAGATTATGAAAATATGTTAGCTAATGAATAAAATGGAGAAAAAATGTTGAAGGCTGCCAAAGCCCTGTTTTATTTATTTTGTTTATTGCCTTTTTTTTATGGAAGCAAATCGTTACCATATTTAAAATGAAAAAGCATTTTTAGAAATGCTTTTTCATTTTAAGAATGTGGCTGCATTGTTTGACTCATAAATGAAATCAGTAATCAATCATCCTATTTGCATTTTCATTTTCTTCTTCAAGACTGCTCATCCTTTTGCTTAATTAAAATGAAAATGAAAAAGACATTTGAGATTTATTTTAAAAAATGTATCCCAGCAAATACATAACAAAATTCAATTTTTAAATGTAAAGTTTGAAAATGAAAAAGCATTTCCAGAATGTGGCTGCATTGTTTGACTCATAAATAAATCTCAAATGTTTTTTTCTTTTTCATTTTAATTAAGTGAAAGGATGAGCAGTGTTAAAGAAGAAAATGAAAATGCAAACAGGATTATTAATTACTAATTTCATTTATGAGTCAAACAATGCAGCCACATTCTTAAAATGAAAAAGCATTTCTGGAAATGCTTTTTCATTTTAAATATCGCAACGATTTGCTTCCATAAAAAAAGGCGTATTTCAGGAGTTTTAAAAGTTATGTCTGTATCTTTTGTTTCTATAAATATGAGAGGTTTATAAAATATTGTTAAACGCAAGGCTTTTGTTTTTATTTTGTAGGGAACAACAGCCAAAGTGTTTTTTTCTACAAGAAACTCACTCAGGGGTAACAGATCAAAAATTGTGGAAACAGTAATGGGGAGATGAAATACTTTTCTCCAGTGGAACCTCTCATTCTGCAGGAGTGATGATTCTTTTCAATAAAAAAGCGATACACGTGAACATTGGCTTATGATGGTAGTAGAGATGCATGATCAGAGATATATTCTATTTTGTGTGTCTGATTATAACAACAGAACAACTAATACAGTCAAGTTTGCTCATAAATGGCTGAAAATGTGCTTTTATGACAGAGAAAGTGGTAATGGCTGGTGATGACAACATAGCTCCTGATTCATGGCTTGATCACAAACCTCATAGAGGTCAGCATCCTGCATATAATGATATTTTGACCGATCTATGTACATCAACACATATAGTGGATTACTGGAGAATCTCAAACCCCACCTCTGTAAAACACACTTGGTCTAACTCTGTAGATAATAATCAGTGTTCAAGATTAGATTATTAGATAATTCCTCAGATTATAGCTAGATGTTTTAAAATGTGAAATTTCCGTATTACCTCTAACAGACTAATAATTGAAGATTAATTCAGAATAATTCAGCAACCCAAATCATCAGAAAATATCTGGAAATTCAATAATAGTTTAGTTACTTTATGACAAATTCTGTAGACAAGTTAAAATTATTTTTCAAAACATAAATGGTCTTGATATGTCACATTGAAACAAATGGGAGAGGTTCAAATTTGAACTTAAACAGTTTGGCATTGGATCAGGGAAAACAGATTCACAGGCAAGAAAACAAAAACAAAAAGAAATCATTTTTAAAATAAATGAGATAAGTGGAAAAACTGATATAACAACAGCGGAAAAGGCTGAATTGAACACCCTTCAAATCAGATTAGATGAAATGTGTAAAGAAAAAGCTGATGGACAAAAGATCAAAAGCGAGATGGATAGAACTTGGAGAAAAATACAGCATACTTCTATAGATTAGAAAACAGAGTGAGAACAAAAAGAGAATAATTAAACTGAAGACAAATGAGACAATTATTGGTGACCAAAACCAGATAAATGTTGAAACATGGAGCTTTAATAACAACCTGCATAAATCCAATTTGCAAAAAGAAGATTGCGACATAATGTTTGAAACAATCAAAGACTAGATACAAAAAACTAAATGAAGAAGAAAAACAATTTACATGGAGACTTATCCTTATCAGAAATGGAAACTGCAATACAACAGATGAAAAATGGGAAGTTACCAGGAATAGACGGCATAACATCAGAATTTTATAAAGACTTCTGGAATGACATTAAAGTGCCTCTCTATCGCCAGGCTTTCAAGCTGAGCTCCGTCCTTTTAGCGTTTGTCAAACCTCCTCCATCATCCAGGGTCTTTGGTTGGCCCAGGTGATGATATTTCTTGTGGTGCTGATATCTTTGATGCATTTCTTGATGTAGGCTGACACAGTTATGGCATGCTCATCTATATTGATGTTGTTGTCATAGGTTACTGCAGCTTTGAACATGTTCCAGTCAGAGCATTCAAAACAGTCCTGGAGTGCCTCCATGGCCCCCTCAGTCCAAACCCTGACCTAGGTTAAGTCCAGGGTGTTCTGTCTAGGGCTGCAACTAACAATTATTTTAAAAATCGATGAATCGGCCGATTATTTTTTCGATTAATCGATGAATCGGACAAAAATATTTTTTATATTAACCTCTTTATTCCAAAATAAACATTTTAGACAGAACAAACAAGCACACAAGTACAGGTTGCTCATTAACTGTACTGGTGCAATATGAAAAATAAATGTTTGTGTTAAAACTACGCAAACTTACATGAGAAATGTAGCTGTACATCCACAACATATAGGGTAGTTTGTTTCATAAAGTGCAAAAAAAGGCATTTTTGTTTTTAAAAGCCCCTAAGGGGCTCAAACAATAGGCCCCCCCATTTAAACAAATGAGTTTTTTTTAGACTAGAAGAGTTCTGCCTTTTAAGACAGGAAAGTATAGCAGTTAAAGTTGCTACTTGAGAAAATACTGAACCATAGAGATAAAAATAGCCCTGTGGTTCAAATTATAAATTGTATTTGGAATAAAAATGAGAGAACTAGGGGTGCTAAAAAACACATCCTCCAAAGACAGATATTTACATGGGAATGTGGCAGATAATTAATTGACATATTACTGATCTTGCTGGATTTTATTCTGCTTTACTTCCATAAATTGCAGGATCTTCTTTACTTTATCTTTGCCAGAAGTTTTAAACTTTAAAAGCCTTGCCCTCATAAATTGCAAGTTAATTTATTTATAAAGAAAATATAAACGCTGCTTAAGCTAATTCAAATGAAATTAGAAGTAAAATGAGTAGCCAACCTTATCACTGTCTGTAGCCTACTAACAAGGTAAGGAAAGCATCAGATGAGCTACCTGAGAAACTAACGTTACGTTTCCCCACTTTAAAACCAAACAAACATGGTGGTTCCGTGCCATGTTCATTTGTTTTGACAAAAGTTGCATGTTACAACTTTTTTCACTTTACAAAGCGCAGGCTATTTTAATTATTGTGATCAATTTGCGCCGTCAATCCCGGCGCATGCGCGCTTCATTTGCAGTCTGGACGCTGAGGGTAAACTTACTGTGGCTCTGACTGCAGCGCTGAGAGGGACTCCTGCGGGAGAACGGGGTTGGGATGGGGGAGGCGCCCCACGGCAGAGTAGGAACGATGCATGCTTTCACGTAAGAGTCTCCAAAAGCCGCCAGTGACACCGTAAAAAGTCGCCAGATTTGTCGCTAGTCGCTTTTTTGAAAAATGAGGGGTCTGAAAAGTCGCTGAGTTGGCAACACTGCACCTGCGGCGCTGACTCGCTCTGCCGTATTTTTTTTTCTTCCCCCGTTTCAGTCAAGTGGATGTGATGACGGCGGCCGCGGATGACGCATTAATCGCGCGACACAACTAATCGATGATAAAATTCGTTGCCAACACTTTTAAAAGTCGATTTTTATCGATTTTATCGATTCGTTGTTGCAGCCCTAGTTCTGTCCCCGCGTTGCAAAGTCCACATGTTGGTAAAAATGAGGGACAACAGCCTTCAAATTAGCCTGGTTTAAACCCCCAGCAATGATGAAAATGTTGTCCGTTAGCAGTGATGCTAACCACAGTGAACTCTCTGGGCAGACAGAACAGTCTGCAGTTAACAGTCAACAACTTGATGCCTGGAAAGCAGTAGCTGGCGACCGATCTAGCATTTTTACACCAGTTATTGTTGATGTGAACACACGGCCCCCCCCCCCCCCCCCCCCTCCTCTGGTCTTACCGCTGAGTTCAAAGTTCCTATCAGTGTGGTATAGTGTGAGTCCATCCAGGCTAACAGCATTATCCGATGAGTTGGGCCAATCTGAACAGTAATGGATATGTATATTTTATTCTAATAATTGACAGTGTTTTAAATGCAATGACTCTTATTCTTTGCTCTGACTACAGCATGAAAGCAAAGTAAGGGTATGGAGCTAGTTACAAGTATTCCCTGTTATATGCGGCAGTGTGTTGCAGGGATGATTTGACAGTTCTTCTGGTCTCAGTTGTCATGTTTCCTTATTTCACACAACACTGACCAGAGAGAAGCTACACATGAATAAGAACAGCAGATTGGTTGGAGAGGCAGAAGGATTCTCCAAATGGACAAAAGCACCTTTTAGATTGCAGATCTTTCCGTATGTGTGGGTGTGTGTGCATTTCAATGCTTTTTCTTTCATTTCATCTTTGACCTGATCTTGTCGAGATAAAGGTTTTGTTTTGTTTTGTTTGCCTTAAGCATGTTCATCTGGTCTCACTTTCATATGTGTGTTTTGAGTGTAAATTAAGCTTTTTCTATCAGAACAGGTAATGAATTTAAGCGGCAGCTGCAACTGATGGAAAACTATTGGCTGTGTCTTCGGGATATAACCCCGAAACATGTACAGGCCCACACACAGCTAACACACACATGCTTACTGTAAATCAGCTGCTTGGCGCTACAATACAACCACAGAGATGGCTTCAGGCGGTACCTTGTGTCCAGGACATCACACTCAGCTTGACTGCAGGCATACCATAGAGCTGTACACATGTGTGTTAAAGGGGAGTGGGTTTCGTGTGGGTGCACACATGCCTCTATGTCTCATCTGTCAGGCTGTTATAGGACTATTTTTCATGGACGTGATTAGCTGCAGACAGGAGCCCTCCAGTCTGACATTGTAATGTTGAGGAACAGCATGAGATCCACATTCCTCTTCTGCCATCAGAGAAATCTAGCCTCACTTTATTCCGGGTCCATTTATTTAAAAAAGTAATCTTATTTTAGTTCTAGTAGTAGTTAAGTTAATCCCTTAAGTTTCACTTGATAGACAGTAATCCAGAAACATAGAACCCATGTTGAAATGCCCACCATATGAGTTGTTTGGCAAACATTACAACAGTTTTAGATGTTTCCCTGTCTGGAAAAAAAAGGTTTAAAATGTTTGAAAAAGATAAATCAGAAACGTCTTAAACTGGTTTAACTCTGATACTTATGGAGGATAGCATACACCTTTCATCTGAGATCCATCTGTGGTGTATTTAGCACTAATTCACAAAACGTCATCTAAAGGCATCTAACAGATAATCGATCAATGAATACAGCTTGGTTTAAAGTTTTCAATATGAGGAAACCCCAGCTGATTGAAGGAAGTCTTTGGGAGTTTCAGGTAATTGTCTTCTGCATGAACATATCTGTTTTTTACATAAAGTAGTTTTTGAAAAGGGTCGTCATTATTGATGCTGTCGTGCATTTTGGTATAATGACATTTGAAAGCTTGAAGATAGAACCCAAATATCTGAGTAAGGCAGAGATCTGGGCTTTGAGTTGTCCATTTCAAAATTAATTTCTAACATCCATCCATCCATCCATCCATCCATCCATCCATCCATCCATCCATCCATCCATCCATCCATCCATCCATCCATCCATCCATCCAACAATTTTGTAATTTGGTTGATTTTGCATTGCTGTTATGGTGTACACACATACCAGGAATGGAAGCTATTTTCTTTTGTTAACATTTCTTTCCTTTGTTTGAGTTGCCATGGTGGGAGATTTGCGTCTGTCCTGTGGAGCAAAGGCATGGCAATGGGCTCAGAAGGCTTAAATCTGGGTACCGGCTCGGTAAGCCCTACCATGTACCACTGAAATATGGGGGGGATTTGGGTTTAGTTAAAATGTTTGTTTAGTTAATTGTCAGCCATCTTGCTTTCCCCTGTGTTTGTTTTTCGGTTTGGCCAAACCACTATATATGTTGCCCTTGTGTGTCATTGTGTTAGGTCATTTTTCATTGGTTAGGTTTGCTTTGTTTGTTAAGTTAAAAGTTAAGTATTGTTAGATTCAGTTGACCTCTTTTATGTGCCAGATGATTTTTGCATTGTTTTGATATTTGTTCACTTTTTTTGGGGTCAATAAAGCCCAGATTTTTAAAATTACCTCCTGTGTCCGTTTTGTCTTTTGGTGCCGGACAGTGATGGTGAGATAAAGCCTCATGAGGCATTAAACCGTTTTAGCTAATTCCTTCAACGATCCCCACAGTTCATGAAGCTTCATGTGAACATGTCACCACCTACTGGTGGAGTGCAGAACTACAGTTAGTAATATAATCTGTGATTTTTTTTTGCAATAGTTTTGCTTGATATTTCTCTCCATTTAAGTTCCTTTGAAATTGGTAAGGTTTTTAAGTGTAAAATGCCTTAGAAGGGAGCAATCATTAAGGTTCATGGCTTTTTGTCATTTTAGTGAAATAAACTCAAGCAGACAGTGAAAGTGTTTGTGCAACTTGGGCAGTTATGAGCAAAATGAAAGCTGTTATTCCTTTTTATTCAAACAAAAACACAGTTTTTGGTTTTAATCTGGTTGGAAGTTATGTGTTCAACCAATCTTTTGGTTAAACCTACAAATCTAATTTGGCAGTGTTTTTAACAAATTTATATTTGTACTAGGGCAAACCAATACAAATTAGTCACAATAGCCAAAGTACTTAAGTATTATTGCAACTTTCATAAGTCTGAGGTGGGTCTCAAACCACCAACCTCAGGAATAGAAGCCAAGGTCTTACAGCTGATGTCACTAGCAATGGTAAATGTTCGCACGAAAGCAATACTACTTAACACTAATGTTACTGTAACCAGTGGTTTCCTCAGTTTTGATCATTATATTGTGTTACGGCTGCAGAGGTTCTGTGCATTTTTCCTTGTAGGGTTCAGGAGACAGCCTCATTGCAGGTGTTAGGTTTTGCAGTCTTGCAGCAGAAGGGAGAAACAAAGCCTTGTTTTTGTTTAGAAAACATACAAATAGCCAGGTATGGGGCATTGCAGGCTAACAAAAGAAGCCAAACGACCCCCATTCCAAAGGGGTGGACCCGCTCGTCTGTTTCTATTTGCATGTTTTCAAAACTAAAACAAGGCTTTGTTGGTCTACTCTATAAAGCCTCTATGAAGGCTATTGCTGACATTTTGAAAAAGCTTCCTGGATGGGGAGAGAAACATCTTCAAACTTAGAAACAAAGTCCAGTGGATTGTTTTTAACTTTTTTTTTTTTTGGATGACTGAGAATCTTCACCAACTATTCTTAGAATATATCTATCCAATTGACAGAAACATCTACTACATCTTGACTGAATACTGAGGCTGTTTATATGTGAGCTGAACCACCTCCCATATCTGGCACGTGGGATGGCGGGGTAGCGAGGCTTTGGACGTCATCTATTTTGGCTCCTCCCCCAAATTAAGAAAGCCTCAAAATGCACCTCGCAGAAGCGCAACCTCCAGTACTCGACACACGCCTCAAAGCTTCGTCTCGTCTCATAACATCACTAGTCCCTAACAATAATCTGCAAAGTCCATCTTGTGTTTACCCCGGTTACCTTTGTCTGATTGAAAGATTAGTTTGATGATCTCAAACATTAAGGGGACAAAGTAGTAACATGGTGGTCTTCATTGTTTCTCATCATTATCAGTTGCATGTTAGCACGTCATTATGCTATGACATTTGGAAATGTCATGGCATAATGTGCATCATAGAGTGATGGTGGTGGTGTGTGTTACAGTGGAGTAAAGAAGTGCTTAGTCTGCTGGTGGTTTCATTTTAAAGCACACAGATTACTGTTGTGCTTTTAACTTCCTGTGGGGAGGTGTGTGCCGGCAGCAGAATATACTGCAAAACACCAGGTACCTGCTTTTGTGTTATTAGTAACCTAGTATTTATTATATTTATTAGTCATATGAAAAACTTGGTTGACAAAAGTTTAAAAGATCTTAGTTTAATTTATAGTTCAAGATTATATTTTATAAAGGAATTATTCCCATACAACAGGTGTTTATTGTTGAAGTGCATGTAAAGCAACCAAATCCTGACATGACGGTGGTCTATTAATGGTGGAAATATGTTCCAGGGAAAGGCAGCTGCTCTCCATGAAAGAGGCTGTGGTGGAAACTAACAAGATTGTTTGGTCACAGTTTGGGGAGTTGCTGTTGGCTTAAGGGACCATGAAAATTGAGAAGACAGCCAGAAACAACATGTTGGACTTATTGAATCCACTGTTTTTTGCTTGTGTTCCCACTCTCTTTAAGAAGCGGTGAGGATTAGGCTCTTTATGACAAGAATTAAGATTGGATAGAGACAGATAATGAATGCAGCTAAACATGCTTCCTTGATGTTGTTGGACTTCATGAATTCTTCTTTACTTGTGATTTAGAGCCTGTTGTTGGACGTACTTCATCAGTCCAGTCCCGTAGTGTTAGCGCAGGGAGATTTGATAGCCCTATCCCTCCTGTAGGGACACTCCAAAAGCATTTGCAAATGAAATGCATTGTGTTTGAAGTAATACAAAGGCAGGGAATTAGAAAGTTTCTTTTAAAGTTATTCTCTCAACGAGGAGCTAAATGAAAATAAATAAATGCATGATTTCAGGAAGGTTTTGTTTTTTGAGCCTTTAATGAATACAATAGACAAACAGACAATAAACAAATAACAGGCAATCAATAAACAGACACAAGATTATTTTTTTTAGGATATAATAAATAAAAGGTTTATTTCTCTTTCAATGAGAATCACTGAAGAGATAAACCGATTCTTTTGATCAACTTTTTTTGTGATTTTATCTTCGTTGTGTTTTTGCAGGATCAATTTTGCTATTGTGCTGTTTATTCCCGAGGGTTCCTCACTCCCCACAAATCCACACACACAGAATGCTTATTCCTCCCGTAGACGCATGGAGTGTCTCTTTCTCTTCTTTTTACCTTTGCTGCTTATTTATACCCGTTTCCTGGACAACCATTCACCACTGACATACCAGTGTTGATTACCTTTCTCGTTTGCTTTGTGTGTTTCTGAGAGTGTGTGTGGGGGTGTTTGGGACTCCATATTTTCTTTGTCTTCTTTAGAAATCTCAAAAATGTAATTTTCTTCAAGAATTTATGTAGTTTTCATTCTTAAGGTTCCAGAGGTACAATGAGTGAGCGATCTTTTTCTTCAGCAAATGGCTGAATATAATAGTTTTTCACATTTTCCCCATAAAGTCGGCATGAATCATATTTGAAACGACTCTTCACCCTTTGCATATTTGTGCAAACCATAGATCATGCCAGTGTTTGCCTCACCCTGACACTACAGCTGCGTCATTTTGTTTACGTGGTTATTTTTGAGACATTGGTAGAAAAGACTGTCAGGAAGCAGGTCATTTTATTGAGAAGTTGGCGATAATGATCTGATATTGATGAAGCCTTTTAGAAATGTTTACGACAGCATTTAAGAGAAGAGAAATGTTGCAAGGCTTGTATAGATAGTATAGATATATAGTGTTATAGTACAAGTTTAGTTTGAGGTGGAAGTATTTATGTGAAGTCCAGAATAATTTTAAAGCTTCAATGAATGACCAGGTACCCAGCCCTGCAACAGGCCGGGTACCTGAGGGCATCTGGTTGGCAGGGGCACCTCATGTGCGTGCCAGCTGACCTGATTGCCATCACCCCTCCTGGCATGGTGATTATTTTTTTTTAGCTCCTGTTAGAGTCTGAAATTATTTTTTTAACGATTTGACTCAAATCTGTATTGAATTAGATGAATATTGAGTGTGAGTGACATGAACACATGGAAAACAAATTATTATCCAGAAATTCACTATAAAACAAAATAACAAACTTTGCTGAATGAAATAAGTATCTTTAACTTAAGCCTGTCCGGCTTAGCTTAAAACTGTAAATATGAATATAAAACACAAAATAAATGGTGCACATTTTTGGTTCAACAGCAAACATATTTGTCCAAGGTGCACCGCCCGAAAAAGCACTGTCAGCATTTAAACTACTCCGTTCGTCCCCCATTCTGCTCTGTTGTCTCCTGCTATCATCTCCATGAGCAACACTTGGCTCGACCAATGGGATGGGGGATTCTTGATCGTTACAAATATGTTGTCAGCTCATTGGTCATAACGTAGGACAGGCCCCGGGAATAAGTTTACCTTAAGTTTTGTATCTAACATGCCCTTGTGTTTCATTTTCCATTAGTTTTTTTTACTATTTTTTATTCTTACAGTCATACGGGACAAAGTCATTCCTTTTCCACTAGATACGGGACAGGTACTTCTATATCTAAATACAGAATGATTCCATTTTTCAAGGGATGGTTGGCAACCCTATACTCAGCTGACTTTTCATGCTGTCTCAAAAGGAATAAAAGATTTTTTCCAAGTACTAAGCTCACTTAGCTGATTGCTCCTACCTGTGTTTCCAAAAAGGCGACGGCAAAAGTAGTCCTGGGTTAGAATGCCAGGATAGATTTTTCTTCATGGGTTAGTTAGCACGTTCTCACCGGTGCATATCTGGGCTCTCTGGGTTGTGCGGCGCCTGGGAAGCCGTGTGGGGTTAAGGGTTTTGCTCAGAGATCGAACCGGGTACTTGCAACCTTCTCAGAGTACAAGCGCACTGCTCTAACCATTAGGCCAACACTCCCCGTGACCCAGTGTGACTTGAAGAAGTCATATAGGAACCGGATCTGAACATGTGCGCTAACTTTGAACAGCCTGACCTGATCTGTTCAGGTTCGGACCCCATTTACCAGCTTTGGGGGCTGCCATAACGTAACCCTCTGGATCTGAAAGCAGTATATATATGTGGACTCAGATCAAGTCAGGCTTGCAACGTCGCCCTACAATAGTGAACTTGTAGGCCTCAATTAGAACAGTAAACCAGCAAAGTTTTTACTTGAGCAGTTTTACTAGCGTCTCCCGTGCCTGCGTTTTGTCTTATTAAAATGTTTCTTCCTTCCATCATGTGAGTTTGAATATTTAGTTTGTTTTATTTATTCTTTCGATTAAACTGTCATATTTATTTGGGCAGTTAATTAACTTTATGAACATAGTTTTTCTAACATAAAAGATAAACAACCAGAGCATCTAGGGCACTGAGGGGTCAAACACTTGACCAGTGTTTGATCCTCCAGCCAAGTTTCAGCGTTTAAGCATTGTTGAGGCCCAGGAGGCATTCGGTGTAACATCAGAATAGGGCTGCCAAAAGTCCTCCCTATTAGGGCCACTGACTGTCCAGCAGGTGTTAGAGGTTTCCCTGCTTAAGCATAGTTGATTCTGATGATTGCAGTTCATCAATAGTCTGTTAATCAGCTATAAATGGAAATGAGCTGTGTTGAAGAAGACAACCCTCTTAAACCTGCAGGACAGCGGAGCTCTAGTTCTAGTGGAAACTCCACTAGAACATTTAGAGATGATTTTACAAAGTAGAATTGTTAAAAGATGAAGAACAAGCTGGATTATTTGCTTCAAAATAGTCTTTAAAAACGAGTGTCCTCAGTCAGGGGCTTTGCTGAATCCTCTGTAACATAGCTAAAAGGGATTCTAACAACATTTAGTAGAAACCCTTAATGTATGAGTTTCAACAGCTGTTTAATTCACTTCAGGATTAATATTTATTTAATTGAATCAGAAAGAAATACATTCCATTTTTTGTGGAGCTGACAGCTGGACTGTTTAAGGTTAATGTTTAGATTCAAAGGAAAAGTCCGGTTAGCAAGGAAGAATCAATGGATCCTTATTTATACCTAAAACTAATATGTTCGCGGTCATTTAATGAATTTAAAGTTAATCTGTAAAAAAAATTAAAATAGTAATTTTTGACGTCATCACTGACTCTGGAAGCGGCCATTTTTGCCCAAATATAGTAACCCCTCCCTCCTGCCATCTTCCAGCAGTGACGTCACGGTGCGGTAAGCCTAGCGCCATTCTCCCCGCTTTACAAGCTAAATCAATGGGAACTACTAGACACATCTGCAA
Organism: Cyprinodon diabolis; assembly: GCA_030533445.1. Taxonomy (NCBI): domain Eukaryota; kingdom Metazoa; phylum Chordata; class Actinopteri; order Cyprinodontiformes; family Cyprinodontidae; genus Cyprinodon; species Cyprinodon diabolis. The sequence continues at coordinate 52,148,135 of CM060066.1, read as the reverse complement.
TCAACAACAATTATTGAAGATTTCCAGAGGACTTCACCATTGAAATTCACCAGAGCTATAGTGAAACTGACAGTGCCCACGTGCATGGCAGCTGGATGCTGGAATACATCGGGTTAAAGCGAGTTATTCCACCTTTCTGATTCCTGATCCTCCACGGACGGGTTGGTCGTTGGATCGCCAACTTGAAGAGGGAGGATTTGCCATCGAACTTCTGGCCAGAGAAAAAACACGTAATATGTAGCCAACATTTGGAAGAAGAATGTTTTCAAGATGACTTGGATAATAGCGCGTTGTGACAAACACCAGATACAGCACTGGGACTTGATCAACAGCCGATACCGCACCGCGACGTCACAAACCAGTAGGTGGCAGTAGTGTTCTTTGACAAACATGGATGCCTCCAGTAAAGCACATTCAAATGAAAATTAGTCTGAATTAAAAATTTCCTTTAAGGCAAACATTTAAATGAGTCGCAATGATCAAAATAAAACAGTTTAGAAGGGTCTTTCTGCAGTTTTGGTCTTTTCCTTTGATGGAGTTTTTTTCTGATTTAAGATCTTGTCAATGTAGCTTTGAACAGCTTCACAGAATAAGAACTAACTAGTTCATCAGGTACTGTCAATACAGCAAACTATTCCTTCTTCGTGATTATCTGTTCCTTTTGTTGTAAAATTCTGATATTGATATTTTCAGAAACTTCTGGGACACTTTGTTTTTTTAGAACATTATTAAAAAAAAGTTTGAAGTTTTGTTTTTCTAGTGTTTCTTTTTAAAATAAACCAAAATGTATTTTTCATTTTCTTGGTTTCATTCAGTGTTAATCTCCTCACTGTTTCCAACACCGGACATCAACGGGTCGGATCTATGTAGTTTCTACAGTATGTTCCTTAATCCAATCATCACGCCTGATGTTCCTCCTGTCTTCGATGGCCCTTTGGCTGAAGAACCTGGTTTATTTCATTCTATCTTGTTGAGTTTACTTTGGTTTGGTTCAGTTTCATGTAACTGAACCAAATAGTTCAGCTGTGTATGATTTCCTTGTCCTTTATGCGAGAGCTTCAAAGAGTCTAAACAAAGGTCAAATTACTGTAAAGCAACCCCTCAGTACTGCTGTTCTTCAAGATTTCACGTGCAAAGTTTCCTGTTCTGTTTACAGTAATGTAAGGACTGCTAGTGAAACTGATTTGTAAGAACTATTGACATTATTCATAATGGCTTCTTCTGACAATCCTTTACAATTCTGTCACTTTATTTCAGTATTATTACAGTAGCAGCCATTTAAAATGGCCCTTCCCAATGAAACACTAGGCAGCCCACTTCCCTGCAGCTCCCAGCAAACTTGGCTGGTCCTTGGCTAGTTTTTTGCTGGTTCTTGGCTGGTCCTTGGCTGGTCTTTGGTTGGACCTTGGCTGGTCCTTGGCTAGTTTTTTGCTGATTCTTGGCTGGTCCTTGGCTCGTCCTTGGCTGGTCTTTTGCTGGTCTTTGGTTGGACCTTGGCTGGTCCTTGGCTGGTCTTTTGCTGGTCTTTGGCTGGCGCTTGGCTCGTCCTTGGCTGGTCTTTGGCTGGTCCTTGGTTGGTGCTTGGCTGGTCCCCTACACCATTTGTACTAAAATATTCTTTCTGTCATGATTTGTGGACATTAAGATCCAAAGAGAAGCACCATCTCCCTGTAATTCAGTGAAAGAGTGGAGTCAGGGTAAAAAAAAAATTGCACGCCCGGAGAAGAAGGGGGTCCCTCCAGTGGCTGGAATTTGGAGGGAAATTTGCTGGGAGTTATAGGGAAGTGGGCTGCCATTCGGCTGGCATTTGACTTTGGAGAGCCATTTTGAATGACTGCTACTGTATGAGGGGTCACTGATGATGTAACAGGCTCAGAGTTGTCTTATTCAGAAAGCTATAAAGTATCACTAATTTAACCTACTTGAAACAAATCATGATTTTTTCTGTTTATTCTGGTGATGTTTTTACGGTAACTTGATGACAGACTCTATGTGGTCCTAATACCAGACATTACCAATAGCCTGATGTTGGCTGTTATATTTCAAGCATCAATAGGGCTGGAAGATACCTTATAGAATATTGTATCTCTTGGTTTCAGTAAAATTATGTATTTTTAATGTCAACATATAAATAAAATAAAAGCCTCATAGCTGATGCTTGTACAACATAATTATTATTTTGCCAAGTTGATAAAAACCCTGCAATATACCATTTTAGCAATATGGCTTCAAAAAAGCAAAACAGAAAAAGTACATAAAACCCAGGGAATCAGTCAGTGACTAACCTGTCATGATAGACTCTTTTGTATATTTATTTAACTGAAATATAATCTCACCCTTATGGATGAAAATTAGAGTGTGATATATGTTGATATTAAAAAGGTTTCCATCCTCAAGCAGCAATAGATGGCCAAACCTGACACTGAAGTTCATAGAAACTCATCATGAAAGCAGAGAGGAAGAAAGAGAGGAGAGGGAAACGTGAAATCTCCCTCAACCTCCATTTTGCTCAACAGATTTATGACACTTGAGTTTCCCCTCCTGGATATCCAGCCTGTCTATACTTCCTGCTTAAAACAGACTCTGGATCTGATTACTGACTCCCGCCTTTGCCTCCTCCCTTCTGGATTGTTCAGTCCTCACCCTGCGTGATCCTCACCCTTCTGTTCCTCGACCACACTCTGGTTTATTGGATTGGATCTGTCTGCCTCGTCTGTCTCATCGTCTGTGCGCTTAACCTTTTTTCTCTGCACATTGATCACTAATATAATATTTTAACACAATATATGCTGCAGCTTTCACCATTGGATAGAAAAACTGATCTATTATTTCCTCCATGTTCCAATTTTATTCATCTTTTCAATTCAGTTTATTTATATAGCGCCAAATTCACAACACGTCATCTCAAGGCACTTTACAGTTCAACCAGATCATACAGTCAAATTGATACAAAGTTTTCTATCTAAAGAAAACCAGTTGATTGCATCGACTCATTGACTCTTCAGCAATCCCTCACACTAAGCATGCTTGTAGCGACAGTGGAGAGGAAAAACTCCCTTTTAACAGGAAGAAACCTCCAGCAGAACCAGGCTCAGTGTGAGCGGCCATCTGCCGCGGCCGACTGGGGTTCAAGGAGACAGAAGCAGAGATACAAAAAGCAGCTGTAAAAGGCGGCCCCGTCCAGGAAACACACAGCCAGGCAGACGAGCTCCAAGGCAGCTCCCATGCTAGAGGATGAAGAGAGCACATCCACCCAGCCACGGCCAGAGAAACAGGACCACACTGGAAAACAGGCCGATCTCGAACATCTACAAACAAGGGTGTTGAAGGAAGCAGCACAGCTGATGTTTCTTTCCTGGATGACGTCACAGCCAAACAGGAACAGACGAGGCAAAGCTACTCTGAGGAAAAGCAGAGAGAGCAGAACGTTAGAGATTGAACTAACAGATTCTGCAGAATAGGAGAACAGAGAGAGAATGAAGCAGAATGATGAAATGGGGGTCCCTATGTCCTCCAGCAGTCTAAGCCTATAGCAGCATAACTTTAAAGACAGCTCCGGATAACCTGAGCCACCCTAACTATAAGCTTTATCAAAAAGGAAAGTTTTAAGCCTAGTCTTAAAAGTAGACAGGGTGTCTGCCTTGCGGACTAAAACTGGTAGTTGGTTCCACAGGAGAGGAGCCTGATAACTAAAAGATCTGCCTCCCATTCTACTTTTAGAAATTCTAGGAACCACTAGTAAACCTGCAGATTGAGAGCGAAGTGCTCTGTTAGGAACATAAGGAACAATCAGATCTCTGATATCAGATGGAGCTTGGCCATTTAAGGCTTTATATGTGAGAAGGAGGATTTTAAATTCTATTCTTGATTTAACAGGAAGCCAATGAAGAGAAGCCAGGATAGGAGAGATATGATCTCTCTTTTTAATTTTCATCAGAACTCTGGCTGCAGCATTTTGGATCAGCTGAAGGCTTTTAACTACAGTTTGTGGACTTCCTGATAGGAAAGAATTACAATAGTCCAGCCTTGAAGTAACAAATGCATGGACTAGTTTCTCAGCATCACCCCTGGACAGGAGATTTCTAATTTTTGCAATGTTCCTCAGATGAAAGAAGGAAATTCTAGAAACCTCTTTGATATGGGATTTAAATGACAGGTCCTGATCAACAATCAAAATTTACAATACAAAAACTAAGCAAAAAATAAAAACTCAAGAAAGTTTTGAACACTTTTCTGCTTCATCTGATAAATGTAAGTTATTATCTGCCCCTGGGCGCTTATTATTTTACAAAAGTAGCCCCTTGGCAAAGCAAGATTAGCATCCCTGCCCTGCGGGTATCAGAGGGAAACCAGGCTTATTTAGCTGCTTTAAAATCCACATAGTAAACACAAATGCAGACGCAGGGAGAAAATCTCAAAATTACCTTCCAGTGGAATTTAAAATGAGGTCTTTAATGTCAGAATCACTACAACATAAATTAGGTGAGACTCATGATTATCATTATTATCATTATAGGTTGTTCAGTAAGAAACTAAGAAAGACAAAATCTTCATACATCATCAGGTAATATGTTTCTGGGAAACTTTTCAACTCACATCTTTTCTTTATTCAGCAGTCTGTGGCACATGGGCATTAGTGATGAGCTTCTTGGGGCCCTAAAGGCCCCAAAGGCTATATCTAACTACTGGAATACATCTTGGGGTTCTTACACTGTATAGTCTTTCATATGGACCATGGGTGTAGTGAACCTTGAGATGTATACATGCAGGATTATCAGCTCTACTACATCTGGTGCAGTTTTTAGCTCTGTCTATTTAACAGGTCTTTGTTATTCTTATCAGAATGATGAAATATGATTACTGTTACCTAAAGAGCTGTAACACTAAATGCTGTCAGATTATGCTCTTGGTCTTGTTGAAATGACAGAAGTTTCTGAATTAATAACCACTTTCATTTTGAATTAAATTAGTACTTCACATGTGTTCATCCTTGATTGATCAGGAATGAAAGCTTACAGTACCCAGGGAGCACTGGGGTTTAGGGTCCAACTTAGAGACCCAGAATCAGGGGCGATTTATCACTGAAAACTAGGGAGGATAAACCTTCCCTGTAAATATTGTAACATTATTGGTCAAATATACATTGTCAAAATTCATAATATAGTCATTAAACCGCATTAAATATGCACTAAAATGGGGTTGATTTCATGACTATTTAGTGCATTAATTAGCTGTTTATTCTCCTCTCTGCTCTGGAGCAGCAGCCTCTAAATTCCTGCTGAGGTTTGAGCCTCGGTCTATTGAGGTGGGCATAGAGAAACTAGAGATTGGATAACACGCCAAACTATGTCACTCTCTGTGAGGCTAAACCTCTTAGGGGGTCTATGGAGCAGGGCCGAGAGGCGAATCATCCAGGCATATCGATACTCCATGCAGTAACAATGTAATTACCAAACATTTTGAAGGTACTGGGATGTATATTTGGGCACGGAGGACCTCAGACATTTGGATAGTAAAGGTTTTATATATACACTACACAAAAAAATTAAAGGAACACTTTGTAATCAGAGTATAGGATCAAGTTAATTAAACTTCTGGGATATTGATTCGGTCAGGTAAGTAGCAGAGGGGGTTGTTAATCAGTTTCAGCTGCTTTGGTGTTAATGAAATTACCAACAGGTGCACTAGAGGGGCAACAACGAGACGACCATCAAAACAGGAATGATTTTACATGTGGAGGCCACATTTTTTCCCCTCCTCATCTTTTCTGACTCTTTTTGCTTTTGGCTAGGGTCACTGTCATGAGGCGCTACCTGGACCCTACAGAGGTTGCACAGGCAGTCCAACTCCTCCAGGAAGGCACATCAATACGTGCCATTGCCAGAAGGTTTGCTGTGTCTCCCAGCACAATCTCAAGAGCATGGAGGAGATTCCAGGAGACAGGCAGTTACTCCAGGAGAGCTGGACAGGGCCGTAGAAGGTCTACAACCCATCAGCAGGACCAGTATCTGCTCCTTTGTGCAAGGAGGAGCAGGAGGAGCACTGCCAGAGCCCTACAAAATGACCTCCAGCAGGCCACTGGTGTGAATGTCTCTAAACAAACAATCAGAAACAGACTTCACGCGGGTGGCCTGAGGGCCCGACGTCCTCTAGTGGGTCCTGTGCTCACTGCCCGGCACCGTGGAGCTTGATTGGCATTTGCCACAAAACACCGGAATTGGCAAGTCTGCCTCTGGCGCCCTGTGCTTTTCACAGATAAGAGCAGGTTCACCCTGAGCACATGTGACAGAAGTGAAAGGGTCTTGAGAAGCCGTGGAGAACGTTATGCTGCCTGTAACATCGTTCAGCATGACCGGTTTGGTGGGGGGTCAGTTATGGTCTGGGGACACATATCCATGGAGGGACGCACAGACCTAGACAGGCTAGACAACGGCACCCTGACTGCCATTAGGCATCGGGATGAAATCCTCGCACCCATTGTCAGACCTAATACTAGTATGAAGGCGGTTCCTGGAGGATGAATGAATTGAAACCATTGATTGGCCCACATTCTCGCCTGACCTTAATCCAATAGAACACCTCTGTGACATTATGTTTCCATCCATCCGACGCCACCAGGTTGCACCTCAGACTGTCCAGGAGCTCAGTGATGCCCTGGTCCAGATCTGGGAGGGGATGCCCCGATGTTGTCAGGCATGCATACACGCACGTGGGGACCATACAAATAACTGAATACCATTTTGAGTTGCTGCAATGAAATTTCAGCAAAATGGACTAGCCTGCTGCATAATTTTTTCACTGTAATTTTTGGGGTGTCTTTGAATTCAGCCCTCTGTAGGTTGATAATTTTCATTTCCATCAAATGATGTGGCATCCTTTTGCTCCTAACACATCACCAAGCCCATATCAGTAGAAATAAACAGCATGATTTATCTCCCCATTGAGATCTGATGTGTTTTCAAAGTGTTCCTTTAATTTTTTTGAGCAGTGTATATATTTTTTAACCATGTGTCTTTATCGTCACATTTATCTGCTAGGATCACACATGCTTGACTTAAGCTTTGCCAATTAACTGTTTTAACCCATGATACAACATAATAGTAATTTTCTGTAAATTGTGTTTATTACGTCCAGTAGACAGATTTATTAATCCAGTAGACAACCCTACCCTATCCATAAGTAATTGTTAGTTACAAATTTTCTTATATGGTTTTGTAAAATGTGCTCTCTGTCAATACCTGAAAGACCAACAGAAAACAATCACATTTAGAATTCAGTGCAGCACTGAGAAGCAGTGGTTGGTGTTGTTGGCTGTGAGAGCGGTCTAGGTGAGTCCAGGCTTCTCCCGGGCTTTCCTCCTGCAGTTCAAGATTTATTTGTCTCTACATTGCCCTTAGTTTTTTAGCCAGTTAAAATGATTTTAAAGGAGAAATCCAGTCATATTTAGAATTCAAACTTTTGAAAGTTCTTTAAATATGAAATTATTCCATTTCTGTTCAATAAATGCTAAGTTTTTTTTAATTCAGAGTAATTTTCATGTGAATGTGCTTTACTGGAGGCATCCATGTTTGTCAAAGAACACTACTGCCACCTACTGGTTTGTGACGTCACGGTGCGGCATGGGCATTGTTAGTTTCACTATAGCTCTGGTGAATTTCAATGGTGAAGTCCTCTGGAAATCTTCAATAATTGTTGTTGATTGCAGATGTGTCTAGTAGTTCCCATTGATTTAGCTTGTAAAGCGGGGAGAATGGCGCTAGGCTTACCGCACCGTGACGTCACTGCTGGAAGATGGCAGGAGGGAGGGGTTACTAGATTTGGGCAAAAATGGCGCCTCTTGACTTAGTGATCGCGAGACAGAGGCGGACATAGAGAAAAGGCATAAATATAAAAGGCAACTGTCAACCAGCTCAGGGGATGCATCAGAGGATGAAGAGAGCACATCCAGTTAGTCACAGTCAGAGAAACAGGACTACACTGAAAAACAGGCAGATCACACACATCAATAAACAAAGGTGTTTCACGTTATCCTATCTTGCTTATTATTAAATTTATCTTTACAATCATGCACATCCCGATGTCTACTTCCTGCTTCTCCAAACAATTACATTTCTTCTACAAATCATTACAATTACATCCTATTACTGGGGCATATCAAGAGTTGAGCTTGTTGGATGTTGTTATTGACTCAAACATTAAAATACTAAATATGCCTTAACATACAAGCATAGACAACACATGGAATTAGTGCAATCTTTAAAGGTATCAAGTTTCTGCTTTTAATATGATTTAGAATGGTCAGTCATAATAATTAAAAAGAGAGGAAAATCAGAAATTAGTATGTTCCTACATCTTGTACAGAAAGATTGACCTGAGGTGAAATTCTTAAGACACTAAAAAAATATCTACCTGTGGCTATCGTATACTTTTGCCGGTATAAGATGTGGTACTTATCTCAGCTGTATCGTAAATGTGATAAACTTTTAAGGATTTGCTTCTTTATAATACATGCACTCACTCACATATAAACTATACAACTGTGGAGAAGCTACAGAGAAGGCAGCATGTGGAGTATCATTATACGTCAGAAGGTAATTTCAACTGAAGAGATGAGGCTATACACATACAATGTACATGTAATATCATGCACACTTGCATGCATATGGTGGTTAAGTAACTGTATAAATAATATAATCATATTTCTGACAGATTCTGGATGAAGATCAGTTCAGTTTTACTTAAGGTTGTAGAATCGCTGCTATTTCAGCCTTCACCTAATTTGAGTCTCTGTGCAATTATTCTTTTCTGTTTCCTTTTTTCTGTGGCCCCATGTTTGTCTTTGATATAGTTAACAAACTTATTGATTCTGGAAAAAACTAAAATACTTTCTATCAATAAATCTTTGTGATAAAGGGAATTTATTCAAGTCCACATTGCTTATCTTTAGTTTCAAAAAAGCAATCTAGTAATGTGTTTTAACCGATGCTTAGATATCAGAAAGCAAATTTTTTTACATACTAATGTAAAATATGAATATGTGAGACATTTTCAGCCTTCAGAAAGCTCTATTTTCTATGTATTTTGAGAATGCAGTAGTCACATTTAACATTTAGACCTATTTTTCCACAACATGACCACTCTGAATATTGACTGTAAAGGTGAGAAACATATTTAGTTTGTGTCTGTCTATCAAAAAATATTTTATGTCTGAAGCTCTGAAAGAAAAAACATCCCTCCATTCCAATAAGCATCCAAATATGTTAAAACTTCCAATCTAATCCTATTCCTGTTGGCAAGAACACCTTAGCTAAGAGTTGAAATAGAGGACTAAATATGATTAGCGCCAGAGAGAAAAGAGTCAGCTCAGACAAGTCCAAAGGTGGAAAATCACCACCCAGCCATCACAGCTGAAACAAATACAGGTTACAAGCTTGTTCAAAACAGTAATTGGGTTTCCTGCAGCTGTTTTGTCTGGACTTTTGGTGATAAGAATACTAAACACCTTCCCCAAACTTCCACAAAAAGTTTAAAATTCTAACAATATAAATTACTTGAAGACAAGACATTATGGGAAACTTAGGACTTTTTCCCCCCCAGCATTTTATTTTTATTACTCTGTCACAAGTACAGTACCTTGAAATGAACTCTCCACATTTAACCCATCCCCTTTGGGAGCAGTGAGCTGCCATTGTGCGTTGCCCAGGGAGCAGTGTGGGGTTAAGGGTCTTTTTGCTCAGGGACCCAGTGGCAGTCGGTGGGAGTCAGTTTCAAACTCACAACCACAGGATTTCAAGCTCTAAGGACATGACATGTTGGACAGGGTCCAGAGAAACAGACACACACACATATATATATATTGGACACATCTTCTCATTCAAAGATTTTTTTATTTTTATGACTATGACAATTGAAGATTCACACTGAGGGCAAACTATGAATTAAACATGTGGAATTATATACTTAACAAAGAATTGTGAAACATCTGAAAATATGTCTTTCATTCTAGGTTCTTCAAAGTAGTACGAACAGTACACTCTTGGCATTCTCTTGATGAGCTTCAATAGGTAGTCACCTGAAATGGTTCCCTGGATGGGAAGTGAAACATCTTCAAACTTGGAAACAAAGGTTTTTTTTTTTTTTTTTTTTGAATGACCGTGACCTGGATGACTGAGAACCTTCACCTGCATATCCTATGTAAACCAGTATGGCATTGGCTTCTAGTCGTTAAATTTAAAATGTGTTCTGGTTTGAGTGTATTAGTAAATTATGTTTGGTATATTATATTTGAATCATATATATTGGAAATTAATACTATCACTTCTCATGACATGTAGTATGAAGGTTAAAGCACATATTTTCGGGTCACACATTGATAAGTTCAGTTATGTTGAAATATTTACATTGCAGTTGGTCTGATGGCGATCCATAGCAGGGATATTGACAGTAAAAACACAGAATTTTATTAATTATTTTGAGCTAAAAAGAATAGTTTAATGTTTCCACAATCAATCTTTTCTTGTGAATTTTCTGTTTTCATCTGTAATACTGTATGTACCCAACACTGTTGTACGAAATCCTCTGGGAATCTAAAATATCACCCATGACCCAAACCACACCTTTCTAAGCCTCAATTATCATGTAGGCTGAGTCATCTCTAAATAGTAACTGCAGCAATTCTATGTGAGGCTTGACATGTGATTTTCTTTGAGCAAACTGGGTCAACAAAAGACCTCAAACAAGGTACATATAAAATGATAATAAGTCAGTATATCACTATCAGACCTGTCTGAGTGTATTTGTCATCAATAAGAAAACACAAATGTCAGTCAGTCAGGACAGATTGTATTTGCATTGCCTTTCCTTGTTTGCAAATCTCACATGTGTGCAAATAAGCAATGGTTGCTTGTTCACTATTTCAAATTAGATTTTGAGGGGTTCCAGTCGGTAGCGTGAAAAAAAAATTACAATAAGAGCTGGCTATTATTTATAGGCCCATAATGCTTTTATACAACATAAAGAAAAGTGTTTAATGAATCCTAGGAAGGTGCACCTTGAGACACAAAATACTCAAATGTATCCTGCTCTTCACATAGACGTCATGTTTGGAGCAAGGCGTTTGACCCACATGCAGAGAACACACAAGGAGAAGTTTGAATTCAGATCAAAAGGTTTTATTTTCCCTTTGAAACTGATAGCAAAAAACAGAGAAGGAATGAATATTGTTATGGAGGAGCCTCTGGAGCTGGATCGTCCTTGTACTGAAGGCAGAAAAGGTTAGCGGATGGTTTAGATTCAAGGTGGAAACCTAATTCAGACAGGAGCTTTCTGATTAAGCAGGGTGCTTCTGCCAGGGAGGACTGGAGTTGGTAGCTGGAGGTTTTCTCAGCGATCGTAGGTGGGCGAGTCGTTGGAGGGTAGGCAGGTCTTTCCAGGTTTTTGGCAGAGAAGCCGTACCTTGCCGGATAGGGAGTTTTTTTCCAGGAGTTTTTTCAGCGGAGTTTTTTTCTGAGGGGTTGGTTCAAGAAGTGAGTTCCTCGGAGGAAGCTTCTCACAAAAACATGAGAGATAACCTGCAAAAAACACAGAGAACAGGTTAAGGTAAAAGAATCCAGAGCGTCCGGCTCCAGGCTGCACGTGATCCAAATCATCCAATGAGCTGTCAGTCTGGGTTGCTGCTGCTGCTACTTTTAGACACAGCAGGCAAACCTGCAGCAAGCCGGGCGATGGGAAAGAAGGAGAAGACGATGAGAAAAAGAGAGCAGAGAAAGTGTGGACTGCTGGAAGAACTGTGGTGAACTGGTGAAAGAAAAGTGAAATGGCGTGCTCAAAGATGACCCTGCACATTTAGAGGATGTTTGGCTCAACCTGCTGCTGTGAAGCAGGATTCTCCACCATGAACAGAATCAACAATAAATATGGATCCAGGCTCAGAATGAGCACCTTGAAATGTGCTTGAGAATGGCTTAGTCTCCATTCAAACCCAGGTTTAAAGCCTTACAGGGCAGCATAAAGCCCACTGCCAACATTAAGACAGAAAACAGAAATAACAAGCGGTCAGTTCAGGTGTTTGATAAAATGTATGAATCAGGAAATTGTTTACATACCAAACTGAACGATTGTTGTTCTCTACTTCGAAAAAACATTTCAAATTTTAAAATGGGTGCATAAAAACCTAATTTTATTTCAGTGTTAAATTTACAGTGTTTAAAGTAACAGATTATAATTAAAAATTTGTCTTGACCTGTACTGGTTGATAATTTTCTTTATTCAGATTCCGCTGATTTTTAAGTGGTTACCCCTGAGATAGAGGGTCAAACTCTTACAAGAGAACACATGTGAACATATCGACACTTTTTGGAGGATGGGTTTTAGTGATGGTTTTTTCTAAATACTGGTGAATGAAGATGGAATATAGGTGCAAAGGTTATCTGTCTTATCTTTGCATGTATCTGACTATATGTTGCCTTCGGTGTGCAGTCTGCAGAGCAAAGGCTCAGATAATCTAACAAAGGTTTATAACAGTTTGGTCAAGCTGCGCAGCAAAGAAAAACCGACTCTGAGATGATGAATGTCAACGCAAACTGATGACTGAGGTAAAAGTTTAAGTCACGTTTATGATGGAATATATTTAGTTTATAATCCTTCTTTGGTTCGCTTTCAACATTTGATGCTTTTTGCCAAAACCTGCCGTGAGCTATGCAAAAATATGAATGCCTGGAGGTTACAAGTTATGGGATTCATACAGAAAAGAGTTTTATTATTTGTTTGCCTTCTTATTTGACATGATGGATGATAATTGGAAGAAAAAAACCTATTTTGAAGAGCGATCTCTGGGGTTTTGCAGGGATATCGCAATACCAGAAGCCGCAGGGGAGAACCTGGGAGGGGAGGCAGGAAATCGGTCTGTTCCGGGTCATTTCTAGGCACTCGGCTGTAACAGGCCAGAGAAATGTGTCATATCATCATGGATTAAGCCTTTGCAGCTTAGCACAAAGGTTGCTTTAGGTCCTCAGCACAGAGAGGACCTGATATCTCAAGCCTCGCAAATCAAAACCACATCTTGTTCAGAACGACTGTTAAATACTTCTGTTTTTTTTTCTGGTTTCCTATTAAAGTAGCTATTAGACATAATCTGGTTTCGTTGTGTATTGGATAAACCAGTAAACATAGTTTTAAGAATCATTTCTTAAACTTGTTATTTCTGCAACCAGTTTAGGATCAAATTGGTCCATTATAGCCAGAGATGCTGTATTAATTTACCACTTTCTAACAATTTATATTTTCATATCTAAATGAACATAGAAACCCGACTTCAGTGAATTACACAGAAACAAACAGAAGGAAAAGTTTCAAATTTATTGCAGATTTTTTTATTGCTTGCAGAGCGACATTCATGTCTATGATAAACGTTTTGTCCTGTCTGTAAAACCTTATTTACTGTAGTTTTTCAGTCACATTATCTTCTCTTCAAACTCAATAAATACCAATTAGGCAGTCAATTGTCTAAGGCAGCAGTGCAGTTTATAAGAAAAGCTGTAACCATGATGTGACAGAGCAGCAGGGAGAGACAAAGTGGCCTCGGCAGGTGAACCAGTAGAGATAATGTGAACATCTCCTTTCGTCAGTGATCACTTATTAGCACTTTTCCCCTGAGAAATTAACAGGAGTCATTACACAGTGCTCAGACAGTGAGAGTGAGGGAAGGGAGGGAATATTATTGAATATCAGGAGCAAATCACCCATGTTCTATGACTCCATCATCATGTGACCTCATGAAATATCAAAAGAAAGGCTCACAAAGACAGAAATCTGCATTTCACATTCAAAAAGAACTTTTTTTTTATTATTTATCTAAGCTTCAATGATATCACATACCTGCATCTTATACTGTAGATCATAACCTCTAGTTGTGTTTATTACTTGTTTTCGTTGCTTATTGTTAATGTGGATACATTTTCATTTAGCAACATTCCACTAAGTAGAAAAATATAAAGTAGTCTCATGCATTTCTATAAAAAAGTGGATACAACGTAATTAATCAATATATTTATGCATCATAAAAGAACATTTAACTTGACTCATTTATTCAGAGACTGAATATTTAAATACTTTTACATTGAAATTCTTCAGTTCAGTTTATTTCTGTAGCAGGTTTGTAATTTGGTTATAAAAGATTCAAAAAGTATAGTCTATGTTATTTGTATACTATTGTTATTAGGGGTGGGCATTTATTGTCTATTGTAATTGTGGTAAGTTTCTAGTCATAATAATAATGTTGACTTATTGTCTCAGCGATAAATTAGAATTAATGATGATTAAAACTTGAGAAACTGGCTGAATCTTCAGTATTTTCACTATTTTTCTTTTTATTCTTTCATTTTTTCCCCCTTTGGGCTATTTACAAATTTACAGAACGTGATTCCCTGCACTTACTACAACATGTTTAGTGATATAGATCATACTTTTCATGTAACTGCTCTCCAGAAAAAGCTGAATAAGATGTCTATCTTCTTCAACAGTGCTATTTGTCTCTGTGGGGCTGTGATGGCTTTGATAAGCATTCACAGGTTCTACAGAAAAACTGCAAAGAAGCAATATTTTTTTCTTATTCTAATGATTACTTTATTATTATTATCATGATATATAAGATTTTAAGTACATATCTCCCAGCTCTAATTGGTAGCAAGTAAGAATAGTACTACCAAAAAACATCTTTTTTTCACAGGACAAACCAAGTGTGGATATTATTTGCCTAACAGTCAAATCTGATGGGATGATCTGGTGAACTGTAAAGTGCCTTGAGATGACATTTGTTGTGAATTGGTGCTACAGAAATAAACTAAATTGAATTATTTACAAAATGGAACTGGGGAGGTATTTATTTTTATTAAATTTTTAATACCTAACATTATTTTACAATTACTTAACAGCTGTTCTATCCACAAGGATTTCCTGTATAGACAAATAAAAACTGGGGAAAAAAATGTCAAAATGAAATAAAGAGATGTGCAATTTCAGACATATATTTAGATGTGTTTGCAGTTTTGTATAGGTATGCCGTTTTATCCATGTAAACAATAAGTGGCCATGTCTGTGTGTGAGGGTGTGGATGGATGTGTTTTACCTACAATGTGGCAACCTATTCTCATTATGAGTGCATATGAAATCGTACGAAAAGTTATGCACCGCAATTTCTGCCTGGGAATGGGAACCTCTACACATTACTGCGGTGGCCTGACTCGGCAGCATGGCTGGTTTTGTGGTTGTGTTATGGGGGGCGGGCAGGGTGCAGCATCGGGCCAGGTCCTTTCCTTGACTTTGGGTAGCTTTGGGGAATTGCAATGTTTAGGACATTGCAGGGGAAAGTCTGTTGCTGTGTGGTCGAACCCATGATCTATTTCACGTCAGTGTCTCCCCTGTATTTTTCCAAGTTTTACCTTAATCCCTTAATTTAAAATGTTTTGTTTGCTAGTGTCTCCTCCCACAAACTTCCTGGAGAGAAAATGTTTTCCTCTAAAGTGCAAAACCTCATGTACAGACACACGCATCCTTACAAACAGCAAATGTATGGCAAGAAGGAAGGATACTGCTGCAGCTCAGACTATTGCTGCAGACTGGGACACTTTAACTGTTTTTTTCTAGTTATTATTATTCACAGCATTAAATGCTAAAAAAATTACCATTATAATTTTTCTTATTGATACTTTATTTATGGAGTATTTCTGGTTACCAAGACTGATTTCTTTCCTTTTGTCTGTTTCTTTAAAGCAAATGGATAAAAGAATCCAAATATTCAGACATCATCACATTAATGATTTGATACAATACTCATTATGTCATTAGTATTGTTGTCATTGATATTATTTTAGTAATGTTTCAATCATGAGTTAATTAGCAAATTTGTACTCCTTCCTTTTTTAATTCATACAAGTTGTTTAAAAAAAAAAAAAGTAGCTTTGCAGTGGAGGTAGGTGCAGCCCCATGGAGCTTGCACTATGTCTGCTTGTTGCGACCTCGTTAGCTTAATCTAGTCCTTGGGTAAGATGAACAACGGGGAATCTATCTCAGGATCTGGATCATAGCTATTCTCTGGCCTTATCTGACCAAGGAGGTTCCTGTAGAGAACAGTAGGGGCTTAGCTTTAGATTGATTGACTTGAAGGTGTTGCAGACTGGCTTTTAAAAGTCTTCCACATTCCCAACTGATACCCCTATAAAGGCTCTTTATTTGTGTTAGTTTCTAGGTGTTAAGGTTATGATTTGTTTTCATTGAGGCTGAGCGACTTTAATGATAAGTGAAATATTTGGTTTAGGAACACTTCATTTTTGGAAAATCTGGATTTGTTTTCTTCTTGCTTTTACTGCTTGCACGGCTCAGAGTTAGGGCTGGGTATCGTTCAAAAATTTTCGGTTCCGGTACCAATACCGATACCTTCACTTCGATACCGGTTCCTGAACGATACTTTTTTCGATACCAGTTTTATAATATCAATTCGAAGAAAAAGAAAATTACACAACATAAAAAAGTACAAATCTTGAGTTTTATTTTAAGCTCTGCTTTTTCTATTTACATTTTTCCTCTTACATAAAAAAAAAATCAGTGTCTAATATTCACTGTTACATTGTGAGGACCTTTTTACTTAGCAGTTTTCCTTTAGAAAAATTACCATGTCTGACAAACAAGCCCGTTGAATGGGATCCTTCTGACAGCGCTCCGCTGGTATGTGGGGGTCTGAGCGGCTCCGACAGAAATATTGGAAGGCAGGATGAACTGACTGCACTGATTACGTTTTCAGGTGGATTTTCCCTCTTAAAAACATAATAAAACTACTTTATTCCCACTGATCACAGCAAATATAGCTGCAAGGCAAATAAAGGATAGAGTAGCTCCGCCGAACGCGCGTCAGACACACTTTTTGACCGCGCAGCCAGAGCAGCAAAGCTTCTTCAGCCGCGCGTCAGAAGCTGGTACAAGCAGCAAAAAAGGAAGCAGCAGACGTGATTTTGCTGCTCCTGTTGCGTCCAGTTTGAAAGCAACATGATTCACTCCGCTCTGGCTTTGCTCCGCCCACAGGCTGCTGAGAGGAGGATGGTCGCGCTGGCTGCGGTCCGCTCTTCTTGCAGTCAAACACCGAGCAACTTTCTGCTCTTAAATTGTTTCCGTGCACGATGTATTGCATTGCGCACTATTGGCATCAGTCTTAATAAAGTGAAGCTGCACTTTTGACCTGGGGGGCATTTTAAAGGGGTTCCATGATGACGCTCGCAACCAGTTCACAACAGATACACATGAACCCTGGCTGTAGGCGTGACCACCTGTGTATTTTTCCTGGATGACGCAATCACGTTAAGTGTTACAGCTCCAAATTCACAACACATGTCATCTCAAGGCACTTTACAGTTCAACCAGATCATACAGTCAAATTGATACAAAGTTTTCTATCTAAGGAAAACCAGTTGATTGCATCGACTCATTGACTCAAATACAATCCCTTACACTAAGCATGCTTGTAGCGACAGTGGAGAGGAAAAACTCCCTTTTAACAGGAAGAAACCTCCAGCAGAACCAGGCTCAGTGTGAGCGGCCATCTGCCGAGGCCGACTGGGGTTCAAGGAGACAGAAGCAGAGATACAAAAAGCAGCTGTAAAAGGCGGCCCCGTCCAGGAAACACACAGCCAGGCAGACGAGCTCCAAGGCAGCTCCCATGCCAGAGGATGAAGAGAGCACATCCACCCAGCCACGGCCAGAGAAACAGGACCACACCTGAAGACAGGCCGATCTCCAACATCTACAAACAAGGGTGTTGATGGAAGCAGCACAGCTGATGTTTCTTTCCTGGATGACGTCACAGCCAAACAGGAACAGACAAGGCAAAGCTACTCTGTAGAACCGAAGCATTTCGGTCGGTACCATAAAAGAACCGATGTTCGGTACCCAGCCCTACTCAGAGTGACATTAGTATATCACTTTCTGTTCCTAGATGTCTTCTTATAAATAATAAAATAGCTCACTGCTTGTTAAATAGTTATATTTTCATTGTTTGCTCAGAAACATGATTGTTTTAGAAGCATGTATCACAGCTTGGATTTTGTTTCCCTTTAAATTCAATCATCACCTCCTTTTTTATTATGAAACTCAGGACCTAAAACTGATTAGTCGGATTTGATAGGAGAAAAGTTCTGCATCATTCGTTATATCTCTATTAATAATTGTTGTCATGATGCTGGACAGAAGGACCAAGTATTCAAGGCGAGACAGACAGTGGAAAAATGTTTATTAATAACAGATCGGGCTGTGGATCCGCGTCATCAGCAGCTAGGGCAGGGCACCGCCCATCGCTGGAAACTCTGGTTAAACAGTTCAGTCCATCTCCACAGAATGAAGTAGAATCCAGCCGGAGGGCTGCCAAAGAGATGCGACGGGATCCACGCAGAGAGTCCCAGAAGCTGCAGCCCTGGAGAACAAGCAGGAGTGCAAGCCAGATCAGGGAAACAGATCAGAACAGGAAGGCTCCAAGACTCTGGGGCCTGGTCCGGGATACCAATGAGAACAGGAACAGGCTGGTTCAGGGTTCCAGGAGTCCACAGACAGTTCAGGCAGAATGTTCAGATGGGAACAGGCAGGCTCAGTAGTTGAGAGGCAGAACAGGTCAGGAAATCAGGAATACTAAGGAACACTAAAAAACCACTCTCTCCACAGAGCCAAGACAGTAACAGGGCCGGCCTAGTCGATAAGAGGTAAATCAGGATCAGAAACACCACATAATGCTAAAAAGCCTCTCTCCACTGAACGAGCACTAGAACAAGAGCATCGACATCATTAATCCGGCCACGATGGCTGGGACTGAGCCGTATAAATAGAAGCAGCAGCAGGTGGATTAGATGAGTAGTAATGAACAATTCGGGCAGAGTTAGACAGGTGAATAGATTGAGCAGTTAGCCCAGCAATTAGTGCCAAGATCATGACATTTGTAAGTTGTTTTCAGTGTTTGTCTTTGTAATACACTTATTTTGTTCTTTATACTTCTGTTTAACACTTCAACTTGTATTCTAGTATCTGTGGTTCTGCTCCGGTCCAGTTAATCAGGCTCATTGTTTTGTGCTGGATCTTTCTGTTTGTATGCCTGCATCTTCATGGTGTTCACCCAGTTTACTGTCAATGCCTGGCGCTCAGTTTGGACCAAACTAAAGCATTTCCATTCAGATTGTTCCTTACATAATAACGTCTGTACTTTGGTACTTCATGATCCATGTTGGTCACATTAACTACAGTATTGATCTTGTGTTATTGGTTGACTAGTCTAGTTTCACTCTGTTATTACTGCCAACCGCTTTCTGAGCCCTGATCATGTCTTGACTCATCTGCCTATTCATATTAGCTGGTATCAGAGCTGACTGAGGATAATACAGAAGAATGTGGTTTAGATGGACGGGATTAGTCGCATTCTGAGTGGCTTTTAATGATTAGACATTTCATTCTACTGTGTAACAGTAAGTTCATCTGGACAGACAAGAATTGTAGCTCTTCATACTTAGAGACTTTTTATAGACTTTGTCTGTGATGGGTACTCCTTCTTACTTTGCATATCTATTATGGTTACTCTTCAGCTCCTCTGACATGGGACAATAGGCTTCATGTCACTTCTCAAAATGCTTTTTTTTCTGCAAGACTAAGCAGTAGTTAAGCAATGCCAAAAAATTAATTAATAAAAACACATAAGGTCAGGAAAAAACTGGGGGGAAATAAATTCTATTAACTGAGAACATTCAGTCATTCATAAAAGTAACATATTTATTTAGCTTTTTTGTGTGTTTCCTGGATGGGGCCACCTTTTACAGTTGCCTTTTGTATCTATGCTTCTTTTTCTATGTCTGCCTCTGTCTCTTTGAACCCCAGTGGGCCTCAGCAGATGGCCGCTCACACTGAGCCTGGTTCTGCTGGAGGTTTCTTCCTGTTAAAAGGGAGTTTTTCCTCTCCACTGTCGCTACAAGCATGCTTAGTGTGAGGGATTGCTGAAGAGTCAATGAGTCGATGCAATCAGATGGTTTTCCTCAGATATAAAACTTTGAATTAATCTGACTGGATGATATGATGAACTGGAAAGTGGCTTGAGATGACGTGTTGTGAATTGGCGTTGTGAATTATTTTTATTTTATGAATTTAAATTTCTAATGGAGTTAAAATAATATACAGATTTAAACTGAAAAAATCAAAAAGCAAGCTGTTATTTTAGAAAGCTCCTTCTACACATTGAAGATCTATGAGCATATATAGGCATAAAGCAGCCTGAATATCCCCCATCTGAACTTCTTTAATAAAGAAACTAAAAACAGTTTGCACGGAGAGAAGTTTCCATCTCTCTAATAGCTTTAGTCTATAATGTTAGACCAGCTTGTGTTGACTAATGTTTGCATTTCATGCAAACCAAAACAGTGCTGGTTTGGGCTCTGAAGCAGAGTGGTACTTTGTGGATTCTGCTGTTGTAATAACCATGTAATGTAGTTCTTACCATGCGGGGATATTTTGCAGTATAATCACCACAACATCATGAGTCATAGGATGAGGGTAACTTGAGGTAGATCTAGAACCGTTGGGAACACGGAGCCGCTCCTTTGTTCACGTCGGATAGCAGGACTTTATCCGCTTGACTTTCCTCTCTCCACATTATAGGTTTCAATTCTCCGGCCCAGAGCAGCATCATTGGATGTGCCTTGCTTCATTATCCAGTGGTGATGTAATATCTGGGATGCAGGGTTGAGAACATTTTCTGAGTTAAGGAGGTAACAGGCTTCCCTCCACCATAAGAAGGTGAAAAGATTTTTTATTCTCTCTCTGATATCTTATATATAACATAATGAAAATGAAATGATAATCTGTAGTCAGAGAGGAGTCTATATCCTATCAGAAATGGAGTAGTCTATCCGGACCCAGACTGATTTATTTATTTTTAGTTATATCAAAGGCCAATACCAGCCTTAAGCATCATCCTAACATCGCAGACCACTGTGCTCCCTCTCAATAGGAAAAAAAACTCTCCTCCTTTCTGCTATCTCTCGGTCCAAAGTTTTATTTGACAGTGGTTCCACTTGGGTAAAGACTTGCCGAGAGGGTCGGCTATACTTGGACGTGTTGCCTTGTTTAAACTCAAACCCAGAAAACTACAGGGATTAAACTTCTGTCACCACAAACTCGCAGCAGTCCTGGGGGACATGCAGACACATGAAAACAGCCCAGAATCTGTGCAAATACAGCCAGTTTCTCTCAGAGGAGCGAAAATTCATGCATTGCTTCCATAATAAACTCTACAATATATGGCAGTCCAACTTATAAAAGTGCATGCATGTCAAAACTTTATTTTGGCTTGCAGGTGGAATGCCTGCACTGAGTTAGCAGAGTGGAACTGAGGACAGGGCTCCACTGGTGAATCTCCTTCCATTGTGTTGAAGCACTGGGAGCAGTGGGAGTAAGGCAGTATGTCTATACCATTAGACCTGGGTTTATGTGAGAAGGTTCTTGAGAATTTTCTGGCCCAGTCCTCTAGACTTTAGCACGACTTGCCCTTTTATTCAGAAAATGAGACAAAGGATACAGTTTTTAACAGCTTCTTACAGACAAACTATTATAACAGAATACCTCACATTGTACTAATGAAGCAGGATTTTATTGAAGAGCATCCTTCCATCCATCCATTTTCCATCATGCTTATCCCAAGCGGGGTAGCGTGGGGTGCTGGTGCCTATCTCCAGCTGTCTATGGGCGAGAGGCGGGGTCCATCCTGGACAGGTCTCCAGTCCATCACAGAACAACACAGAGACAAACAGGACAAACAACTATTCACACTCAAACCTAAGGAGAATTTAGAGAAGCCAATTAACCTAACAGTCCTGTTTTTGGACTGTGGGAGGAAGCCAGAGTACCCGGAGAGAACCCACGCAAGCTCAGGGAGAACATGCAAACTACATGCAGAAAGATCCCGTGCCGGGAATCAAACCCAGAGACGTCTTGCTGCAAAGCAGCAGTGCTACCCACTGCTCTACTGAGCAGCCCAATTTACAATATAATTAGCTAAGTTAACCTGAACAGGATGTTAGCAAGGACTAACAAGGTCAGTAGGTCTGGGTCCAAGTTCACAGTTTAGCAGCTTTTTATGCATATTTTACATAAGAAGTTGTAGTTATGCCAAAGTTTGCCTTTTTGTATTGTGAGAATCTAAATTATTATTCATTCTAACCGTAGTCACCAATGACAGCATGATATTACAGTAAATGCTCAACATATCCTATAAAACAACCTCTGGGGCCAAACTACCTCTCTTAGTTTGATGTCTGTACTTGTTTTACCAGTTTAGGGTAGAGAGCAAGACTTGCTATATACGGTGGCCCAGAGGTGTCAACACTAATAAAAAAAAACCAACACAAATACACGAGCTGCAACGGAAATATGAAAGCCACAACGGAAATATAAAACTACAACGGAGTTGTTGTAGACGCCTCATTGGATGCTGGCTGACGTGCCTGGAGGGCGGCCATCTTGGATCAGACCACAGTTTAGACAGCTGCTGTCAGAATGAATAGGAGGCTCCTTAGATCTCATTTTAATCCCATGGAGGATGAGCCAGAAATAATATCACAATAAGTTTTTACATGTCACAACCCTTTAAAAGACCAAAAACAAATTCTAAAATTAACTTTCAGTTAGATTACACATATTTATTCAGATTAGAAACTATTTAAACTGAACTCAAACTGGGTGAAATATATGTAAAGTTATATATTTTGCAATTAAATATTAATTAAGATTATGTTTAACAGATATTATATATTGATATTATAAATAAAATATTTTTTAGTATTTTTAAGGATAGCTCTTTGATAATGAGTATTGTGAGCTATAGGGGAAACTTAGTTGTAATTTGATTTACAAAAGATAGTAAAATAATAAATTTTATTTCAGTATTTTATTATTTTTTGTTGTGTCTTCTTATAAATTTGTCTGGACTTCAAATGTGAACAGTTGTTCTTTAATCAGTTAACGTGTGTCATATATATATAAATATATACACATATATATAAAAAAAAAAAAAAAACTGTTTTCTCACCCCTCGTGGGGTGGTATGTGTCATCCTCAAGCTCGGGTCCTCTACCCGAGGCCTGGGAGTTTGAGGGTTCTGCGCAGTATCTTAGCTGTTCCTAGGACTGCGCTCTTCTGGACAGAGACCTCTGATGTTTTACCTGGAATCTGCTGTAGCCACTCTCCCAGTTTGGGGGTCACAGCCCCCAGTGCTCCAATTACCACTGGCACCACTGCTGCTCTTACTTTCCACATCTTTTCTAGCTCCTCTTTCAGCCCTTGGTATTTCTCAAGCTTCTCGTGTTCTTTCTTCTTGATGTTGCTGTCGCTTGGAATTGCCACATCTATCACTACTGCCTTCTGCTGTTTGTCGATCAACACGATGTCTGGTTGGTTAGCCATCACCTGTTTGTCAGTCTGGATCTTGAAGTCCCATAGGATCTTAGCTCGGTCATTCTCAACTACCTTAGGAGGTGTCTTCCATTTTGACCTTGGGACTTCCAGCCCATACTCATGGCAGATGTTCCTGTACACTATGACAGCTACCTGGTTGTGGCGTTCCATGTATGCACTTCCTGCCTGCATTTTACACCCTGCTGTTATGTGCTGTATTGTTTCAGAGGCATCTTTGCACAGTCTGCATCGGGGGTCCTGCCTGGTGTGGTAGACCCTGGCCTCTATTGATCTTGTACTTAGTGCCTGTTCTTGTGCTGCCATGATTATTGCCTCTGTGCTGTCCTTCAGTCCAGCCTTTTCCAGCCACTGGTAGGATTTTTTGATATCAGCCACTTCTTCTATTTGTCTGTGGTATATGCCGTGCAGTGGCTTGTCCCTCCATGATGGTTCTCCTTCCTCTTTCTTGTCCTCGCTTTCGGTTTTCTCCTGCCTGAGGTATTCACCAAGCCATTTGTCTTTGGGGGCCATCTTTCTGATGTACTCCTGGGTCTTAGTTGTTTCATCCTAAACAGTGGTCTTGACACTCACTAGCCCTCAGCCTCCCTCGCTATATATATATATATATATATATATATAAAATATTGTATGTGACACACATTACGTGATGTTCAAATATACATGTATAATGATCAAAAACAGTTTATTAGGTTATTATTTTGTTGTTGTATTTGACTGTATGATCTGGTTGAACTGTAAAGTGCCTTGAGATGACATGTGTTGTGAATTTGGCGCTATATAAATAAACTGAATTGAATTGAATTGTTTTTTTTTAAATTAATTTTATGATAATTTTTAGTTATGTTTTTTCATTGTAAAGACTTTTTTTTGTCAAATCGTAGTGAATGGTAAAAGGCTTTTTGTTCTTTATATATTTTTGTATGTTTCTTTAATAGGGTAGTGCAGTAAAGCTTCGGTCATTAATATTTTTTTCCTGAATTACTTTTATTTTTATACTTTAAGTGGTTTTAAAAATGGTACTTTTACACTTTTACTGGAGTAAAAAGCTAAAGTTGATTCTCTAACTTCTACAAAGGTGTTTTGAAACAGTAGGATTTATGCTTCTACTGGAGTAATAAACATTAATACTTTTGACCCCTCTGGGGTTTAGAGCTATACTGATAAAAATTCAATATAATTTTCCCTACCTCTGGATCCTCTTTAAATTGAGGATACAAATAGCTTTTTAAGAGGTCTTTCAAAAGTGGATCTCCATTTTATTTTAATAAAATCTTCTTTTGTGTATATTATATACACAGATACATGTCCTAATGTTTCTCTTTAAAGTACTTATGTTTAACAGTGGCCTAGGGTTCAAAGATTTATTTATTTATGTTTTAACCTTAAAGCAGAAGTCATTAAAATAACAGTGTCTGCAGAATACTGTCCATCGGTTGCTGAAGCCAGGTTTCTGTGGGACAAACTAAATCAGATATTATCTAAAGTGCAGTTATTTAATCACTTTTTTTCCTTTAACATAACGAAAAAAAAGACAAACAGTACATGTAAAACTATTTTAATAAAATAACTGTTACACAATTAGAGCTAAACTTCATGATAAATCTGAAACAAAGGAATCAGAACTACAAAAGAGCACATAGATAAAAACTATCTACAGCAGCACAGCTGATATTTCTCTCCAGGATGGAGTCACAGCCAAACAGGAACAGACCAGATGAAGCTACTATGAGAAAAAGCAGAGAGAGCAGAACGTTAGAGATTGAACTAACAGATTCTGCAGAGTGGGAGAATAGAGATAGAATGAAGCAGAATGATGAAAAGGGGGTCCCTATGTCCTCCAGCAGTCTAAGCCTATAGCAGCATAACTATAGAGATAGCTCAGGATGATAAAATTGGAGGAAAGTTGGACCGCAAACTTCAACGAATAAGAAACAGGGCTAATTCAAAGTGCTCTATATGAACAAAACATAAAAGAAAACACACAAAGGAAAGATTATTGTATCAGTATAACGCAGGACGCAGGTGAAGAAAGTTGGATTACAAGCCTAAATTGGTATTCCTACTCAAACTTGTCGTCTTCCACATTATCCTGGAATGGAGTCTGGAGTCAGCAGAGACCTCAGACTGCTGCTGGGGGAAGTTTGAGGTGCTCGCAGGCTAGCTTGTCCTGCGTTGTCCACCTGGCGTCCTCCTGGAGGGACGTGCCTGGGACGACTCAGAGGTCCAGGATGCCTCCGTCATAGATGTCAGAGTCACCTCAGCTGGGCACTTTTCCAGTCCAGAACCAGAACCATGGCCTCGCTCTTGAAGGAGCTGATTCTCATCTCAGCTGCTTCACACTCGGCTGTGGATGTTTAATACCGGGTATGCACTGTGCGTTTTTTTTTTTACATTGTTGCACGCAGCTACAGCTCACACTGTACAACGAAACTGCAGGGTTTAAAAGTTCACAGCTCACAATGCATGTTCAGCCCAACGCTCTGATGCCATCTACCTGCTCACACTGTACGTCTAAAAACCATGTAGGACTCAGCTCCGCAGTGAGATGGCGCTACTCTGACTCGTCTATCTGGAAGCCAAACAAATAGAAGAGGAATATGAAGCTCACTAGAGTGAAACGCGCTGCCTTGGCAATTTGGGCAATTTTGTGCTGAAAGCCCTAAAAAGAAAAGGCAACAACGTATTTGGACAAAGACATGGCTGAGCAACCGTGGCTACTACTGTCTGTCAATTTGACAGAAAAAACTCCATTTCACTCATTGCACCCCTGCCATGCTGCTGGGTTTTCCTCTGAGAGGAAGAAGAAGAATCCTTGTTTGCACACTGACCGTTGATCACAACGGTCGACTGACCTTTTCCCAACCTTACGATTCCTGATCCGGAGTTGGTCATGAGACGCTGATCGCCCCTCGTTACCCCCTGTACAGTACACCGCGCACGACGCATGATCAGGCTAAAAGTCGGGCCGATTGGAACATTTTCGCACGACTGGAAAGCCGTCCTGAAAAGGGCAAAAATATCGCACCATGTAATGTTTAACTAGAACAGTGAAAAGCAGTGTAATAAAATAAATTACATTAAGTTAGGGCAAACACTTGGCTAAAAGGACCTGGCTTTAATGTGCTCCACTCTCAGCGGTTCTTAGGTCCTCAGTAAGTTAAAAGCTGTCAGTTTAGTTATATTTTAAAACTACTGATGGAAAAGTGGAGGAGGTGGACTCTGCTTAGAAAGCCCAGTGTTACAGTGATCAGTTCAGCATTTAAAAGAAGAAAACAGTTTGATTCAATTTCAAATCATTTACAAGTATTTTACAAGGATTTGTTGTTCAGTTACACATCTAGAAGGAGATGTTAGACACATTTTCATGTGAAATTAAGGCTGGAAATATAAAGTAATCACCTAAAGGATGTGATAGGTGTGTAGAATGATTTATAAACATTCATAACAGACACACCAACTCAGAATTGATTGAAGAATGTTAGGAATTGATGGCGTCCTGTCTTCCTCTGCCAGTCTGGGTTAAAGAAAAAAGATCAAGTGTTATTCTGCACTTGCACAAACAGCCCCTCTAACTACGGAGCATGCTGCTCACAGATATACCGCATACACAGCTGATTATCTGCTCCTGCATCTGCACCCCTCCTCAAGCACTCGACTTCAGTATTAATTTCCTCCAAGATACAAAGGATGAAGCCGACTATTAAAACGGTGGTGCGTTTGAGTGGGGATCAACTACACCTCTGTGGGCGTGAAGGGATTTAGCAGCTGAACACAGTCCTATTTTGTAGAGTGCATTTTGAATTATGATAATGATACAGTTTACTGATTCCACATCAGGGAAATTCACATATTACAGCAGCAAGACAATGACATAAAGACAGCAATTAAGAGAAATTACTTGTATAACAGACAAAAAAAATATATATTAGATCTGTGCCATCTATATATAGACTGTGTTGCACAGTAGATACAAACTGGTTTTACATTGGAGAGTTGGACAGAGGAGAGATACAGTAGCAGCCTTTCAAAATGGCCCTTTCCAGTCAAACGGCAGCTGAATGGCAGCCCACTTCCCTGCAACTCCCAGCCAAATCCCCTCCAACTTCCAGCCACTCGGGTGACCTTCCTCCTTCTCCTGGGCGTGCATATTTTTTTACTGACTCCACCCTTTCACTGAATTACAGGGTCTGACCAGGAGATGGCGCTTCTCTTTAGATTAGATCTAAAAATCATGACAGAAAGAATATTTTAGTACAAAGATGTTTAAGAAGGAATTGTAGGGGACCAGTCAAGGACCAACCAAGGACCATCCAAGGGCCATTCAAGGACCGACCAAGGACCAGCCAAAGACCGACCAAGGACCAACCAAGGACCAGCCAAGGACCAGCCAAGGACCGACCAAGGACCAACCAAAGACCGACCAAGGACCAACCAAGGACCAGCCAAGGACCAGCCAAGGACCAACCAAGGACCATCCAAGGGCCATTCAAGGACCGACCAAGGACCAGCCAAAGACCGACCAAGGACCAACCAAGGACCAGCCAAGGACCAGCCAAGGACCAGCCAAGGACCGACCAAGGACCAACCAAGGACCAGCCAAAGACCAACCAAGGACCAACCAAGGACCAGTCAAGGACCAACCAAGGACCAACCAAGGACCAGCCAAGGACCAGCCAAGGACCAGCCAAGGACCAACCAAGGACCAGCCAAGGACCGACCAAGGACCAACCAAAGACCGACCAAGGACCAACCAAGGACCAGCCAAGGACCAGCCAAGGACCAACCAAGGACCATCCAAGGGCCATTCAAGGACCGACCAAGGACCAGCCAAAGACCGACCAAGGACCAACCAAGGACCAGCCAAGGACCAGCCAAGGACCAGCCAAGGACCGACCAAGGACCAACCAAGGACCAGCCAAAGACCAACCAAGGACCAACCAAGGACCAGTCAAGGACCAACCAAGGACCAACCAAGGACCAGCCAAAGACCAACCAAGGACCAGCCAAGGACCAACCAAGGACCAGCCAAGGACCGACCAAGGACCAACCAAGGACCAGCCAAGGACCAACCAAGGACCATCCAAGGACCAACCAAGGGCCAACCAAGGACCAGCCAAAGACCAACCAAGGACCAGCCAAGGACCGACCAAGGACCAACCAAGGACCAATCAAGGACCAGCCAAGGACCAGCCAAGGACCGACCAAGGACCAGCCAAAGACCGACCAAGGACCAACCAAGGACCAGCCAAGGACCAGCCAAGGACCGACCAAGGACCAACCAAGGACCAGCCAAAGACCAACCAAGGACCAACCAAGGACCAGCCAAAGACCAACCAAAGACCAACCAAGGACCAACCAAGGACCAGTCAAGGACCAACCAAGGACCAACCAAGGACCAGCCAAAGACCAACCAAGGACCAGCCAAGGACCAACCAAGGACCAGCCAAGGACCGACCAAGGACCAACCAAGGACCATCCAAGGACCAACCAAGGACCATCCAAGGACCAACCAAGGGCCAACCAAGGACCAGCCAAAGACCAACCAAGGACCAGCCAAGGACCGACCAAGGACCAACCAAGGACCAATCAAGGACCAGCCAAGGACCAGCCAAGGACCGACCAAGGACCAGCCAAAGACCGACCAAGGACCAACCAAGGACCAGCCAAGGACCAGCCAAGGACCGACCAAGGACCAACCAAGGACCAGCCAAAGACCAACCAAGGACCAACCAAGGACCAGCCAAAGACCAACCAAAGACCAACCAAGGACCAACCAAGGACCAACCAAGGACCAACCAAGGACCAGCCAAGGACCCATCTAGGAAAGTGGGGAAATATTGAATGGCTACTACTGTATCAATGTTAAAAGGTGGAGCAACAACTTATAGATGCAACAATATAGGTTGTGGGTTATAAATATTCTGCAGAAGGAGCTGCTGTATATATTGACATTTTGTATAAAAAGAAGGATAATTCCCTAATAATAAAGGATAATTAAGTGCATTTCTTTTTTTTTTCTTTTTTTTTTTCCGTGACTTGTTTTGCCAATAAATCTCTAGGAATAGATGCCCCACTGCTAGCTGATAGGCCAGCAGCTTTCCTTTCACAATCACACCAATATGACTGTCACCATGAGGTTCTGCTTGATATTTGTATATCAAACTATATTGAACAATATTTGGGGAGTAAAATCCTTGAATATTAAATAAAACAGCAAAAATAGACACATATGATATAGAATAACTCCTAGAAGTCTAATTCCACACCTGGAGGAGACGAGAGGAACAGAAAATAGCAAAAAGAAGATAACGGATAACCAAAATAAACTGAAACTGTGTTGAAGAACCTATAGTGATACACAATAGGGTGGAATATAATAAAGTGCATTTCTAATTAAGTCACATTTAAAATTATAAAGCAGATTTTCTCCTATTTTAAGATTAGTTCCTGTCTGCAGCTCCCTGAGCATCTCCTCAATAGGATCACTGTCAGAAGATGGCGCTAGAAGGCTACCATTTAGAATTACTGTGTAACAAACACACACATATGCAAGGCCAGTTTCTGCACCGTGACAAATCTATACACTCTTCTTTGTGTTGTTTTACCTGGGCGCTGCGATGCCATTTCTCTGTGTGTGTGGGTGGTACAGTGTGTATCACTCATGGCAAAAAAAATCCTCTTTTTGAAAAATATCCACAGCAGCTTTAAGCATGTCTTATTAATATTCTGTAACAAAGTCGATGCATGCTGCTTACAATCAGTGATGTAGTTGAGCTCACAGACATGAGTGTAACTTTTTGTATCTTTGCGTTTCTGTGCTCGGTTGATTTAATTCAGTTCTTTAAAAGAAATGAATGGCTTCCTCTGACTCTCCTTTCTCACATTCTCTGCAGCTTCCTCCAACTTTCACTGCGGTTCTTCTGAAGGAGTGAAATTGTGGGAACTGGCTCAAAGTAAGTCCATTTTATTCTAAACTTCTCACTGCTATTTTTAAACACTGGATTTGTTTTCCATTAGATTTCCATCTTCATTCTTCCTGTATCTTTTTTAGCTTCTCCATCATTTATTTTGCAGACCTACTGCACCTCCTCCACTGTTCTCCGTCCTATAAAGCCTTTTTTAAAATCATGGTCTCTCTTTGATTTATTTTGTCCTTTATTTCTCATATCCCCACTCCCTCCAATCTGTCTGTTCTTTTCATCTTTCCTGCCTCTCTGTTTTCCTTTCATTGTGTGCACCTTCTCTCTGCGCCTCCTGTTGCCATCCCACAATCCAAAGCTCCAGCAAAGGGACGTGGCACCCTGTCTGCAGAGCCCGCCCTCCTACTGAGGGTATCAAGGAGAGAGTGTGTGTGTTTGAGAGCTGCACTGTGTGATTGGGCAGTGGCGGTGTGTTCATGTATGAGCTTCCAGCGGTGGATAACCTCTGTGTTTTATTTTGGGGGGCTAGAGATGAGCACATGTGTGCATTTAGCCACTCCCACCTCACTTAGACTAGAGCTACATTTTTAAACCTGTGTGTGACGAGATCTAAAAGAAAACATTTAAACGTAAATCTGAGACAGGACAAAGATTTTTAGATGTGATAAAGTTTTCTTTCGTTTCTTGTTTCATTTAAACGGATCGTGATTTGATGCAAACAGGTGAAAAGAATAATTACAGTAAACATCAATTATCAATAATATCTATAAATGATCTGTAATTGTTGCGCTTTATTTAAACTGCAAAATCATGAAGATGTAAAATGTTTTGAGATTTAAAATAGGCTTTGTGGAATTGATAAAAGAATACATTTTAGACTGAACTTTTTTTAGGTCAAATATTGATGATAAAGAGACATGAAGTGATCAGGATTTTGGTTCAGGTAGGATGAACAGATGAGAGAAGTTAGACATTGGAGAAGAAAATAATTTTACCCTAAATTAGAATCCATCTAGTATTCAAACAGACAACTATGCGACTTTGAATCAAATAAGGTTTTCATGAATACTTTTGCTTTACCAGATGTTTAAACTGTTAATTCCTTTTTAGATTCAAATTCCCAGGCTGCTTGTTTTTAGAGCTTTTTGTCTATAAGTGAAGTAAACCTTCAGCCCTAATAGATCAGGATCATGGCCAGAAACCCAAATGACATCAGTTCACTGAAACAAACTGTCAGAAAATATTTGATTTGATCACAGACACAAGTATTTAGTGGCTTATTGAGTCTAAAGCTCCATTGGTGTCTTCATTTACTCCAATATGTTGAACAATCAGTTAAATAGGTCAAATAAAGAAAGTGAAATGAGTTTGATGAGTCACCCGGGCGTGAGAAGTGGTGATGTTCTGGATCCACTGCACTGTTGTCTACACTGGGTGTGTTACTGGTGTGTGTGAGTGTGTGTTTGCCAGTCACCCCAGGGTTAGGGGATTAGGTATGAGCCAATGCAGTAAAGGTTAGCGCTTGGTCTCTTACAAAGGCCTCTATCTCACATGAATCTGTGGAAGGGGAGGAGATCCAGATGACATTATCAGGGGCCCAGAGCCTCTCAGAGAGGAATGAGTTTTCTCCGAACTCATAAAGTCACCAAGGAAAACTGATCCAATCTCTGCTCAATTCCTCAAGACAGGAAGCTGCTCAACTAAACCTGATAAAATTAGAGGAATTTTTCCTGAACCAAGCCTGGATAGAGGAATTAAACACCCCCCCTCCCTCTCCCGTCAGGAACGGAATCTGGTGGAAGGTGTCTTTTTTTCTGGGTTTATTTTGCTTGGTGGACATTTTGGAAATTTTTTTTTTGGTGCTGTGCTGAAATGTCACAAAATGGCGGCCTAGAGGACTGGAAGTACTGGGAACACGTATGAGATGCGAAGTAAGACCAAAGGCGTGTGTGCTGGTGTGTAAGTGTCATGTGTGTTTGGCTGAAGCTGCACAGCCTTTGCAGCGAAAGTGAGATAGTGTATATTCTGTATACATCTCTCTCTCTCTCTCTCTCTCTCTCTCTATATATATACACTATATTGCCAAAAGTATTTGCTCACCCATCCAAATTATTGGAATCAGGTGTTCCAATCACTTCCATGGCCACAGGTGTATAAATTCAAGCACCTAGGCATGCAGACTGTTTTTACAAACATTTGTGAAAGAATGGGTCGCTCTCAGGAGCTCAGTGAATTCCAGCGTGGAACTGTGATAGGATGCCACCTGTGCAACAAATCCAGTCGTGAAATTTCCTCGCTCCTAAATATTCCACAGTCAACTGTCAGCTGTATTATAAGAAAATGGAAGTGTTTGGGAACGACAGCAACTCAGCCACGAAGTGGTAGGCCACGTAAACTGACGGAGCGGGGTCAGCGGATGCTGAAGCGCATAGTGCGAAGAGGTCGCCAACTTTCTGCAGAGTCAATCACTACAGACCTCCAAACTTCATGTGGCCTTCAGATTAGCTCAAGAACAGTGCGCAGAGAGCTTCATGGAATGGGTTTCCATGGTCGAGCAGCTGCATCCAAGCCATACATAACCAAGTGCAATGCAAAGCGTCGGATGCGGTGGTGTAAAGCACGCCGCCACTGGACTCTAGAGCAGTGGAGACGCGTTCTCTGGAGTGACGAATCGCGCTTCTCCATCTGGCAATCTGATGGACGGGTCTGGGTTTGGCGGTTGCCAGGAGAACGGTACTTGTCTGACTGCATTGTGCCAAGTGTAAAGTTTGGTGGAGGGGGGATTATGGTGTGGGGTTGTTTTTCAGGAGCTGGGCTTGGCCCCTTAGTTCCAGTGAAAGGAACTCTGAATGCTTCAGCATACCAAGACATTTTGGACAATTCCATGCTCCCAACTTTGTGGGAACAGTTTGGAGCTGGCCCCTTCCTCTTCCAACATGACTGTGCACCAGTGCACAAAGCAAGGTCCATAAAGACATGGATGACAGAGTCTGGTGTGGATGAACTTGACTGGCCTGCACAGAGTCCTGACCTCAACCCGATAGAACACCTTTGGGATGAATTAGAGCGGAGACTGAGAGCCAGGCCTTCTCGTCCAACATCAGTGTGCGACCTCACAAATGCGCTTCTGGAAGAATGGTCAAAAATTCCCATAAACACACTCCTAAACCTTGTGGACAGCCTTCCCAGAAGAGTTGAAGCTGTTCTAGCTGCAAAGGGTGGACCGACGTCATATTGAACCCTATGGATTAGGAACGGGATGTCACTTAAGCTCATATGTGAGTCAAGGCAGGTGAGCAAATACTTTTGGCAATATAGTGTATATATATATATATATATATATATATATATATATAGATAGATAGATATAGACAAAGATATAGATCTATATATATTTATATAGTAACTGATAAATACTATCAGACATATATATGAATATATATATTCATATATAT
The DNA here is from genome assembly GCA_030533445.1 of Cyprinodon diabolis. Lineage (NCBI taxonomy): Eukaryota > Metazoa > Chordata > Actinopteri > Cyprinodontiformes > Cyprinodontidae > Cyprinodon > Cyprinodon diabolis. The sequence goes on along the minus strand of CM060066.1, from coordinate 52,114,276 downwards.
GTCAAAAAATATGTATATATAAAATATATACATATCTATATATCATAAGATGTATTTTCAGTTATTTATTTATTTATATATATATATATATATATATATATATATATCATAAAATGTATTTTTTCTTCAGCACCTAAAAACTGATAGTATTTAGTTTTTATTTTCTTTTTTTAAGTCATTTGCTTACAGATCAAATCATTCAGTTTACAAAGCAAACGGAAAACATAAAAAAAAATCTAACTGTGAAAAAAAAGGCATAATGTTTCATCTTCTTGAACAACATTTGAAATTGCGAAATAAGGACTGGTGACTGTAGCTTTTAAGCTGATCAACCGTATCTTTATTTAATAATCATGGCCTAACCTTCTACACTTTTAATGTTTGAACTTTAACAAATGTTCATCGATAGAAAGCTCTCATTCCCGGATAATTACAGCTTTACATCTGTTTTATATTTTTGCTCTCACTGTTAGTTATTACATGTTTTATCTTCCATCACAGTTACTTTATTGCTAATATCGTTTCTTTGCTCAGGTTGAAAACTCCTGCAGCATGGTGTGAACACCTGTAAACATCCTCTATAGCATCCTGTGAGGGATGAGATGATCGTTAAAGCTTCTGTATCTATTGACAGACGTTCATGAGGGGCAGGTCAGACTGTTGAAAGGATAGACGTTACCTGTGGACAATAAGAGAACCTCAGCAGCAGCAGATCACACATGTGACACCTTCTTTTCTCTAAAGTTTGTGACGTGTGACTAACGTATTAATTTGCAGCTCGGAGGCCAGAAGTTGTTCATATTAAACAAGGTTAATAGAAACGTTCAGCGTTTCCCACTGGAAGAGATCCTCCTACAGCAACAGAGCCTCTTAAAAAGGTAGAGGTGGTGCAGATGTCAGGGTTACACGCAGCTCTTTTAAGCACTTCACAGAATAAAAATCTGTTTTATTTCAAAGTCCCTGCTGGGTAAAAAATACAGATAGCATGTGATGAAAAAACATTTGTGTTCCAGTATTTTAGTGGGTGAGGAGTTCATTTTAGCTCAACTCTATTGGAGTCGCTGCTAGATGGGATTTTTTTAGTCCTGTTCTTCACTCTATGATTGAATCTATGAACACCGAGAAACACTGTAAAAGTCATTTACAGGCTAATAACCGATGTTCAGTCATTTCCTACAGTTATTATTTATTGAAAGGACCAAACAAAGCTACAGGATATAGGATGTGAGAAGGTTCACTGCTTAATAAGCTACATATTACATCTAATCTCACCAAAACAGCATAGGGAGCATTTTTACACAAACACAGGTTAAACAAGTTGATTTAAAGGAAGAAGAAACAAATATTAAACACTAAAAGTATTGTTAAAGGAAACCTCTGTGTTCCCACCTTGAAGTTTTCTCTCTCTGGCTCTTTAAAAAAAAAAAAGATAATTCAGAACAAACTCTTTAAATAAGACTTCATAACATAACATATATGTATTAAATAACCAGGAGAGAGATTCTGATAGAAATTGTAATCTTCCTCAGATCAGAGAAGATGCTTACAGTTACAGAAGGCAGTAGAAGCACAAAGCAAAAAATGAAATTACTGAATAGTAATTATCCTACAGACAATAATCAACTAATTAATGAGGATAATAAAAAAAAAACTAAAATCAGAAATAACAGAAATTAAGAAATTACTATTAAACTGACATACATGCTTAATATTTACCACATTTAAACGAATAAACAGCTAAACAACATTTGAATCTAAAATAGATGTTAAAATATAAAAATTATTTTAAAAAAATTATTGCTGTTTCTAAAATCATCAGCAGCCTCAGGACCAGTGGAGGGCTGCTGTACAGGTGGAGGATCTGGTCTTCTTAGCAACATCTTTTAGAGCAGTGGAAGGAAATAAGCAGACCGTTCAAAACAATTCAATCAGATCTCAGAGACCAGGGATGCGAAGTAGCAGGTATTCAGGGAAGAGACCGCTACGCTCTGACCTCTGTTTCTATGTTTCAGGATGCGTGTTCCCAGAGGCGTAGCCAGAAAATGTTAATAAGGGTGTCCAGGCGATAACCAATGTGTCATGATCGGTTCTCTAGTTAAACCCACATGCAGAACACTAACGGAGACGGAGGAAAAGTTTAACAATGTTTATTAGAAGAATTGTACACAGAGTGAATAATACTGGTTCAGGTGCTGGTCAGGTGACAGGTCTCACAGTTTCTGAAGGAGATGAGTGTTTGGTTAGTCAGGGACTTAAATGACTGAACTGGTGAGTTGAATTATGTAGATACCTTGAAGAGGTCCTGACAGATCCTTGAGAGGGGGAACCGATTGGGTCAACAGAGAGATTGAGCAGCAGCAGCGTCTAGCTTCTAGCTAGGGGTTGACGGATCAGAGTTGTTTCCTAGCTCTTCCCAGAGAGCTGATTAGAGTCCAGGCTGAAATCTTCAGGTTTGGCTTACTTAGGCAGGCAGGCAGTAAATCTTCCAGGTTAAGCTCCTCCAGAGCTTCAGACTTCAGTCGGCTCTTTCAAACTTGGTCAACACTGCGGCGTCGAAGGAAGGTCTGGCTGCTGCTTAAGTAGTGTGGTCTTCTGATGAGCTGATGACTCCCAGGTGTGCTGAGAGCCCCAGCTCAGGAATCCCACAGCGCTCTCTGCTGGCGACAGGTGGCAGATCTCCAGATTCCAACACAATGCACACTAAAGGCAGATAGGCGGCAGAACCTCAGGGTCAATCTACACTGTTCCAAAAGGAACAAGCACAACATGCATACTTTCTAAATAAAGACCAACTATGCTTTCCCACAGCCTTTGCTAACAAATAAGATGCATGTATTTTATAATTCATGCTGTCTAAATTAAAGGTATAGCAGAAAAAAATTCTTTCAGGTTTGAGTTCTGGGGTGAACAACGCAATCATTGTCATTACTTACAATTATCAATAATTGTTCTGCATAAAATTAATGTTTAAATCTACCTATTATGAAAATAGTTATTTTTCTCTGATTTCACTGAAGACTCCTAGATGACTTGCAAACTTTACCCCATATAGGACTAAATCTAGTTCTGAAAAGAGTAGGAATTCTCTATCTTTTTATGTTAGTATATAGATGTTGTTGTTGTCAAGCAGTTGTCAATATATGAAAAATTAAAATGTTAAATAAGTTAGAACATTCCACTTGAGAGTATTGCTGCTGCCACCGTCTCTATTGGATGGAAAAAATGGCCTCCTAGCTCCGCCCCTGCATGTAGCTACATTTTAAGCCTCTGCTGTTGAGCTGGGCTCTGCTGACAAAGGTCACTGACAACCGTCCTGTCTGGGGTTTGCAGTAGAAAACACTGAGACACAAGACTTGAACTCTTACATCAATGTAAGGCATAAAGCTTACCCCCCCACACACACACACACAGTCTCATCCTCCGATTGGTAACCATGAGGAGATGTAAAGAGCTGTTTGAGGACTTCATCAACATCACTGAACCTTATCATCCTGCTTGAAAGGAGTTAAAAATCAGCATTTTCATGGCACACACAAAAATAGCTATAAATATAGGAGACTGAAAAAGTTTTCAGGTTTGGCCATCATCCAGGAAAGCTCATGATGAAGATGAAGATGCTGCTGAGATCCTTAGTTTAAAACAAAATTAACCATCAATGAGTTTTTGGATCAAAATGACCATTTACTTTATTAACAGTATTTAAATCACGTCATTTAGAGGGAGAAAAAAAAAAACAATAATAGTAGACATCTCTGTTAACATTGACACTTTCTTCACCTTAAGAGATAAATGCACGTCTTTTGAGGGAAATTAACTTCAGTTGACTTGAGCCGCTCTGTGCTGTGTGGGATTATCTGAGACTATGTTAATTAACACTCAGCCACTGACGGTTGGCTGCGACTCTAGATACGAAAACTGTATGTCTCTTTTTCCTTGCGTTACTGGAACTCCTACGTAATCCTTGACCATTCCTGTAAGTAACCACGCATGCGAGCGACTCAAAGCCAAACGGCCATTTGACTCAAAACATTCAATTCCCTCTTCATTAGCAGTCACATTACTTTAGATTAGCAGAAAGTGGAGATTTACAGGCAACATTGACCCCCCGTAATTAAAATTAATTTAAAAAGAAGACACAAAGAGAAGTAATTACTCCAAGTGTTAAAGGTTTTCTCCCCGGTAACTTCTCTTATCACTTTATTACTCCTTTTTTTTCAGGGTAAAATAAAAATGCAAAACAGTGAGTGGACTAAGCAGGGGGGGGGGGAATTAAGACCTGGCAGTTGCTCATTAATGACTTCACCTGATTATTAAAAATAGGAGGTTGCCCTGTAAAGGTTGAGTAGTTTACAATGAAATCTTTTAATTAGACTGGATTTGGTCTGATTGAAATGAAATATAAATAGGTCCTTAAACGGCTTATCACTACCTTTCTCATTTCTCAATGCTGTCTTATTTGGCCTTTAACATTTTTGTGTTTAACAAGGAGCCAAAAATTAAGAAAACAAATCTCACAAAAGGCTAGAGTTATTCATATTTTGTGATATTATTAACCCACAAAATATGTAATTGCCTTTGCGCTGTGTGTAAAAACACAGCAGGTGAAGAAAGTACTCATCGGACAATAAATGCCATACGTCATGCACCTCTAATTAACTTGTTATACATACTATATATATATATAATGTTAATCTATACTGGGCCAGATTATTGAAAACCTTTGTGTTAGTAAGTGTCTAGAATTTTATATTAATCTTATTTCTGCCTCATGGATTTAAATTATTTATTTATTTCAGTTTATTTATATAGCGACAATTCATAACACATGTCATCTCAAAGCACTTTACAGAGAGAATTCAACCAGATCATACAATCAGATTGATTGAAAATTTTCTATCATAGGAAAATCAGAAAACCAGGACTACACTGAAAAACAGGCCAAGCTCCAAAATCTATATAAATTCAATTCAATTCAGTTTCAACACATGTCATCTTAAGGCACTTTACAGTTGAACCAGATCATCCAGTCAGATTGATTCAAAGTTTTCTATCCAAGGAAAACCAGTAGATTGCATCGACTCATTGACTCAAATGTAATCGCTGATATACAAAGGTGTGGATGGCAGCAGCACCGCTGATATTTCTCTCCTGGATGGAGTCACAGCCAAACAGGAACAGACCAGATAAGAGATAGCTCAGGATAACCTGAGCCACTCTAACTAGAAGCTTTATCAAAAAGGAAAGTTTTAAGCCTAGCCTTAAAAGTAGACAGGGTGTCTGCCTCACAGACTAAAACTGGTTCCACAGGAGAGGAGCCTTATAACTAAAAGATCTGCCTCCATTTCTTCTTTTTTTGTTTTGCTTTTCCAATATTAAATATTTTCTTATATTCTCATATCTAAACGTAACAGTGTTTCTGCCCAGGTGGCTGTGTAGGCTAATGTATTAGTGGTTAGAGCAGTGCGCATGTGCTCTGAGAAGGTTGCAAGTACCCGGTTTGATCCCCACAGCCTGCATTCTGTGCTGTGCTACAAGTGCTACAAGTTTGGTGGCTTTGCAATGATCTTAAGTGTAATAATAGGCTTTTTTATGCTTATAATAAAAATGAAAAAAAAAAAAAATGTAATATCCAATAATTACACTATAGATCATTGTAGTTCCACAAAACTTGTAGCACACATAGATAACCTCATCTAGTTCAGACTACAACTCTTACTTCTGGAATATGTGCTAAACTCTATTTTTTGAGATTTCTTAATTGTTTTTATAAGTAAGCCAGGTGAGCAATCTCTGCAACTGGAAGGACTCACCTTGGGGTTGTGAAAACTGCTAAATTGTAGCTTCATATGTAGAGCTTTTCCTTGGGTGGAATAAATGTTATTCCAGTACTGAAATCATACGGTTTGTCATTCTCTAAGCTGAAATGTTGAATGATGTGAAAAGACGAGACAAGACAAAATACAATTATTCTCTAAGTTGTTCTTTCTTTCACATAGTGAGCTTTGCAATATAAATGAGTCTGTTGGTGAATGGACAATATAAATAGGCTCTGCCTTGCCTTGTTGGAAAAGCATGGCTATGACCTGCTCTCAGCTCAGGAACTAGGACCCGTATGATATCTGGTTGTTCAATAGGTTTGCCTAAATTAAAGATTTAGATATGACTTATCAAGATATTCCTGCAAAAAGGTCTGATGTTGCAGGGAAGGTAATGAAAATTGTTTGGAGCATGCTCTGGTTCTGATGCCAGTTTGTTTCAACCTTTATCCAGTCTCATGTAGAAGGGCTGGTCATTGCTAGTGATGGGACTAACGGTGTTGAAAGTAACCGCGTTACTAACGCTGTTACTTTGTTTTAGTAACGAGTAATGTAACTAATTACTTTGACTGTAACTATAACGCAGTTACCATTGCAGACACCCTGTTACTGCACGTTACTCAGGTCGCACAAGAACCTTTTTTCATGATAGGACTCGTGCGCGCCTTGTCATGAGAGAGGGGAGGATGAGAATGGCTGATGTACAGTGAGATTCCGTCTGTCAGTTGGGTAGGTGGGTGTTTCTGCTGGCAGGTGTTAACGTACAGCACACACAGAGAGATGGAGAGTGAGGAGGACTCCAGCAGCAAAACAGCGTTTTCAACATGGAAATACCGGTGTTACGTCGAGCTGCGTTTCCCCATCAGATACGGTTTCCTCTGCATCTCCGCACAGCGCAGGCGGCACGATTCACCGCGCAAGCGACAGGAAACGCGCATGCTCGCTAGAGGCGCGCAACAGTCGCCCTGTGCTCGCGCCACAGGAGAACTATGGAGAACGTTAACGATCAAATGATAGCCTATATGGAGAAAGGGAGAAATCTGGATGGATGGATGGATGGATGGATGGATGGATGGATGGATGGATGGATGGATGGATGGATACTCTGCCTTTTGAACCAACTGTATTTTTTATTTTAAACATTATTTGATGGCCTTTGTGGCAGGGATGGAGATCCATATTTTATGTCACACACAGAGTATAGATCTAGATAGATAGATAGATAGATAGATAGATAGATAGATAGATAGATAGATAGATAGATAGATAGATAGATAGATGTTGCAGTATCTATAACAACCCAAACACACAGGATTTCAGAATTAGACATCCCCAGTTATTAATTTCACCAGATCTGAATGCCCTGTTAAAAAACTTCACATGGCGTTCCCCCCTGATGTCATTTACGTTGAGTTGCAATAAATGCTAAACTCTCTGCAGGTTCTTGTCTTTGTCGTCCGCTCTATTCAGCTGGCTTTAGAAACACACGGCGAGAAGGTGGGGGCTGGGTGGTGAGGGTTACCGGGGCGAGAAACGCAAAAGTAACGCAATAGTTACTTTTACCAGTAACTAGTTACTTTTATTGTGGAGTAACTCAGTAACTCAGTTACTTTTTGGGAGAAGTAACTAGTAACTATAACAAATTACTTTTTCAAAGTAACGTGCCCAACACTGGTCATGTCACAGGTTATTAGCATTACAACAAGGACAGTTAGCAAGGTAGAGTGAATACACAAACTTGTAGAGGGGAGGGGGGCTTGCAGGAAAACTGGAATTCTCCAGGATTTCTAGTGCTAATGCACTTTGCTCATGGCAGGAGAAACAGACAGTAAAAACCTGACGTTATTCTTCCCCATAACACGCTTTGCATGTGTAGTCAACCTGCTAGCGGCAGGGATGCGACAACTGTAATATAAATTATTTTACTGCGATTGGATCTGCGCTCTCTCCAGTTCAGCCAGGCCGGCGTATTATAGTGCATACCCACTTTTACGCCGCTGACGAGCGGCTATAACTTGAGAGAGGCGGTGTGTGCAAATTTGGAAAGCACAGAGGATGCTCATTGCTCACTTTACTTGGTCAGTCTACTCTACTCATCTTGCAACAATACACCGTGCACAAACTAACACAGAACCTAGTTACCGGACCAGATGTTTACTTTTTCTGGAATCGGGAGTCATAGTGTTTTTCTGAAGCAGCGCTTGGTTATTTGCAGAAGGGCACATCAGCGCAGTGAAGGCAGAGTGAGGGAGGGCACATTGAGTTGATCATGTGACCAGCCATGGTTACCGTGGCACGGTAGATCTAGTTTATTATTATTTTGGGCATGCACACACACACAAACAGACACATGCACATAGATACAAGCACACAATAAATAAATAAAAAGGCAAAAGGACACTTTGGGTATAAAGGAGCTTAGCGGCAGGTGCTCAAGCACCATCAGCCCCCCCCTCTGCACGTCCCAGCTCCTGATCACACCGCTCCAGGTATTACTGTTATTTTCCACATGGGAATTAAGATTCCCGAGCAGAATGATAAAATCCAAAACCCCCTCGCAGGGATTCAAAGCAGGTCTGGTACTTCTTCCCACCTCTTTGCCTCTAAAACAGTCAGAGACCTCCACCCTATCTGAAGGTGCAGGGGTGCAATGTCTTCATTTATTGCTCCATGGTAAAAATCACTAGAAAAAACAGCCACTTTGTCACACATTTACCATAAGCAAAGGGGAGCAGGAAGAAAATCAAATCATGTTTTGTCTGCCCCAGTTGAAAAACTGAATAACCTTTGCAAAGCTAATTACAGTAGAAACAAAGCAATGAAATAACAAACTTTTTTTTTATTTATTTTTTTATTTTATTTTTTTTTATGTGCATATTAAAAGCTGTTGCCTTTATTTAGGCCAGAAAACACGTTCAACCTGGTGGCCTGTGTTTGTCTAATAGCCTCTGTAGGGAGGAAATCTTCTGTTGGCCTGCAGGCCTCTGGTCAGATGGTGGTTTCCATGTGTGGGGGGGCCTTGGTTCATGTACAGCCCTGCGTCTCGATGGTGGCTTGTATGCAGATGATGGCCAGCATTTATGTAGACGCCTGGGTTGGGTTTGAAGCCTCCGTTTGGATTCTGTCTGCTGTTTTCATGGTGGGGGCCTCTAACTGTGGAACCACATCTGTTTCTTTGGGGCCTGTTTTGCACGGGCGCCTCTTTTTGACAGGAAGCTACAGTTTTCATGGACTCCTCTGTTTGTGAGGAAGCTTCATGATGTTCTTTTTGGGTTTGTGAGACTTGATTCTTCAGAGATTTGATCAGTTCCTCCTGTTCCTTGAGTCTGGAGTCATTTTCAGTTTTAGTCTTTAGCTGTTCCTCATATTTGAGCCTCAGCTCTCGTTCTTCTACAAAAGCCTCTGCCAGCCTCGCTTCTCTACTGGCGTATTTCTCAGCCTGCCTCTTCAGGAAGGCGAGCTCATGCAGGACACTGACGCACACTGTAACTGTGGGAATGCGTGGTAACTTTGACGCACGTGTAGGCTGGGTTACAGTGAATGTTTCCTGCTTCTCCTCTTTCTCTTCACTTTTGAGTCTCATGCGACGTTCACTTTCTAAACTTTTTTCCAGTTCTGCGATTTGCTCCTTCTGTGCTTTGCAGTCAACCTGAAACTCGATTCTTTGTTCTCTCTCCTCATGCAGATCACAAGTCCTCTCGTGCAGCTCTGTTTTTAGAGCAGTAACCTGCTGAGTGAGATCGTTGATATGTTTGATAGCCTCTTCGATGCACATCGAGCGAGGGCTTGTCGTAACCGCTGACGCATGGCGTGGCATCCTGTTGCTTTGATAGAACTTGGGGCGGTCAACATCAGTTTTCCTGTTGGCCCCAGTGTGCCATGGCTTTCTCTTGTTTTTATCTGGTTTGGAAGACACATAATGAACTGGGTTATCAAAAGGTGGCCAATCTGCATGTTTGTATTGACCAACAAAACACTTACCATGATGGTGTGAGTACGGTGTCTCAGAAGAAAGACCCGCACTGGGCCGAGTCTTTGGTTCTTCTAACCGTGGAGATGGCTGACATGCTTGCTGGACCTCGTCTGAGTTGAGAGACGTAGAGTCAGCAGTGAGAGATGAATTCAGCTGAACCTCCGCTAAGGGGGAAGCCTCAATGGTAGCAGAAGAAATTGTTTCCCCTTGGATTTCTGGACCATCTTCTGGTTGGCTGAGATGCAGCTCACTGGTGACAGAGCTGTCATCTTCAGCTGGGAAAATAATGGCCTCATAGTCGACCTGGATGGGGAGGTCCACCATGTCTTCCCATGAAAGTTTAGCTGGAGAGGTTTCGTTTCCAAAAACAATCTGTTTTTGCTCCATGGCTAACTTTCTATCAATCAGAATATCGACCTAAAAGGCGTGTGATATCTGAGAACGATGTCTGGCTGGTTTCACTAAGGTTCGAACGTGCTTCTCAAAAGTGATCTGTCTCGAAGAAGGTCTGGAACAGATAAGAACACTGAGCTCAGATCCCTTCCAAAGTCTGTGATGTCATCAGCTTTGATCTCTTTGTGACATCACATGCCAGGTGTTATCGGACATTCTAATCCCAACTGCTGAACACGGAATGCATTTTTTAAAATAGTTCAGCTGTTTTTTTAAACAATAACGTTCTTCTTTGTTCAATTTGGGTTATTATTGGTTTTCTTTTACTGATCAGATAAAAAGTTATTCAAAGAAAAATATATGCTTTGAAATGTAATTGTCCTTGAATATTTTTTAAGATTTCTCATAGTTTTGTATTTCAGTTTTACAATCAAATACAGACATTTATAAGCATTATTTAACTAAAGTATTACTGTCTTCAAAGACCTCATTACCTACCTTATACCACCCAAGAAGATTCAAGACTTGCTGGTAGCGATGTTGCTAGGCAACATAAGGTGGATCAGGTATAGTTTCTGTACTACATTTAATACACCAGTAGCTTGCTAAGCCCAAAAGCTGTGAGCTTTCTGAATTTGGGTGAGAATGAGGCCAGTTTGTAATGATTCCTGAAGCAACCTGCACCAGAGTCCAATAGGAAGTGGATCAAGACCATTTCAGCAAGTAAGACTCCATCCAGTTATTTGGTCTGGACCAGATTTTGTTGGGCTTAAATCAGACCTGCACAAAAGATCAGAACCAAGAGGAGGAAACAAACTCTGGTCGATTTAGCTAAATAGGGCTTATTAGTGCTTTTTATAAAGCTATGTGCCACAGAAAGTGCTTTAGGAGAAATCAGCTGATTATAACAGAGTCTTTCCCTTCCTACCCACCAATAAAGAACATATTCAACAACAACAACAACAAAAAACAGACCATAAATAGATTTATGGAGGAAGAAGACAGAAGAGATCTTAAAACGGATTCGGAGGATAGCTATAATTTTTTTCTATCTTGTTTGAGAAAATACTCAAGCATAATATCAAACATAGAGGATTTTTTAAAATGACAATGCCCATAACAGAACATTCTAGAATAAGTACAGAAACATCTTTTTAATATGTAATCCCTCAGGTTATCCTAAAAGATTCAACAAATATAATAAACATGCATAGAATTGCAGGTTCTTTTCTTTTTAGAATTATAACTGAAAGTTTATTTATTTCCAGTGTTGGGCAAGTTACTTTGAAAAAGTAATGTGTTATAGTTACTAGTTACTTCTCCCAAAAAGTAACTGAATTACTTAATGAGTTACTCCACAATAAAAGTAACTAGTTACTAGTAAAAGTAACTATTGCGTTACTTTTGCGTTTCTCGCCCCCGTAACCCTCACCACCCAGCCCCCACCTTCTCGCCGTGTGTTTCAAAGCCAGCTGAATAGAGCGGACGACAAAGACAAGAACCTGCAGAGAGTTTAGCATTTATTGCAACTCAACGTAAATTACATCAGGGGGGAACGCCATGTGAAGTTTTTTAACAGGGCATTCAGATCTGGTGAGTTTATGAAATTAATAACTGGGGATGTCTAATTCTGAAATCCTGTGTGTTTGGGTTGTTATAGATACTGCAACATCTATCTATCTATCTATCTATCTATCTATCTATCTATCTATCTATCTATCTATCTATCTATCTATCTATCTATCTAGATCTATACTCTGTGTGTGACATAAAATATGGATCTCCATCCCTGCCACAAAGGCCATCAAATAATGTTTAAAATAAAAAATGCAGTAGGTTGAAAAGACAGAGTATCCATCCATCCATCCATCCATCCATCCATCCATCCATCCATCCATCCATCCATCCATCCATCCATCCATCCATCATCCATTCAGATTTCTCCCTCTCTCCATATAGGCTATCATTTGATCGTTCAAGCTCTCCATAGTTCTCCTGTGGCGCGAGCACAGGGCGGCTGTTGCGCGCCTTTAGCGAGCATGCGCGTTTCCTGTCGCTTGCGCAGTGAATCGTGCCGCCTGCGCTGTGCGGAGATGCAGAGGAAACCGTATGTGATGGGGAAACACAGCTCGATGTAACAGCGGTATTTCCATCTGGAAAACGCTGTTTTGCTGCTGGAGTCCTCCTCACTCTCCATCTCTCTGTGTGTGCTGTACGTTAACACCCGCCAGCAGAAACACCCACCTACCCAACTGACAGACGGAATCTCACTATACATCAGCCATTCTGTCATGATTGGTTTTAAATCAAACCCACATGCAGAACACAACGGAGGCTGGGTAAAAGTGTAACAGAGTTTATTTAAGATGTTGACACAAAAACATGAACTGGATCTGGAACAGGTCCGGGTTGGGTTCACTGAAGTCTGCAGAGATGATAGTTTGATTAGCTGGGCAGGCAGATGATTAATTAGTCCTTTTAGTTAATTTAGATTCTACCTTGACGGGGTCCAGGCTTCTCTTGTGAGAGAGGGAACCGTTGGGTCCAGAGACTGTTGGTTCAGCAGAGTACACAAGCAGCTGCAGCGTCTAGCTTCTGACTTTGAATGGCAGACCTTGATCAGAGTTTCAAGCTCTTCTCAGAGAGCAGCAGGGGAAATCCAAATAGGAATCTTCGTAGGGAACCATCTTTTTTACCCACAAAAAAGAAACCAGCACCAAGAGGAGATGAAGATGGACGAATAATTCCAGCAGCTAGAGACTCATTTATATATTTTTCCATGGTCTCGCGTTCAGGTTTGGAGATGTTGTATAGTCTACTGCTGGGAAGGCATCCTCTGGCATGGGAGCTGCCTTGGAGCTCGTCTGCCTGGCTGTGTATTTCCTGGACGGGGCCGCCTTTTACAGCTGCTTTTTGTATCTCTGCTTCTGTCTCCTTGAACCCCAGTCGGCCTCGGCAGATGGCCGCTCACACTGAGCCTGGTTCTGCTGGAGGTTTCTTCCTGTTAAAAGGGAGTTTTTCCTCTCCACTGTTGCTACAAGCATGCTTAGTGTGAGGGATTGTATTTGAGTCAATGAGTCGATGCAATCAACTGGTTTTCCTTAGATAGAAAACTTTGTATCAATTTGACTGTATGATCTGGTTGAACTGTAAAGTGCCTTGAGATGACATGTGTTGTGAATTTGGCGCTATATAAATAAAATGAATTGAATTGAATTGAATTGAAGGGGGGCTCCTGGTAGTAAATCTATGGCGCAGTCATATGGTCTGTGAGGTGGAAGAGACGTCGCACTGACCTTACTGAAGACTGTTGCCAGATCATCGCACTGACCTTACTGAAGACTGTTGCCAGATCATGATACTCGAGAGGAACAGAAGTAAGGTCAGGAGAGTCCATCTCCCCCCTACCTCTAGGGGACTGAGTAGCGGGAGCCGCAGAACGAAGGCATGACTCGTGACAGGAAGTGGACCAAGACTCAATGTGGCGTTCAGTCCAGTTGATATGGGGGTTATGACGTTCCAGCCACTCAAATCCAAGCACCAAGGGGGAGCATGCAGAAGGAAAAACAAAAAACGTTAATGTTTCACGATGGTTTCCAGAGATTAAAAGTTCTAGAGGTTGTGTTTGATGAGTGACTTGATGAAGCTTCTTTCCATCAATAGCAGATACTCTGAGAGGCTTAGATAAAGGGACAGTCTCAATATTTAATTGCTGGACCAGATCTGAATCGATGAGATTTCTTTCACACCCAGAGTCAATGAAAGCCGACAAGGTGAGATTCTGGTTGGAGAAAAAAAGAGTAGCAGGTAACATCAGATGAAGAGTTTTTTCAGTTTTTAGATGGCCCGTCAGACTCCTCAATTCCTCTGACAGGCCCTGGCTTTTGACTTAGCCGGACATGAAGCAATGAAATGGCCAGTCTCACCACAGTACAGACACAGATTGCCTCTAAATCTTCGTTGTCTTTCCTCAGGAGATAGCCTTGTGTGTCCAATCTGCATGGGTTCGACCTCCGCTCCATCTGAGTGAGAGACTTGGACAGGCACAGAAAAAGTCTGGTTTTTAGACTTAGGCTTGGAACTGGGTTCTGAGGGTCCAGAAAAAACAAGCATTATTAAATGCAGGAGCTGACACAGAAAAATTTAGACTTCTTTGTCTAGAGTTATTTCTACTTCGGAGTCTGTTATCCAGTCTGATGGTTAAACGGATTAAGTCCTCCAAACTAGCTGGTTCGTCGATTGTGGCTAGTTCGTCTTTGATGTTATCATTTAAAGCCTTAAAATAAGCACTCTTAAGTGCACATTCGTTCCAACCTGAGGCTGCGGCTTTAACCCGGAAGTCAATGGAGAACTCAGCCACTGTAGAATTTCCCTGTTTTAAATTTAGCAGGGCTCGGGAATCAATTGTTTTATCTGAGTCGTGGTTAAATACTTGGGAAAACTCAGATATGAACTCGGAAAAAGTGCAAGAAAAACTGGACTCTGAAGTAGGGCTGGGCGATATAGAAAAAAAGCTTATCGATAAAAAAAAATGCATATTGATCGATATCGATAATTATTGAAAATATTTGAAACCATATTTTATGTGCAGCTCTGCCTGGACTTTTTATGATATTGCTAAATGATTTAATTTTAATAAAGAACACAAACACAGACTTCCAATTAAATATTTATTTAACCAACTTTTTTAACCATAACAGAATTGTTTTAAAGAAAAATAACTTAAAAGACCTGAGTTATGTTATTAAATACTGACAAAGAATAAACTAAAGTGACCAAAATAAATATAACAAATAAACCTGGTTCACCTTAGTTTCCTGCTTTAACCTGAGTTATTACTTTGAAGTTTCTGGCCCCTCAGCATTTTTCTCTCAATTGTTAGAACTACGTGGGAAACTGCCCAGAACTGAAAATATATATATATATATATTTTCCCGAAATTCCCGAAGATTCCTCGGAGGAGAGCCGCGTCGGGGCCTACACAGCTCGTACTCCTGCGGGTGTGAGCGGCTGAGATGAAAAAAAAAAAAAAGTTGGTTGTGTTATCAGACTTCGTTTTCACTGGTTCCCGACACATTTTACAGATGACTGTGGTTTGTTTTTTGTCCGACTTGCCATGACCGAAATACTGCCAAACTGGCGAACTACAAAAACCCT
Organism: Cyprinodon diabolis; assembly: GCA_030533445.1. Classification (NCBI taxonomy): domain Eukaryota; kingdom Metazoa; phylum Chordata; class Actinopteri; order Cyprinodontiformes; family Cyprinodontidae; genus Cyprinodon; species Cyprinodon diabolis. Next base: position 52,098,937 of record CM060066.1, on the reverse strand, counting down.
TCTTTGGAACAATTTCCTCCGCCTCTCCTTGCTGCGACATCTTCATGTGCTGTGTTGTGGTTTGAGAGGGCGGCGATTGGTGACGGCATGCCTGGGTCCGCGATTGCAATTGGTTGGGGGGAAGTAGTGACTAGCATAAACCTACATGCTAGGCTACAATGAGAAGGAAGGAAAACTGCGTTTCTTTATCGAACTTTTATCGAGCCTATTTTTTTCTATTGCGCCACACGTCTATCGATCGATATATATCGTTATTGAATTATCGCCCAGCCCTACTCTGAAGAGAACCTTGCCTCCGCCCATTCAAGAGCTCGTCCAGTGAGTTGAGAGAGAATGAAGGATATTTTTTTCCTATCATTTGGAAAACTGCCGGGAGAGTGCTCAAAAAGTAATCGACATTGAAACAAAAATCCCTTACAATCCTTTTGGTTACCTGAAAATCTTTCAGGCGGACTTGGACGGAACTCAGGAAATGACGTCACTACCGGTGACCTTAGAGGCGGAAGTGGATCCGGAACAGGACGTACTGCTGGCGTGGCATTAGCATTTCCCATGTAGCTGGCATACGTTTGTAGCATTTGGTTCTGATGTTCAACTTTAGTGTGTAACTCACAGAGGGTATGCGCATGTCCAAGGATCTGAGCGTCCTGTTCCTCAAGCCTCCTCCGGAGGTGATCTGCTGGGCTTTGTGTTTGGCCGCAGTGTTCTGTCATGATTGGTTTTAAATCAAACCCACATGCAGAACACAACGGAGGCTGGGTAAAAGTGTAACAGTTTATTTAAGATGTTGACACAAAAACATGAACTGGATCTGGAACAGGTCCGGGTTGGGTTCACTGAAGTCTGCAGAGATGATAGTTTGATTAGCTGGGCAGGCAGATGATTAAAGAGTCCTTTTAGTTAATTTAGATTCTACCTTGACGGGGTCCAGGCTTCTCTTGTGAGAGAGGGAACCGTTGGGTCCAGAGACTGTTGGTTCAGCAGAGTACACAAGCAGCTGCAGCGTCTAGCTTCTGACTTTGAATGGCAGACCTTGATCAGAGTTTCCAGCTTTTCACAGAGAGCAGCAGGGGAAATCCAAATAGGAATCTTCAGGTTTTGCTCACCAGGGCTGGAAGGCAGGTTAAGCTCACCCACAGCTTCAGGCTTGAGACAGGTTTCCAAACTAAGGTCAACACTGCGGCGTTGAAGGAAGGTCTGGCAGCTGCTTATAAAGGGAAGGTCTCCTGATGAGTAGATGCGTCTCAAGTGTGCTGGAGGGCTCCAGCCCAGGAGACCCACGGCGCACTCTGCTGGAGGAAGGTGGTAAATCTCCAGATCCCAACACATTCTCATCCTCCCCTCTCTCATGACAAGGCGCGCACAAGTCCTATCATGAAAAAAGGTTCATTGTGCGACCTGAGTAACGCGCAGCAACGGGGTGTCTGCAATGGTAACTGCGTTATAGTTACAGTCAAAGTATTTAGTTAGATTACTCGTTACTAAAACAAGGTAACGGCGTTAATAACTCAATTCAATAATGCTCACTTTAGAACAGCTCAGTCCATAGATCTCTGATGGGTAAGTTTTTCTTTCTATAGTTTCTTCTTGTGCAAATGCTGCAAAGCTGCCTCTCTGACAGTCAATCTCACACATATGCGACTCAGCACCTGTGTCTTTCCTTAATACCTTTCCTGTGATAATGCCCCTCTAGAAGTAGTGTTATCATTCTTCTATCTCCTATTAAGTGAGATCACATTGTACGATGTATTTCTAAGATGAACTGTTTCAGATGAAACACTTACTGCACATACAATTCTCACCAAACTGTGATAACTGTGATTAAATTCAATGTAAACAAATGCCATATGTTGCCACCCCTCAAAAATTCCTGCCCCCCTCTCGCCACCCCATAGATATTTTGCCTGCTGCCTCCTGACTACTGCGTTCTGCCTAACCCATGGATCCTGCTGGATCTCTAGGACTGAATCTGCCTCCCTTTGTTTGACCCTGTTTCTGTGAGCTGATATATTGACTCTAGGAAGACTCTTGGATCATTAAACAAATGTTTTCAGAAAGACTGAGCGCAAGTTCTGTTGCCACTATTTTAACCCTGTTTTGAGGTTGTCTTAATGTGTTCTACTTGTCACTCTATTTTCTTATAAACAATGGTTCTTAAGTACACATTCACACTGAATTGTATTTTTTGTTTTTTGTTTTCTAATTAACAAATATATAGTTTTGGGATTCTAAAAGCTGTGCATAGATTACAGCTTTCTTTTGTCACATGACAATATACCCTTGCACAACTTAACCTAAAGTTGCCTACAGAAGCACTTACCAGTCTAAGAATGTGTTCAACAAAGCCATTTGGTGAATGTGGCCGCAGTGTTAAGCTATACGAGTGATCAGTACGACTTGGAATTCAATCATTTTAATTATTATTTCCCCTTTTTCCCTATTAGTTTTTTAAACATGTTAGTATAAAAACATTTGTTGAAATATTTTAACAGAAATTTCATTTTTCAAATTTTCTTAATAAATTCTTCTATTTTGTAGAGACGTCAGTTTGATGTATTATTTCTTCTATACATGTGTAGTTCTCCTTGTTTGAAACCACTGGTGCACAAATTCACTACTTCATCGACTGTTCTATAATTCTATGGTTACTGTATTTTAGAACAAAAACTGATGGAGACTAAGAACTGCATGGCTATTGTTGATGCTAGGGCTGGGCGATAATTCAATAACGATATATAATGATCAATAGACGTGTGGCGCAATAGAAAAAAAGAGAGTCGATAAACGTTCGATAAAAAAACCCAGTTTTCCTTCCTTCTCATTGTAGCCTATCATGTAGGTTAATGCTAGTCACTACTTCCTCCCAACCAATCACAATCGCGCACCCAGGCACGCCGTCACAAAGCGCCGCCCTCTCAAACCACAACACAGAGCACATGAAGATGTCGCAGCAAGGAGAGGTGGAGGAAATTGTTCCAAAGAAGGGCACGGAGCTAACTCAGGGGTCTCTGGACGGCACAAAACTAACTCAGCGGTCTTTAGACGGCTCAGAACCGGCTCAGGGGTCTCTAGACTGCTCAGAGCTGGTTCAGGGGTCTTTAAACGGTACAGAGCTGACTCAGGGGTTTCTAAATGGCACAGAGCAGACTCAAGACGGCTCAGGGCTGGCTCAGGGGTCTTTAGACGGCTCATAACTGGCTCAGGGGTCTCTAGACGGCTCAGAGCGGGCTTACGGCTACGCCGTCTCTTACGTCGGGGGTTCTTAGAAGCTGGGCTAATGGGTTCTGGTTTACAGACTGATTCTGGCAACAAGCTATCTGGCGTGCAAGAGGGTTCAGGTTCTAGGCTAGCTGGTTTAGAAGTGGATTCAGACGCTAAACTGGTTGGTACGTGAACTGGTTCTGACTCAAGGCTAACAGGTCTGCTAATGGGTTCGGATGCTAAGCTAACTGGTTTAATATGAGGTGGCTTGAAAGGAAAGAGGTCATCTCTATCCCCATAATAGAAATTCCAGAGGTCTGACTCATGGATAACGGGAGCTCTGACTGTTTGGGTTGTGACTTGTGGTCTGATTTTAAGTTTCTTAATGGATGGTGCTAACTGACGATCAAATAGGTGGTGACTGAGACTGACCTGGCGTGGATGGGAAGAGGGGTACAGAAACGGAAGCTGAACAGCTTTCCCCTTAACTGGGCTGAACTGGACTGAACTGGGCTGAGACGGACTGAACAGGGCTGTACAGAGCTGTACTGGGCAGGACTGAGCTGGACTGGGCTGGACTGGACTGGACAGGACTGGACTGGGCTGAACTGGGCTGAGCTGGGTTGAACTGGGCTAAGCTGGGTTGAACTGGTTTCCTAGACCTGGGTTTGACTCTTAAACGTAGTTTGTGATCCTGATATATGGATTTACAAATTAGTTCTTCCAGGGTTGCAGGTTCATCTAATGTTACTAGTTTGTCCCTTATTTCTTTATTTAAAGCGTTTATGTAGATGTTTTTTAGCATGGCATCACTCCAACCGGAAGCAGCGGCTCTGACCCGGAAGTCTATCGAAAACTCCTCTACGGTTCTATTTCCTTGTGTGAAATTTGACAGACCATGATACTCAGCAGATTTAACAGAAAAATTTAGAGTGAATTCGTTTAAAAACTGTTCTAAGGTACAGGTAATACTGGATTCAGGAGAAAAACGGGTCTCTTTCCACTTGCGGGCTTTACCGGATAATTGTGAGAGAATAAAAACTATTTTTCTCTCGTCGTAAGGGAAACTGGACGGATTGAGTTCAAAAAACAATTTGCACTGCCGCAGAAAACTTTTACACTCACTAGATAAACCAGAAAATAGTGAGGGACGGAAATCAGGAAGTGACGGAACAGATTCTGACCTTTGAAGCGGAACTGGCTCCGGAAGTGACGGACGGAATTCCGGAAGTGACGAGACAGGCTCCGGAACCGGAAGTTGAGCTGGCGCCACGTTAGCATTTCTCATGTAGCCTGCTAATTCCTGAAAAGTTCGATCATTAATCCCCAAACGTGTGTTTAACTCACGGAGGGTTTGTTCTTGTCCTTGGATCTGAGAAGCTTGTGATCTGCTGGGTTTGGTTGTTGGCCAGAGTGTTCTGTCATGTTGGGTTATAGGAGCTAAACCCAAACGCAGAACACCACGGAGACAGGATAAAAGTCTAACAGTTTATTTGAAAGACACAATCCAGGTTATTGTACTGAAGCAGGAATAATTCCAGGGTGGTCATACAGCATACTCTGATCTGAGGTTCAGGCTGAGCGGAGGAAGAAGAAAACCAGAAGTGTCCAGAGGCAGAGGAATGAGCAGAGGGCTAGGCAGCAGCAGGGCTAGGCTTCTGTCTAGTGGAGATTCAATCCTTGAGTTGCTCTAAGTTCTCTCCTTGAGAACAGGCAGGCAAGTTCCAGACGCCGAGCTCCTCCAGAGCTCCTGAGATATCAGCAAGGGACACTCTTCCAGAGTTTCCAGGGTTCAGTCAAAGCAGGTTGGCAGGCTTCAGACGATGAGCTCCTCCAGAGCTCCTGAGATGCGGCAGGCAGAGTTCAGCAATGGAGACTCCTCCAGAGTCCCAGGGTTCAGTCAGGTTTCTTTCGTGATTAACAAACACTCTGGCGTCGGGGTGTTGTCCACAGCCCACTTAAGTACTGGTCCCCTAATGAGCAGATGAGAATCAGCTGGTGAAGGCAGCTGCAGGTTCAGGAGATCCAGTACGCCCTCTGGTGGAGGAAGGTAGACAGCACCCCAGATCCCAACAGAAGAACAAACAATCAGGAAGGGATCCTCGGCGCCCTCTGGATCCCAACATTTTGTAGTTTGCCAGTTTGGCAGTATTTCGGTCATGGCAAGTCGGACAAAAAACAAACCACAGTCATCTGTAAAATGTGTCGGGAACCAGTGAAAACGAAGTCTGATAACACAACCAACTTTTTTTTTTTTTTTTTTTTTATCATCTCAGCCGCTCACACCCGCAGGAGTACGAGCTTTGTAGGCCCCGGCGCGGCTCTCCTCCGAGGAATCTTCGGGAATTTCGGGAATATATATATATATATATATACATATATATATATATATATATATATATATATATATATATATATATATATATATATATATATATATATATATATATACATATATATATATATATGTATATATATATACATATATATATATACATATATATATATATATATATATATACATATATATATATACATATATATATATATATATATATATATATATATATATATACATATATATATATATATATATATATATATTCAGTTCTAGGGGTGAGAAAAAATACCCCATAGAAATGCTAGGCTAAAGGGTGATTTGATTTTTGTTTGGGTTTTTGTTCTTGTTGAGTGGAGTTTACATGGTAGCCTAGAGTCCTACAATCTTTTAATTACCACAAGCTGGTGGTGTACTATTCCCACCCAAATAGGGTATTCTATTTATGTATTTGTTATATTTATTTTGGTCACTTTTCTGGTCACTTTAGTTTATTCTTTGTCAGTATTTAATAACATAACCCAGGTCTCTTAAGTTATTTTTCTTTAAAACAATTGTTATGGTTAAAAAAGTTGGTTAAATAAAGATTTAATTGAAAGTCTGTGTTTGTGTTCTTTATTAGAATTAAATCATTTAGCAATATCATAAAAATTCCAGGCAGAGCTGCACATAAAATATGGTTTCAAATCTTTTCAATAATTATCGATATCGATCAATATGCATTTATTTTTTTATCGATAAGCTTTTTTTCTATATCGTCCAGCCCTAGTTGATGCTGTTATTTCCTGATAATCAGGTGGTGTCCAAGCTTAGCAACTGGATTCTTAGTTGATCTAGTGTAGCACATTACTCCTAAAACTTTGACTTCAGGCTGCAGTCCAAGCATTGTGAACCTTGTCAAAGCAACACATTTAGAACTCTGACCTCTACTCGCTACTGCTACCATTCCAGTTTTTTTTTTGCACATTTTTGTACCAAACTTCTGCTTCATTAATTTGCTTGGATTAAGAAATCTACTAGCAGCATGCTCCTTTTTCAAGGGTCTGTTGTGACTCCATGTCTTAGCAGAATATGTCAGTGAGTGCCTGCTGGGCAGCTAAATCAGCAGCTCTTAATACAATACCACGTTAAAAATTTATGTGATATTGTTGTTTACTTAGAATCAGGAATGTGTGTTTATCATTATTGTAATTGAATTCAGTTTATTTCTATAGCACCAATTCACAACACATGTCATCTCAAGGCACTTTACAGTTCAGCCAGATCATACAGTCAGATTGATTCAAAGTTTTCTATCTAAGGAAAACCAGTTGATTGCATCGACTCATTGACTCTTCAGCAATCCCTCACACTAAGCATGCTTGTAGCGACAGTGGAGAGGAAAAACTCCCTTCTAACAGGAAGAAACCTCCAGCAGAACCAGGCTCATTGTGAGCGGCCATCTGCTGAGGCTGACTGGGGTTCAAGGAGACAGAAGCAGACATAGAAAAAGAAGCATAGATACAAAAGGCAACTGTCAACCAGCTCCACAGGCGGCCCCGTCCAGGAAACACACAGCCAGGCAGACGAGCTCCGAGCCAGCTCCCATGTCAGAGGATGAAGAGAGCAAATCCAGTTAGTCACAGTCACAGAAACAGGACTACACTGGAAAACAGGCCAAGCTCCAACATCTAGAAACAAAGGTGTTGATTGCAGCAGCACAGCTGATATTTCTCTCCAGGATGGAGTCACAGCCAAACAGGAACAGACCAGATGAAGCTACTATGAGAAAAAGCAGAGAGAGCAGAACGTTAGAGATTGAACTAATAGATTCTGCAGAGTGGGAGAATAGAGATAGAATGAAGCAGAATGATGAAAAAGGGGTCCCTATGTCCTCCAGCAGTCTAAGCCTATAGCAGCATAGTAAACCTGCAGATTGAGAGCGAAGTGCTCTGTTAGGAACATAAGGAACAATCAGATCTCTGATATCAGATGGAGCTTGGCCATTTAAGGCTTTATATGTGAGAAGGAGGATTTTAATTCTATTCTGGATTTAACAGGAAGCCAATGAAGAGAAGCCAGGATAGGAGAGATGTGATCTCTCTTTTTAATTTTCATCAGAACTCTGGCTGCAGCATTTTGGATCAGCTGAAGGCTTTTAACTACAGTTTGTGGACTTCCTGATAGTAAAGAATTACAATAGTCCAGCCTTGAAGTAACAAATGCATGAACTAGTTTCTCAGCATCACCCCTGGACAGGAGATTTCTCATTTTTGCAATATTCCTCAGATGAAAGAAGGAAATTCTAGAAACCTCTTTGATATAGGATTTAAATGACAGGTCCTGATCAGAAATAACAGCAGGACTTTTTGCTTTATCAGTAAGTACAGTATAAGTAAATGGTAAATAACTGAAATGGGTAGAACAGGATGCTTGAAAAACTCTAGTCTGTGTGGATGAATCTATATTAATGAAAGATACTGACTGCGTAAAGAGCCATGAATTCATTGAGATGCACCTGTAGTCAGGCATAGGGCTATGATGGTGTTTATTTATTTACAGTTTTGGTTCTGACTTCAGCTGCCTTCGGTGCTGATATTTCAGCCTTCTTTTAACTCTCGGTAATCTGTAAACTTGCCTTACAGACTCTGAAATTTGCTGAATTTTGGCAAAAGATGATGATAAAAATCTGTTTGGTTCCAAAGCTTTTTAAGACAAGCTACTTAACTCCGACTTCATGCTGCCTTTTATTACACTTCCTCTTCTCCTTCAAACTGCCCCCCTCTGCGGGGTGTTACAAGCTGGAGCAGGGCAATGTTATACTCCTATCTGTACGCTTTAAAGTCTATGTGGGGATAGGCACGAGTCAGCCAAGTTCTCTTATCCAAATCCATTCCCCCCTCTAAAATATCTGTCAAAAAACATGCACAGAAAACACACCTCTACAGACGGTGGAGCCTGTTTGGTGTAGATAAGCAGGTGAGTTTTGTACTGCGTCAATTAAACCTACAACCATGAAGAGGGTAAAAGAGAGAGATTGATATTTACATTTATATTTACCCAGTGAGAAGAAAGAAAGGGATGAGGGTGAGGAAGAAAGGGCCAGAGAAAAGAGAAAAAGATGTTTAGGATATTATCTCTAAGAGAATATTTACTTCTCAGTGGGAAATGGTTCCTGCTGCCTCTCCTCAGGGGGGCAGAACATATACAAGAACCACAAGCTTTCTACCAGAAGTCCTTTTTATGCTTGGAAGTTAACTTTGAGCAGACCTGACACCCTTTTAGATAATTAGACTGATTTGATCATTGTGGAATTAAATGTGCATTAGTGACACATTGTTAGTTCATCAGGAAGTTATTAACAAAGACAAAAGGATGGCTGTGCTGAAAAAACAAAAAAACAGTTACTGTTGACAGGGTTACTTTTAAGTGGGGGTGTTTGAAGTTGCAGAGTATAGATGCTAAGGCCCCTTCCAACGTGGTGACCCAGATAAATCTGATTAAAGTATGTCCAACTCCCAACCAGGAGCCCAGATCAACAACCAGAGGATCTTTTTTTTTTAAACATATTGGTTCAAAGCAACAGGAATCCCTACTAACTGAGGGTACGGCAAGCATGTCAAGTTTGGTTGTATCAAAAAAAATAAAATCCAACTATAATCAGAATGTACAGTACTGTCATGTGAAATTCAAATTGTAGTGTGTTGTCGTACATGAACGCCATGTTCAAAGAGCTCAAAGCTGGTTCACACAGATGAAAATGAACTAACTCATGTTCACAGTTCACAAACCTATAGATGAATTTCCCTCTGGGATTATTATAGTCTGATTCAGATTCTGATTCTGATGAACCAGTTCAAATTCATTTGTTAAATAAAGCCACAATAGAACCTCATATTTCACCCATTAAATGTGTGATGATAATATATAGGAAGAATATGGATGCAGTCAAGGTTTACTTGATGTGCAGTGAAAGCCTTTATTTAGCCAAATTACACAGAACTTCAGAAACATTCAGGTTCTGCTGAAAAGATCTGGATCCACAATGATTTCTTCCATTCCTTATTCAGTAGCAGATATTTCCCAACATAGCTCAGATGCTTTAATTCCACGTGTTGCTTTAAAGTAGAAGTGGACGTGGCTGACATACAGACTTGTTTGTTAAGTTCCAGTGGGAACAGTTTGCACTAAAACATACGTTTTTTTTTTTTTTTTGTCCCAGTCTTTCTTGGTTGATCAAACTCTGCCGAGCGTTCTGCTAAACTGGCATCAGAAATCCCAGCAGATGAGTGTGAATGGAGCAGACTAGAACTAGCAGTAGACATGCTGCTCTGTCAGGCTGTTTGCTGTAATAAGTGTCGTAAAACCTGACGTTATGCAATGAAAAATGTCGTTATCAAATGAATGCTGACGTGAGCTGAGTGTGTCGCTGATTCTTCTCAAAGTGAACGTCGCTCTCATTCATGTTCATTACTTCAAACTGATCCGTTCACCGCTCACTAAAATTATGAACGTATTCATTGAACGAGTTCCTGCAAACACTGATGAGCGCTGCATGTAAACTAAAAGGATTCATTTGAAATCAGATATTTACACAATTACAAGAAACCACTCAATCTCTTCTCTTAATGTCTGATATTAAATCAGACTAAAATACTGCTTTATTGTCTCACTTATTGTAACCAAAGTTCTATTCTATTTGCTGTATGGCAAATAATTAGATACATTTTAGATTAATCATATCTGTATCTACAACAACAAAATATATAGATAACAAAAAGAGTCTGTAAACATTTCCCTAACTATTGAAAAAAAGCACTCTGTTGTCACAGTTTTCCTACTTGATCCACGACGCTGTTATTACAGAGGAGGAGCCTGACTGAGGCGGTTATTTAAAATGAGCTGGGATGAAAAGCTTAGCACTGAGCACTGAACCATTCAATCATGGAGCTAAAGGAGAGCTGCTTTTGTTTTAGTAAACTCAGGATTCCTCTGTTTAAACAGAACCAGATGATTATCTTGGTCTGAGTAAAGCATAAACATAGCCTCATTTCATCCCCTCTATCAATCAATGAATGATATTCTGCTGCTGCTATATTTCTCTTCTTCTCTTTTCTTAGTCTCAGCACCTGCCAGTTTCCAAATTCTCTTTAATTTGTGTCATTCCAGTCCTCTCATCCATCTCTGTCCTCCTCTATGCTTCCTGTCTTGCAGTACAAACTGCAAGACAGGAATCTGACAGATTATGGTGGAGGACTAAGGTGGCTGTTCATCACATCAGACTCACATACTGTAGATTTAGTCCATTCAGCAATGCCCCATTATGCTTAGTTCCCTTTTTATATTTCCACATCCTTTTAAGTTTTCTGATCTATAGCTCTTTATTATTTTTCAGTTATCTCTTTATTTCTATATTAACTTCTCCTGAATTTTAGAGGCACATAATACAATTAAATGCATTACACTTTTATTTTTTTAAGGAACTTTATAAACTCTGTCCTTGTGCACTGAGCACTTAAATATTAATATATGATGTCTGTACTGCAAAAAAAATGTCGTATATTTTGATTGGAAATATGTTGCTCTGGCTTTTGAAATCGCCAAAACCACTTCTTTTTAGGTTTAAATTATTAATAGAGTCCCTTAAATTTGACAAAAAAAAAAAAAAAATAGAAACATCATGAAAAACAAAATAAAAGTCTTTTGATCTTTCGCTGTATGAACTAGTGTATTTTCTGATGCATGTTTGGATTTTTTAAAACCTTTAGCACTGCAAGTGAAAGATGATGGACAAGAGTAATAAAAACATTGAAACATATGATTCTTTTTTTTTTCTTTAACAGTATCCTGTCTGTCAATGTGACAATAAACATAATTGTCTTGATGCCAAAAAAGGGCTCAACAGATTTAGCTTTCACAAGTGGAGCAGTACAGCTGTCGCCATAGTGTTCCGCTTGATTTATGCATATAAATAGCTTTATTTTAATTAATGCAGGGAGTTTTACAGATCATATGGACACTGCAATGGAAGAAGAACTGGAAAGGAAAAACAGAAAAAAAGGACAAAAGATGAAAAAAAGGGGATATAAAAGGGAGACAACAATAAAACAGGGTTCAATTCTCTGGTATTACATCAAAAGATGTAATACCAGAGAATTGAATACAGCTGTAGCTGTAGTTCATGCAGATGTGTTCGCCTGCCTATGTCCGTCTCCTGATGAACACAGACTTAGTTCAGGTGTGGCTGATAATCTCCAGCTGAAGATAAAATGTCTCCCTCATGTTTTCTTTTGTCAGATTTTGATATTTTTTGAGTTTCAAGATTTTGAACCCACGGAAGAAGAGAGAAGTTGACAGTGAGTAAAAAAAAATATATATATATAGATGTAAATACATTTTTAAAATATATTTTCTCTCAACTTACAGTTGAGAAAAAGCAGCAGTTTTTGATGAAAACACGTTTAACTCTATAAAGAGAAGATTCAACACTTTTCTGAGTATTTAGTCATTCATTCATCATAGCAGGATCTCAGTAAATCTGTTGTTAATGAATCTACAAGAACATTTTACCTTCTACCTGCCCTGTTATTGGTTCCATAACATAAAGGCAGGCGGCCTCACTCAGGGATGGAGCTCAAAATAAAGGCACTGGTCTCAAGACAGGTCTGACCTATTTTTTCCAGGTCTTGAGCTGGAAAAACTTTACCATGTACCAACATGTCAGTGATCGGATGATCCTATCATCTTAGACTAAATACAATGTTGGCATCGTTCATGAAATCTAACTGAAAGAAAAGGTTAACTTCACCATGGCATTTGATTCTTTCATTATTGCTGCTTTCGAACCATTGATTTAAAGAAGCAAACATTAACCTGCATTTACCTTCTAGTGCAGAGATCTTCAGCAGGGGGTCCGCAACCCCTAGGGGGTCCATGAAGGTACTGCATGGGGGTTGCGAAAGTTTTGGTTGATTAGATTTTTTTTTTATATTCCCCCCTTCAATTTTCTCCACTAATTGAAATGTATTTAAATCCACATTAACATGAATTCAACATACTGTAGTAAAGAGATAAATGGAGGCAGAAGATGTCTTTCAGTCATCAATTCACACATTCAGCGACACACAGGAGCTCTTTCAAGCTGGGCACCGTTTCATTCACAACACCTGTCCCATCAACCAGGGATCAGAAATACTTTAATAATCCCAGGGAGAAATTACTTTAGTTACATTACTCCATCTGTAATAGAGTGACTATAGGACTAAAACACAATTTCACACAATGTATATAACTAGGGGGTCCCTGCTCCATCTTGCCATCAGTTTGGGGTCTTTGGCCTGGAAAACGTTGAAGACCCCTGGTCTAGTGCATTGAAGGCTGGTATATTGTTTTTTTCTTTCTCAGGATTGTGAAAACGAAATGACATCATTCTATCATCTAATTGGATATTTGTAGTTTTACAGTTCAACAACACACATCTGTTTTGACTGATCAATGTTATAAATTCATGAACATTTTTATTCTCTCTACTTTCTTGGAGATTCGTTGCTGCTTTTTGTTGTGAAGGCAGAAAAAAGCCTTATTGTTCATAGTGAGAGAGAAGGTCTGTACCCTGGTTAGTGTTTGCTGTACAGTTGAACTTTTTAGTTTGTTCTTTTTCATATTATAGTCTTTTTTGCCTCTGTAAAGTAACATTATAACCTTTTTGCTAATATGTTCATCGTTTTATAATCATGATTATTTTGAGCAAATGTAACCAGAGGGAACAAATGTAGCTTTCTATAGACACAAGCTGCTGCAAAACTTGGGTTTGCACAAACAGTTCAGCCTTTCTATGCCTGCACTGTATCATGGGGAGGGGGTAATATTCTGGCTTGGCAATAATGGGATAGTCAATTAGTTTTCCATCTGAATCAGTACTGTGACTAAATGATTACAGGCCTCATTGTGCTGAATGTATTGGATGCAGTTTTTTAACAATCTTGTGCAAATGTGGTGCTGATTTGCCAAAAGGGAGCCTGCAGTGGAGGGAAGGTCCCCCCAGCATCCAGGAAGAGCAACTTAAAGGTCAAATGAAACATGTTTCAAAGTTGAAATGATTTAAAAACAAATAATTTGTGGGTTTTGTAACATTGAATGTCATAAAAACATTGTGCTATTAATGAGTAAACATTTTAAAACTCCCTGCCTGTGTTTCTGGCTACTTCTGTGATCACCATAAAGAATAGAATGGCAGAATGATTCATAGAAATAATCATGGAATGATTCTATAGGGTATCTGGTCCTTAAGGTCTCTGAATAGGGTGTGTAACATTGGCTGGGCTTAAAATGGCATATTTGCTGTTCTATGAGCCCTAATGCAAGCCTGGTTAAAAGCCCTAGAAGGAAACGACAGGTTTCCTTCCTTTTATGGTCTGATCATGAATATTTAGATGAGCTGTGCTCTGATTGGTTGGTTTACCATGAGCGAAGCTGCTGATCAAAGATGCATCATAGCAACAAGCACTCACTCACTGAAACTTCAAATTGTTGATATGGTAGGGTGACCAGACGTCCTCTTTTTCCCGGACATTTTCCGTACCTAAAAAAGTGTCTGGGGGGAATTTTAAAATCGTCCAGGATTTTGGTCAACTACAGTACAACCCCTCCCGACCTCCGCCCCCCTCTCCGGCTGCCATCGCTGAAGACAACCGACCCGCACCGTGCCCCATACATACATGCTTCATCATTCTTCACCTTCACTAGACGTGGACATACTTTAGCATATTCTGCTGTAAAATGCATCTTTGAGTGGTAACTAGGTGAGTTATTGGCTTATTTTTCTGACTAATCCAATCAGCGCGCTCTCTGACAGCCAGTCTCCTGGAACGCTCGTTGAACAGAGCATCGCTTTGGACAGATACACTAAGGTTACACAAGAAACCTGCTCCCCACAACCTCTCTCTTGTTGTGCCTGCGCAATAGAAGTAGTTCAAATCCGCAAATGGTGCATCAATTGTTGTATTGCCTGCATGCTTTCACTCACATAAAAAAAACACACCATCTCACATAGTCTAAAATGCTCCCGGAACTTCGAGGAGACTTGGGATGTCTGCTAACGGCCCCCAGCCGCCCTCCACCGGCTGAGGACGGGCGGCTCATGGCTACCCCCCTTCCTTGAGCCAGTGAACCAGTGGGCTGTTCTGTATGTCAATTTCGGGGCGTGACAAAGTTCAGGCCACAACCTAATAAGGGAACATCCCCGAGTTTACATGAACTCTGGGCTTCGTTTGAATTCGCCTTTTTATGGTGAGATTTGCAGAGAAAGGAGGTGTTGATGAGCTTTGGACTTCTATGTACGTCCAATTCACTCTCTGAACTACTGTTATTCATCGATGTCAATGTAAACTTGGTTTTGCATTCTATGAACCCTTTAAAAATGTGATGCTGTGGTACCATAGTGGATATTGAGCACATAGCAACTCAAAAGAAAGTGGACATATCAGTTGGAAGCATTAATGCATCAAACATTGCTTTTCAATCACCATAAAAGAGAAGAATAAGCAGGAAAAACACTGGAAGGAAAAGTTCCGCTTTAAGATGGTTCAGTGGGTCACAATCAGTTTTTCAAATAGGCAAGAAAAACTACCAAGGCTTCAATCTTCCATTTCCCTAAGGATAAAAGATGGTTTGACAACCTTAGATATATTCTATTGACCGTTTGTGCAGCGACTATGTCGCCTGAAAATAAAAGCCAGTATTGTGTTCAATTGGCTGTATGCCAAACAGGCAGGAGTTTTTCCTCAGGGCCGCTTCCCTCCACCATTTTAATTTTTAGAAGAGGAGGATGACACCACAGATGAATAAAAAAGGAGAAACCCTCCAGCCTGAGGGAGCTCGGCTCAAACAGGTATGAGAACAGCTGCACACAAATAAATGTGCCCAGTATGAAAAAATATTGTAGCTCATACAAATATTTTATGTGCTGAAGCTGTTAGAAGAGTCCTGTAAATGAATACTAGCATGGGGGGGATTTATCATTAGGTAATACTAGGCGGTTGCCTAGTGCCCCGAGTTCCTAGGGGCCCCATAAAACTACAAGTATGGTTAATACAACTATTCCTTATCTGTGCACATTAATTATGTTTATCCTTTGGCTAAAATGCCATCATAACGCTGATAATATTAAGTGTGTTTCAGCCCCCCCCTTCAGTGTCCACCATATTGGATCAGTCCATTTGTTGCACATGTTCAGAAAGGTCCAAACAGACAGCAGCAAACCATTTGAAAACAAATGATACAACGAGCAGTGTTGCCAACTTAGCGCTTTAGTCGCTATATTTAGCCACTTTTCAGACCCCTCTAGAACTTTGATTTCTAAAAAGCTCCTAGCGCCAAATCTAGCGACTTTTTTCTGCTACTGGAGACTTTGGAGACAACATCTAAAAGCAGCGAACTCTGCTCTCCAGAGCAAGTAGATTGGTAACCCCGCCTCCTGCTCTCCTCTATCTTGTCTGCTGAGACAGCATGAAAAGTCATCTGAGTACAAAACATAGAGAGGAAAACAAGAAGAAAAGGGACAAGAAGAGAGGGACACAACCTAGAACAAATAATGGATGTCTATTCTATTAACATTTCTCTATCTGTAGAATGGGTCTGTTTTATGTGTCTTCTCAATTCAGAGGACCCCCGGCCTGTCTCTGCCGAGGGCCCCAAATTTCCTAAATCCGCCCCTGACTAGCATACATATAAATATTTATGTGTTTTAGCCAAGCCATGAACCGTGTGCATTAAGTCCATACACTAAAAGGTGTGACTGTAAAGTGGAGACGTTCACACGGTCTGCAGGCCTAGTGCCTGCTCCAAGAAGCTGCATTCCGCTCTATTATCCTGAGGGGGAAACTAAGTCAGAACATTAAAAAAACATAGGTGACATAGACTACAGCAAAAGATTGGCACTGAGAATTGATTTTGATCAACCTCTGAAACAGTTTTACATGCGTGTAAAGATATGTGTAGACCGAAACAAAATAAACAAATAAAAAAAACAGGCATCAGCCATTGAGGTGTGTTTAAATACTGCTCTGACTCAAACATTATTGTACTTTTTATCATAGCAGAGGGGACCTTGGCACAGGGACTAGCTAATTATTCACAGATTGAATTTTGGCAGACACATGTGCTAATTATTAGTGCTTTTAGCAATTGTACTATCAGGGAATTAACATAATGTCTCCCTAGTGGCCATTTTTAAAAAGTCTGCCAAAACTACTGCAGGCTTAAACTAGTTTAAAATGACTGTAATTAAAGTTTACATGAAGTAATCAACATGATGGATTTTAAATATGGAAATGTGTTCGCAGAAGCAAATATTCTTTGGATTTCTGAGCTCTACGATCATGTAATGGAACAACGAAAATATGAAAGTAGTTAAGAAACAATGTCACCTTGTAAAGAAAAACGTTCCAGCATTGAAATTGAATTGATTATTAGAAATTTAAGAACAAAATGAAAGGTTACTCCATTTTCCATTTCCTAATAAGATATATAGAAAAAAGTAAATTTTTTTCTGGAAATTCTTCTACTTTTTTGTAAGAGGATAATAAATAAAAATAAAAAGGTGATTTAAGAAAGTTTGAGTCGAAGGTTGTCACAAACTCAAGCAGCCCTTGGTGTAATCCTCAATACTCCTGAATAGTTAGACAAGAATAACTTATAAAGACAACACAGCAGCAGAACTATGGCTAGCTTCACACAGCAGGTCCTGATGCTTAATGATCTTTGTTTTTATTAATTTTTCTAAAAAGGTAATAATTTTAGCGGGATCTTTCGTAATACTAACCAATGTAACCACCATCAGACTTCTGAGAGAACTGTTCGGGAGACCAAAGATACCCGAAGTCACCGGGCATCGCACTGTTTGATAGAGTTCAAGTGAAAAAGCCAAAAAAGCCATTGCGGATGCAGGTTTGTCTGTTAACTAGTAAACTCTTGAGCAATGGGAGCTAACAGAATATAAAGACCAAGAAGAAAAAAACAGCACACAATTATTGACTTTGCAGGGTTGCTTGCTGCTTCAACGACTCTTTAGCAATCCTAGTATGCACAGAGAAACAGTGGAGAGGAAAGACACTCAGCTGGGTTTTCTTTTACTGCTGCTGCTGCAGCAGCTTCCTCTGGACGTCTGCACCGACGTCCGGTGGCATGACTGCACACACTTCATAAAAGATCAGATGAGATTTTATACCACATATGGGTTGAAAGTAGTTTTTATTTTAGATGAAAAGGTCAGAATTCAGACTTCCATAAAAACTCAGATATGAGTTGTATCTGGTCAGGAAGTTCAGGTTTGGGTTGTATTTGCCTGCTGTGTGAATGTAACCTACAGTAATAATAGGAAAGTCATCAATCATAAAAAATAAAAAATAAAAGACATGACTGGTTTCAAGTTTAAGCAAACTGAAGTTTTGCAATTGCTTAACCTAGTTTTTTGAAATTATATCAATTTAAGAATCTGTGGGGCAACCAAAGGAGAGTAGATTATAAAAACTTTAAGTTTTATTTTAAAATCCTCATTTTGATCTAATTTTATAGAATTTAAAATCCTCCTTCTCACATATAAAGCCTTAAATGGCCAAGCTCCATCTGATATCAGAGATCTGATTGTTCCTTATGTTCCTAACAGAGCACTTCGCTCTCAATCTGCAGGTTTACTAGTGGTTCCTAGAATTTCTAAAAGTAGAATGGGAGGCAGATCTTTTAGTTATCAGGCTCCTCTCCTGTGGAACCAACTACCAGTTTTAGTCTGTGAGGCAGACACCCTGTCTACTTTTAAGGCTAGGCTTAAAACTTTCCTTTTTGATAAAGCTTCTAGTTAGAGTGGCTCAGGTTATCCTGAGCTATCTCTATAGTTATGCTGCCATAGGCTTAGACTGCTGGAGGACATAGGGACCCCTTTTTCATCATTCTGCTTCATTCTCTCTCTATTCTCCCACTCTGCAGAATCTGTTAGTTCAATCTCTAACGTTCTGCTCTCTCTGCTTTTTCTCATAGTAGCTTCATCTGGTCTGTTCCTGTTTGGCTGTGACTCCATCCTGGAGAGAAATATCAGCTGTGCTGCTGCCATCAACACCTTTGTTTCTAGATGTTGGAAATCAGCCTGTTTTTCAGTGTAGTCCTGTTTCTCTGACTGTGACTCACTGGATGTGCTTTCTTCATCCTCTGACATGGGAG
Organism: Cyprinodon diabolis; assembly: GCA_030533445.1. Lineage (NCBI taxonomy): Eukaryota > Metazoa > Chordata > Actinopteri > Cyprinodontiformes > Cyprinodontidae > Cyprinodon > Cyprinodon diabolis. The sequence continues at coordinate 52,080,207 of CM060066.1, read as the reverse complement.
CTGGCTCGGAGCTCGTCTGCCTGGCTGTGTGTTTCCTGGACAGGGCCTTCTGTGGAGCTGATTGACAGTTGCCTTTTGTATCTGTGCTTCTCTTTCTATGTCTGCTTCTGTCTCCTTGAACCCCAGTCAGCCTCAGCAGATGGCCGCTCACAATGAGCCTGGTTCTCATGGAGGTTTCTTGCTGTTAAAAGGGAGTTTTTCCTCTCCACTGTCACTACAAGCATGCTTAGTGTGAGGGATTGCGTTTGAGTCAATAAGTCGATGCAATCAACTGGTTTTACTTAGATAGATAACTTCAAATCAATCAGACTGGTTGAACTGTAAAGTGCCTTGAGATGACATGTGTTGTGAATTGCTGCTATAGAAATAAAATGAATTGAATTGAAAGTTCTTAATAATCTGATAACTTTGTATATTGCTGGCACAAACAGGGAGGGGTTTTTGTTATTAGCATGCATGTCACATTAAAGGTGGAACAATGTTTATGATTGTCTCAATGCTGCACATCACAAATGTGACTATTTTAACAGAGTTGTTTACTTACACCTTTGGGAGATGCTGTTTATTCTGCACATTCTCATACATGGAGACGGAGGGCAGCATACTGTAAACTGATGGACATTATTAGTAAATGAAACATCAATAAACATGTTTCCTCAAGTTTTAAATGGAGCAAGCTTTGCAGTTAGTGTTTCTGTTTATGGTCAGATTAGAAATACTAATTCAACAATTATCTTTGATGACATCATAATTGCTGGGAATTTAGCTGGGAAAAGGTACAGTTGTATTATAATACAGGATTATCCCACATTTTACAGAGATAATCAGTCCAATCTGAAAACTTTAATTAACAATTCTAGACCCAACATGCATTTCATTTGTCTACTTCAGCTGATCCACAACCAACACAGAGAAGTAAACAAATAAAACAGGGTTTATTAAAGATATGATTTACATTAAGGACAAACCTGCAGATGCTCAGTTATTTCTGATCAGTGCTTTAATAACTGCAGACATCCAGTGGACCATATTTGTAGCTGTTGAATCAACAAAACATTCAAAAGCAGTATTAAATTAAAATATGGGAGATGCATAAATAGACTTACTAACCAACTTTATTAGGTACACTTGTTCAGTTGCATGTGAACACAAATAGAGGCTCAGCCAATCACATGGCAGCAACTCAAGGCCTTTAGGCATTTAAATGCGATGCAGATCACTCACTGAGGTTTAAAGCCTCTATCAGAAATGGGGACGCAAAATGATTTAATTGAATTTGAGCATAGCAGGTTTAATAGAGCCACATTGGCTGGTCTGTGTATTTCAGCGCAATCATCTCACATTCAACAGAAAAAAAGATCCCTTTTCATCCAGTATGTGGATTTCAAATCAGAAGAGAATATGCAGACTGGTCTGAGATGAATGAAAGATGAATGAAAGCCAACTACCACTTATTTAAGCCACTCATTTTAACCAAGGAATGCAGAATACCATCTTCAAATGCAAACCAAATTGACCCTTGAAGGAGAAGGGTTACAGCAGCAGGAAACCACCCTAGTTCCCTTCTAGTCAGCTGAACCCAGAAAACTGAGGCTTCATTTCACTGTACAGTGGCAGCCATTCAAAATAGACCCTTCCCAGTCAAACGCCAGCTGAACTGCAGCCCACTTCCCTGCAGTTCCCTCCAACTTCCACCTGCTGGCCTTCTCCTGGGCATGAATTTTTTTTTACTATGTCTCCACCCTTTCACTGAATTACAGGATCTAACCAGGAGATGGCGCTGCTCTTAGAGCTTAATTCAATTCAGTTTATTTCTATAGCGCCAATTCACAACACATGTCATCTTAAGGTACTTTCCAGTTCACCAGATCATCCAGTCAGATTGATTAAAAGTTTTCAATTTAAGGAAAACCAGCTGATTGCATCGACTCATTGACTCTTCAGCAATCCATCGCACTAAGCATGCTTGTAGCGACAGTGGAGAGAAAAAAACTCCCTTTATGTCCCTTAATGTCCACACATCATGACAGAAAGAACATTCTAGTACAAAGATTGTCGTTTAAAAACGAATTGTAGGGGACCAGCCAAGGGCCCATCATGAAAAGAGGGGAAATTATGAATGGCTTGTACTGTACACTCTAGATTTAACAAACTTGCAAATTGAGCATTCTATGAACCTTATATCCTAAATACCTAATTACTGTTTTTTGATCTGGTTACATTCTCTATGGTCACTGTGTACCCATCATGTATCTGATCACAACGCTCAAACCATGTCTAACTGGTTTGCTGATCTTTAAAAGGTCAATGTTATCTTGTGGCTCTAATGGTCACCAAAATCTCAATCCATATCCTTAGGGATATCGTAGTTTTCTGCAGACTAAACCTTTTAACAATGCGTTGAACTTTTCATTTACCTACTACATCAATTACTAACCAGTGAAACCAGCTGGTTAACCATCGTCCAGTCAGGCTTCCATGCTCACCACAGTACAGGGACTGCCCTTGTCGAGCTTTGTATTAGCTCTGTATTAGTCAAATTAGCTCTGTATTAGTCATATTAGTGCAGACTGTGCTGGTAGTATCGGATGTCAGTTTAGCTTTCCACACTGTTGATCACATTTTATTAGAACACCTGGAACTCAGTAGGACTGCCTGTGTCCTCACTAGAACTAAGAAAGTAGATGCTGCTCACTGCATCCTCACTAGAACTAAGAAAGTAGATCAGACAGCTGATCCAGACGCTGCTGCCTGCATCCTCACTAGAACTAAGAAAGTAGATCAGACAATTGATCCAGACGCTGCTGCCTGCTTCCTCACTAGAACTAAGAAAGTAGATCAGACAGCTGCAGCTGATCCAGATGCTGCTGCCTGCGTCCTCACTAGAACTAAGAAACTAGATGCTGCTCACTGCGTCCTCACTAGAACTAAGAAAGTAGATCAGACAGCTGATCCAGACGCTGCTGCCTGCATCCTCACTAGAACTAAGAAAGTAGATCAGACAGCTGATCCAGACGCTGCTGCCTGCATCCTCACTAGACCTAAGAAAGTAGATCAGACAATTGATCCAGACGCTGCTGCCTGCGTCCTCACTAGAACTAAGAAAGTAGATCAGACAGCTGCAGCTGATCCAGATGCTGCTGCCTGCGTCCTCCTTAGAACTAAGAAAGTAGATCAGACAGCTGCAGCTGATCCAGATGCTGCTGCCTGCGTCCTCACTAGAACTAAGAAAGTAGATCAGACAGCTGATCCAGACGCTGCTGCCTGCATCCTCACTAGAACTAAGAAAGTAGATCAGACAATTGATCCAGACGCTGCTGCCTGCATCCTCACTAGAACTAAGAAAGTAGATCAGACAGCTGCAGCTGATCCAGATGCTGCTGCCTGTGTCCTCCTTAGAACTAAGAAAGTAGATCAGACAGCTGCAGCTGATCCAGATGCTGCTGCCTGCGTCCTCCTTAGAACTAAGAAAGTAGATCAGACAGCTGAAGCTGATCCAGATGCTGCTGCCTGCGTCCTCACTAGAACTAAGAAAGTAGATGCTGCTCACTGCGTCCTCACTAGAACTAAGAAAGTAGATCAGACAGCTGATCCAGACGCTGCTGCCTGCATCCTCACTAGAACTAAGAAAGTAGACCAGACAGCTGATCCAGACGCTGCTGCCTGCATCCTCACTAGAACTAAGAAAGTAGATCAGACAATTGATCCAGATGCTGCTCACTGCGTCCTCACTAGAACTAAGAAAGTAGATCAGACAGCTGATCCAGACGCTGCTGCCTGCGTCCTCGCTAGAACTAAGAAAGTAGATCAGACAGCTGCAGCTGATCCAGATGCTGCTGCCTGCGTCCTCCTTAGAACTAAGAAAGTAGATCAGACAGCTGCAGCTGATCCAGATGCTGCTGCCTGCGTCCTCACTAGAACTAAGAAAGTAGATGCTGCTCACTGCGTCCTCACTAGACCTAAGAAAGTAGATCAGACAGCTGATCCAGACGCTGCTGCCTGCGTCTTCACTAGAACTAAGAAAGTAGATCAGACAGCTGCAGCTGATCCAGATGCTGCTGCCTGCATCCTCCTTAGAACTAAGAAAGTAGATCAGACAGCTGCAGCTGATCCAGATGCTGCTGCCTGCGTCCTCACTAGAACTAAGAAAGTAGATGCTGCTCACTGCATCCTCACTAGAACTAAGAAAGTAGATCAGACAGCTGATCCAGACGCTGCTGCCTGCATCCTCACTAGAACTAAGAAAGTAGATCAGACAGCTGCAGCTGATCCAGATGCTGCTGCCTGCGTCCTCACTAGAACTAAGAAAGTAGATCAGACAGCTGATCCAGACGCTGCTGCCTGCATCCTCACTAGAACTAAGAAAGTAGATCAGACAGCTGCAGCTGATCCAGATGCTGCTGCCTGCGTCCTCCTTAGAACTAAGAAAGTAGATCAGACAGCTGCAGCTGATCCAGATGCTGCTGCCTGCGTCCTCACTAGAACTAAGAAAGTAGATGCTGCTCACTGCGTCCTCACTAGAACTAAGAAAGTAGATCAGACAGCTGATCCAGACGCTGGTGCCTGCATCCTCACTAGAACTAAGAAAGTAGATCAGACAATTGATCCAGACGCTGCTGCCTGCGTCCTCACTAGAACTAAGAAAGTAGATCAGACAGCTGCAGCTGATCCAGATGCTGCTGCCTGCGTCCTCCTTAGAACTAAGAAAGTAGATCAGACAGCTGCAGCTGATCCAGATGCTGCTGCCTGCGTCCTCACTAGAACTAAGAAAGTAGATCAGACAGCTGATCCAGACGCTGCTGCCTGCATCCTCACTAGAACTAAGAAAGTAGATCAGACAATTGATCCAGACGCTGCTGCCTGCATCCTCACTAGAACTAAGAAAGTAGATCAGACAGCTGCAGCTGATCCAGATGCTGCTGCCTGTGTCCTCCTTAGAACTAAGAAAGTAGATCAGACAGCTGCAGCTGATCCAGATGCTGCTGCCTGCGTCCTCCTTAGAACTAAGAAAGTAGATCAGACAGCTGCAGCTGATCCAGATGCTGCTGCCTGCGTCCTCACTAGAACTAAGAAAGTAGATGCTGCTCACTGCGTCCTCACTAGAACTAAGAAAGTAGATCAGACAGCTGATCCAGACGCTGCTGCCTGCATCCTCACTAGAACTAAGAAAGTAGATCAGACAGCTGATCCAGACGATGCTGCCTGCGTCCTCGCTAGAACTAAGAAAGTAGATCAGACAGCTGCAGCTGATCCAGATGCTGCTGCCTGCGTCCTCCTTAGAACTAAGAAAGTAGATCAGACAGCTGCAGCTGATCCAGATGCTGCTGCCTGCGTCCTCACTAGAACTAAGAAAGTAGATGCTGCTCACTGCGTCCTCACTAGACCTAAGAAAGTAGATCAGACAGCTGATCCAGACGCTGCTGCCTGCGTCTTCACTAGAACTAAGAAAGTAGATCAGACAGCTGCAGCTGATCCAGATGCTGCTGCCTGCGTCCTCCTTAGAACTAAGAAAGTAGATCAGACAGCTGCAGCTGATCCAGATGCTGCTGCCTGCGTCCTCACTAGAACTAAGAAAGTAGATGCTGCTCACTGCGTCCTCACTAGACCTAAGAAAGTAGATCAGACAGCTGATCCAGACGCTGCTGCCTGCGTCTTCACTAGAACTAAGAAAGTAGATCAGACAGCTGCAGCTGATTCAGATGCTGCTGCCTGCGTCCTCCTTAGAACTAAGAAAGTAGATCAGACAGCTGCAGCTGATCCAGATGCTGCTGCCTGCGTCCTCACTAGAACTAAGAAAGTAGATCAGACAGCTGCAGCTGATCAGATGCTGCTGCCTGCGTCCTCCTTAGAACTAAGAAAGTAGATCAGACAGCTGCAGCTGATCCAGACGCTGCTCACTGCGTCCTCACTAGAACTAAGAAAGTAGATCAGACAGCTGATCCAGACGCTGCTGCCTGCATCCTCACTAGAACTAAGAAAGTAGATCAGACAGCTGCAGCTGATCCAGATGCTGCTGCCTGCGTCCTCACTAGAACTAAGAAAGTAGATCAGACAGCTGATCCAGACGCTGCTGCCTGCATCCTCACTAGAACTAAGAATTTAGATCAGACAGCTGCAGCTGATCCAGATGCTGCTGCCTGCGTCCTCCTTAGAACTAAGAAAGTAGATCAGACAGCTGCAGCTGATCCAGATGCTGCTGCCTGCGTCCTCACTAGAACTAAGAAAGTAGATGCTGCTGCCTGCGTCCTCACTAGAACTAAGAAAGTAGATCAGACAGCTGCAGCTGATCCAGATGCTGCTGCCTGCGTCCTCACTAGAACTAAGAAAGTAGATGCTGCTCACTGCGTCCTCATTAGAACTAAGAAAGTAGATCAGACAGCTGATCCAGACGCTGCTGCCTGCATCCTCACTAGAACTAAGAAAGTAGATCAGACAGTTGCAGCTGATCCAGATGCTGCTGCCTGCGTCCTCACTAGAACTAAGAAAGTAGATCAGACAGCTGATCCAGATGCTGCTGCCTGCGTCCTCACTAGAACTAAGAAAGCAGATCAGACAGCTGCAGCTGATCTAGATGCTGCTGCCTGCGTCCTCACTAGAACTAAGAAAGTAGAGGCTGCTGACTGCGTCCTCACTAGAACTAAGAAAGTAGATCAGACCGCTGCAGCTGATCCAGACGCTGCTAACTGCGTCTTCACTAGAACTAAGAAAGTAGATGCTGCTGCCTGCGTCCTCACTAGAACTAAGAAAGTAGATGCTGCTGACTGCGTCCTCACTAGAACTAAGAAAGTAGATCAGACAGCTGCAGCTGATCTAGACGCTGCTGCCTGCGTCCTCACTAGAACTAAGAAAGTAGATGCTGCTGACTGCGTCCTCACTAGAACTAAGAAAGTAGATCAGACAGCTGCAGCTGCTCTAGTCGCTGCTGCCTGCGTCCTCACTAGAACTAAGAAAGTAGATCAGACAGCTCCAGCTGATCCAGACGCTGCTGCCTGCGTCCTCACTAGAACTAAGAAAGTAGATCAGACAGCTGATCCAGATGCTGCTGCCTGCATCCTCACTAGAACTAAAAAACCAGATTAGACAGCTGATCCAGAAGCTGCTGCCTGCGTCCTCACTAGAACTAAGAAACTAGATCAGACAGCTGATCCAGATGCTGCTGCCTGTGTCCTCACTAGAACTAAGAAAGTAGATCAGACAGCTGATCCAGATGCTGCTGCCTGCGTCCTCATTTGAACTAAGAAACCAGATCAGACAGCTGATCCAGACGCTGCTGCCTGCGTCCTCACTAGAACTAAGAAAGTAGATCAGACAGCTCCAGCTGATCCAGACGCTGCTGCCTGCGTCCTCATTAGAACTAAGATAGTAGATCAGACAGCTGATCCTGATGCTGCTGCCTGCGTCCTCACTAGAACTAAGAAACTAGATCAGGCAGCTGATCCAGATGCTGCTGCCTGTCTCCTCACTAGAACTAAGAAACTAGATCAGACAGCTGATCCAGACGCTGCTGCCTGCGTATTCATTAGAACTAAGAAAGTAGATCAGACAGCTGATCCTGATGCTGCTGCCTGCGTCCTCACTAGAACTAAGAAAGTAGATGCTGCTGACTGCGTCCTCACTAGAACTAAGAAAGTAGATGCTGCTGACTGCGTCCTCACTAGAACTAAGAAAGTAGATCAGACAGCTGATCCTGATGCTGCTGCCTGCGTCCTCACTAGAACTAAGAAAGTAGATCAGACAGCTGATCCTGATGCTGCTGCCTGCGTCCTCACTAGAACTAAGAAACTAGATCAGGCAGCTGATCCAGATGCTGCTGCCTGTCTCCTCACTAGAACTAAAAAACTAGATCAGACAGCTGATCCAGACGCTGCTGCCTGCGTCCTCACTAGAACTAAGAAAGTAGATCAGACAGCTCCAGCTGATCCAGACGCTGCTGCCTGCGTCCTCACTAGAACTAAGAAAGTAGATCAGACAGCTGATCCTGATGCTGCTGCTTGCGTCCTCACTAGAACTAAGAAACTAGATCAGGCAGCTGATCCATATGCTGCTGCCTGTCTCCTCACTAGAACTAAGAAAGTAGATGCTGCTGACTGCGTCCTCACTAGAACTAAGAAAGTAGATGCTGCTGACTGCGTCCTCACTAGAACTAAGAAACTAGATGCTGCCACCTGAATCCTCACTAGAACTAAGAAAGTAGATCAGACAGCTGATCCAGAAGCTGCTGCCTGCGTCCTCACTAGAACTAAGAAACTAGATCAAACAGCTGCAGCTGATCCAGACGCTGCTGCCTGCGTCCTCACTAGAACTAAGAAACCAGATCAGACAGCTGATCCAGAAGCTGCTGCCTGCGTCCTCACTAGAACTAAGAAACTAGATCAGACAGCTGCAGCTGATCCAGACGCTGCTGCCTGCGTCCTCACTAGAACTAAGAAACCAGATCAGACAGCTGATCCAGATGCTGCTGCCTGTGTCCTCACTAGAACTAAGAAACTAGATCAGACAGCTGATCCAGACGCTGCTGCTTGCGTCCTCACTAGAACTAAGAAACCAGATTAGACAGCTGATCCAGAAGCTGCTGCCTGCGTCCTCACTAGAACTAAGAAACTAGATCAGACAGCTGATCCAGACGCTGCTGCCTGTGTCCTCACTAGAACTAAGAAACTAGTTCAGACAGCTGATCCAGACGCTGCTGCTTGCATCCTCACTAGAACTGAAAAAGCAGATTAGACAGCTGATCCAGAAGCTGCTGCCTGCGTCCTCACTAGAACTAAGAAACTAGATCAGACAGCTGATCCAGATGCTGCTGCCTGCGTCCTCACTAGAACTAAGAAACTAGATCAGACAGCTGATCCAGATGCTGCTGCCTGTGTCCTCACTAGAACTAAGAAAGTAGATCAGACAGCTGATCCAGATGCTGCTGCCTGTGTCCTCACTAGAACTAAGAAACTAGTTCAGACAGCTGATCAAGATGCTGCTTCCTGCGTCCTCACTAGAACTAAGAAACTAGATCAGACAGCTGATCCAGATGCTGCTGCCTGCGTCCTCACTAGAACTAAGAAACTAGATCAGACAGCTGATCCAGATGCTGCTGCCTGTGTCCTCACTAGAACTAAGAAACCAGATTAGACAGCTGATCCAGACGCCACTGCCTGTGTCCTCACTAGAACTAAGAAACTAGATCAGACAGCTGATCCAGAAGCTGCTGCCTGCGTCCTCACTAAAACTAAGAAAGTAGAGCACATCAGCCCAGTTCCAACATCCTTCCTCTGGCTCCCTGGATCTATTAATATACTTCTGTTAATTTATAACTGCCTGATTGGCTTTACTCTAAAATACATTACAGACTTATTGTCAGTGGATCAAGCACCCAGACCTCCCAGATCAAGTGTACTCTGCAGAACCAGAACCTAACATGGAGAGACAGCTTTAGTTCTTAAGCTCCATTAATTTGTAACAAACTCCCAGAAAATGGTAAAAGTGCTGAAATCCAATTTTGCTTTAAACAAAGATTAAAATTGCATTTGTTCAGAGTGGCCTCCGACCTTTATATCTAGACATAAAAAGTGTCATTCCTATTTAACGTTTTGTTTTTAATAGAGTAGTTTTATTTTTTTTTTACTTTTCATTCTTTTTTTAAATTCAATTTAGCTGTTTGTCTTTCCTGTTTGCCTCTGCAATGTTCCGTTCTTTTTATATTTTTAAATGTCCAGTAAGGCACTTTGGACCATCTGAACTGTGCTTTATAAATAAACTTGTCTACCTTTTAGTTTTTTTAAGGTCTAAATGATTATATTTCCTTGACTCAAACTATAAAGCTCAGCAGATGCAGTACTTTTAAATTAATGCGTTGAATTAAGTCAAAAAATTCACTTTTTTCTGGGTTTATAAAGTTTGTGTGAAAAATATAGGGCAATTATAGAAGCTTCTCACTGTAAGAATTTTTCCAGAGAACTTTTTTTTCACCCCTACTAAATATTTCTGAGCTCCTTAATGTATATAAACATCAGCTGTATTTCTATTCTCCTCTCAGCTGGTGATAAACCAAGATTAAATATTTAAAAGCTCTGAAAATGGCTCAATTAGTCAGTTTCTATTATGGGAATTGTCAGGAAATTAAACACTCAAACAAATCGGAACGATCTGATAACTACAAAGAATTCCATCACTTTGTTCATGTGTAATTTACATTTAGGGGTTAGAAGTTGCACGGTTAGGGCGCACAGTGTTCTCTGCTGCTCATGTCTAACAAACTTCAGCTTACAGAGAGGAATCCATGTTCCCCAGATGAATCTGGCATCAGGAAGTCAGTTTAAGTAATAGCTGATCACTCCTGCATCAACTCTGTCCTGAAACTGTCAGCAAAAGCTCAGGAAAAGCTGCATACTTGCTACTGTAGATTAAACTGTTGACAGTTAATGTTTTAACAGCTTCCAGAAATTAACACTTCATCTGAAATGGCAACTATCATTTTTCTAAACTATATTCCAATTGCAGCAGGAAAAATAATATTCGTTTGATGTTTTTATGCAAATTACAGCAAAATGTTGAGAGATTATTTGCTCAACATTATGAGCAGATAATAAAGGCATAAAATCCAAGAGCTAGTTAATAGAATGAAGATGCTGGAGATGTGTATCATTACAACCTAAGAAATCATCTGTACTCAGCCAAGTATTCAGGGGCAAAATAATTACCCTTAAACACTAAAAAAGAAAGTTTAACTTCCTCCCTTCAGGAGCTGCTATAATGACTACATGATATGGCAATTAAAAGATGATTAAAGATTAGGAGTTTTGGTAATTACACCTTTTACAGAGCTGATGGAGCAATCAGACCAAATTTGAGATTATGACGCATTTTATCCTCTTTTGCAATAATTCACTTTCTTGTTATAGTGCAGAAGATGTAAAGAGATGTAAAATGTGTAAGAAGAAACAGATTCTCTGAGAACATTAATGCAGTATTTTATATGAACACTATCACTTGTTCTTGGTCCAGGAGTCATTAGGTATATGTCAAGGTAAGTCTTCCATGAGCGCTGCGACAGGACGACAATAGGCTAAAAAATGCAGTAAAACTCAGGCTTGACTAGGCTACTTTCATTGTTTGCCCAGTTGTTCTACTTATGGTATTCTATCCTTCAATTCAATTCAGTTTATTTTTATACGGCCAATTCACACTCCATGCATAAAGGATTCATACAAGTGCTGCTTTTGCTTTACTCTTCTAACTTCCTGTTTTGTTGATCTCCTTTTTAGAAATAAATGCGTTTTGCTCATCATCTGTCAGGAATTAGGATTAGGTGCAGTTTATCAACGCCACTGAGACCTTTGCCTAGAATTCTGTCTGCGACAGAACAGATGTAGATGATGATGCATCTATGTCAATGAGGGGCTTAGATGAGATTGATAGTAAATCACTTCTAATCAATTATTCACCAAGCTAATGTGTTGGAGGTCCGTTCTCGTGTGTTTGTATCGTTAGGGTTGTGATGAGGACCTGAGCTATAGCTGTAGTCAGAGGTCTTCAATCTAAGGGGAATCCAGGGTAGTGCAGGGGTCATATTATAATAGTAACACTTTCACTTATTCCAAAAAAGTAAAAAAAAAAAAGCAATGAACTGGACTTTGTTCCCAAGTTTGAAGACATTTTGCTTCTCATCCAGGAAGCTTTTTCAATTCAAAATGTCAGGAATGGAATTTTCTTATATTTTTGCCTGAAAAAGTAACATTCTTGGATTGTCTTTAAGTTTAAAATAAGTCACAGACACACACAGATATAAAACAATATTAAACTAAGTTCTCTAATGTTAACCTATGTCTAACAACAACCACCATTAGGCTGAGATTTAGCTGGAAAGCAGAATCTCCACTAATACTCGACCCGTAGCAGCATCCACTGCCACTCTTACCTTCTGTTCCACGGTTGTGGATTAGGCCTTGTTCAGTTTAACCTTTTAAAGCTCCATGACATCGCTGTTAAGGGTTTTATGTCAGAGCCTTGCCTGTAAAACTTGTCTTGACAACACACACAAACACACAAAGACCAGAGCTGGGAGGTGGACTTAAAAAAACCTCTAATTACCGTACGACTGACATAGTTTCTCACACATACACATCCACACAATGTCAGGTATGGTGCTTAATGGGCATTACGGAGACCTCTATTGATGGCCAAACCTTCAGACAAAGGATGCATTTCTGGGAGGGGTTCTAGATAACAGGGCAGACATTCATTCTAAAATTGCTTGTTTTTTTAAAGCTAAAACCCTAAAGAAACCAAAATAAAAGTGCGGACATGTAAATTTGTCTTTTTTTGTGTTTGTTTGTTTTCTTTTTTTTTTTTTATTGCTGTATCTATGAGAAAAACCAGCAGCTGAATTTATCCAGGAGCACATGGCTGATTTATCTGGGCCTGCTTTTATCATATTCCTTCTGCTATAAGGTATTTTTTTTTTAATCTTTTTATCATTCTCATCATTAAATGTTTTTTTTTATGTTAAAGTTATTTCCCTAAAAATGTCAATTTTCAAAAATAAATAAATGACTTAAGTGAAACATATTTTTCTTTTAAAAAACTAGCTGTTATTAGTGCCTGTTACGTCATGACTTTGGTTAATCTTTGAAATTTTAACTATAACAACAAATAATGACTAATAAGTATAAAACTAAAGAATGCATTTTTTCCTAAAATGTTTTTTTTTGTTCATATTGACATTAAAGTTTAGAGAATAGAGATGAATATTTGAAAGCCTTCATTGTTTTTTTTTTTGGTAAACAACTATAAGGAGAGACTAGATGATACCTATTCTTTTCATTTTTAAAAAGCAATACATGTAAAACTAAAAATCCATATGTAGGCTTTTTTGCCTATAATAAAATAAGTTTTAGAATAAATGGAAAAAAAATAATAGTGGTTCACAATTACAAAAAATAAAATAAAGAAAAATTTTTTCGAATACTTTAAACTCAAATATCCCTAAAATATTTTAAGAAAGATGATTATTTCTCACTAGAGGCCGTGCTTTAAGGCAGCAAACTGGAGCAGATATTTTCTGCTGTAACCTTGCATCATATTAGAAAACATTTGCAAAATCTGAATGGATTTCAAACTAAACAGTGCCGCTATTAATTAGGAAAAATGAAATAATTCTGAAAATGAAATCTTTTGTCAGTAGAGAATAAATAATAAAATTCATAACTGATGCTTCAATTACCTGGTCATACCATTGCAAATTTAAAAGAACCGAATTACCACTGAGCAAATACAAACCTGAAAAAGATTTTAATAAGAATTATTTAAAAAAAGCCGTTAAATAAGTGCCTGGTGCCTGACTGAATTGGATTTATTAGATACCATCTAAATATGAAAACTGTGAATAATATGATCCTTTGAGTTTTCCTTGATTCCTTCATCCACTCTATGTTGCTCTAACAAACCGGTTTTGAAGGAATCGTAGTTGTTTCTTGCACCAACAACCCGCTCCCTTCGCTCCGCTCATTCAAACCTTCTCCACATTCCCAGAACCAGACTCAGGACAGTGGGGATACCTTCCCTGTCACCCTGAGGGCACCTCAATCTACTGAGTGTTTAAAAAAAAGCTTTTGGTCACCTTTAGATGTTTTATTATGCTTTCTCTCTTTTTACCTGTAGCACTTTGAGGTCTTTTGACGGAAAGCGCAATATAAATGAAATGTATTATTATTATTATATAATCCTAAATATGGAAATTAGGACTTTTTTGATCCCACCAATAACATAGTCTTTAAGAGAAGAGAAGAGATTTAAATTCTAGTTTGTTTTTGGAAAGTTTAGGGTCTTTGTTTTATATGGTGTTAAGCAGAAAAAAAGCATAATTGCTTTAATTTGAATTTATTGATTAAAAGTTAAATTTATCCTGACAACACTTAACAATGTCCACACAGGGTTAACTTATAATGTGCAGAGTAAAGGATTCCTGCCTTCACCTCTCTGACATTTGTGAGGATAACTTAAGGGATTAGGTGTAATCTTCTTCAATATCATTGTTATTAAACGTATAAATATAGGACAGGTTAATCATTCATGGAGAACTACAGCACTTAGGAGGTATACACCTTGATTTCTCATATTTTTACATGTTAAAGGTTTTAAAAGTTCGTAATAACTTATGAATATTTAGAAGAGGGACAAAAAAAATATGAATGTTGAAAGGTTTCTAAAAGCCTTCAGTCTCTGTACAGGTTTAAAATATCAGCACCAAGTCAAAGCAAAAAGAAAATAAATCTAAATACAATTTTTTTTCTAATGTCCAAGTTAATTTGTTTTTCACTCAAAAAAGAAGAAAAACACGTGTTATTTGGGTTTTTTATATCAAACTGGCCCCATGCAGCCCTTGAGCCATTTATCTGTGGATTCCTAAAAGCATTTTCCTGCAGTTTGTCGTATTTAACTTGACATTTTGCTCAAAGGAGCCAACAGAGCAGTGCCGGATACTTTATCAACTAAGAACATGGTGTTGATCCTGGTGCCCCACCTTTTTTTTTTCCCTTTTTTTTTGGTGGTGGCGTACTTGTTATTTTTCCTCAGCCAACAGATTATCATTAGTGTTTAGCTCGAGGATGCTAAACCAGTAAAAATGAATCTAGAAAAGATATTACGTTAGAACCTCTTACTACTGAAACGCAGTTATATTTCCAACATGATTTATCTGTGACTTTCACAATTGTTATAAATGGAAAGGTATTCCATCGTGTGTACCATGCAAAATAACAAAAAAATTACTTAGACATCGAAGAAAAACACTTGCCAGCACGTCAGTGAAAATGGCCCATATTGGTATTATCGTTTGAGCTTTTTACCATGAACTTCAGTTCAGACATATTAAATATGTACTTTGATGATACCTCTTTGACTGATTGAAAGTCCATGTTTTAAATGACCCATAAGCAGGAATCAAACATACTTTTCATGCATTCTGCAGTTCTGTTTTAGTACATTAATGAACATTAATGATGTAATTGTGTAACCAATATGTTCTAGTCCACGAGGGAGCTGGAAAAAAAAACAAGATGTTGATTTAATGTGTCATGTTAACTTTTCCCTGAGGTCAACACTGACTATTCAGCTCTGCAGTCCTGACATCTGCAGTGATGGACACTGTGAACAGACTGTGTTAATTAATAAAAATGCTCCATTACGCAACTTAAAGCAGGGTTTTCAAACCTGTTTTTTTAAATTGGGCCGCTTGTTCATTTGCAAGTCTTTCAGGGGTGTTTTGCAGCTAACTATAATAGCAGAAAACTTTTCATTTTGGAATGCATGATAGCTTAGCAATGCTGGGGTGTTTTTGGAGCTTTCATGTGGTGTTTGTTTCATGGTTTTGGTTTTGTTCAAGTTTTATCTCTGAGTTTTCATTGGTCTCATTTTTCATTCTTGTGTTCTAGCTATTTTTGATTGTATTTGAGTTCTTAGGTATTTCTTGTTTGTCCTCTTGTGTCAGCCTCTTTTCCCCTAGCTCCCTTCTAGCTACCTCTGTTCACACCTGCTCCCAATCTCCCAATTTTTTTGTGGGGATTTTCGCTTCTGTTGAACTTTTTGTTATTAAACCTTCAAGTAACCACTGCAAGCTTTTGTGTCTGCATTTGGGTCCTGTCAAACCTCCCACCCCCATTATGACAGTTTGGTCATGTGACAGCTATAGTGAAGCAGCGTAGTATTGTAGGTGTTTAACTGAAACAGAGAAGCAATGTTAGGTTTCCTCCATAAAGTAATTTTTAATATTTGATAATAATATTGACCCAAACTCTACTTTGATTTTCATCATTTCATTGACAAAGAGCACACTACTGTGGTATTATAACTTTACTATTACCTATCTTGCTTTTTAGCAGCCACTAAACACACATCGGATGAAAGGATTTGGTTTTAGGTGAATTTTGGTTGCATCATTTTGATGGAGTCTTGTAAAAATAGCAGATGTATAAACACTGCAAACAAATTATGACAATTTTTATGTAGTCTAGGTGGAAGTTCACCTGAATAAACTGACTGATGAGCTTTTAACCACACCTCCACAAAAGCCCAATCAGCATCCAGAGTTCACCTTAAAAGGTCTCCAAGTCCACATCCCAGTCTGCTGCCCATAGCCCGGGCAGTAGTTGCACTATGTCTGACTTTGATTCAGATGCTCCTGATTAAACCCACCTCCATCCCCTCCTTCACCACCGTAGCTAAAGCTTCATCAGAGCGTCATTCCTCCCATACTCTTCTCTGTCTCATCTCAACCGGTCTGGCAGGAGACCACAGGTTCAGCCTGGTTCTGCCAGAGGTTTCTTCCCAACGGGGAGTTTTTCCTCTCCGCTGTAGCTTCATGCTTGCTCATTATGGACAGGTTCATGAAACCTGTGTTATCTAAACTGGACTTCCATCTTCCAGGTCCCTGAGTGAAGCTCTAGTATCAGCTCACGCAGTCCACTGGATCTCTACATACAGCCTTAGCAGACCGTCTCACTAACCAGCAGTCTACAGACTGACCAACTTCATCTATCTCCACTCCACCACCAGTTTCAGGCCTGGAGGGAAACAGCCCTGTTGTTTACTCCTGTTCATGCATATCAAAGCAAAATTCAGTGCTAATGTTTCCTGCCGAGGTCTGAGCGCCAAAGACTAAAGTAATTGGATCAGCAAAATTGTTCTAATTGTCTTTTCTTTCTGTGTGAGTACTTCTGATTGAAATTAAGTTTACTTAAAGAATCATGATTTCTGTGTTGGAAAGAAATGTGTATAAATCAGGATAGACTAGAAGATAATTCTAAATAAAACAATCTTGGACTTTATTATTTAAAACTAATAAAGAGTTTTATGAGGGAATCAGATTTTATATTTTTCTGTTAAATCATGAGCTTAATTAAATCAGATCATTTTTTAAGTACCTGGGACCAAGACCCTGTAGAGGTTGGTTCTCAGGTACCTTTACCCTCTGACGGGGTCTGCTGCAGTTTATTTAGCAGACTGGCACTATGGTGGATCTTCTGCACTGACCTCTGACCCACCTGGAAAAGCCTGAAAGCACTGGGAAGTTGCTGCTTGCTGTACATGGAAACAAGAGGACACAGAGGACTGATGCTGATACAGTAAACATTATAAGTATCTGGGTATTCTGCTGAATCACAAACTGGACTGAATGACTGAGTGACTGACTGACTACATAAATTCCTGTGTAGATAACACCATCCCTACCAGAGCAGTGAAACATTTCCCAGATAATACACCATGGATCACAGGTGATCTGAAGGAACTGCTCCACAAGAAAAACAAGCTTTTAGGAAGGAAGACAGAAAATTAATGAGGAGTTTACAGAAGCAACTTAAGGTAAAGAGGGGAGAAAGCGTGGAGGCATAGAGGAAGAGGCTGGAAAACAAGCTCCAGCAGAACAATATCAGAGATGAAGAAGATCCCAGGCTTCTAGCAGAAGGATGATCAGACAGATGGAAGTCTGAATCAAAGATGGAGCAGAAGCTGAGCACAGAGAGATGGAGGTCTACTTGGTGGCATGGTGTGGAAACAATCATCTGATCCTGGATGTCAACAGAACAAGAAGATGATTGGAGGTTTAAGAAGAAACAGGAACAAGTTGAATCCTGTTAACATCCTGGGAGAAGAAGTGGAGGAGGATTAGAAATACTCTGGTGTTCAGCTGGACAACAAACTAGACTAGAGACACAACTGTGAAGCCGTCTACAAGAAGGACAGAGCAGACTGGACTAATAGAGGAAGCTTAGGTCCTTCAGATGCTGCAGATCTTCTATCAGTCTGTTGGGGAGACTCTGATCTCTTCCTCCATCATCTGCTGGGGTTACAGCATCAGAGCTAATGACTGATAGAAGATCAACCAGCTGATAAAGAAGGTTCTCTGTTCCAGGAACTCCACTAGAACCTCTGGAGATGAATTCACAAAGAAAATTCTTCATAACATGAAGCATGGAACAGCAAGCATCCTCTTTAGAAGATAAAAAAAAAAAAGTGTTTTCAGTCAGAGGCATCTCCAGATGAGCTGCAAGACAGACCTCTACAGAAGACCCTTCCTGCTACAGCATCAACACCTTTCTGCTACTTTTAATTTCCTTTTGAGATTAATCAAATATTTTAGAATTCAACTGAATGAAACCTGAACACTGATAATCTTTGCAGGAAGGGTCAGAGCAGAACACCTGCTGAGCAAAAGGGTGTGTTAGAGTGGGGGGCTTTCTGCTAAAGGCCCTAAATGAGGCAAGCTCTATGATAGCATACACTCTGGATGGTGAAGGTAGTGACAGACAATAATTCTGGTGAATAAACATTCATGTTGGACAGAGTCTTTTACTCAATGCAGGAAGCTGCTTCAGGGACAGGCTGGGGTGCACTAAGGAGTGTTGATACAGATTGTCCTCAGCAGCACAGGTCACTTTATAAACATCACTGCTTTAAACTAACAGAATAACTTCCTAACAACTCAGCTTTTTTCCCTTCTAATTAGTCTTTTGCTGTTCACTAGAGAAAATCTTACATGTAACCTTTTCTACATTTCTTAGTTTATCTCAGGTTATAACATGTTTTTTTTATAACTGTACATCATTTTTTCTTGTGAGTGTAAACTTTTTTGATAGTTACTCCAGAAAACATCTCCATCTCTTCACAGAGGGACAGGAGAGAATATTGAATAGGGAGAGAAACGATTCTCCTACTGTAGAAAGTAATTGCTTCTTGAGCTCAGAAGACATGAACAAATACTCGAGATTTTGTCCTTAAAGATTGCTCATGTTTTGAGTTTGTGTTCTCCTAGCCAGTCTGTTAACAGTATAGCGGCATATTTTTCTGGCAATGTTAGTAAGAAGCACCCAAATCACTTTTAGGATAACTATACATCATACCTGCACCTCCACCATCATCTGGAAGAATCTCACAAATACACTGATTTCTTCTCTTTCTGGCCATTTTCTTCCTCTCACAATCTTGTATGTTTCTTGCAGCTATGGTCCACTATACCTTTACCAAAAGTGTACCTTCACATGATTAAAGTTGAAATGCAAGGATTAGGGATTGTGTTTTTGCTCTTCGGGTAAGCTCTTTGGTTGAGTCTGCATTCATAGTAAAGGTCTCACTGGACTGGAAATCAATTCCCATGCCCTTTTAAAAATGGGACATTTCTGGTTTATTTAAAAGCCATTTAAAGAAATAAATGAAATGCTAACCAGCGCCGTCAGCAGTAACTAATGCCCCATTGGGTCATTTTATTTAGGTTTTACTTTGTCTTATAATTAACTTTTTTATATGGACTAATTAAACTGGTGTATGTGGCTTATGGGAATTAAGCAAAGTAAAAAGCCTGTAAGTTTTTGATTTTCCTGTCATTTTGAGCAAGAACTACATTTTAAATATTGAGTTTTATAATTCTGGTACTTTGGTTATGTGTTAATGTTTTGCTTGTTATCAGGGTATCCAGGGACAACAGCTAAATATCGTTTTTTTTTTTTTTGGTTAACACTTGCTTTAGAACTTACCACTTAAAAAACTGTCGGCTTTCACAACTAACCACTTAAATGCAGTTGTGGGTTTTTTTTGGTTGCAATCTTCCTGTAAGATTTGAGATTTTTAACAACATACCTTAAGTTTCTGATACTGTTACCTGGAAGCCCTTAAAGCAAAATATGGCTCTGCATGAAGACATTTTTGAAAAACAAATTTCCTGACGCTGTACATGTTTTCTCTGGACCTTCTAGATTCCTTTGCTCTGTACAGCCACAGCATAAAAAACAAAGAGAAAATAGAAGAGTTGTTTCTTTTGTTCTTGTTTTTTGTTCACTGTTAAAGCAGATTATAGGACAAAAGGGCATGTTTATGTTTAATTTGCTTTATTTATTGGTTTCAGTTAATTTAAGCTTTTATACTGAAGCTTTATAATCTCACCGACTTAAACATTTAGCGTATTGTGTTTCTGATAATGTCCCACCAAGCAAAAATTGGTTGAAAAGACATTAAAAAGACAACATGATTTACATCCAAACAATGTCTACATTTAGTTGAAAAGCGAAAGGTGGAAAGTGGGTAACACTGCTGCCTTGTAGCAAGAAGGTTCCGGGTTCGATTCCTGGCCCGGGGTCTTTCTGCATGGAGTTTATTAAGTAAACTGATTTGCAGGGAACAGGGAGGAAATCTCAGGCAGGAACCTCTGGTCTTAAAGTTCAGTTCATGTCCAAAGGACAAGGCTGGTTCCCGCCGGTTGGCTGCGAACAAGACACGGCAGACGTTGCCCAGAGAGTGCCGGACCTTGAAGTTCTGTGAAGAACAGGCAGGAGATCAGAACCGAGCAGACAAGGAAGGCAGGATAATCCAGAGGCCAAAGGAGAAGCCAAAGTTGCGGAGGTGCACAGGAGTCAGGGCTTGGAGATCGGAAGAGGTACTGAAGGCGAACCTGGGACGGTGTCAGGAATCAGTTCCAGGTAAACAGGCAGCATCCAGCAGGAGTACGACAGACAGGTCAGGCAAACAGATCAGAACAGGAACAGGCAGGTTCAGAGGTCCAAAAAGCAGAACGGGTCAGAATCAGAAACACACAGGTACACTAGAGAACTCCAGAGGCTCGAATAATCTGGCACTGATGACTGGTAGAAGGCAGGTTAAATAGAGATTGGAGCAGGGGATCAGTAAATGCTAATGAAAAAACTGGGCAGAGCAAGGCAGGTGAATAAAATGTCAGTCATCAGTGCCAATATCATGACACCAACATCTAAATGAGGTATGATGTTTGGGCTATGGTGGCCTAGACGGTCCAATCCAAACTCACTGCACATTTATAAATGTTCTGTAATTAGAGAACATTAATGAGGCAACTGAACAAAAATATTTGATCAGCAATCTTTGTTCTTAACTTGGAACCTTTGTGTATTTTGACTGAGGTGACTTTCGTAATGTGCCTTAAAATTATATATATTGTTATAGCCCAATTGGAGGCTAGTGGAGTTTTCTCCAGGGGGTGGGGCTATAAATTCAAAATAGACTTATAATGTATACATATAAAAAAACAGTCAAATGTACAATAAATCATCACAGCAGTATATTTATATTAATGCCAACAACAACAACAACAAAAAATTATAAAAGCACTTTATAAAAACAAAACATAATTTAATGTACAGGTTTACTTTTTGTACATTAATCTTGCCCTTCTGAGGCTTTGTGAAGGTAAATCTGTGTTTTACAAGGTCCAATATGGCGTCACAAACCTAAAAAAATAATGTACCAGTTTAATAATGGGGAAGCTAAGACTGAGCTTTATATTTGTTTAATATATGAAAACGTATTATTTTCTGAGAACATGTTTAATTAAGAGCAACTATGCAAATTAACAAACATCTAGAAAAAGTATGCTATATTCTATTATTTTCAATGTGAATCCCAGATTGTTCATTCTTCTTAAGAAAGTGTTTTAAATCAGTCCTAGCTGTCTTTATCCATGATTGGTCACATCGTGAAATTTAAAAAAGGAGGCAGGGAAAGCAGAATAAAGCCTAAGCCTCGCTGCACGCAGTTAGCCAAGCCTTGGAGCTAAACCAGGTCCTGGAAAAAGATGTTTCTCTCTCTCTCTCTCTCTCTCCAATGCTTACTCCCACGACTCGACCCTAGGGCAAAAATACGTCACCAATCCGACAAAAAAATCAAATGACACTTTACTCATAATTAAAGATTTAATGTTTATCTTGTATATCTAAAAATCATATATCAATGTATTTCAATATATTTAAATATTAATTTAAAATAAAATGGATGGATGGGATTAAAAAATGGATGGATGTTTTGCTGGATTCCTATTTAGGTCATATTTCAGAGAAGATAATGAATCATCTTCAAGTCCAAACAGGACTTCCTTTTTAATGTCTCCATGTTGTTGGAAGGTACATACAGCATAGTCCAGCAGACAGTAAAATAAAAAGGTTTGCACTGTTTTCAGGTGTAGTTGGGGCAAATAAATGGAAAATTCCTAAACTATCTTAGCTGATGCTCTTTTACTACTTTACAGTGTAATGTTTTTTTAGCAGCATCTCCTTCAGGATCTATTTACAGCTTTTTTTTCCATCTACATCAGAGGTTACATCTCAAATACATTTGGCTGTTGATGTTGAGTAATCGGGTCATTGCTTCCTGGGAATTTCAAAAGGAAAGTTTTTCGTTCACTTGATGATACATTTTGTTGACAGCATAAGTTTCGGTTCAGGGTGATTATGGCCCACTTTAGGGGTTTCTAAGATCCTAGTCCAAGCTTCTGTATTTCAGTATAATAAATGATTACACGCAGCGTGACATATGTAAATGTTTTATCACACAACATCCAACCATCTGTTCCCTGTACCTGCTCAATCCTGGAAGGGTTACGGGGCAAGCTGGTGCCTATCTCCAGCGGTGAATGGGTGAGTGGCTCCGTATACCCTGAACAGGTTGCTAACTCAGTTTGGAAGTTTTTTTGTATTGTCTAAGTCTTGATTTATGCAGTTCCACCAATCGGATGATGACAAATGGTTGAGCTCAGCTGAGACAGATTCTCTTGGTCAAACCGCACAATTAAATGTCAAGCCTCTTCACAGCAGGTGCCAGAGTATTTTAGTGAGGATTATTTATTTGTGTTTCTTCTTAAACCTAGAAACAAACAGCTGGTCTTATGACTTTTTACTCTCCTGATGCTGCCCTACCCCGGGGAGAAGAAACAGAAGGAAAAGAAAACAACAGAGTCCCAAGACTGAATTTTATATTATAGTATAGAGTGCCCAAAGCTTCCAGTGTTGCTTAGGGTTTGAAGAAAAGGCTGCAACATCTCTGCTTTTAAGCAGGAAGCATGCAGACACAGGCAGAGCATAAGAGCGGACAGATCTCCATGCTGGCCTCCGCTGAAGGACCTTCAGCGTGAACAGAGCCATTATCCTGAGGGAGAGTTTAGCTTTGCTCCGTTTCAGGAGCATTTCCTGAGGGCCTCTTTCTGTTTTGCGTGTGTGTGCTTCCTAACAGTTGCACATTTTTGTGTTTTTTGATTTCTTTCCTCCCACCACCTCTTATAGATATGCGTATGTGTGTTCTGACCACTCGGGAAATGTAAGTTAACAGGTTCTGAAGAGCGCTGATCCCCAGCTAAAGCATTAATGTGAGAATTTAATTAAGGCGACAGTAAGGAAAGCTATTAAAGGTAAGCTGCTGGAAATGAAGCAGTCAATCTAAGAGCGTCTAAATTGAATTTTTTGCTGAAGTGTCCGGCATTCAACTCATCAAATCTCATCTTCTCTTACTACCCCTGACCCCCTGGGTTCAATTTAGAAGTGACTCTGTGTGTGTGTGCGCCTCTCTGTGTTAGTACAACACAACTTAAAGATGCGCACTGTTATATTAACAAGAATACAGAACTCAATTAAGAAAGCACTTTAGCAATCCAATTAAAAGTCTTTGGACAATTCCTGCTCTTCATCCTCCCCCCTCCTCCTTTACTAATAATGAAATAACACACATCCTCTTTTCCTCTCGCCTCCTTGGCTCAATAATGAAACAATTCAAAAAAGGTCACAGGGGTTTTGAAATGAAGGCTTTAAATGGTTGAAGCAGGTTTCTTTCATTTTTCCTTTATTTTGCAGTGATTCATTGGTTCTTTGTGCCACAGAATGCTCAGCTGGTGGGTTTCAGTCAAGCAGAGTTAGTTAATCTGTGCGTTGACATATGATTGCAGCAGACAAAGCGTTGGTGCTATAAGGAGCCTCTGTTAGTGCAGGTTTTCCATCTTCTTCATTTGCTCATTTACCTCCAGTTTCTTCTTCAATCAGAGAAGAGTCCCTTTCAGAGGCTAACCGTTTCCCGTGGCAACCCCTCTGCATGCTCAGGTCAGTTATGTATCCCATAATAACACAGGCACACAGGCCAGGTTGTGGGTGTAATTACCTGTTGTGTCTCCATGGCAACACCGGGAAGGCTTTTATTAAATTAGCCCAGTGGGTCAGCATTTATAGTCGGGGGATCTGGAGAGGAAAACTCTCCAAGCAGCCTGTATGGCAGAGCAGAGGGAAAACTTAGCACAGCTCCCTCCTCCAGTTTGGAGCTGAAGGGCTGAGAGAATTGATTAAACTAAGTGGGTTAAATGAACACTTAGCTTGTCAATATGAAGCAACTACATGTTCTTTAGCTGTATATATAAAAAAATGTATAGAAAGACACTCCTGATGCCAAATAAGTGAGAACTTTAAAATATTTGGGTTATTATTCAATTTCAGGGGTTAGGATTCGTAAACTGAAAAGTTGTGAAAAATGTAACAATTTACATTTGTCTTTGACTCAACCATCTCTCCCCATGACAGACTGGTGCATAATAGCAGCCGATCCGATCCGTCTGTCAATCTCCTGCTCCATTCTCCCAGGACCTGGAACCTCTACTTTAAGTAGAGAACCATGGCCTCTGACTTGGAGCATCTGATCCTCATCCCAGCCACTTTGCAGTCACCTGCAAACTGCTGTGTCCCGTAAAGCTTTGCAGAGGGGAACTCGCAGAACCACGTCATCTGCTAAAAGCAGCAATGAAATCTGCTTGTCCCCAAACCTAGCCTACCTAGAAATCCTTTCCTTAAAGGTTGCTAATAGAACCAATAACGTCCTCAGACATGTATGCTATGTTTAATAGGAAACATGTTGATATCATTGTACAATTAAGAGTGTGCAATTAGGAGAAACAGTTGCTCTTTAACTTTATTTGAAAAATGATAGTGACAATTTTGGCTTATATTGGTGAAAACCAAGGAGAGGATGGAAAGACAAAAGTGATGTGTGTTGAGATGTGTGGCCTCTCTGCACTGCATCAATAGATCCGGAGCGTTGGCCGAGTCGATGTGTTGCACTCTCCCTACAATTTATCTGTTCTGTTTTGACATGCAGGTAATTCACTCTGACAACCCAGAGAGCAGTCGGAGCAAGTCGCTCTCAGTGCATTTGTGGGCGCACGTTTTTACCTTGTGTGTTTATGCCAGCAGGAGATGTGTGATGAGGCTAATGGGCCATGCAATTTATTTATATGCATCCCAGTCAGCAATTGAGATGTACAAATGGACTCGGTGTTGATTCTCAAACAGTGAGCGCTCCTGCCACCCGTTCATTGCTTTGATTAAGGCTGTCATGTCTGTCGGATGACTGATTATGGGTGTCATCAGGCCTCACTCATGGCAGCTCTGACTGAAGTCTGCTTCTCTACATAGAGGAATAAACACACACAGAAACCTTGTAGAGGTAATTTATTGTCATTGGTTTCAGTATCTCTCATTACTTGATATTTTTTCTCCTGTTTTATTTGCTTTACTTTATTGAAATAGTTAATATGAGTTGGGGTTTGAAGAGAGCAAAACTTTATAAATCAAGGAGCTCTTAACAGGCTTTTTCCTCATCCTTTCTGCTATTATGTCCTGCTACAGTTTCATACAGTATTCTGGTTCTTGTAGAGGGAACTGTATTTGTTATATGTGCTACCTCTTGTCAACATAATTTCCTCAGTTTAAGGTGTTAACTAAAGGGTTTAAAATAAAATTCAAACTCAAATACATTAAAAAGGAGCTAACATTTTGTTATAACTCCTGTTGTAGTAGCTTGTAAAGTCAATGGATGCCTTAACTCTTGCAGAAAAAGAAAATACTTGCTGTTTTAACTTTAACAAATTGTAAATTTACTGTAGGGCTGAACAGTCAATCACCTGCATTGCTCTGCTATGAATTTCATACTGTTAACATTGGCGGATTCTGATTTGCAAGGATTCTCTTATTTTATGATGTCTCTAAAGTGTTAAAAGTTTTAATTTTAATCCAAACTAAGTATCTGTTCCTGTTTGACTGTGACTCCATCCTGGAGAGAAATATCAGCTGTGCTGCTGCCATCAACACCTTTGTTTCTAGATGTTGGAGATCAGCCTGTTTTTCAGTGTAGTCCTGTTTCTCTGACTGTGACTAACTGGATGTGCTCTCTTCATCCTCTGACATGGGAGCTGGCTTGGAGCTCGTCTGCCTGGCTGTGTGTTTCCTGGACGGGGCCGCCTGTGGAGCTGCTTGACAGTTGTCTTTTATATCTATGCTTCTTTTTCTATGTCTGCTTCTGTCTCCTTGAACCCCAGTCGGCCTCAGCAGATGGCCGCTCACACTGAGCCTGGTTCTGCTGGAGGTTTCTTCCCGTTCAAAGGGAGTTTTTCCTCTCCACTCTCGCTACAAGCATGCTTAGTGTGAGGGATTGCTGAAGAGTCAATGAGTCGATGCAATCAGCTGGTTTTCCTTAGATAGAAAACTTTGAATCAATCTGACTGGATGATCTGGTGAACTGTAAAGTAGCTTGAGATGACGTGTGTTGTGAATTGGTGCTATAGAAATAAACTGAATTGAAGTTATTATTTTGTCAGCATCACAATCAGTTCACAAGATGAAAACTTGAATTTGGTTTAATAATCTGTTTTTATGGCTAATACACCCAAGATGTTTTATCTTTTTTACCAACTTGTTACTTGTTAATGTGAAATTTTGTTAGGATTTTTAATTGTTCTCAAAAGCTAGTTTAATAAAATGTGTCATTAGCAGTTGGGTTTGGATGGTTGCTTTTCATAGTGATGGTTTACATTTTAATTAATTAAATGTGTCATTGCTAGTTCTGTGATCTAAATGCACTTTGAAAGAAATCAGGTGCAATACTTGTCAAATTGCAAAAGCAGATTCTGATTTATTGAGCTCTAGTTCTGTTTTTTAAATTATTACAGAGTGGAATCAAATTCCGACAACTGTTAACTTTTGAAAGCATTCCATCTCAGGAAACCTGTGCTTGGAGCAGCCCCTCCAACTAAATACGCATGAGGCCACATTGAAATAGAAATAGTACCTCCTAACAGGGAGAAACCTCCAGGAATACATGCAGGATTCTGCCAAACTGAATTTAGGTTAAAATAACAGAAAGTGTTAGCAGTTTTTCCAGGTTTACTTTGAGCTTTTTGAAAAATTAGTTATAAAACTAAGAAATTGAAGTCTAAGGAAGTTATCATCCAGACTTGTAGAAAAATGTTGCTTTAACAGGGTAGAGCTGTCCTTCTGTTGTTAACTTTTCTTCCTGCATTACTTTGACTTTTATACTTTAAGTAGTTTTAAAAATGATACTTTTACACTTTTACTGGAGTAAAAAGCTTAAGTTGATCCTCTAACTTTAAAAACTGCTATCTAAAAACAAAATTATTTTTATACTTCTATTGGAGTAATAAAGAGATAGGCGCCAACACCCCTAGTGACCCCGCTTGGGATAAAGCGTGACAGAAAAAAAATAGATGGATTGAGTAACAACATTAATACTTTATACAGCTCTGTGTTGTTTTTATTCTGTATGTGCCTCCTCATCCGTTAACCAGGAATCAATCATAAGATTTAAGAAAATACGCATAAGCCAAACTACACATTGAGATGTGAATCTCCAACGTCCTCATAGAAGGGTTTTAGTTTCAGTAAGAAACATGTGGGGAAGAAAAAACAAACAAAAAATAAGATGAGGCAACAAAAACTTACTTTCGTTTTTTTTTTATTAAGCTTTGAAACTTACAATTTTCCTTTTCTCCACAATAAAAAAAGTAAATAAGAGAAATCTAACCTGGTTGAATGCTAGCATAAAAAGGAGAGCTTGGAGGAGAACAAAATAGGGATAGAGGCCTGTTCTGCTGCAACCTCTGCAGTCTGATTTAACTGGTCAGTTGTCAGATAGTTGCAGTAACAGTTTACTTCCAACCTCTCACAATGCACACCAGGACATATTGACATGCATTTTACATCAGGTCATAAAAAATGTCACATGCCACATCTCTTATTTTATTAAATGTGAATAACTAATACTTTTTGTTAGTTTATTATTAGTTCCACATGGACGCATACTCAAAGCACTCTTCATGCTATAAAGATTAGACTCTTAAAGCAAATGGGATTTTGTCACTTTCCAAAACTTGATTATCGTGCCACCATTTTTAAAAAGTACGTCACCTCCATAGTAACACTATTCTCTAATAGGCAAGATGTCCAGGTCTGAAGCAGACAGCAGTCCTGGATTTTACAGATCTAGCAATAGTCAGGGCTGGATATAACGAGGGTGACTTGAACTCAACATCCTCAAAAGCGTGGTTAATCACAGTTAATTCATAACTTAACAAGGGGGTTGATTAGTGGTTAACACTGGGTGGTTATGTTAGTTTTTATCCCTAAATAATTAAAACCACCATGTGAAAATTGAATGGCTAAAATTTTTTTTTATTAAACTGAAATGTAAGTATTAAGCAAAAAAACAATTTTAAACATAAATTTGTATTGCACCTACATACAGACAACACCTGCCATAACATCTATTATTGAGTTAAACCTGTCTTTGCAACTGTAGAGACATGTTCTATAGTCATGGGCAATGCCCCACAGGCCCTTACCCTAAAAAAACTCAGACAAGGATGGAAACTAGAGTTTGGGATTACCACCAGAGGCTGCGTGTTTTCCTGCTGCATGCATCCCAAAGCCAGTTTGATTTGTAAATGGGATCCTCTTTCCAGTGAAACAGTCAACCTTGGCCCTGATCTGGATTTCTTTCTGTTGATCTCAAATAAATTTGAAGATAAGGAGAGTAGTCCTTCACAATTTCATTCACTTGTACAATGTTAAAGGTCCCAAAGCGCAATGATGCCGTGATCCGTCCTAACAGTGTGCGTTCAGTTTGAATGCCCTGGATTGATTCTTCTAATTATCTACTTCTCCCATGGAGCCAGCAACCAACGGCTTAAAGGAAAAGTCCGGTCAGCAAGGAATAATCGGTGGATCTTTATTTATACCTAAAACTAATACGTTTGCTGTGATTTAATGAATTTGGCGTTTATCAGTAAAAAAATAAAAACAATTTTCTTCACAATCACTGAGTCTGGGAGCGGCCATTTTTGCCCAAATACATTAACACCTCCCTCCTGTCATCTTCCGGCAGTGACGTCATGGTGCGGTAAGCCTAGCGCCATTCTCCCCGCTTTACAAGCTAAATCAATGGGAACTACTAGACACATCTGCAATCAACAACAATTATTGAAGATTTCCAGAGGACTTCACCATTGAAATTCACCAGAGCTATAGTGAAACTGACAATGCCCACGTGCATGGCAGCTGGATGCTGGAATACATCGGGTAAAAGTGAAAAACAAAAGAGTTATTTCACCTTTCTGATTCCTGATCCTCCACGGACGGGTTGGTCGTTGGATCGCCAACTTGAAGAGGGAGGATTTGCCATCGAACTTCTGGCCAGAGAAAAAACACGTAATATGTAGCCAACATTTGGAAGAAGAATGTTTTCAAGATGACTTGGATAATAGCGCGTTGTGACAAACACCAGATACAGCACTGGGACTTGATCAACAGCCGATACCGCACCGTGACGTCACAAACCAGTAGGTGGCAGTAGAGTTCTTTGACAAACATGGATGTCTCCAGTAAAGCACATTCAAATGAAAATTACTCTGAATTAAAAACACTTAGCATTTATTAAACAGTGTGTAATAACTTCACATTTAAAGCACTTTCAGAAGTTTGTATTCTGAATATGAGCGGACTTTTCCTTTAAAGGTTTAGATTTTTGATCTGGGCTTTTTTTTTATTGGTCTTTCTAGATGTTTAAACAGGCCCAAAAAGGAATTCCTGTAGGGATTTGTGAATCACATTTAAAAAAAAATAGTTTCTGAGCTACACTATTTACGTCATTAAAAGCACCTAAATGAAATGAGAGGATGATTTACATGCAGGGTTTACTGTGATCTTATGATTTGTAATAAATTGTTCAATAGGCCTATTCCTTGTTCAGTTCAACTTTTTCCACATATTTCCCCCAGTTCTGACCTGTGTTCTGGCTGTTGGGAATAATTTATCATTTTGATGGACCCTTTAGACTCTTTAAATCAGAGACATTCCATTAGCTGTTTTATAAAGTCTTATCTAGTGATATTATATTCTCCTTAATTCAGCTCCTGCTGTTTAGGCTGAGCAATATAACTCAGATGTACTGGTTATACAAGCCTATAAAGAGCCTTTGTTGATGGGTAGAATATCAATAAAGATTAATGCACTTTTATTAAAAAGGCACATATGTTTAAAAAAAAATCTCTTTTTGTGTTGGAAATTTTGTATTTATCTCTATTCTTTTTGAACATTATTTGTGTGTGTGTGGGGGGAGGGGCGGGGGTGAGAACAAAACTAAATATTTTAGAGAGAGAATTAAAAAGGATACAGTTATTACACGCTGGTTTAGAGCAGGTGGAGTAGCATGTCCTCAGAAGCCCCCAAGGGTAGGTTTTAGTCGAGAACTTTGTTACTGCTTTGAATTTTTTTATGAGAACCCAGGATTAAAGGAATTTGTCAATGACATTATCTTTATCCAGTAGTTCTTTAAACCTCTTGCTTATTATCATCCAATTTGAGCCATTTAGTTGAAGTCCATCAGTTCAAAAACTTTATATGAAGTGGCAGGCTGTTTTATATTTATTAAAATAACCCTTCTCTGTGTTCTTCCATTAGTAGATCACTAAAATAACATTCCTCCTGATCAAAATCACATTCCTAGACATAACTGTAATACTATATTTTCTAAATTACATTTTTGCTGTGGAAACTGAGTTTCAGAAAGTAAAAAGAGAACTCGATTGGACTAGTAAGAATTAAGTTTTATATATCAAGACATGTTTACAGATTTTAAGTGGCTGTTTTGATATTTATCACCTTGACTGAAAATTTATTTATGAGATCTGAAATACATTTCGTCATAGTCAGAATAATACAAATATTGACCACTAACAATAGGAATATGGAGATGTGAACTTAATTTAAAGACATCTAGAATGTGTATTCTAGATGTAGGAGAATGTCATTTTTTTTAAATGGTCATTTTAACAAGACAATGTTTTTTTTTCAGATATCAGAAATAAATATTCGGTTAAACTAATAAATATCCAAAACGACTTGCCATAAATGGTGCATGGTTATTTCTTGAATGGTAGTGAATCAATGTATCTATTTAGGTTAAATCATCTGGCAGAAGGTGAAGATGAAGAATAAAAAAGTGTTCTAATAGATAGAACCTGTTCATCATCTCATGGGTTCCTCCTCAGTTTAATTCTGTGCCTTCTGTAATACTAAGTGGCTGTTTCCAGCTGCTTTGGATGTTATCATCCCAATAAATGATCATCATTAGTGGTTATAAGTCCCACAAAATAACTTCAAATGGAGTGAATCTTAACCCTAAAGTAATTCCTTTTCACCGACAGAATTTAATGAATCTATTTATGTGGAATCTGAAAGCGACTTCAGTAGGTCTTCATGTACTGTAGATATAACTAAATATAAATAAAATGATCTGCATCTTGAAAGAAAATGTTGACAAAATATCTATAAAAAAACAACATGATTGGCTGTAAGGAGAGCCGAGACAGGACATACTGTAGTTTACTGAACTATATCTGCTCCCGACCTGGTTAGCTCTGGGGAGAATGTTACTATGGTGACTGAAACAGAGGTTGAGGAAACTCTCTTTGAGAAATTGAAAAGTCAGTTTTCCTTATTTTAGGCTTAGAAAATGTAAGTTTTCAGAAGACCCTGTTATTTTTGTCACAAAGAAGATTAAGCGACATGAGTCATGGAACTAACATCCGCAGCGCAGATAAGCGTACGGTTGATTTGTTTCGCTGATAGGATCCTGATGTTTTTTTGTTTTGCTGTTTGTCCAGGTCTAATGCAGACAACCTATTTCAAACTAAAGCTTAATTGAATATGATTTAATTACTTAATTACTCCCTGTTTTTTAGTAATTAAAGTCAGTTAATTGCTCCTTGTAGAAAGTATAAGGACACGCAGGTTTCAGGTGTGCAAGCTAAATTGTGTCTTTCAAAGTAAAAATCTGTTACATTTTTTATTTGACAGCTGTGATTGCCTTCATCTGTATAGCAGAACAACTCACAAGCAATCTTTAAATCTTTTGTGTTATAATTTTTTCTAAATATGGCTTGATGAAAGACTTGCCCTCACCTTCTCTGTAGCCATGGCGATGCTGATAGTGGAGGTACTTGTTACCCACAATTAAATTTTTCCACTCAATTTGTCGCATCTTATCCATGCATACTCTGTAAAACTCAGCGGCACACACCATGGTCAAATTCAAAAAATATGTACTACCGTAAAAAGTTTACAGAAAAAACTGAATAGTAGAAGAATATATACAGTATTTGGAGTTTAAATGAACAATTGAGCACTTGCCTAAAGGAAAGGAATAAGTACAACTTAATAACATTACAAATACTGTTCTGTATTTTAGAACCTGAAATTTCTGCTATAAATGTCTTTAGTACAGGCAAACCTACTCTGGTTTGTTTGGTTAGCCCACAGTTTTAGCAACAATTTCAATGTCATTAGTTAGTGGTAAGGTACCCAGTTCAAACATTGTTCACATTGGTCTAACACATTTGTGTGTTTGTACAACTCCACTTGTATTTTCTTACTCAGCAAAAAGCTGTTTTTCTTTAGATATATTTAAAAAATATGCCTTTTTAAAAAAAAAATATATATAAAAATTCTTGCATTCCTCCTTGCCAAACTAACATACAGTTTTAGCCACTCAAAATTTACCCACTTTCCTTTATGGGTCCACTGTCCTTTATGATCTTTGGCTGGTCTTTGTTTGGTCCTTGGCTGTTCCTTGGTTGGTCCTTTGCTGGTCCTGAGCCAGCCCTTGGCTGGTCCTTGACTGGTCCTGGGCTGGCCCTTGGTTGGTCCTGGGCTGGCCCTTGGCTGGTCCTTGGCTGGTCCTGGGCTGGCCCTTGGTTGGTCCTGGGCTGGCCCTTGGCTGGTCCTTGGTTGGCCCTTGGCTGGTCCTTGGCTGGCCCTTGGTTAGCCCTTGGCTGGTCCTTGGCTGGTCCTGGGCTGGCCCTTGGCTGGTCCTTGGTTGGTCCTTGGCTGGTCCTGGGCTGGCCCTTGGCTGGTCCTTGGCTGGTCCTGGGCTGGTCCTTGGTTGGTCCTTGGCTGGTCCTTAGCTGGTTCCTGTCATGATCGGTTCTGAATTAAACCCACATTCAGAACACTACAAAGGAGACTGATGAAAAGTTTAACAGAGTTTATTTAACGTTGTACAAAAACAAGATAGCATTTAGGAAACAGGTCCGGGCTGGATACTCAGGCGTCTGCAGAGATGACAGTTTGGTTAACCAGGTGGATTTGAAGAGTTGCTGAGATTTCAGATTTTCTCAGAAAATACCTTGGTTTGGTCCTGGCTTTCTTCTCTGAGGCAGGGAACCGGTTGGGTCCAGAGACTGTTGATTTAGCAGAGTGCTCAGCAGCTGCAGCGTCTAACTTCTGACTGTTTAGTCTGACCTTGGCTGGTCTAATGAGCTGACGAGCTCCAGGTGTGCTGGAGGGCTCCAGCCCAGAGGACCCACGGCGCACTCTGCTGGAGAAAGGTGGAACTTCTCCAGATCCCAACAGTACCCCCCCCCTCAACGACCACATCTTGGCGGTCCCGAGGAAGTGGACGGGAGGGAACTCTCATACTCCTCGATCCGGGACGGATCGAGGATGTATGAGCCAGGAACCCAGGTGCGGTCCTCCGGACCGTAACCCTCCCAGTCGACGAGGTACTGCCGACCGCGACCTCGCCGACGGGAGTCCACGACCATCAATCTCCCGGGCGGGTGGAGGGGAGTCGGAAGGCGGGCACAAAGAGCTAGTGATGACAGGCTTGATCTGAGAGAAATGGAAAGTGGGATGGATGCGTAGAGAGGATGGCAGGTGTAAGCGGACAGCAGAGGGATTGATGATCTGATAAATCTTATAGGGACCGATAAATCTGGGTGAAAGCTTTTTGGACATAGCCTTAAGGGGAATGTCCTGAGTTGACAACCAGACCTCCTGGCCTGGAACGTAATCAGGGGCGGGGCGTCTCCTTGAGTCCGCAAACCTCTTGGTCGTGGCGGATGCACGGGTGAGAGCGGAGATTGTTTCCTTCCAGATGCGTTGGCAAAGGCGGATGTGTTGATGGACTGAAATTGACTGAAATCTCTCTCTCTCGTCTGCGGGGAAGAGTGGAGGCTGATAACCAATTGACACCTGAAAGGGAGACAATCCAGTGGAAGCAGATCTCAGGGAGTTATGTGCATATTCGATCCAAGTCAGGTACTGACTCCAGTCAGTAGGGTTGTTGGAAGTAAGGCAGCGGAGAGTGGACTCGAGTTGCTGGTTCATCCTCTCCGTCTGCCCGTTAGACTGAGGATGATACCCTGAAGTGAGAGATGACTTGCAGTTTAATGCACAACAGAAAGCTTTCCAGACCTGAGAGATGAACTGGGGACCACGATCTGAGAGGATTTCCTGAGGGATACCATGGAGGGGAAAAACGTGCTTCACCAGAAGCTGAGCCGTCTGGAATGCAGTGGGAAGCTTTCTGAGAGGGATGAGATGACAGGCCTTGGAAAAACGATCGACGATTGTTAGGATTGTGGTCATACCTTTAGAAATGGGGAGACCGGAGACAAAATCAACAGCGGTGGGAGACCATGGACGGGTTGGAACAGGTAGGGGATGAAGCAGGCCAGAAGGTTGTAGATGAGAGGTCTTGTTCCTGGTGCAGATGGGGCAAGCCAGGACGTATTCTTTAACGTCCTTGTGCAGAGACGGGCACCAGAAACGTCTCTGTATGAGGGCGATGGTTCTGCTCACTCCAGGATGGGCCAAGAATTTAGCTGCGTGCATCCACTGGATAAGTCGGGACCTAACGGAGGATGGAACATACATCTTGTTAGGTGGACCGTTACCTGGGTCAGGTTCAGAGGCCAGGGCAGAGTTGATTAAATCAATGATCTCCCAGGAAACGGCTCCAACAGTGCATGAGGCTGGGAGAACAAGTTCAGGTGTCTCAGGTTGATCAGAGGAATACAGACGAGAGAGAGAGAGTCGGGCTTGACGTTCTTGGAACCAGGTCTGTAGGAGATGATGAGATTAAACCGTGAGAAAAACAGAGACCACCTTGAATGCCGAGGGTTAAATCTCTTGGCAGATTGAATATAGGCGAGGTTCCTGTGGTCAGTGCAAACCAGAACCGGATGTTCCGCCCCCTCGAGCCAGTTTCTCCATTCCTCCAAGGCGAGCTTAATGGCCAAAAGTTCACGGTCTCCAACATCATAGCTTTGCTCGGCTGAGGATAATCTGCGAGCAAAGAATGCACATGGGTGAGTCTTCTGATCTGAATCAGACTGCTGGGATAGCACAGCTCCAACACCAGAATCTGAAGCATCCACTTCTAGGATGAACTGTTTTGTAGGATCTGGTTGGACCAAGATGGGAGCACTGGAAAAAAGTTTCTTCAGTTTATTGAAAGCTGCCTCAGCCTCAGCAGTCCATTGAAAAGTCTTCTTAACAGAGGTAAGAGCAGTGAGAGGTTGAGCTGTCTGGCTGTAATTTCTTATGAACCTCCTGTAAAAGTTAGTGAAACCAAGAAATCTCTGGAGTTGCTTGCGGTTCTCAGGTGTAGGCCAATCCAGAACAGCCTTTATCTTGTCTTCCGATGGTTTCACCTGCCCGCCCTCGAGCACAAACCCTAAAAAAGTAACAGACTGTTGGTGAAATTCACATTTCTCGGCTTTCACAAAAAGTTTATTTTCCAGAAGTCTCTGAAGGACTAAACGAACGTGCTTTCTGTGGTCAGAGAGGTTCTTGGAGTAAATCAAAATATCATCAATGTAAACAAAAACAAAAACGTTCAAAAAATCTCTGAGGACATCATTGACCAAGGCTTGGAAACAGGCAGGAGCGCATGCCAAAAGGCATGACAAGGTACACAAACTGTCCTAAGGGGGTCTTAAAGGCAGTCTTCCATTCATCCCCTTCTCTTATTCTCAGGAGATGGTAGGCGTTTCTCAGATCGAGCTTAGTGAATACTGTAGCACCCTGTACAGGTTCAAAAGCTGATGCCAGTAATGGTAGGGGATATTTATTTTTGACAGTTATTTGATTCAACCCCCTGTAGTCAATACAGGGGCGCAGGGAACCATCCTTTTTGCTCACAAAGAAAAAACCAGCACCGAGTGGAGATGAGGATGGGCAAATTATCCCAGCAGCAAGAGACTCATTTATGTATTTCTCCATGGTTTCACGTTCAGGTTTGGAAATGTTATACAATCTGCTGCTGGGGAGAGGGGCTCCTGGAAGTAAATCTATAGCACAGTCATATGGTCTGTGAGGTGGTAGAGACGTCGCACTGACCTTACTGAAGACTGGTGCCAGATCGTGATACTCGGGGGGAACAGAAGTAAGGTCAGGAGAGTCCATCTCCCCCCTACCTCTAGGGGACTGAAGTGTAGGAGCCGCAGAACGAAGACAAGACTCGTGACAGGAGGTGGACCAGGATTCAATGTGGCGTTCAGCCCAGTTCATATGGGGGTTATGTCGTTCCAGCCACTCGAACCCAAGCACCAGAGGAGAACAGGCTGAAGGAAAAACAAAAAAAGTTATCATCTCTCGGTGGTTTCCAGAAATAAGCAGTTCTAAGGGTTGTGTCTGATGAGTGACTTGATGAAGTTTCTTTCCATCGATAGCTGAAACTCTGAGAGGTTTAATTAAAGGGACAGTCTCAATCCTTAACTGCTGAACTAGTTCTGAATCAATGAGGTTTCTTTCACAACCAGAATCTATGAAGGCAGACAGGGTGAGATTCTGGTTTGAAAAGAACAGAGTAGCAGGCAACAACAAGTGAGGAGTTTTCTCAGATCTTAGATGGCCCGTCAGACTCCTCACATCCTCTGACGGGCCCTGGCTTTTGATTTAGCCGGGCAAAAAGCAATAAAATGGCCAGTCTCACCACAATACAAACAAAGTTTAGCCTGAAATCTTCGTTGCCTCTCTTCAGGGGATAATCTGGTGTGTCCTATTTGCATGGGTTCGGTCTCAGCTCCCTCTGAGGAAGAAAAATGAGAGACCTGGACAGGCGTTGGAAGAAACTGGCTCTTAGATTTTGGCTTGGTACTGGGTTCTGGGGAAACAGAAGCATTGTTAAATGCAGGAGTCGAAATGGGAAAACTCAGATTTTTGTGCCTTGAGTGAATTCTAGTTCGAAGTCCGTTATCTAACCTGATGGTCAGACGAATTAAATCCTCCAAACTAGCAGGTTCGTCTATTGTGGCAAGTTCATCCTTAATATTTTCATTCAAGGCTTTAAAGTAAGCACTCTTAAGTGCGCACTCGTTCCAACCTGAGGCTGCAGCTTTAACCCGGAAGTCAATGGAGAACTCGGCTACAGTAGAATTTCCCTGTTTTAGATTTAGCAGAGCTCGGGAATCAATTGTTTTATCTGAGTCATGGTTGAAAACTTGAGAAAACTCAGATAAAAATTTGGAAAAAGTGCACTGAAAACTGGACTCAGAAAAGAACCTTGCCTCCGCCCATTCCAGGGCTCCACCAGTTAGCTGAGAGAGAATGAAGGAAATTTTCTTCCTATCATTTGGGAAACTGCCAGGAGAGTGTTCAAAAAGCAAACGACACTGAAACAAAAATCCTTTACACTCCTTTTGGTTACCTGAAAATCTTTCAGGGAGACTCAGACGGAACTCAGGAAATGATGTCACGGACGGTGACCCTAGAGGCGGAAGTGGTTCCGGAACAGAACGGACTGCAGGCGTAGCGTTAGCACTTCCAAAATAGCCAGTGAAAGTTTGTAAAGTCTGGTTATGGTGTTCGACAAAAGCATTCAACTCAAGGGTTTAGGCTTGACCATGGACTTGAGTCTCTAGTTCCTCAAGCCTCCTCCGGAGGTGCTCCGCTGGGTCCTGTGTTTGGCCGCAGTGTTCTGTCATGATTATTTATGAATTAAACCCACATGCAGCACACTACAAAGGAGACTGATGAAAAGTTTAACAGAGTTTATTTAACGTTGTACAAAAACAAGATAGCGTTCAGGAAACAGGTCCGGGCTGGACACTCAGGCGTCTGCAGAGATGACAGTTTGGTTAACCAGGTGCATTTGAAGAGTTGTTGAGATTTCAGATTTTCTCAGAAAATACCTTGGTTTGGTCCTGGCTTTCTTCTCTGAGGGAGGGAACCGGTTGGGTCCAGAGACTGTTGGTTTAGCAGAGTGCCTAGCAGCTGCAGCGTCTAACTTCTGACTGTTTGTCTGACCTTGGCTTGAATGATTAGCTCTCTTCCAGAGAGCAGCAGGAGGATTCCAAAGTGAGATCTTCAGGTTTGGCTCTCTAGGGCAGGCAGGCTGGTTGAGGTTAAGCTCTCCCAGAGCTTCACACGAGAGACAGCTTTTCCTAGGAGCGAGAAGACAAGGCTGGTTAGAGTTAGGTTTAACTCGGAGACAAAGTTCAAGATTTTAGAGGCTCAGGTTCGCTAACCAAACTTAGCTAACACTGCGGCGTCGAAGGAAGGTCTGGCAGCTGCTTAAGTAGTGGAGGTCCTCCAATGGGCTGACGAGCTCCAGGTGTGCTGGAGGGCTCCAGCCCAGAGGACCCACGGCGCACTCTGCTGGAGAAAGGTGGAACTTCTCCAGATCCCAACAGTTCCCTACCAATCTAAACAATTCTTCAACATCAATCTTTGTACTAAAATATTCTTTCTGTCATGATTTGTGGACATTAAGATCTAATGAGAAGCGTCATATCCTGGCCACACCCTGTAATTCAGGGTATGACCAGGAGAGGGTGGAGTCAGTGTAAAAAAAATATGAACACCCATTAGCTGGAGGTTGGAGGAGATTTTGCTGGGAGTTACAGAGAAGTGGGCTGACATTCAGCTGGCGTTTGACTGGGAAGGACCATTTTGATTGGCTGCTACAGTACTGTGAAAGTACAAATTTGTCATCCTTGGCTTCCTGACTTTGTCAGGTGTTGAGCCTTGGTCTACGGCCTCTTGCAGCTGAACAGGATAAAACATGATTTTAAAACTTGAGTTAAACACTAGATTCTGTGCAGGGGTGGCAGAGGTTTTGGATTAGTTGGTCCTGTGTGGTTGGCTAGGAGAATCACTTGCAGCCGACTTCTATGTGGGGTGTATGACATTTTGCTTTATATTCTAAATAAAGCAGCCACTACTTCAAATCTATTACACATTAAAATCCCTTTGAACTTATTTTGCAACTGCATCTAACTCTTACATGTCTCTCCAACTAGTTGACATTTATGTACAGTTATCTAGAATTATCATACTTATTGCAGTAGGTAGAAAAGCTTTTACGCAGTCGCAGACTCAAATGGTGCATACGGACCAAACATGTTTCAGGCTTCAAAAACGCATGCACACCTCAAGTTGGGTGATAGAAATCATTCTAGATGTCCCAGACCAATGTATGAGCACAGTTTGGACAGTAGTGCACTGGGAGAAGTGGCCTTTTCACTTAATTTCGGTTAGAAAGTCAAATGAAATAGGTAGACTGACCCTGAAATCCCACATCGTGTTTTAACTGCCTCACTACACTCCGTTCCAGACGTCTCTTCAAAGTAACGCCTACCAAAATGAAAAACAAGTCTCTTAAAATGAGTCCCCTCAGGTCTGCTAGCTAATGTTGAGAATGCTGAAGCAGAGGAAGTGTCCACTGGGGATGAGTATGCTGTGAGCTGCTTACTGCCCCCTTACTGCAGAGGACACATTGCGATGGAATTTCAAACTGTAATGGCAAAATGTCCTTTTCTTTGTGTTATCTAACGTTCATGAAAACATGCTGAACCAACCGTTAACTTGGTAAGGATTAGGACTAAGGTGTGAATTGAGTAGAGGAATTGAGGTATGCCATGCACTGGAAAAATTATCTAGAAATAAGAAAAAAATTCTTAAGTGTATTTACCCTTAATTTGATTAGGTAAATTACATAGTTTGCTAATATAATGAGTATTTTTACTCTTAAAATAAGATAATTAGATAACATGCACTTGAAATAGACAGGGCAATTGTTTTTTTTTCTTATTTTAAGTGTAAATTGCTCCATTGGCAAAATGTCTCTTTTACCTCCTCAATTCAAGAACAAATGCACTTATTTTAAGAAACAATGACTTATCTAGATTTCAATTTTTTTTCCAGTGTGCTAATGTTTAGAATTAAGTTTCTTTACAGGATTAGGGCATAGAAAGAAAAAGACATTGAATAGAAGTCAACGCCTGGTCCTCTCTACATATTGCACAACAAGAAGGTGTGTGTGTGTTAGATGTGTGGATGTGTGTGTGTGTGTTCTGGAGTTCAAAGGCAACGGCAGTCAAAGGCCTCCTACAGAGTGTGTCAAACTAAGAAATCTCTCTGAACTGTGAATTAACAGCATCTCCCAATCGTTTCTCTTTTGTTTGCAGTGCACCTCTCTGCATACTGTTCTCATTTCCTTCATTTCTACTTCTTTAAATTTTTGCCCACTTTATTTTTTGCCCTACTTCTTTCTTTTCCTGCATTTATTATGTAGCTACAAGAGTCATACTCTTTAGTATTTTCAAACATGCATTGGTCATGTTAGGAAGTGTCAGATTGGCAGGCAGCAACATAGCTGTTCAATAATTGAACCTCAAATGTAGTATTAATTAACACTAGTCAGGACCTAGCCGAACCCTCCAAACAGGTATGGAGGTATCATTTTCATTTATATATTGTCTGTATGCTTCTATAATAGATATTAGACATGATTCCCAAAAGCCAATCAAAACATCTCTGTGGGATTTTGTAGCACCTTTTTAACTTCAGCTTCCCTTACTTACCTTATCTTACTACCCTACCTTACCAACCTTACCTTATCTTTCCTTACCTTACATACCTTGCTTACCTTACCTTACCTACCTTAACTTATCCTACTACCTTACATTACCTTACACTCCTTACCTACCTTACCTTATCTTACCTAACTTATCTTACCTTATCTTACCTTACCTTATCTAACCTTGCCATATATTACCTTATTTAACCTACCTTACCTTGTCTTACCTTATCTGACCTTACCTTATCTTACTTGCCATATCTTACCTACCTTACCTTCCCTTATCTTACCTTACCTTAAACCAACATTCCTCAGTGATTATAGACATGTTGCTCAGACTCTTTACACAAATATCTTGGAGAAAGGCAGGCCTCAACAAAATGTACCAATGCTGGTTCAAGAATTTTAAATTTTTATTTAACAAACAAACAAAAACAACAGTAATGATGCAACACATAGGTCCCTCTGGTCTCGACCTCCAGACCCACATGGCACTGCGTATGAAATAAAAACAACAGCAATAATCTGATGGATTCAACATCCCAGACGGTATAAAATGTTGTCATTGCTCATGATGATGGTTAAATCTACAGTGAAGATGTTTACAACGCTGTGGTTCTTTGATTATTCCTGCCTTTGATGCATTGCTCTTAATAAAGTTAACATCAGATCAGCAAACATCAGCTATAAAGAAACATCAGCTAGCAAAGAAATAGGTTTTTTTGGTATGATTTTCAACTATAGTCCATGCGAATTAACAAAATTCTGATGGAATTGAAATACATCTTCAGTAGCTTTGGATGTTTAGTTTTCTGTTCTATTAGTAAAAATCTGCCTTTGAAGCCTACAGTTGTCCTGATTGTCACAGTTTTAGGCGGGTTAAACATTGCCTAGCTCTCTTTACTTTCTTTATTATTTGATTTGAGTGGAAATGTTGTGCATATTACCAGTTAAATGCAAATAAAATAGGTCTCAAAACATTTTTCATAATATTTCCTTGTAGTAAACATTAGACTTAAATTAATTGACAGAAGACTTCAAGGTTGGAAGTCCTCTTCCGATTTTAAAAGCTTACTATCATTCAGAAAATATGCAGCATAGAGTAAAAGTAGCTTTGCAAAGCTTACTGTCAGCATAATTATCTCCTTTCCACAAGGATACACTTCATGTCTTCTGTCTTGTCAGGCTGAAATAAAAAAAGAACATGTTTCAGGTTAGTTTAAATGTCTGCGATCTTACATTTTCAGCAGATGAAATAACTGTTTGATTTCACTTACAACGAATAAAGGTACAAATTATTATTCCCCTATAGACCGAATAAGGCCCCTTTTCTTCACCAGTTGTGTTTCTTTAAAATAAAGAAAACAATCACTTTATTTTTCTGAAGAATTTATTGTTTTTAATTTAAACACATAGAAGTGGTATTAATCCTGTAACATTACAATATATGTTTGAGGTTGTCTTATTAATGTTGGACTCTCATCCAAGATTTCTTTAATTTAGAGACATATTTCATTTACCGTGCATCAGAGATACCATGACATGGATTTTGAGTGAAACTTCATTGATGGCTTAAAAAAATAAAAAGGATTCATTTCTATACCAGAAAACTGAACAACAGAGATGATGAGGAGGAGCTTAGCACAAACATTTCAAAGAAGAGACATCAATGACGTCTGCTATCATCCGTTAATACATTTCTATGCAGAGTGCTTCCCAACAGTGATCAGAGAGCAGTGATTTATTTTTTAGCTTTCATTGAAACCAAGAGCTCAGCTCTCCAGCTGCACCTCATATCTTCAAAATGTCTCAGAGAAGTTAAATGTCAGTAGGAAAGAAGTGCATTTCCAGTATTTGTCGGCCGAATCCAGTTATTCACTCAAAACTTAACCTAGACTAGCAAACCATAACAGAGAGATGTTCATTATGAGAGAGAGAATTTCATTATGATAGAAGATGAAAAATATAAAGGTATATAAGCTTTCATTTCTATTTTATTAATTGACCTATTTGAATAAAAATATACCGCCATGGTAAAAATAATTGAATTTCAGTGCTACAATCTATGCTATTGCCACAGGTTTATGAAATCAGTACGTAGGCATGCAGACTGCTTTGAAGAATGGGCTTTTGCAAAAGAACTGGTCATTTTCATGATCAAAGTGAATTTCAATGAGTCTTCAGTGCTCACCAACCTCTGACGTCCATCAAGCTTCATGTGGCCTTCAGATTAGGCCAACGGTATGAAAGAACTGATGGTTGCGCAGCTCTATGATCAGAGCTGGATGCAGTGGCGTAAAGCAGCAGTTCCCAGATTCAGTCAGCGGTTTAGTCGTACAGTGTGAGCAGTAGCTGCGTGCAACGACTGAAAAAATCGAACAGTGTATGCCACAGTGTATGCTTAATGAGGAGATGTTCACTCTGTGCTCATCCTTTAGATTAGAGGTAATCTGCAGTTGATCTGAATTCAATTTAGTATAAAGATTAGGGCTGAATGATTTGGATAAAAATCTAAATTGCGATTGTTTTTAATCAAAATGAGATTGCGATTTTATGTCATTTTCCTTTCCCCTAACCACCAGCTTATGGATATTTGACCTCCGGGCTTTCGGTTTTTAAAAGCTTGCTTTCCCAGAGTCCATTGTTACACTACTTTACTGTAACCATTGTGTGAAAAAGTGTTTACTTCTACTTCTTCTACTTCTACTTGCATGCATGGATCTGCTGCTAGCTGCTACGCGCTCTACGGCGACAAATCCACTTCAAGTGTTTAATCACCATCTAAAGAGCTGGAGGGAGGAATTTATTTTCTTACTCTCGTTAAATATAGCGTGATTAAAAATCATTGCCTCTGTGAGTTGAAAAGTGGAGCCTAGGTGGAAGTTCAACTGAAGAAATGATTACTTAGTTAGTTAGATAGTTCACCTTAAAAGGTCTCATTTCACATCAAGTTCACATCCCAGTCTGCTGGCCAAAGGGCGGGCAGTGGTTGCACTATGTCGGACTTCAATTCAGACGATTCTGATTAAACCCACCTGCATCCCCTCCTCCACCATCGTAGCCAAAGCTTCATCAGAGCGTCATTCTTCCTGGATTCTTCCTCCCAGTTTTTCAGTTGAATTCTATTTTGTTAAATTGTTGTATTGTGATTATTGTTCAGCCCTAATATTAATATTCTTTCTGCACATTTTTTTTTCATAGCCACACACTGTTTCTGCTTATATCAC
The DNA here is from genome assembly GCA_030533445.1 of Cyprinodon diabolis. NCBI lineage: Eukaryota > Metazoa > Chordata > Actinopteri > Cyprinodontiformes > Cyprinodontidae > Cyprinodon > Cyprinodon diabolis. The sequence continues at coordinate 52,036,228 of CM060066.1, read as the reverse complement.
AGCATTGGATAGCTCACGCGTTTCTGAATGAGCCTCTCTTTAGGGTGCAGCTCCTTGATAATCAACCAATATAATAATAATCCAGGTGAGGGGTGACTTGCTGTAACTATGGTGGATGCTGACCTAATCAAGTCATATTTTTCCTGAACTCTGTCCTCTGTGAAATGAGCTTGTAGGTAGTAAGTAATAGACTTCTTAACTCTGTTGCAATCAGACCATTTCTCAGTGGATTCCTCCAACTCTGGATTTTATAACCATCCTTATCTATTTTAATGGGAACATAATGAGAAACATAATTGGATACATGATGTTTTTGTTTTCACCTTGCAATGAAACATTAACCATGTTAATTTTGTGAAATTCGCCAGCCAGATACGCTGGTTCTACCAGCCTTGATAAGTTGTGTTGCGGTGTGGAATAACATAGCGCAGACCACGCTTCAAATTGGGCATAAAACAAAAATATCTGCGACAAGCTAACTGCAACACACTGCTGCAGGAGGATAACCAGCCCTTTAAGGTGCACAGTTCTTTGCTTAGAAGGGTGCAGAAAGTACAGACTTGCCTCACTGATCTGTTGGGTTATAAGTTCTATAACTGACCACTTTAACAGACCAAGATATTTTGGAGACGTTCATGCTCCCAACCTTGTAGAATCCATTTTGCTATCAGTGTATTATGTTCCAACATGCCAATAGACAAAGCAATGTTAATAAAGAGCGAGTTCAATGTGGAAGAACTTGAATGATCTTACACACTGGACAAAGCATCAAGAAATAAGTAAAAATGTCTTAAATTAAGTTTATTTACCCTTAATTTGAATTAAGAGGAAATTGTGAGCAAGATCTTCTCATCCAACATCAGTGCCCGATGTCACACATTCAGTATAGCCTCTTTTCACCATTCATTGTAAACAATGCTGATTTATCTGATCCTCTAAGGTGCTTTTTATCTGAAGTTGTTTAACAGAAACTAATGACAGTATCTAAAGATCAAGAACCAAGTTTTTCCTGCAGGCTGTCTTCTTACTCTTCGTCAAATTTGATCTCCAGTCATTACACACAGGGCATGTGCAATCTTGCCATGTTTGTAAGGTCGTTATACTCAGCCACTTGGCCTCATCCTTGTGTTTGCCTCTACCTGTCTTGGGAAAGGTGTGAGCCGTGGAGATTGTCATTATCTCCTCTTTTTTTCATCCCTTTCTTCACCTGGGTCTAAATCCCACATATGTGTTACCAGTGTCATATGTCTTGGGTTGATAAAAATTTCTTTATAGCTTCCTATCTCATGTTGTTCCATCAAATAAAACTTTCCCTACATGTTTGCTGACCTCAACTTAGAGTTTTTCCTTTCTCTTAAAAGGCAGTCACGTGTCGTCCACATGTGTCGGTTTTAATCAAGTTAAGTCAACAACAAAGAAGTTGGTCTTCCGGAAATATTGAGAGTTAACTTTAAAACTTTACCTGACTTCCCTTGATACTTTTACCTCAATGCAGAATGGCCTACATGCTTACACATAACTGAAATCAATTAGAGACAAAGAAATCAAAGGTTCTTATCAAACTTAATACATTTATTCAGGTAACATCTGGTTATTTAAATTTGGTTACAACTAAATGGGGTACTGCAGTTTTTCACTTTGTTTTTATTTCAATTTTGCCACTTCGATTCAGTTATATTAAGATTTATTCAACAAATGACACTATTGGGATTTTGTTGTTGTAATTTAATACTCTAAATAGACTAATTAAACACATACTGGTGTTTTATAACCTATTATTGTCCATATCAGGCTAATAAAATTCGTATTTCAGATTAGAATATTTAGCAGACAAATAGACATTTTAATAAACAAAGGTGTGCTCAATGAAAAGTATTCTTCATGTGTGCTAAAAGGTTGTTGTTCTGAAGAGAGGAGACCTGTTAGCAGTAATAGCTAGCCAATAAAGGGCGCTAGGGTGCCGCTCCACTCCCCATTGGGTTAGTCGGGCAGTGAGTGACTCACCTTGGTTAAGACATAAAAAAGAAATATAAAATAAATTATAAAATAAAAATATTTTGAAATATATAAATATATGTATTAGATGTACAAGATAAATATTTATTCTTTAATGATGAATAAAGCTGTTTTGTCATCAGATTGGTGACGTATTTCTACCCTGAGGCGCAAAAATCCTCACCTATAGAATCTGGTTAAAAGTTGTCCAGCGCAGCAGCTCTTCTTCAATGCTAAGATAGGATCATCCTGGGGAGCAGCTCTCCTGCAACCAGAGCTGAAAGCAGCTTTATTTGCACACCACCTCCTGCCACAGCACTGATGTCACAGTCGTCTGTTTGAAAGCGCGGCTGATTGACAGGTTTATAGAATTATTTAGCTCCAAGGCTTGGCTAACTGCATGAAGCAAGGCTAAAGCTTTATCCTGCTTTCCCTGCCTCCTTTTTCAAACGTCAGTATCTGATCCAGCATGGATAAAGACATCTAGGACTGATTTAAAGCACTTTGCAGAACATTTTAATATGTTAATTTTTGTTGTTGGCATTCATATAAACATACTGGTGTGATACCTGTTTGATTGGTTTTTGGTTACTGGAGAAAACCACTAGCCGCCACTGGTTGTCAGAATGCATTTAATTTTAATAATCTAACTTGCTGAAGTTCAAACACACTAAATGTATCCCACATAATGTTTTGTCTCAATGATGTCACATTTTTCGTGAATTATACCAGCCCCTCTTGCAGCAAAATATAGAGAGAACATGACACTGCAGCCCCCATACTTTCCAGTTGAAAAGGTCTTCCCAGGCTTCGAATCTTCCCCTTTTTATTCCAAATGGAACAACGGTTTTCATACATAAACATTTATATTTCGTTTTTTTCAGACCACAGGACATTTGTGGTAAAAAGTCTTTTTTGGGATTTGCAGTCTGACACTTTATGTTGCTTTTGGAGTAATAGCTTCTCTCCTGCTCAAAAGCTTTTGTTATCATGTCAGCAGGAGACTTATTTCTCTGTGGATATTTACACCCTTGGACTTTTCCTTCTTTATTGGGTTAAAGCAAAACGCTTTTTGCACCTAAATGTAACTATCTCTATGAAACAGAATTACTTCCTGCCAGGAAGTCCTTCCCATGGTGTTTACGATTGATTATAAATGTTTGAGTTTTTAAAATTGTTTACTATTTAAGAAATAAAACATTTAATCCTTTTCTGAAGGAGCTCTATACTGGTGGGTTTTTTAAAAACATAGTTCACTTCTGTAATTGGTGCTTGTGGTCATTAAATAGCTGTTAGTAATTTTCTGACAGCAGTAAAAAGGAGTATATTGCAATTTAAAACACATGAAGTGCAACCGTTCCAGAGGATGTGTGGTCTAATATGAACTGTTGCATTTCATTTCAAATTCATAAAAAGATGTCTAAAAAAAACTGATGGAAAACTCAGAGTTTGACCTTTATTTCCAAACAGCTCTCTGATTCATTCATTGTAATCAAGCATTTCCAGAACAACCTATTCTCAAAAATACAATATTTAGCTGAATACATTTATAAACATGCTATGAATGTTGCTTTAATAAGCAGCCTTTTAAAAACAACACAGAAATAGTATTGTGTGTAAAAGGAAATTGAGCTCAGTGTCACTACCCGATCCGTAATGGAAGCACGACCCGTATCATCAGCTCACATGTGCGAGCAGATATTCATCCAGGTTGCATAAATAATTTAATCATGGTACTAAAAGTACTTCTTTCTATTAGAAAATCACTCAAGAATGCTAATACACATCTTTACATTTTTTGTAGGACTTTTCTGACACATTAAACAGCTTATCTGACGTCATCATCAGACATGCCCAGTGTGGTGCGACAAAAATGTGGTTACATCATTTTAGTTGTTTTCCTTCTTTAGAGCACTATTTATCATAAGGTTAACATAAAAGTTACAGAGAGATCTGTACCGTTCTACCGGTACAGATCGGGTAGTTTGCTTCATTTTTACCACAGAAGGTAACAGGTGTAAATAATAATGAGAATCACTGCTTTTAAAAGAAAACAAAAAATGGTTCCTCTTGTTAATAAAGGGTCTTATCTTCCACTGGTTAGTCAGTGCTCTGTTTTGTATATTTACATTAAAGACAGCAGTACGCTTGAAAATAACACTGATAAGACTTTTACCAATATTGGCATGTTGTACATCTTTAGAATGATTCTCCACAGTTCAACTGCCACGTTCATTTTATGGAAACCATGAGCACCAAAGCACAATTAATAAAGATCTAGCAGCAGGTTAAATCAGAATTTTTAAAATACACCTTCTGCCTCCCACCTTTAAAGCGATCCTGATAGCGTATCACAAATCCAATCTGAATTCCTTATAGCTAATGCTAAGAGTCTGGCTAATTACCATAGTTTACACAAACTTTTCTGGTCAACGTTGGGTGTGTTTGTTTTCCTCAACTTCCAGTCTACAAAGCAAAAGTATCCCCGCCCCCACCCCCGTTTTTAGAAACGACGCTGGGGACAGCCCTTGAAGCGTTAAAGCGTTCCCTCTCAGCTGCCTTCTTTATGCGATATTTTATCCTCATATTACGCTCATGAAGTTGGGCTGCTATTGGTTAAGTGCATGCAATGTTTGGTTCTCTAGCCAATGAAATTACCTTTAAAACAAGGGAAAGCATGACAACTTTGAATAGTGCAGCCCAGATATAATGCCTGGCTTAAACGGCACACAGACACATTAGTGACTGGATCATTGCACACTGTTTGGTAAATAGATGGAAAGTTATAAAATATTTCCTCAAAAAATGTTTTGTGCCTGTCAAAATGCTCCTGTGTGATTTTTTTGGGTAATATCATTGTGTAAAAGCAATAAGCACAATTTGGAATAATCTGAAGTTAAAAGTCCCATAGCTCTGGAACTGTTATACCTTCAGGTCTTAAATGTTCCTCAGTTGCTGTTGACATAATGCAGAAGAAATGTAAAACAATGGCACATGCTGTTAGAGGCTCGGAACCTTGGATCCAATATTCAAAGCACACAGATCTGGATGATTTCAAACAGGCTTTTATTTTAACAGTTTAAGTTTATTTTAACAGCTGGGGGTGGATTTACCAAATCCTCTGCAGGAATAGAAACTCAGGTCAGTGACTTAGAATAAAGGACTGACGAAGACTATCTGTAAAGTTACTGACTTGGTTCTGAGTTCCATTCAATCCCAGAGGAAGGAAATTAATCCGAACAGGAGATTAGTCCTCAGCTAGCGGCGGGTGCCAACCCCTAGAGTTCAGAGTGAAGTGCAGAGCTGACGCCAGGGAGTAACCGTGTTCGTGAGGGAATATTAAGAGCCTTAGTAAAAGCAGAACAAGGTTTACAGCCCATAAGATCAGACAGCCGAGGAGGTACCAGAGGAGAGTTCAAGCCGAGGTCAGAAGAACAGTCCAAGTTCGGTAAACCGGAAGAATCCGGGAACGAGTCCAGAACAAACAAGACTAACAGAGCAGACTGGGCAAAGCAAAACTTAGGAATCCAATAGGCAGAAACAGGTCAGATTCAGAAAATCTGAACAATATTAAGAACGCTAGAGTATCTCTCACCAAACAGCTCGAATAATCTGGCACGGGTGGTAGGCAAACAGGCAGCATAAATAGTAGCAGGAACCAGATGGACAAGATGAATGTAATGAGCAGCCTTGCCACTTAGACATGTGACCAGAGTAAATGAAAATGCCAACTCTCAGCGCCAAGACCATGAAACATGCCTATTTTCAAGATTGTCTTTGTCAATCTATTTGCTTCTATTGAAAAAATCAACTATGAGTCATGTTTTAACTGCTGCAGTTTGGCTTTGTTTTAGTCACACTATTTTCATTTGTATGTCCAGAAATTAAAAGTTGTTGGCTTTCAAATTATGTATCACACATGTAATTTGGGCTTACAGCTCCTTAGTCATTTGCATTTATATTTGGGTATGCAAGAAGGCGAGGATTACTTAAATTTAGGTGGGTGTTATTAAAAATCCTAATCCAAATGTAGTGTATTTCTTATCAGTTTTAGCATCACCCCAGATGATAAGCATGATTCAGAGAGAGCATAAACAAATCGGGGTCAGTACCTTTATGAGCCAGCTTGGCCTGTGTATCAATAGTGGATATTTTCTAAGATTGAGTCTTTCACTTGATACCTGTATACCAGGGATGGGCTAATCAAAACTTTGAATTTTCGAATCCTGACACATTTTAAATATGTCCCTGCTCTGACACACCAGAATCAATCAGTAATTGGATGATTAGCTTTACTCTGGAGAACGTGCATACTGAGGAGGAGGTCCATCCATGGCATTCAGGTGTGCTGGACAAAAGAACATTCAAAGTTGCAGAACACCGGTGTTCTGTCAGATGAGTATACAAGGTCAGACCAGCATACCCACAGTCAATACCTGTTTATCCCTTTAGTTTATCCCTTTAGTGTTGTACAAAAAATAAACTTTAAACTACCTCAACAGGTGTGTATCCCTTTAGTCACGTAAAAAAACAACAACAACTAATTACTTACTTTTAGGTGTTATTGAAGCGTATGGTGATCTCACCTTAAATTGTTTTTTTTGTAGTTTAAATAAAGTTTAAAGTCTATTTTTTGTGCAAAACTAAAGGGATAAAAGCAAATCTGACATCTTGCGCATGCATATTGATTATAGCTATGCTGGTCTGATGGGGTGTGCTCATCTGACAGAACATTGGCCCTCAAAAACCTGAGGTTCCCATTCCTGCTGTAGAGCTTGCATAACTCTGTTAATATCCACATATATAAATAATCACAACAGTCTTCTGTGATAAAGAACAAAAATTACACTGTTTAGTTTTAGAAAATAAAAACAAAAGTTGTTTAATGAGCAGGATGTATGTGGACTGTGTGTGTTCAATGCTACATCACTGATATTCAGGACAGGGGAAATGATCGTGTTGTGGGAATTGGAAGGGTTTGTTCCAGCGTTCAGCGCTTAGAAAACAGTGTTTTTATTAAACCAAACAAAGCAAATGTGATCATGATCCTGCATTAAAAATTTCAATTCTAGTTATTCATTTAACAAAAAAAAAGAAGAAGAAAAGAATCCATCTGAGACTGACAGGTAATATTCATGTTATGATCACCATTATCATCATCAAGATTCTCCATCATCTGTTATCATCATCAGTCTACTCTAAACTGTTGGGTAATGAGCTCATAACAGCATGAGGATGATTGCAAAGATACACACACACACTAACACATGATTTATTCACTTAGTGAGGACATTTCATTGATTTTCATTTATTCTCAATCCTTTTGTCTCAAGAATAGAGGACTCAAATGCAAGACCTGACACTGTGGAATCAAGTTCAAGATTCTTTTAATGCACTGGGGGGTCAAACACCAAAAATCCATTGCCAGCAGGAGTATCAAAAACAGAGGCAAGGAAAGATCCAAAAACAACCAGGGTCAAGAAATCACTAGAAGGCTAAGTTCAATGAGAAAAAAAGGCTGAAACGCCTGACTCAAAGGACAAAGAATGGAAGCTGCATGACTGAGATATAAATAGGCAAACAAACTAATCACAAGCTGCAGGTGAAGGACATTAAGGTGTGGCAGATCCTGATTGCTGGGAGGAACTAAGGACGTGAAAAGAAATAGTGACGCAGACTTAACTTGTTAGGACCTGAAGCCTTCCTACAATAGCAGCCATTAACAATGGCACTTCCCAGTCAAACACCAGATGAATGGCAGCCCACTTCCCTGCGACTCCCACCAGAATCCTCTCCAACTTCCAGCCACTAAATCGACCCCCTCCTTCTCCTGGACGTGCATATTTTTTTACTCAGACTCGAACCTTTCATTGAATCACAGGGTCTGACCATGAGATGATGCTTCTCTTTAGATCTTAATGTCCACAAATCATGACAGAAAGAATATTTTAGTACAAAGATTGATGTTCAATTCCATTCAGTTTATTTCTATAGCACCAATTCACAACACCTGTCATCTCAAGGCACTTTCCAGTTCAACCAGATCATCCAGTCAGATTGATTCAAAGTTTTCTATCTAAGGAAAACCAGTTGACTCAAATACAATCCCTCACACTAAGCATGCTTGTAGCGACAGTGGAGAGAAAAAAACTCCCTTTTAACAGAAAGAAACCTCCAGCAGAACCAGGCTCAGTGTGAGCGGCGATCTGCTGAGGCCGACTGGGATTCAAGGAGAAAGAAGCAGAGACACAAAAAGCAGCTGTAAAAGGCGGCCCCGTCCAGGAAACACACAGCCAGGCAGACGAGCTCCAAGGCAGCTCCCATGTCAGAGGATGAAGAGAGCACATCCAGTTAGTCCCAGTCAGAGAAACAGGACTACACTGGAAAACAGGCCGATCTCCAACATCTATAAACAGGGGTGTTGATGGCAGCAGCACAGCTGATATTTCTCTCCAGGATGGAGTCACAGCCAAACAGGAACAGACCAGATGAAGCTACTATGAGAAAAAGCAGAAAAAGCAGAATGTTAGAGATTGAACTAACAGATTGTGGAGAGTGGGAGAATAGAGATAGAATGAAGCAGAATGATGAAAAAGGGGTCCCTATGTCCTCCAGCAGTCTAAGCCTATAGCAGCATAACTATAGAGAGAGCTCAGGATAACCTAAGCCACTCTAACTATAAGCTTTATCAAAAAGGAAAGTTTTAAGCCTAGTCTTAAAAGTAGACAGGGTGTCTGCCTCACGGACTAAAACTGGTAGTTGGTTCCACAGGAGAGGAGCCTGATAACTAAAAGATCTGCCTCCCATTCTGCTTTTAGAAATTCTAGGAACCACTAGTAAACCTGCAGATTGAGAGCGAAGTGCTCTGTTAGGAACATAAGGAACAATCAGATCTCTGATATCAGATGGAGCTTGGCCATTTAAGGCTTTATATGTGAGAAGGAGGATTTTAAATTCTATTCTGGATTTAACAGGAAGCCAATGAGGAGAAGCCAGGATAGGAGAGATATGATCTCTCTTTTTAATTTTCATCAGAACTCTGGCTGCAGCATTTTGGATCAGCTGAAGGCTTCTAACTACAGTTTGTGGACTTCCTGATAGGAAAGAATTACAATAGTCCAGCCTTGAAGTAACAAATGCATGGATTAGTTTCTCAGCATCACCCCTGGACAGGAGATTTCTATTTTTGCCATATTTTACAGATAAAAGAACGAAATTCTAGAAACCTCTTTGATATGGGATTTAAATGACAGGTCCTGATCAAAAACAACACCAAGATTGTTTAAAAAGAAATTGTGGGAGGACCAGTCAATGACCAATCAAGGAAATTGGGGAAATTTTGAATGGCTACTACTGTATATCTTCAACCCTAAACTTAACCATTGCTGCTATATACTGTACCTAACCTTAACCTAAGCCAAATTTTTGTACTAAACTTAACTCATAGTGGGGCTATATCTATAAAAATAAAAATGTCTTCACTTTACATCAACGTCCTAATTTTACAGGTAGAATATGAAAATAAGTTCTGACTTGGCCATTTACAGAAAGAGACGCTAAGCTAAAGAGCTGGCATGTTTTTGGGCATGGCGTCTCATTCCAAGGGGCCTTCAATATCAGTTTTTATTTTGTCTTTGTTCTTCTCTGCTGGTTGCATTTCTATGATGGCTCTTTTATTGCCATTAATACGCACTTGAAATGCAACAATGCAGTGGCATATGCAAGAACAGAAAACAGCATCCTCCAATGTCCCCTCTGTACTCGATACTCACACAAAGACACACGGATACACACCAGTGGGTTCACTATTACTGGGCTGATGTGTTCAACCCCCCTGTGGTGGTACGCCCTCTGTTTTTTGGCTGTTCAAACAAATGCCTTCTATCTCACCATCTAGCCACTCAAGGACACCTTTTCTTACACAAATGCAGTCCACACACATACTTGCAAGCATGCACAATATAGCAATCAAGTCTCTTTCCTTTGTGGCATTTCTTTGAGGAATATTACTGGCTTCTTCTCATCTCTGCTTCAGAGAGATGACTTGAGAAACACCTATCCCACTGCTCAAGTATTCACTCATTTTAAGATGCTGAGAGGACCATTGAAGTGTGTGTGAATAAAAAAAATAACTTTTTCTTTCACCTTTGTTTTGTTTAAGAACACCTTCATTGTTTTAAATAATATTCTGTCTGGTTACATATACTGAGCCTCAACTGACCTAATAAAACATAACTAATGTAACAGACTGCAATCATTCGACAAAAGCAAAGACAGAGCATTAATAGAGCAGGAGAACGGCTTTAGCTGTTCTACAAGCAAGAAACAAATGAGCCAAAGACAAAAAATAAATAAAATGTAAAAGCATCTTGAATTAATCTTTCCAAAACCGATATGTGCAAGAAACTGATGCTGTGTAATTAGCTTAGTATGAACCACCGATATTTATTTTCTTTTTTTTTATTTCTCATGTGCTTTGACTCCATCATCAACTGCATGGCGTGCTGCTTTTAAATGATACCAAAACATAGGGCTTCTTAAATGGGCCACAAAAACTTGTTGTTTTTTCTGCGCTCCCTTGTGTTCAAAGACCAACCGTCTGTGGTTCTATAAATGTACGCTGCTGAATTGATTTAGAAAACGTTACAGTTGTTTTACTTTAAGGACTAGGCCAAAAAATAGGGTCGTCTCCACAGGGGTTGTTTTTTCAACACAAAACCAAATGCTTAATGAGAAGATACAAGTCTCTGCTCAACTGCTTGTGGATTTTTATTTATTCATAACCTCAGGATTTTGAAAATAAACCCATTCCATTCAAAAGCATAACTAAAAGCATGCCTGATTTTTTTGCAATTAGTGTTCTACTTTTTAGAGCTCAGAATGGTTTTATTACCTGTATGGTTTTAAGCGTATCCACTGAGGTGAAGTTTGTGCTTTTAAAACGTCTCCGATTTCTTCTGTTAGTGACAGGAGAATGGATTATCATGCAGTTTAAAACAACTTAATCATTTTCTGAAGATTTTCCAAGAAGAGGTTTTGCCAAATATTAAATAGAGACTTCCAGGGGTGTTTAAAAATCTATCTTTGCTTCCATAAATGTTCCCAGCTAAATATATGTGGAAATTGTACTGTTGATCGCACGGAAACATATGCATATGCATATGCAGTGGATCCTCCTTCATTACAAGACTGACGTCTAAATAAGGCAAATTAAGTTGATGTAAAACTACAGCAAATGTATAACTTTAAACATTTCAATTTAAACTAAATCCAATGCAACCTGGGAAATGCGCTTCGTTTTAAATGCGCTTTTGAACTAGGGCTGAAACGATTAATCAAATTAATCGTGATTAATTAATGAAATAATCGTCAACTAATTTAGTAACAGATTTATCGTAAACTGGAGTAAAGAGACTGTAAAACGTGCCTTCAGCTGATAGAACGACCCATTTAGAGCAGGAATTGTAGCAAGATTGTGAGAGAATATATTAAATTTTTTTATTTAAGATTAAAAAATGTTTTCAACTGTCAATATGCTCTATCCAGAATTCCTCAAGTGGAAACGTTTGAGTTTCACCCGGTTTAATTTTGTAAAAGAACTTCTTTAAGGATCCTTTGGCTATCTGATTATTAATTGAAAAAACAATCAACAGATTATTTGATTTGCAAAACAATCGTTAGTTGCAGCCCTGGTTTGAACATTGCCACTCATGTTCCCAGCTTCATCATATTCTGTTCAATAATATTGTCTAACTGTAAAATTATCTAGATTTTTTAATATAATCTTTGTTAAGGTCTCACCAGTAGTATCAGTTGGAGAGATGAGGAAAAAAATGTCCTTACAAAATGTAAAATGTCCTGAATTGCAGTCACTATCCATGTAGTGCACCAAAAGATAGATCTGTTCTTAATTACTGATGTCAGCTGTTTCATCTGACAGGAGAGAAAACCATGAGGCTCTTTTGCATTTTCCAAGAAGTGCTCTGAATCTCTTTCCCACAATTTCAATTTAATTCAGTTTATTTACACTATCTATCTTTCTTAAGGCACTTTACATAGACGATACTGTCAGAATGGTTAGGAAACCAGTCATTGATTTGCAGGACATGCTCCTCATGGATGAGCTTGCGCAGACGACCTGAGCATGCATTTTGTTGTCGACCCTTCAGCAATCCCTCACATTGAGCATGTATGTAGTGACAGTGGAGAGGAAAAACTCTCTTTTAACGGGAAGAAACCTCCAGCAGAACCAGGCTCAGTGTGAGCGGCCATCTGCTGACTACTTTTTATTTTTTCATTTTAATTGAATTGTTTTCTTGTTGCAAGTTTCTGTTGTTCAGAATGCTTCCGCAGCCTTTTCTTTCTAACACCAAAATATTTGGGTACATTTTTTTTTTTTATTTATTTACTTTTTTTATGTTGCATTGAGACTCTTTTCACCATCCAACAAAGTCATTTTCGTGCATTTGGACAAACAGACAGAAAATAAAACGTTTATATTGCAAATTTCTATTGCTTCTAAAGATCGCTCAGTGAAGAAAGAGGGTAGTTTAGTGCTGACTGTAAAACTACTCCAACTATAGGAATTACAATCCTATGTAGTTGTTTGATTCTAATTTAATCTGCATTCATTAGTAGCTGCTTAAGTTTGTCCACCGCAGCATACCGTAGGATAGCATTCTCAATTTGACACTGTCAGGTTGCATTCTGGTATGTTTATAACCAGACCTGTAGGCTGTTTCACAAAAACAAAACTTCTTAAAAGTAAGGTCTAAGTAAGGCTCATATATGTAAATAAATATGGATTGTAACAGCAGAACATAATACAAGTGTGGATGGGTACATTTTGAATTTTGGCTTAGTGCAGTGAGGATAACAAACTGTTACTGTCACATCTATGCTATATCTGCTCCTCAAAACACTAAAAGCTTGGTTTAATGGTAATTGAAACCTGAAACTTGAACATCAGTACGACCTTTTAAAGTTAAAAAAAAAAATAAAGATCATATAAAAAGTGAGAGGTTATTTTGTTCTCTTTCAGACCCTTAAATCTTTTCTTATTCTTCTCATTGTCTTCCCCTTTTCAATTCACCCTGGCCGTGGAAATTTTTCTGGCCTTAATCTTTGCCTATTTCTGCACTCAATTGGCCGATCTTTGTATAATGTGAATAGCGTCTGACGCCAAGCTAGACAAAAGGTGCTGTCTAACACAAACAATAAGCAGAAAGGTAGACATCTTTGTCTGCTTCACGCACACAGCTTGTGAAAGAGGCTGCAAACACTTGTTTGTAAGGAAATAAATATTTATTTTACCACAGTTTCTTTTTAACTTTCGTTGAGCTCTAGAAATACTTTTACTTTTCAATACTTTTAGAGTCTGTAGCAAAACTGTCTCTATGCCTTAAACTTTTTTTTTTACTTTTCTCTCTGTTTCAACCACATACTTTCATGCATTACACTGCAAAATATTGTGCTCTTATTAAGATAAAAAACAAAGCGAACAAAATTTTTTATTATTTTAAAGTGGTAGATAATTGTTAGTCTTGTTTTAACACATAATTTCTAATTTTGAGTGTTGCTTATGCCTATTTTTAGATATTAGTCTTAAATCAAGAAATCTTGTTTAGTAAAATTAACTTGCTGCATGGACAGATAATTTATCTTGGTGGTTTCATTTAATTTCACTGAGTGGCTTTTCTTTCAGATTTAGCTTTTTTATTTAAGACACCCTTAAATTGCAGTAGAATAAGGAATATATTCGAAAGGCCAACAAAAACTGGAGCATAATCTTAAAGGCAAGGCAAGTTTATTTGTACAGCACAATTCTGTACAAAGACAATTCAAAGCGGTTTACATGAATGAATCAATAAAATGTGGTAAGTTAGGTAACAAATACAAAAACAGGAGAAAACAAGAGGTCAGCCCTCCACTACACACAGTCTGACCAAAGATTTATATTATTTAAAGACTCATATGGCATTTAAGCCTGGACAAACAAACCACAGGATGTACAGTAAGGCAGCCAAATGGGCTAAAGGCCCATGAGTTCGACTATAATGAAATTCAAATTGGACTCTTTTAACTGACAGTTGGATTAGGACTCAGAAAGCTGCATATAGTCTAAAATTGCCTAAAGACGGGCTTACACTGTGCCATTTTTTAACCCTTTTCTTGGACACTTTTCCGATCGGCCCGACTTTCAGCCTGATCGTGCGTCGTGTAGTATACGATCTGGAATCATGAGGTCGGGAGAAAATCAAACGTGTTTGACCGTCGTTGGCAAATCACTCCGTGAGCAAACAAGGATTCTTCTTCTTCTTCCTCTCAGAGGAAAACCCAGCAGCATGGCGGGGGTGAAATGGAGTTCCTTCTGTAAAATTGACAGACCGTAGTAGTCATGTTTGCTCAGCCATGTCTTTGTCCAAACACGTCGTCGCCTTTTCTTTTCAAGGCTTTCAGCACAAAATTGCACAAATTGCCAAGGCAGCGCTTTTCACTCGCTGTGAGCTTCATATTCCTCTTTAACTCATTTGGCTTCCAGATAGAGTAGCTAGATGGAGTAGCTCCATCTCACTACGGATGAGTCCCACATGGTTTTTAGACTTATGGTGTGAGCAGGTAGATCGCACCAGAGTGTCATTTTTTCAACTTTTTTAGAATGACTATGACCTGGATGACTGAAAATCTTCACCAGCACCTGTATTATTGGTGTCAGAGCTTGGTCCGTATTGCCGGCAGTAAGTCAGACTTGTTTCCTGTGAGCGTTGGTCTTCGCCAAGGTTGCCCCGCATCGCAGATTCTATTTAGAAACATTTATGGACAGAATTTCTAGGCACAGCCAAAGGGTTGAGGGTATCTGCTTTAGTGACTTTAGCTTCTCTGCTCTTTGTGGATGACGTGGTCCTATTGGCTTATCAGGCCTGGTCTACAGCTCTCTCTGTAGTGGTTCGCAGTCAGGAGTGAAGCAAAGGGGATCAGGACCAGTGTCTCCTTGAGCCGGAAATAGGGTAGAGTGCCTTTTCTTTGTCGGGGAGGAAATCCTACCCCAAGTGGAGCTCTTTAGGTATCTTGGGATCTTGTTCACTAAAGTCGGGAGAAGGTTGGAAGAATAATCAAACATGTTTGAAATCCAGTTGGCCTTCGTTAGGTGTTTCTGGGCACTCCTGCTGTTGAAGCAGAGCTACGATTATCTACAAGCCGATTCACCAGAACCTGTAGCACTGCTATGTGCAAACAAGGGAGTCCTTCTTCTTCTTTCGGATTGATGCGTCCAACCAGCACCATCTCTCAGGGCTGAGTCCGATATGTGGTTTTTGGACGTACAGTGTGATCATCAGAGCATTGAGTTGTACAGTGTGAGAACAAATGTCGTCAGCTGTGAACTTTTAAATCCTGCAGTTTCGTCATACAGTTTGACCTGTAGCTGCATGTAAAATGGGGGGCAGGATTGATACAGCACTTTTGATATTTCACTTCATTGATTAGCATCAATAAACTTACACAGGCTTCTTCAAAGCTTCACAATTTCTAAGGTGCATCTAAAGGCTGAACTATACAGGCTGTCTGCTTAGGTGTCACAGTGAACGCAAAGATGTCCCCCCAAACTGCAGACAGTGCCACAAACCGGAGGCCTCTGATTGGCCAAATCCACATCCCCTCCACACTATGCGTATTTCCTGTTTGGTACCTTACAGGGTTGTTTTGTTTGTATGACTGGCCTTGTGGACAAGCTGGGAGGGCGAGGTGCGTAAGAACACTGGGATCCTTTTTCCACCTCGATCTCCGCTCTTTTTCAACCCTCATGTCCCTCTGTTGTCAGACAAACTTGCCCCTACTTCCTCACCGCCTCAGCCGTATCTAGACCCACAGCTAGTTCCTGATTGTCCCTGTTGCGTTGTGGCGTGGGATTACATAGCTTCAAAATTGAGCATAAATCAAAAAATGTCCGCATCATACCTGCAACAAGCTCACTGCGACACACTGCTGCAAGGATAACCAGCCCTTAGAGATTAGCCCTTAGATTGCTTATCTCTGTGCATTATCAGAAGATATTAATACCCAAATCTTCAATTATATCACAATGTGACACAGTACCACTTAAATTCAAAGAAAAATACACGTTTTCTCATGCTAAATCATTTTGAGAACAAGAATTTATTAAGAGTCCATGAAAGCCAAAAAGTGCAATATTGTCTTATTTAAATAATCTTTTTATAGAGAAAGAACGAGAGGTGTAGGGACTTGAGTGAGCAACTAAGGAAAACTACCTCAAGAGGCCAAACAGAAGAACTCACTTTTCATCAGCATGTAAATAAGCATGTGTTTGTGGCTCATGAGAAGCTGACAGTGTGAAGAAAATCAAAACTGCTCATGCAGAAGCAGACTGTTGTTTTTTCCACAAACTGAACCAGATCTCTGCAAACCAAGGTATGCAAATGGCCCCAATAATGTCCAAGGAGAAAGCATGTGTGAAAACCATCATGTTGGTGGGGGTAAAGATTTGCATGTAAAATGATAATGTTTTCACACTTTGTAGTGCTTGAGCTGTATGGTTTATTTAGATGTCCTTAGATTGCTGAAAATTTGAACAGCAGCTCACAATAAGCATGACCATACTAGTTTTTTCGTTTTTTTTGTTACACATGTTTTCCACTACTCTCACTCAATCTGTGCTAAGGAACTGTAATACATGCAAGGATTTGATTTCAAATGGTTATTTCCTCACATGAGATATTTTCAAGGAAAGGATTCAAATCTCATTGTTTTTGATTAGTCCAATGCAAATGTAGTGAAAACCAACTTACTGAATCTAGATTCAGCTGCTGCTTCTGAAATGAAGTTGTTATTGGGTGTGTTTTTTACTCATTTGATTTATGGAAAGTGCTTTTTGATATTGGTTTGGTCTTATATAAATAGAAATATTTATTTCGATTGAAAGAGGCTCACCATACATACATTCACTGTATCTCATTTTCTTAAACCTATTTATCTAAACTTTCTAAAATGTGTTTCTCCAGTCAGTTATCATAGATGGATTTATTTTTTCTCAGGTATCGAAAACAGAAGGATAAGATATTTTTGGTCAAAGATTTGTGAACTTTATGGATATGGTTAATGTTCAGTTTAACTATTACCTACCTTTCATGCATATTTGGTCCTATATAAATGGTTTGGGGTTGTTTGTCCATTGGTGTAACATTTACTTGCAATTTTTTTTAATTAAACTATATTTCCAAAAAGTTAAAAAGATTATATCAAATAGAAAACGAATCAATGCTCACATGCAAACAATGACCTCCAACCTTTGGAAAGGTTGCTACACTGCTGCTGCACATTGAAATGAAAAGTTCTCATGTTGTTACTCGTCATATAAGTTGTTTATTCATATCAATGGAGGATTTAGGTTTAAAGTTGTCTGATTTTTGCTAAAATGTTTCTTTGTGATGGATGTAGGGATGATTTTGTATTTTCTTTTTTTTGGAGTGACCCAGCTGGCATCCTGATTTGAATCTGAAAGAAACTCTTTTGTAGGAACTAATAAGCAGAGTAGTGACAAGTAGACCTTCAGATCTCAAGAATTTGGATCACGACACCAAAGAATAATATGAAAATATCAAAGGATTGGTTTGGTTATTGAAATTTCTAACCTGTAAAAAAGCTAAAATAGAAAATCACATCCTGTTTTTTCAAAATATTAATTCTTTTAAATTCTGGATGGATGGATGGATGGATGGATGGATGGATGGATGGATGGATGGATGGATGGATGGATGGATGGATGGATGGATGGATGGATGGATGGATGGATGGATGGAATTAATCGCACAAAAAATTCTAATCACTTGATTAATTAAAAAAGTGCAATAATTTTCGTGCTTGCTTGTTTCTCCTTGTGTTTTCATCTCCGTCACTGAGACGGTATAGCTTAAAGGTCGCTATTATATCTATGGAATTATCATTATCTTGAACTGCTAAATGAAAAATACAATTAAAAAAAGCACACACGCAAAATTTTTTTCCAGATAAATTTTTTTCATTTTTAGTTTTTTTTCTTTCAAAAAAAGCTATTTTCTTACAGTATTTACCTGACATTTGTGGTTACAACTTTTTCTAGTTTTAGCAGTAAATGTCAGCTCTTTTATTTTTAAGTGAAAATGAGGACTGTGGGAAAAAAACAATCACAATCCTGCCTTTTATTAATACATATGAGGTTAGCAACTACAAGAGATAAAGAAAAACCCTAAAAAAATAGCAGGACAATAACAATACTTTTATAAAAGAAAGATTGTGGCAATAACTTTTTGTAACTTAATGACTTGGCGGGCAGTATTTTCAATTCAATTCAGTTTATTTATTTAGCGCCAATTTACAATATTATTCACAACATATTTCTCCTCTACCACTGCCATGAAGCTTTTAAAGCTGGGCTTGTCGATCAAAGACAAGGGGAGGTTGCATGAAATAATAAGGTCCTGAATTATTGCCTTATGTCTGTGATGTCCCTGGCTGTACACCTGCACTGTGGCTGATAAAATTAGATGTGGTGGACCAAGCATCGTGTATTTTTTTCTAAAGAAGCTGCAGTTTGCTGCTCTTTTATTCCCGCCTTATGTAAAGTTTTTGTAGCCAAAGGTTATTATGAAAGGTGGCACCGAAACAGGGGGGGTAATCATCGCTTCCATATCTGTATGGGTTGCATGCATGCATGCATGCGCACGGGCATATATGTGACGTACTGTTGCGTCAGTGACGTCAGTGTGTTGCACAGGGAAAAATACTATTTATGGTTTTCTTTCATTTAAATGTTAGTTTTATGCTTTGCATGTTTGGAGAGGAAGATATGATTTGGTTTTCTTTGTTTTTTCTTCTTGAGCTTTGCATGTTTTGATGTTTCTTTTTTATATGATTGTTTTCCTTTATTTTAGACTTTTGAATTTTTCCTGCATGTTGGGTTGTTTTGGTTTGTTTTTCCCTTGTGACAATCCAAGCGCACTGGACTGAAGTAGTTGTCTGAGGAGGCGGAGTGCATTAATTGCGCTGCGTAATGCTGCGCTCAGGTGTGAGCAAGGGCTGATTAAAGCCGACATAAAAGGAGTCTGAAGGAAAGGAGAAGGAGAACGGAATCTGCAGGTGGCAGAGACGGACGCGCTGCCGGGATCTGTGCGCCAGGAGGGTGCACAGATGGCCCAGTAAGGAGTATTAGGGCAGAGGAGGAACCTTGCCTGTAAGTAGCGCTCCCCCTCACTTAAAGCATAAACAGGAATATATCTTCCGACGGGGTTTTGGCGCGTGGATGCTGGCGTTCTTCTTGGTTCTCTTTTTAGCTGGATCGGTCTGGAAAGAGTTGTGGCACGCCAGGGAGTGGAACAGTGCCGGAGCGCCGCAGAGTCAGCTATGGATCAGCCCGTGGGTGCTCCAGGCCGATCACTCGCACCAGAAGCAGCATAACAAGCGGAGCCCAACTTCCAGCCTCTGATTTTTAAGGAAAACTCTTGAATTTTAGGTTTTATCAGGAGAAGAAAAGGACTATTTTATTATGCCACTTTTGCTGTGGCTTTTTGTATAAATAAAACACTTGAACTTGAGTGCTTCACGGTTTGGGTCTTTGAGTTGTTTGCTCCCCCTTGTGTCAACGACTGAGTGTGGGGCCATACTGGCCACAAGTGCTACTTTTTTTTTTTTACCTCTTCTGTGAGCGGGTAAGGCGAGCGGCGATCAGTCAAGTTAGTAAAACAAAAAACACTTGAATAAGTGTTTTTACACTGGAATAAAATATTGTTCACAAGTCAGAAATCACGAGTCTCAGTCGAGTCTGAAGTCCTTCAAATGCAAGTCTAAGTCGAGTCTGAAGTCATTAAATATGCGACTTAAGTGCTACTCGAGTACGTGTCACAAACTCGAGTCCCCATCTCTGATCCATACCTTCTCTACAAGGTCAATTGTACATGGATCCAAAGATGGATGGGGGAGTTTTTTATGAAGGGAATCTATATTTTGAGGAATGCTGCTGCTCACCATTATAGAATTTAAAGTCTTGCTTCTTAGCCAAGTGAAGATGACTTATGTTTCTCCTGAAAGACAGATACAGTATACAGCTCTTTCATTCTGTCTCCTTGAACCCCAGTCGGCCTCGGCAGATGGCGGCTCACACTGAGCCTGGTTCTGCTGGAGGTTTCTTCCTGTTCAAAGGGAGTTTTTCCTCTCCACTGTCACTACAAGCATGCTTAGTGTGAGGGATTGCTGAAGAGTCAATGAGTCATGCAATCAGCTGGTTTTCCTTAGATAGAAAACTTTGAATCAATCTGACTAGATGATCTGGTGAACTGTAAAGTGCTTTGAGATGACGTGTTGTGAATTGAAGCTATAGAAATAAACTGAATTGAATTTCTTTGTTTCATCTGCAAGCTGACAAATCAACTTTTAAAAAATGCACAACTTTGTAGGCAACTACATATTTCAGGAAAGCTGTTTATATTGCATTTCAGAGTTTTGCTCTCCATCCTTCTTTTTTTTTTTTTTGACAATAGTGGCCTTTACTTTTATGCACCTGCTGTACATGCGCTGCACACCTAACTAATGTCCAGTCTGTGCTTATTTATCTGTTTATTGTACAACTTAATATACTGAATATGTCACCTAAATTCTATGCAGTCAAACAGAACATTCTTCTTCTTACACAGATCATGTTCAATAGACTTTCCCAGCAATTAGATAAAATAAAATTACATCTAATATTCATCTGTTTCAGATGCATTATATTAGACCAACATTTGTGATAAACGTAATATATTTTGGCTGTATTCAGACTGGGACTGATATGAAGCTAATTAGCTTTACTTGCCCATTCAGGGGAAAGAAAACAGCTGCTTCTGCATAAACATTTTAGCTGTTAAAATCAAATCATACATATGATCCCTCTGGTTCTTCATCCCAAATACCAGTTAACATCCACAGACCTGTGTGTGTATTGGCCTCTCTTCTGTCCTCTACGATATAGAAATCTATAATTCACTGTCACTGTTGGACCCCACAGCAAGAGCTACTACTTGATGTGTGAGTTCATTGTTTTCTAACAACATTTTCTCTCACTCTCTTTACCTATCTCCCAGGTAAATCCCAGCCTGCCTCCTCACCTCCACTAAAAGTAAGAAAATCAATACCTGTGATCTCTGTTTCTTTTGCTCTCCTTTCCTCCTGCTGTTGTTGCTTCGCTTTGCTCTATCGGTTTTTCAGAAAATGCAAATACACATGTTAGAGGAAACCCACACGCAGAATCTCTGTATTTCAGTAAGATTTCTACATGTCAGGAACGTGGTGAACAGAGAACATACAAACTATACGTACATGTTATCTGAATTGTTTAGAACATATTTTTTTGGGAGAAAATAAATCAGCTCATTTTTTGGTAACGTTACCATATGGGTGTACATAACAATACAAATACATAAAAAATATAAAAGTGACACATTTTGTGCAGTAATTTTATTAAAAAGATAAATAAATAAACAACATATGTATTATAATCAAATATATATTATATGTAACTCTCACTGAACTGAATCTCCATTCTGGTTGAGGGTTAGGGTGGGTGGAATGTATGCAGCACCATTCTTGTCTATTTTTCAGGAAAAATAACAGAATTTAAGACAATTTATTTTGCTTTTTTTTCTGAAGCCAAATTTAATACACCAGTTAAATGTGGGTTTCACCCAATTATTGCATATATGTGGTCGTTAGTCACTTATCTTGATTGGATAAAATTTATGCTGCATAATAACATAAGAAACTTCATTTTTAATCAGAATTTGTCATTTAAATCCCATAGGTTTCATATCTGTGGAAAAGTGCAAAAATGAGAAATCTCCTGTCCAGGATTGATGCTGAGAACTAGTCCATGCATTTGTTACTTCAAGGCTGGACTATTGTAATTCTTTACTATCAGGAAGTCCACAAACTGTAGTTAAAAGCCTTCAGCTGATCCAAAATGCTGCAGCCAGAGTTCTGATGAAAATTAAAAAGAGAGATCATTTTTTTTCCTATTTTCGCGTCCTTTTATTTGCTTCATGTTAATCTTTAGTGTAGAACAACCTCTATTTTTTTAAGACTAAGCTAAAAAAAACTTTCCTTTTTGATAAAGCTTCTAGTTAGAGTGGCTCAGGTTATCCTGAGCTATCTCTATAGTTATGCTGCTATAGGCTTAGACTGCTGGAGGACATAGGGACCACTTTTCATCACTCTGCCTCATTTTATCTTTATTCTTCAATTTTGCTGTATTTATTGGTTCAATCCCAAACTTTAACTTCTGTCTGCAACTGGGCATATGCCACTAACACTTTCAATTATAGTTGATAGAGCTGGTTGTGTTTCTTTTAGTGTTAAGTCCCTTTTCTCTCCTTTCTCTCTTAATGTGCTATCTTTCATACCTATGACATAATACTGTAACTGGCTAAGAGCTTCTCTACTAAACTGATTCTTCCTGAGTAGCTACTTTTCTGAGTAGCTACTTTTCTGTTACCTTTTATATCGTAGAATTTTATATCGTAGTATCATAGATCCGTGTTTCTATTTTTGCTTGTATGTTTGCTTCTGTCTCCTTGAGCCCCCAGTTAGCTTTACTCACTGTGAGCCTGGTTCTGCTGAATGTTTCTTTCTGTTAAAAGGGAATGTTTTATCTCCAGGGTTGGTGCATGCATAAACAGTGTGAAGGATTGCTGTAGAGTTAGCAATAAGATGCTAGTGAATATGTACTGTTGCTAACTGCTCACACAAGACGAGTGTGTCCTGAAGAGTCAATGACTCAATGCTCAGTTTCCTTAAATAGACAACCTAAAGAACGGTGAGATGACATGTTGTGAATTAGTGCTATATAAATGAACAAAGTTGAATTTAAATAAAAAGGAAAGCATAAAAAGTATAATTTGTTTTGTACTCAACTTTGTACTTACAAAAGTATTGCAATGTTTTGGAAGAAAATCTCTAGAGGTTTCTATTTGCACCTGAGGCTGGCACCCAAACACAACATGCTTAAACTGCATTATGGGAGCCTATTAAAATCATTCTAGGGACCGGCAATGGTGTGATCCGCTTAGGCCTTCCAGATAATTAAGTTACTAAATCCCTGTATTATACATTATTTTTGAAAAAAAGAAAAACTGAGAAACTGGTTTGTTTCAAAAATATTGTTCAATAAAGTAGAAATTCAGTTTCTCATTCTGATTTAACTTTTCCAAATGACTTTAGCTGTAGCCTACCTTAAGTTCTACTGAAAGATACACTTTTTGCTGCAGCCTCACTGTGAGTGCTAACACAAATGTGTGTATGCTGTCTAGTTGGGCAAGTAGAACTAAATAAAACAAACAATAAAAGAGTTTGTAAGTACATTATGAAATAACTGTTTTATTCATTGGTATTTCTAACAGCAAAATGATCCAAACTGAAACTTCAGCAGTTCTACCCTTGGTTGTGACTCATTGTTTTCCTGTATCTTATGTTTGTATGGTACCATCCATTGACAGCGCTTACTAGTGTTGCACCGATACCAGTATCGGACGGGGCCCAAATCCAGCACTAAAACAGTGGTATTGGTATGGGGGAGTACCAACAAATAGGGCACCGATACCATTTTGAGAACCAAAAGTTTATTAAACTATTGTCACCCATTCCAGGTAGGCAATAAAAAGTTCTACTGGATTCACTTTGTATTAGTCTTTTCCTGCTTCACAAAGGTAGGCAGCAGCTTGACAAAGCCATGATGGCAATTACTTTACATCCAAGTAGTAAGTATCGGTTTAAAAAAATGACATTGACGCAACAGTAGTTATAATCTAAAGTTTAAACTGCATTGCCTTTCCTCTCCTTCCTTCATTTGTCCTTGTCTGGTTTTCATACGCTTCATATGGTTTTACTCGGCTAGTGACTGTAGGCCGGGCTCCACCCTCTGCTCTTTATACCTTGAAATTCAGGACAAGCAATGCATACCCCTCCCTAACCCAACTGAAACCTTAGCTCTAAACCTAAGCATTGGCAAAATAGCTTGTGAAGTCCAGCAAAATGTCCTCATTTTACAACAACTGGTCCTTAATCTGTTTGGGAATTTGGAAAATTGGTCCTCACTCTGAGGGCTGATAGGTACACCCCCCACCCACACACACACGCCCCCACCCACGTATAATATGTCTATTGGAGGGAATATGAAAGAAAACAGATGCAGATCCTTTAAATTTGCATCAGTGTTGCAATTTTGTCCAGAAATGTCAAGTGAAGACAGGATTCACACACACACCTTATGTCCCACAGATACATACACACCCACACCCACTCAACAGGACGAGGCACAAGGAAAGAAAGAAGCTACACACTTATCAGGCCTGGGTCCAGTGGACCTGAACATTCAGGCGGGGGAGGGGGGCTCACAGTGGGTGGTAATCAACATGTTTTTCTGATTTATGTTCTTCACATAAAATGATCCAAGGCCAATGAATCTTTGTCTGAAAAAAAAAAAAACTTCTATTAGTTTTTCTATATTAAAAAAGGAAAATTTCAAATTTTTACATTAATTCTACAATTTTTAAGGCACTTACAGTCTTTACTTCCATCAAGTAATTATGTACAGTCAATATAACCTGATATACTATAGATAAGAAATCTTGCACAGAGTATATTCAAGCTGCTGTCAGCTATTATTGAAATATTTAGGACTTTAAAACTAGCATCTGTATAAAACTCTCAATGATTCAGAAATCCCTTCAATAGCCCCTCAAAACACTCTTACACAAAGAAACCCTCATGCTTTCTATTGGAGGCCTTTTGTATCTTTAGTCTTTTTCATGCAAAAAAGGAGTTTAAAGCCCAAGAGTTCACTTTTAATCTCCTGGCAAAACCTGGTGACTGGAAAAGTGAAATACTCAGAGAAAATGAGGATTAGTCTTACAGAAACCTTTACTCTTTTCTGTATATTCCTGGACTATTATATATTCTTATTCCATTTGATACAGAAAGGCCTTTATGTCATAATGAGTGAACAGTGTAATCCTATGTTGTCTTGATATGAGTATTATGAAGAGAAGAAGTTTCTCTCTGGACCCAAAAAGTTTCAGTATGAGTTTCCTTGGATACCGACAAGAGAACAAAAACTGAATATAGAGAAGAACAATGGAGCAGAGAAACTATTTGACTAATCTCTCAGTTGGTAATAATCTTTACTGTAAAAATAGACTACCAATTTTGTCCAAATGTAGGAATGTTAGACATGAGTTACAGCAGAAGATATTGTTTATATACTGGTAAAGTTTGCAAGATTTTGGCTACTTTCCTTTTATATCTGCCTAAAAGCTTTTATTTGCAGTTTTAGGACTGCCATTTTAAAAACGAATGGATTTCCTTTATATTCATCTGCTATACAAAAACATACAATGCTAAAATCTGGAGATTTACTATTAGAATGAAATTATTTGGTGTACCACTAATAAATCACTTCCAAAAGCAACAATGCTAATCCAGGTACAGGTTTGGGAAAGCTAAAGAACAATTCGCTGGACTTTGGACCCCCCTTTCAGAGACATAGACAGGTATGGGTCATTGCAGGCTAACAAAAAAGCCAGCCGACCCCCATTCCAAAGGGCTGGACCAGTTCGTCCATTTCAATTTGCATGTTTTCTAAACAAAAACAAGGTTTTTTTTGGGCTGCTGGATAAAACCTGGAACTCAACGCTATTTCTGACATTTTGCATTGAACAATCTTCCTGGATGGGAAGAGAAACGTCTTCAGACTTGAAAACAACGTCGTGTTTTTTTTTGCTTTTCTGGAATGACTATGACCTGGATGACTGAGAATCTTCACCATCAGGTTTTGGGAAAGAAAGGTTGCAAATGCAGTGCAATACAAGTCTAAGGTTGTGCATGTTAAGATATGATCGAAAATCACATTGGAATGTTATAGAAAATGTAATACAGAGGATAAAACATAATAAATAAAACGCCTCACAGCAGTGGCTGTTCTACAGCAAATTCAATACACGACTGTAATGTGTAGCATACTTATTTCACTAAATCCATGTGGCATTTCATTTTTTAAGCATAACTTAATTTCCAAAGTAATTTGCTGTGATAAACTGGAATGCATATGGATTACTTGGGTTGTTGCCAACATCTGGTGTTATTTTGTTTAAGTCAGTCACCCCAGTGGAAATATATTTAAACTTTGACAAATATTGACATTTTGAACACAGTCGCATTCGGGTAATGACAGAAAAATACATGAGACATGACATTTTGGGTCTGATTGTCAATTGTCAGATTTTTTTTAGTTTTTATTTATCACCACGCTTATTAGAATGCTATAAACACCACTTTGATGCTCTGTGTTTATTTGCAGCACTAAATCATCAGGAGTACGAGGAGTCTTGCTACTCAACACCACAATGAATCAACTCTATGCAATAAATGGGATCATTCTGGCATCTAGGGCAGAGAAAACCTTCTTGGTTAAGAAAAAGGCATTTATTTATTGACACAGGATGATTTGACTCAACAGCCACAATAAAGTTAGGATGTTAAAAATGATCTTGCTGGACAAATATGGAAAAAACATTTCTCCTTACGATGCTCATCTTTTACATCTAATACACATAATGAAATCCTGAAAGAATCTCTCCAGTGTAACTAAAGGATTTGTTGGGATCTCTCTTATGGAGGTTCTATTTTAATTTGATTACATTTAATCAGTAACACTGACTTTAGTAACCTGGGCTTCTGGTTCATTGTAGAATTTTATTTGATATTTTTTACTTTATTTGAGTTACATGTTGAACAAACACTAGTCTTATTAAATTAATATTTATTTTAGCCAAACTTTTAGCAGAAATGCAAACACAAAAACAATATGTTTTGTTACTGGGAGTACTTTGCACATTTCAAACACAAACCACTTCTTCATGCAAACACGTTTAGCTGTAGTAATAATAATAATAATGATAATAATAATTATAATTAGAACGCTGTTAAACTCGCAATGGAGAAATTCACTTTCACTACAACCATCTTTGGTGAAAGAATAGAAATTGGACTTTATTGATCTCACAACGGAGAAATGTCCCGCACCCATCAGCTTGGGTGCGGGACCTGGTGAGCAATTGGGGGTTTAGGTTCTTGCTGAGGGACCCAGATTGTCAGGCTGTGGGAGTGTGTGTGAGTTGAACATAGAACGTCCAGGATCCAAGGGCAGTGCTCTAACCACTCCTCCTGCTAACTCAGGGTTTGAAGAAAAAATAAGAAAAAAAGTATTTTCTTAAAAATCTACCAGAATTATGTTCATTTCCTGTGGGCCACTCTGTCAAAGATAAAAGATCCTGGGGTCTCACCTCTCAAAGATCAAAGATGCTGTAGGATCTACATTAAAGGTCTGGATTCGCCCAGAAGCTGAATAAAGGTATACAGAAAAGATACTTTAGGCACAAAACCAAGCAAATTGGTGAGATAAATCATCCTAAACTTGTCCTCATGCTCAGCCCTCTGCACACCCAAATTCAACCATTATTGGTCCATGCAAAGCACAGCGTGAATATCACTCCACATCTGAATGAGCTTGCAGAGACCAAATGGGGGCTCAAGGGACAGAAGCAGACAAACAAATGTTTCTAAAATTGTAATATTTATTCTGTTGGTCTTAGATTTTTTTCTAGAAAGAACATCTCCAATATCTAAGGCGCTTTGGCAGAAAACCTTTTTTTTTGTTCCCTTTTAATACGAGGAAAAGCTGTGACAAGGTTTATCATAGATGACTGATGGTCTGTCCATTCACTTTGATTAAAGCACTTCTTAGTTTAGAAAGCAGAATGAAAAAAAAAAACAAAAACAAAAAAAAACATCCCTAAATTAAGGAATATCCTGCCGTGTCTCAAACTAAGATGTTTATTTTATTCTTCATTTGTTTTCCTCTTTAATTATCACTGTTGTTTTTAAACAAAGAGGTAAGAAAGTCCTGTAGAGAGAACAGGAATTTAACGTGGAACAAAGCAAAACAATTTGTGAGCATATACGAGAAGAATCTGCAGTTATTTTCAGATAAAACTGATTAAGTAAAAAGACGGAACAGAGATCTGGTGGCTGATTAAATCCTTTCTCTCTTTTTCCCTAATCTTCTCAGAAATAACAGAGTTGATATGTTTTTTATGAACATGCAGATATAAAAGAGTCAGTCTTATACCAGGTTAAATGTCAGACTATGCAACTGTCAGCCAATAAATGTGTGTCATTATGTTCTACTCTGCACCTTTTTAAAATAAAATGAATGTGTAGCATAATTGTTCTTTAAAAGGGCCGCTCCTCCAAGCTAGTTATGTGTGAGGCAAGCAATCCAGCTTCAAGTCGAGTGTGTGGGATAATTTAAAGTCATGCAGCATACCTGAAATATCATTTTAAATAATAAAATGCATCTTGAGAATCTCTGCTTCAGTCTAGAGACTTAGAGACATTTCTTTTTTGTGTGTTTTTTGGTAAAAAAAGAAAAAAAGAATGAGGGCATATACGGTACTAGGTAAGGAGCATGACATGTATTTTGAACTGAAAGTCTAAGATCTATAAAGTGTTTGATCATATATGATCTTTTAGCGCAAACAGATTTATCAGACAGTTATTTTCTTGTCCTTTCTCCTGGATAAATACAGTTTTAATCTTACTTTAGAGAAAGAACTTCATTTTTGTGACATCGTTCTTTTGAAGCTTACATATACAACTGGTTAGAAATATGTCACAAAAGATAATCCAATATAACTGAAATAAGTTGCTTCATATTTAGTTCAGTATTTAAAATAGACACCCAGACCCTTTTACATTAATATATTGATACTAATGCCTAATCTGTTCACTCTTGTTATGGAAAGCCAGATTTTGAACATATATCTATTATTATCTTACACAATATTTCAAGTGTCATGCAATAAACATTTGACTTAAAAAAACACATACAGTTCCAGCACAATATCTTCCTTATATAATACCAGCTGTTCCTCCATCTCTCTCCTCTTGCTGCTTGGCCCAAAGAGGAGCTTGGTTTGACTTTTCCTCCCAATCCGGTTTTTCTGTTCATTAGGATTATCAACACAGTCAAATACTAAAATGATAGAAATGAAAACAATATTCATTTCAGCATCACGTTTCAAGTTTTATTAAAGTTTTATTATTAAAGTTTTATTAAAGTTGTATCTGTAATTTTAACATGTTAACATGGAATGAAATTAAATAAGTTCTGCAGATTCCAGAGTACCTCAATGTCAAGAATGAAATAGTAAAAATAGCTATAAATAATTTGAAGTATAAATGTTGAACATCCATCCATCCATCCATCATCCATCCATCCATCCATCCATCCATCCATCCATCCATCCATCCATCCATCCACCATCCATCCATCCATCCATCCATCCATCCATCCATCCATCCATCCATCCATCCATCCATCCATCCATCCTTCATCCATCCATCCATTAGAGATGCCCAGACCTCTCGATCCACACACACTTCCTCCAGTAGCTCTGGGGGGAAACCAGGCCAGGGCAGCTCAGAGACATAGTCCCTCCAGTGTGTCCTGTGCTTTCCATGAGGGCTCCTCCAAATAGGACATGCCCTGAACTCCTCCTGAGTGAGGCGACCAGGATGCATCTGAAAACAGATGCCCGAGCCACTTGAGCTCGCTCCTTTCAACGTGGGGGAGCAACGACTGTACTCCGATCTCCTTCAGGGTAACTGAGCTCCTTACTCAATCTCGAAGGGGGCTCCCAGCCACCCTGTGAAGAAAACACATTTTGGGCGCTTGTATTTGCGATCTTGTCCTTTCGGTCATTACCCAGATCTCATGACCATAGGTAAGGGCGGGAACATAGATCAATCGCTAAATCGAGAGCTTTGTTCCCCGACTCAGCTCCCTCTTCACCACGATGATCCAATACAGCAACCGCATCACTGCAGATGCTGCACAGATCCGTCTATCTATCTCCCCCTCCTTCCGTCCCTCACTCGTGAAACAAGACCCCAAGATACTTGGAACTCCTCCACTTTCACAACAAAGTCTGTCTACCGACCTGAAGAGGGGAGTCCACCTTTCTGCAGTGGAGAACCATGGTCTCAGATTTGGAGGTGTTGATCCTCATACCGGCTGCTTCACACTCAGCTGAAGGTCCTGGTTTGATGAGGCCAACAGGACATCATCATCTTCAAACAGCAGGGATAATATCCTGAGGTTCCCAAACCCAACACCCTCAGGTTCCTGGCTGCACCTAGAAATTCTGTCAATAAATGTAATGAACAAAACTGGTGCAAAGGACAGCACTGGTGAAGACCAACATGCACTGGGAACAGGTCTGACTTACTGCTGGCAATACGAACCAAGCTTCTGCTGTGGTCATACAAAGAACGGACAGCCCTTAACAAAGGGCCTCGCAGCCCATACTCCCAGAGTACCCACCATGAGGGACACAGTCGAACGCCTTCTCCAGTTCCACAAAACACATGTGGACTGGCTGGGTGAACTCCCACCAACACTTGAGTACCCAATTAAGGGAATAGGGCTGGTTCAGTGTTCCACAGACGGGACGAAAACTGCATTGTTCCTCCTGGATGCAAGGTTTTACTATCGGCTGGATCCTCCTCTCCAGCACCCTGGAGTAGACCTCACTAGGGAGGCTGAGGAGTGTGATCCCTCTGTAATTGGAGCACACCCTCCAATCCCCCTTCTTAAAGAGAAGGACCACCGACCCGGTCTGCCAATCATGGAGTACTGTCCCCGACCACCACACAATGTTGCAGAGAAGTGTCAGCACAGACAGTCCTACAAGATCCAGAGACTCAGGATAAATCTTATCCATCCCGGGTGCGACCGTGAAGCTGTCAAACTACCTCAGTGCCTTCATCCTGGCTCCAGTCCGCCTCTAAGTCCCCAGCCTCTGCCTCCTCCTCAGAAGACAATGACGATGTGGTTGTGAAGATCCCCAAAGTACTCCTTCCACTGCCCGACAACATACCCGGTCGACATCAGCAGCTCCCCACCTGCACTGTAAACAGTGTTGGTGAAGCACTGCTTCCCCCTCCTAAGGAGGCGGACAGTAGTCCTCCTCTGTGGCCTCTCCGAACTCCTCCCACACCTGAGATTTTACCTTTGTGACCGCACAAGCTGCAGCATGCTTGGCCTGCCGGTACCTCTCAGCTGGCTCCGGACTCCCACTAGCTAATATGCCAAGGTAGGCCTCCTTCTTCAGCTTGAGGGCATCCCTTAGTTTCGGGTGCCACCTCCAAGTTCAGGGATTGCTGCCACGATAGGCACCAAAGACCTAATGGGCACAGCTACGAACGGTTGCATGTAAATGTTGAACAAAAAAGATCAAATATCAACATTTAAGCAATTGAATAAAATAAATAGTAAAATATAGAAGTCTACCACAGAAGTTAATACAATAGCAGCCATTCAAAATAGCCATTATTATTATTAATATTATTAAGAGCAAGTTACCAAAGAAAATTATTTAGGAAATTCACGTTTTGTTTCTGTCCACGACTTCCTGTCCTCCACGATCTGCTCTCTACCATCTTGCTGCAATATAGGTGCTGCATGGATATCTAATGTTAGAAACTTATTGGTTCCTGAACTCAACATAATACATTTTTTTAGTTATCAAAATAAATCTAACGTTAAAGCTAAAGAAATATAACAATGACTAAATGCTCTGGTCAAATCAGCCATCAGAGGTCCTAATAGCTTTAAGTATGTTTGGGACACTCAAATATCTCTAAATAATAATCTTTATCCATTTTATCTGTGATAATTCTATACCTTGTTACAGGTCAGATATTGATTAACCAATAGAGTTCACAGAGGATGCAACGTATCTTCAATCCATAGAGTATTAATCAGTCATGGCTGCTGGATTATGTCTGTATTGTAGCTCTTGATGTTCTGATGTCTCAGTGACTGAAACAAGCTACACTGCAGGAATGTTTTCCCAGAGTGTCTCAGAGGGTGGCTCTCATTGGCCTGCTGTGTCAGCAGGTGCTTTGTCATTGGCTAAGTTCTTCTCCAGGGTGCTTCTGATTTCCTGAGAGCAGAAATCTTGTTAGCACAGTAGTCGTCAGTCCTTTACCTTGAACTTTGTCTATAGATATTACAGTTTTTCTTCCTGTCGACGGAGTAAAAGTATGTCGTATGTAGTGCTTTGCAGAAGGTGTATGTATGTATCTTATGGGTTTATCATATATTGACGTTATAACAAGGCAGTTTCAAACTGTGTACTAGGGGCCTCTGGATCCTGCTGGCATTGGCCATACCCGAAATAAGCCGTAGCGGGGGGGTTCTAGTTTAACCTGCAGCTGGAAGGTAGCCACAGCAAGGAGCTCATGTGAGCAGATCACAGTCCCTACCAGCAATGTCAGTGTCACACAGTGAGATGGTCATTTATTCATTTATTTAAGCAGATGGTATGTAGTTGGCTCGAGTTGAAATAATAATTTACATGGAGGTGGTCAGAACTTTGCTGTCAAAAGGGCCTTTAGTGGACTGGGCCTGAATAAGCCTGTTTGTTTCAACCATTGATCTACACATCTCTTCTGGTGTGTTCACAGCCATGTACAGATAGCCATGTACAGTGAGCAAATTAGAAAACAAAAAAAAAGTATTTTTTTTTAATGTTATACTTACCTACAGTATTAATATGTGTGCAGTTTAACCCTAATAGTAAAGCTGTTAGTAAACCCTGATAATAAATACTTTCTTGGCCCTACAGATCTAATCAAAGCTGTTTCAAAGCTGCAGTTTGCTCCACTAAAGGGGTGACCATCAGTAAGAATTAATGTCATATTACTTTACAGACTAATAGTATATGTCATGCAGTTAAGTGAAAAAGTACAAGTGCACAAAAATGTTGTCATGGGATAGCTCACTATACCTCCCCATAACTCATTATACCTTTCAATTGCTCACATTGAGCTATGGGGAGGTATGTTTGGGTTTTCTGTCTCTCACCATTTACATACAATGATATTGACAGAGTCCAACATTGGGTAAATGAGACAATACTGCATGTTTAGATGACTTTTAGAATTTCCCGTCATTTGTAGCAATTTGGGGGTGTTCAAGGAGTGTGCAGGTCATCTGGCAGGTGTCTTCACAGACATTTTAACACCTCGCTGGATCAATCCATGCTTAATGTCTACCCCTGTCATTCTGGTCCCAAAGAAGCCCCAGGTCACCTGATTAAGGACTACCAGCTTGTCACACAGAGTCCTATCATGAAGAAGTGCTTGTAAAGGCTGTTTAAGAACACATCGTCTCCAGTCTCCCTCCAGTCTCCCTCCAATATTCGACCCATTCCCATTCGCCTACCGACAGAACCGCTCTACTGAAGACGTTCTGATCTTCACCTGAGGCTGTTACACCTGGAGAAGAAGAACCCCCACGTGCGGATGCTGTTCCTGGACTTCAGTTGAGCTTTCAACACCATCATCCCACAGCATCTGATGGGCAAACTGGAACAGCTGGGCTTCAATACACCCCTCTGCTATTGGCTGCTAGACTTCCTCACCAACAGACCTCAGTCAGTCCGGGTCGAACAGACACCTCAGATGTCATCAGTCTAAGTACAGGCTCCCCTCAGGGCTGCGTCCTGAGCCCCCTGCTGTTCACCCTGATGACACATGACTGCGTCCCCAGGTTCACCACCAATCACATGGTGAAGTTTGCGGACGACACCACAGTGGTGGGCCTCATCAGAGACGACAACGACCTGGACTACAGAGAGGAGGTGGAGCAGCTGGTGGACTGGTGCAGAGATAACAGCCTGATCCTGAATGTGGAGAAAAAGAAGGAAGATCATTGTTTACTTCAGGAAGAATCGTCCTAACCACGCTCCACAGCTCAGCTGTAGAGGTGGTCAGCAGCACCAAATTCCTGGGGGTGAACATCACAGACAACCTCACCTGGAATGTAAACACCACCTCACTGGTCAAAAGGGCACAGAAGCGCTTGGACTTCCTGTGGAGGATGAGGAGAGCCCACCTATCCCCACCCATCCTCACCACCTTCTACAGAAGCACCGTAGAGTGTGTTCTGACCAGTCTGACCAGTTTTCTCAGATTGGCAGAACGTGAGAAGAGTGGTGAGAACAGCAAAGAGGATCATCAGAGCTCCTCTTCCCTCCATTAAAGACATTTCATCCCAGCGCTGCGTGTCCTGAGCCCGTAACATCATAAATGACCCCTCACCCCCCCATCATGGACTGTTCTCCCTGCTGCCCTCTGGGAAGAGACTTCACAGGATTCAATGCAGGACCAGCAGATTCTGCAACAGCTTCTTCCCCACTGCCATCAGATTGCTGAACTGTTGAGAAACTCTAAATCATGTCACAGACTCTGCATCACACAGATAACACCAAACCAAAATACTGCATATTTTCACCATATACATTAATGCTCTGAGCTTCCATATGAATGCTTTTTTGCTCCATGTTCACTGCTGCACTTTAAGAAATGGAAATGGTCATTTCACTGCTAAGCTGCTTCTCATTCACTGTCTGAAAGCTGTACAAAACTGAATTTTTTTTTATACACTCTGTGTATACAAAAATGACAATAGAAGTTGTCTAAGTCTAATTTGACCTTGTCTACAATCTGAGAACACCGAGGGATTCCTCAGATATACAAGAACAACCACTCACATTTTTACATCAGTGTAGTACCATCAAAGTATGTTTGTATTTTTAACATTTCCTTCTAATCTATCCATGTTTAATTCTTTGCATTAAACATAATAAAACACTGTGTTAGTCCCTCACACCTGCAAACATAACTCACACAGCCATATCCACCCACACACAGAAACAGTAACAGTCACGCCTTTCTACATAGGTCAATCGTACTGATGTGTGTAAAGCACACAGGGACCTTCAGCGATGCACCACAGTTTAAATATTCATCAATGCTTAATGAAGGCAAAGAATTGATTGATTAAATTGTGTTAGCTTCACTATGGGAAGGTGCGAATGGCCTTTTGGCAACTGATTAGACTGCTGTAAATAATTAATTAGATCAGTGGGTATTGAAATGTTTTATACCCATGATTTCAACTCACCGAACAGTTGTTGCCTTTTTGACAGAGGAAGAGAAATTCACAGACAAATGGAGGAGAGATCAGTTCAACTTAAAGCACTCCACTGTTTTCACATGCAGGTACCAAAAACTAAAAGGTTTTAGGGTTTTCCACATGGGTTAAAAGGTCTGATGGTAGAGACAAAGCTTAAGCAGTTCTTGAAAATTACTACTTTTGAAGAACAGCCTGAGTGTCAGAGCCACATCGTATGACTGTCTAATCTAGTCTGACATTCAGTGTTTTGTTAAGTATCATAGTGCTTGAAGAGTGTTTAACTTCACAAATGTTATTAAAGCCTTAATGTCACCATCTTATTCTTTAGCAATGTTTTAAACAATAATTGGTTCTGGTGAATATCTCACAGTCCTAATCATCTAACCGTTTATCTGCCACAGCAGCAAGACAGGCATTTATTAACATCGCCTAAAGATGTACAGTAACAATACCTCTTAATCAGCCAGACATGGCTTTGCACCAAAAAGTTTTGAAATTTGAAGAGACTGTTGAGTGGCAGAGCAGGTTTATGGTAGGCAGCACAAACATGGTGGCTCTAAAAAGACTTCTCACTGGCTGAATGGAATGATGGTGGACTTAATAGGGCAAATGATGATTGATCAGGCTGATAGCAGGCTGATGGCAGGTTTATGGCAGGCTTCAAATTGGTGAATGAAGGCTAAATAGGCTGTTGGCAAGCTTCAAGCTGGCGAATGAAAGCACGCAAGAAAGTAATCTACCAAAGACTGACTAGTTCAGGTAAAGCACTCAAACCAGAGTATTGGAAAATCCCCATTAATGTCTTTGAATTGCATTCTGTAGTACAATGTTCTTTCATAGAACCTTGAATTTGAGGTGTGAACAATAGCCTGTTAAAAGCTTTAAAAAAGCATTAAGGTTATGATCCAACTTTTGATCGTAACATTTGTGTCTGCAGGCAGCGGCGTAGGAAGCGGGGGGGACGGGGGGGACATGTCCCCCCCAATATAAAAGCCATGTGGTTACGTCCCCCCCAAAAAATTGTACCGCAAAATATTAGATTTTGACATTTTTTAACTAGTGTGCTTTTATTTTGAAGGCACAGCATAGCGTTACGTCACTGTACTCCCCCTCCCCTCTCTGAACTGCTGAGAGTTTGAGCACTCAGAAGGGAGGGAAACAGCAACACAGAAGTCAGAAACTTGTGAATGAGGTAAAATGGTCGGTCGGGATGCTGCTATGAATATTGCCTATTTATAACGTCTTGTTGTCAGTTCACTTTCATATATAGAAACTGAATCTTTTTGGTTTAGTCATCTTAGTCCTGTACGGAAGAGGATTAGGGCCACTGAAAAAAAAAAAAAAGTTAACTGATTTTTAAATTTGTTTTCAGTTTAACATGGGGAAAAAAGTCAGAATTCTGACTTTTTTCTCAAAATTCTGACTTTAATCTCAGAATTCTGACTTTTTTAGAGACTAGCTCTCTTGTTTTAATGACCTGCTGCTCCTCCATTAATGAGGGGACCCCTCGGACATGTAAAAAGTTGCCTAATTCCGTCATTTTCCACCAATGTGTTACTGGCCACCTCAACCAACTCACATCTTTGTCAGTGAAGCTGAGTGCTCCACAACTCTTCCTTCATGGTGCCCATCTACATTAAGATCCAAAATTCTCAGATTAAAGTCAGAATTCTGAGAAAAGAGTCAGAATTCTGAGATTAAAGTCACAATTCTGAGAAAAAAAAGGCAGAATTCTGATATTAAAGTCAGATTTCTGAGATTAAAATCAGAATTCTGAGATTAAAGTCAGAATTCTGAGGAAAAAAAGGCAGAATTCTGAGATTAAAGTCAGAATTCTGAGATTAAAGTCAGAATTCTGAGAAAAAAAAGGCAGAATTCTGATATTAAAGTCAGATTTCTGAGATTAAAATCAGAATTCTGAGATTAAAGTCAGAATTCTGAGGAAAAAAAGGCAGAATTCTGAGATTAAAGTCAGAATTCTGAGATTAAAGTCAGAATTCTGAGGAAAAAAAGGCAGAATTCTGAGAAAAAAAGGCAGAATTCTGAGATTAAAGTCAGAATTCTGAGATTAAAGTCAGAATTCTGAGAAAAAAAGGCAGAATTCTGAGATTAAAGTCAGAATTCTGAGATTAAAGTCAGAATTCTGAGATTAAAATCAGAATTCTGAGATTAAAGTCAGAATTCTGAGGAAAAAAAGGCAGAATTCTGAGATTAAAGTCAGAGGGCCGGATTTATCAAAGGTTTGCGTGTATTAAAACGTGAGCTACTTCATTGCGCACGCTAAAAAATGTACAAACTGATCTATCAACAGCGTGCTAAAAGGATTTGGTCTTTAAAACGTGCTAAATAGCGCCTCTTATCCATTTAGTACTTTTTCTGCAATGAATATGCAATATGGGGCGTTTACACGCAAAAGTGCGTCTTGTGGGAGAACATGTAAATATATTAATTTAGCACTCGCAAAGTGATTTATCAAACCTGAAAGCAATTTTGCTAACGGTATCTGACTCTATATTTAACACGTTTCAAAAGAAGGTGCAAATGGTCTGTATGCGTAATTGCGCACACATGGCAGCGGTTATTGTCGCAAGAAGGAGACATCGAAATGAAGCAAGGAGACGCAGAGAACGCATTTTTTCACTCCGTGTGAATATTTTTGGAATGAACGAGGAAACGATCATCAAAACGTATCGTTTATCCAGCATTGCCATTTTGGAGCTGTTGGGGGAACTCCGAATGGATTTGGAGCCAGCCACAAGGAGGACCCACGCAATACCAGCTATAACAAAACTCCTTGCAACATTGCACTTTTTTGCATCTGGGTCATTCCAGCGTACGGTTGCAGCGAGAGCTGGGATCTCCCAATCTAATTTTTCAGAAGTGCTGTCCGACGTTCTAAATGCCATGTGTCGCCGTATGAGAAAGGTCATTAGGTTTCCACACAACCGGCAGTCACTAAATGACACCAAACAAGGCTTTTTTGCAATCGCTGGATTTCCCGGAGTGATTGGAGCGATTGATTGCACCCATGTTCAACTTGTGCCCCCTGCAGAAAGTGAGCATGTGTATAGGAATCGCAAACACATGCATTCTTTGAATGTGCAGTGCGTTTGTGATGCCCAAGGCATCATTACCAACGTTGTGGCAAAATATCCCGGGTCAGTGCATGACTCTTTCATTTTAAGAAACAGCTACCTGTTTTCCAAGTTGCGTGATGGAGAGTTTGGAGATGGCTGGCTTGTAGGTGAGTCAAATATTTAGAAAAAGAAATAATTTCTTCATCAGTGTCGTATTCACCCAGATTTCTTTTTTAAGGCGACAGTGCATACCCCCTACATCCCTTCCTCCTGACACCCGTTCTTAACCCGACCACTGCTGGAGAAATTGGATACAATGAGGCCCATATTCGCACCCGGAACATTGTGGAGCGCACCTTTGGGATCTTGAAGAGCAGGTTCCGATGTTTGGACCGTACTGGTGGAGCACTGCTGTACAAGCCAGAAAAAGTTGCCCAGATTGTAGTGACCTGCTGCATGCTTCATAACATTGCCAAACAACACGGGCTGGAGCATGACGCCCTACCGGAGAATCCCGACCTCCCCCCTGCGCCTGTGGAGCAACATGCCAATACTGCGGGAATGCGTATGCGCAAAAATCTCATCCACAGTCACTTCTTGTGAGCCATTTGGTATTTGCATTTTTCTACAGGCCAATACAAAACACCTGTGTTTTTTTTTTTTTTTTTTTTGAGGGGGTGGGGGTGTCACTGTAACATTTAAATTTCTTAATGCACTAGTTTGTACAAACTACTAGTTTGAGCATCTAATTATGTTAAGTCCAGCAAAAGTTACACTTCCTTTAGATTAAGCAACATGGTAAAAGAAATATAGCCTTTTTTCCCCCCACAAAGTGAAGAATCATACAGACAACTTAAGTGTTGCAAGTATTTATTTGTATCTCCTTTTACGCAGGTGGAACTTGCCCACAGTGCGCACTCCTTCCTCTGCGGTTCCTGGCTGCCTATTTGTTGCTGTGCCACTTTGTTGAGCCGTTTCTCCACCTGGATTGGGGGTAGTCATTGGCCACATCCCTTCCCGTATCCCTCTTGCCACAGAATTGACAGCCATCGTCAGGGCAGACACTGCAGAGACCATCTGTCTGCAGTGGGTGGCTATGGTCTGAGTGTCGCGCCTTGCCGCCCGTGCCAACGTTGATGCCACACGCATCTATCGCGCAATTGTCTGCAGGGCGCAGACTGTTTTTTTTGTTCTTGCAGCAACTCCAAATCAATATGTTCCAGGCTCATACGAGGCCTCACGGGGGTGGCAGCTGCTACGGGGGGATTTGATGATGGCTGGACCTCTGATGCAGATTCTAAATGTAAAGCAAATGTTTAGTTACGTATTTGACTTGAAACAGCATTAAATTCACAGGTGGTGCATTCTTTTCAGTTCTGAATAAATCTTTTCAATAAACCTTTACTGAGATTGTGCACCTACCGTGTCCTGCTGTTTGGTCAAGTGTGTCATACCCGGCAATCCCAGTGATTTGCTCCTCACAGAGCGTCAGCTGTACTTGTTCCTCAATGCTGGTCAGAGGCATCTCATCTACTGTGCCCCCTCCTGTTTTGTTCGCAGATGTTTTGTTATATGCCAGTTTTTCTTTGGTTCGCCTTCTAATATCCTGGTATCTTCTTTTTACTTCATCCACTGTTCGCAAGGTTTCACCAACAGCGTTTAATTTATGACAGATTTGTTCCCATATCGCGTTCCTCTGTGTGACAGTCACACCTCTTTGCTGTAGCTCACTTAA
Source organism: Cyprinodon diabolis (assembly GCA_030533445.1). Lineage (NCBI taxonomy): Eukaryota > Metazoa > Chordata > Actinopteri > Cyprinodontiformes > Cyprinodontidae > Cyprinodon > Cyprinodon diabolis. The sequence continues at coordinate 51,996,300 of CM060066.1, read as the reverse complement.
ATGTTTGTTGGCTTCATCCACCAACACCTCCATTTCCATGGGGTCGAATTTTCTTTTGCGCTTTCTGCTGCCCGAACTCGCCACGCCGCAAACCACAAAACGCGCAAAACCATCATTTAAATAGGGCGTCTCCAACAGTTTTGCACCTGCCACCAGTTATGCAATCACTCTTGTTAAATCACCCGCAAACCATGGTTCAGCCCCTCGCGCAAAATTCCAGTTTGCGAGCGCAAATTACTACACGCAAAATTGGATCTTGATAAATCCGGCCCAGAATTCTGAGATTAAAGTCAGAATTCTGAGAAAAAAAGGCAGAATTCTGAGGTTAAAGTCAGATTTCTGAGATTAAAGTCAGAATTCTGAGAAAAAAAGTCAGATTTCTGAGGTTAAAGTCAGATTTCTGAGATTAAAGTCAGAATTCTGAGATTAAAGTCAGAATTTTGAGAAAAAAGGCAGAATTCTGAGATTAAAATCAGAATTCTGAGATTAAAGTCAGAATTCTGAGATTAAAGTCAGAATTCTGAGAAAAAAAGGCAGAATTCTGAGGTTAAAGTCAGATTTCTGAGATTAAAGTCAGAATTCTGAGAAAAAAAGGCAGAATTCTGAGAGTAAAGTCAGAATTCTGAGAAAAAAAGGCAGAATTCTGAGATTAAAGTCAGAATTCTGAGATTAAAGTCAGAATTCTGAGAAAAAAAGTCAGATTTCTGAAATTAAAGTCAGAATTCTGAGAAAAAAAGGCAAAATTCTGAGATTAAAGTCAGAATTCTGAGATTAAAGTCAGAATTTTGAGAAAAAAAGGCAAAATTCTGAGATTAAAGTCAGAATTCTGAGATTAAAGTCAGAATTTTGAGAAAAAAAGGCAGAATTCTGAGATTAAAGTCAGAATTCTGAGATTAAAGTCAGTATTCTGACTTTTTTCTCATATTAAACTGAAATAAAATTTAAAAATCACTTAACCTTTTTTGTTTTTTTTTTCAGTGGCCCTAATCCTCTTCTGTAGTCTTGGGATGATCACTCATCCAATATTTAACTGCTAACTTTCTCTAGACGTTTGCTACGCTAGCCAAAAATGTTTTTTTTTTTTTTAGATCTCATTTCAGTACAATGCCACCACCAACTAAAAGGCTGAAACAGCAGCAGGACTTAATCAGCTTTTTTAAAAAGAGTAACGTCTGTGTGAGTAACAGTCACATAACAATTTGTGTTGAAATTAGCCCGGTCTGGGCGTGCGTTTTACGAGGATTTTTTATTTTTTGCATGGTTTAGCTTCGCCGTAATGGACAGATGTTATACCTGCCACGCTCCTGATCGTTAGTTAAAACCACAGGGAGAGTTAATTTTAATTCTTAGCAGCGGCGGCCGCATTGGTTGTGCAGTGGACTGCTGCACAACCACTAATTAACCAACTAATTAACTTCTGCACCTTTATTTCCTCAAATAAACTGTTGCCTCCTCTTTTTAGACTATAAACAGATTAACACAACATTGACAACTCTGTAGTTTTCTCTGTTCTGTACTGCAAACTGGAATTAAAGGCGCCATTTCTACCAAAGGTCTGGACAGACTGGCGACCTGTCTAGGGTGTACCCCGCACATGCACCTCCCGACCCCACTAAGGGACAGGGTGTACAGAAAATGGAAGGATAGATGGATTTCTACCAAAGGTTTAGAATGCGTTTTTGAACCAGATGCTTCAAAGCGCCCTGTCCATAATTCTTCAACACACTTTCAGCTCCCTCTGTCAGTATATAAATAAATTTTTATCTAATAGTATAGTATATAAATTCATTTTTGACCATTATTGCAAGTTTGACAAAATAAAACATATCAAACTTTGCACTTGTGTGGCCTACTGAATTGTTTTTAATCCAACTGAAATATTAGATTTTCTAGTGCGTATGCAGACACTGAATATGCCAAGGGCTGAAGCCCAACTAAAAGACATCTACCTTTGCTTAATAAAAGACTCCAGTCATTTTGTTTGGTTATATGCTCACATCTTATGAACAAATGCATTATGTAAATGTTAAATGCATTATTTTTGTATAACACATTTATAAAGGAATAAAGTAAAAGATTAAATAGCCTTTTTTTTAAGTAGCGTACTTAAGATATGTTTCTGTTGAATATTTACGAATCTCACATTTCCGACATGTGTCCCCCCCAATTGTAAACACATTCCTACGCCCTTGTCTGCAGGGGAATATAAAACAAGGTTGAAATCCAAGGTCTGGGGAATGAACCTGAACTAGTAGATCGGTTCCACAGTGGGTTAAAACTACAACCAGTTTTTACTTTTAGTCCCAAATAAACTTACTTACTACTTACTAAAACTTAGCAGCTCCATGAAGCTCAATGGAAACAGCAAATAATGAGGCTGTTGATATCCCTCATTACATGTGCATGACCTAGGAAATATTTTACAACTTAGCTAAAACCAGATTTTTAGATTCACGTTATGAAAAGCATTATTTTTTCACTTACTGAAATTAATTCAAACTTGTCTTTCAAACTTAACCTTTCTCCTAGTTAAGGTTACTACCAGTATCTTTATATATAAAGGTCAGTATAATAGAGGGAAATATTTTTGATGGATAATAATTAATTGCATATCAATGTTTTCATCCACAAAGATTACTTTAGCTTGAATGTGTATCAGGGATCAATATATGATGGCAATGATCAATGTGATTCTAAACCTTTGAGATAAACAGTCTCAAATTAGTTTTTTCACCTTCAAGTGCTTCACTCCTTAACATTATAGAGTAAAACAATCACTCTAGAGAGAAAAGTGGGTCTTTAGAAGTCCAGTTTATCCTTAGTTCCAACTGTTAGACTTAAGATGCCCTGGTCATCTTTTAATGCAATTATATATAGGAGAAGAATCAGCAGCGTGTAACTTTTAAGCCATTTTATTATTCAGGTGAAGGTAGGGGTTCTGTGTTTCACAGCTTCCATGTTTTGGGATGAACGGTGTTTATCAAACCCAAAACAAGAGCAAAGGATATTGTGAAGCTGCTTGCTAAAACCAGGGAGTGGGAGATAAAAAGAGACTTGCAGGACCTTAGTACACCATCCCACCTGTTCAGTAAGGGGATGGCAGCAACTTGTGTGAGTTTTTGTGGATTTTTTTGCTGCGGGGGGTTGATGCACCTCACAAAATAAATTGAATCTTTATCTGGGTTATACATTATGCAAAAACCTTGAAGCAACATCAAAAGACATCAGCAAAGAAGGTGAATCTTTGCTGCAGAAAGGGTCGTCCCGATGGACATTGATGTTAGGCCCAACACAGGTTCCTTAGAATAGTTGTCTGAGAACATGCTTTTTCTTTAATATTTTGATGTCCATCAGAAACTATTTTTTAACAGTATTTGGATCTTGGATCTTTAAAAAGTAGTAATATGGGGAAAAGATCCAAAAGTGTAAACTTTTTCTGAACTTTTGTACGTTCCGATTGAATGAAATAAAGTTCCTTACTTCCTTGTAGATTTGAGATAAACATACCTTGTAATGCACGGGAATCGGACCCAAGATTCTACTGAGACAGGTCAGTGAATTTTACAATCTTTATTAAAGGAAAAAACAGAGGAAGTGTTTAAATGTGCAGGGCGCACTGCTTGCACTCAGACTGGAACCCCTGGAGGCAGAGACACAGATTAGAGACCAGTTGAAGCAGGTTCAGGCTCGGACTGTTAATCTGTGATACCGGGCAATTGCCCGGTGGGCCGGTCCTAATTTCAGCGTTAAATCATACTGGCCCCAACACTTACTCTTCGGCAAAAGTACCTTCCTGTGACAGTAAATAACTCAAGGAGCTCAAGAAACAAAACAATGTTAACTACATAAATGATGCATGCAGTATATGTAGCCCTTCCTTGTCATGCAAATCCTTGTGACGGTTGGCATACGGTGTAAATTTGTATTTCTTCAAACTGTAAAATCCTTGAAATAAAGTAAATTATAATAAAACTACAATGTGTTCTTTAAACCAAACTACGAAGTTCCTCTTATATTTGACAAATTTATGTTAGAATATTTTGCAAAAATATGTTGCGGTTGTCCATCTAAAGGCTAACGTTTCCCGTCCCAGGGTCGAAAATCATTCCCAGTCTGAGCCTGGGCTGGTATGATAACTGAGGAGCTCTGGGTCACAAACCTGACTCAGGAGGTCCAGAGCATGAAGTGCCAGTTTGAGGAACAGAAGCTAGTTAGGAGCTGAAGCCCGCTCGCAGGCAGAGTTTGCTGGGGTACGAACCCGGGACGGCTGACAGGGAGACGAACGTTTCCAGTGGGACTTTTCAGAGACGTTATCCAGAGGGTCCGGATTCAGCAACATAATGACACAGATCCAGCAGCACTATAGACAGGGAGATCCAAGAGGGAAGGTCCAGGTCCAGTCCAGGTTCGTAAATTAATAGGTTTCAGAGATCCAGAAAGGTTAGGCAACATCCAGTACTTACAGACAGGTGGGGTCAGGCTTACCGACAGGCAATCAAGGAAAAACAGGGTCCAATGTCCAGAGATAGTTACAATCAGGTTTCCAGGCAGGCAGACAGAGGCAAAATAGGGAAAGGCAGGCTCGCTAACAGAAAGCAGATCAAGTTGGGCAACAGGCAGACAGTTTTGCAAAAAGAATGGCTGGAAAGTTCTCACTGGTTTGTTCGAAGACGATCTGGCACTGGTAGCTGATCTGAACGGGGCTTATAAGCAGGTGGAAGCAGGTAAAACCAGTTTAGAGCTGATTCCAGGAGAGGTGGAGCAGGGCAAGAGTGCAGAGTGGACAGATAGGCCAGCCCCAGTGCCATGATTATTATTATCTTTTCATTTATTTAATTTATCCCTTGCAATATTAGATCCAAATGGTGCCAAAAAAGTGATAGAAACCTTTGTTTTACAGTGTTCCTTGTGTTTTTTTACATGCATAAATGTGGTTAGAGCCCTAACATGCAAAACTTTCGAGCTATCTGGGACAAATAATACATTTCTATTGCATTGCATTGCATTATCAGGTATATTATTAAGTTCTTTTCAACAATGCTCTTTAAGTCAAGATTGCTCAAGATAGAGAGACGCCATCAATTGAGTATGTTGTTAAGCATACAAACAAATACAAAATCTTTAGCTGAGCTATCTGAGCTAGAGCCAAAAGAAGGTAATGTAATACACACACATTCACATAATGGCTTAAGGATGGGAAACACACTCATCTAACTCACAAATATGCACACCTGTTAGCAGGCTTGTGCTGAATGACTTCTACTTTGGACCAACTGTGTGTCGCACTTCGCTGCTGGTGGCCAATTAGTTGCAGCCTAAGGAGTGACCTCCTGCTGAGGCTCCCAACCAATTAGAGAGCTTGATTTATACCAGCAATAACTTCCTCACATACTTTTGCACACACTGCACAGGCTTTACACTGTTGGCTCTCCTACACAGGTAAATGATGTAGAAATCAGTATGAACAAGCAGAGTTTAAGACATAAACAAGAGAATCAGAACAAAAACCCACACTAATAAAGTCAAAGACCCCCTATATATGCGATAATGATCAGCAATTAGAGCCTTTAGGAAAACTGCTCATATTTCAGAGCAGCCAACTGATCCCACAGTAGCAGCTGTTTAGTACATGTTTGGAAAGAAACTTTGTATTTTCTCATGTCAAATTAAATTCTACCATAAATCCAGTGGTTCTGTTAGTATCATTTTACAATCTATGAATCATGGCTTCAATTCAATAAGACAACAGTTAACTGTACAAACAGCATTCATTTTTAAATTCATAGTCTTGTGCCATTTTATGTATATATATTTTTGCACACACCTCACCACCAACCGGTGGCACCCCCTGCATTTCCATCAATGTGTTTCTAAAGTTTGATTGTAATGGTGGTCTAATATGTTTTAACCTGTTTTTCCAGCTTAAGTTAATCTCTTCAAAAGGCCAAAGTTTTACCAAATCAATGTAGCTCACTTTGGGCAGATATTGTTCCCTAGCACAAAAACCTTAACCAAATTATGATTTTAAGGCAAGTTCTTAATTTGTGGCTGCAGCTAACCTTAAAACAGTGGACAAATGTAGGCTTGAACAATACATTCTCATTCCAAACTCATCACGTATTGACAATTGGCTAAGTCCCCTGGGTGTCAGATGCTGACGCGAGGGGGTATCTCTTCAGTAACTGACACTCAGGGTTCATGACAGGCTGTAGCTGGAACTTCCAAAAATTTTTCCATGGACTGTGAAGTAAACCCATGAAGTGAACCCATCCCTTACCCTAACCCCTAAAGTCTAAGATGGTGTTTTTGTTTTTCAATTTAACTCTGGTTTTTGTGATGATATCTGGACCTCTATCACCAGAGAAGAGCTCAGGAACATCAGGGCAATATCATCAGCGGATTTATTCCCCACTTCTCTTCTCCCTACAATGAAAATTTTGGACATTCTGGTAATTGGTAGTAACCTTAAGGTGTGCTCTCTATTGCTGACGCTGTGAAACGTTGTAGGAGAGGGCTTGTTCATCTCCGCCAGCGTTGACTCCGCTCAACGTTACCTAGCATAATCCAATCTAACATACCTTTCCTGTCCAACATACTGGATGAACAACAACTGATGGGGGAAAATCTAGGGACTTCTCTTCATTTGCTCTTTTTTGCTTCACGGAATCATGGCTGTGTGAATTAATACCTGACTCTGCGCTGCAGCTGGCAGGCTTCCAACTCTACAGAGTGGACAGAGAGCAAAGCAAAGGGTGGAGGAATCTGTTTTTACATCAACAGTGGCTGGTGCAACGATGTGGCAGTGATCCAGCAGCACTGTTCCCCCGCCTTGGAATCCTTCATCACACACTGTAAGCCTTTTTATCCACCCCACATGTTTGCTTCATTCATTCTGGTTGGAGTCTACATTGTGCAGGTTGCATAGCGCATGCTCGCAGACAAGATACTGAGTGTAGAGTGGAGCAATCCATACTCTTTAGTTATAGCCCTTGGTGACTCTATCAATGGAAACCTCACTCATGAACCTAAATATAGACAGTTTATTAAATGCCCGAACCGACAGGATAGCGTTCTGGATCACTCCTACAACGCAGTCCGGGATGCCTATCACGCCGTGCCCCTTGCTGCACTGGGCCAATCTGACCACGTCATGGTTCACCTGATTCCTACTTACAAGCAGAAACTGAAGCTCTCCAAACCTATAGTGAGGACAAGAAGTGGACCAGTGAGGCAGTTGGAGGATCTTCAGACGTGTTTGGATTCTACTGACTGGGATGCTACCAACAGTCTAGATGCGTACACAGAGGTTGTGACATCATACATTAGTTGCTGTTTCTGAGTTACAATAACAAAACCCTGGTTCAAAGCCAAACTCAGAATGTTAAGGTTGGATAAGGAGGAGGGCTTAAAGAGTGGGGACAAAGGCAGCTTTAAAGACCCAAAATACAAGTTCAGCAAGGTTGTGAAAAAGGCTAAACGACACCTCCCCTTTCCCAGCTGGGACCCAGGTACCTCTCACAATACCCTCCTTAAAGACCCACCTCTCCTACCCTCCATCCACCTCAGTGACAACTCTTTCCATAAACGAGAGAGGTGGTAATAAACTCTTTAGAAGACAGAACCCCTGGAAAGCTGCTGGATCAAATTCTGTCTCTCCATCCATATTGAACTTGGCATTTCACTACATCCTCCACCACCTGGATTCTGCAGTTACCTACACCTAGATCCTGTTTGTGTCTGTGTCAGGAGAATCTCTCTCAGCTGAGTGTGCCTGACTCCTCCTGCAGGTAGATTACAGACTTGTGTATGGCTCTCTGACAAGCAACATGTGAAGCTGGAAAAACATGTCTCCGACTCCCAGCTCATCAGCACTAGTTCCCCCTAGGGCTGCGTTCTTTCTCCTCTGCTCTTCTTCCTGTACATCAACAGCTGCACCTCCAGTCATTAGTCAGTCAAGCTTCTAAAGTTTGCGGACGATACCACTCTCATCTGACTTATCTCTGATGGTGACGAGTCCGCCTACAGGTGGGAGGTTGACCATCTGGTGACCTGGTGCAGGGAGAACAACCTGGAGCTCAGTGCTTTAAAAACAGTGGAGATGGTTGTGGACTTGAAGAACTCAACCCCAGCTAGCCCCATAACCCTCTGTGACTCCACATTGACAATGTGGATTCTTTCTGCTTTCTGGGAACTATCATTTCACCTAAAGTAGGAGTTGAAGATCAACTGGACAATGATGGTGCTCTTCTACTCCTCCATCATTGAGTCCATCCTCACCTCCTCCATCACCATCTGCTATGCTGGTGCCACCGCCAAGGACAAGGGCAGACTGCAGCGTGCATCCGTCTGCAGAGAATGTGATTGGCTGCAATCTTCCATCCCTCCAGGATCTGTACGCCTCCAGGACTCAAAGGAATGCAGGGAAGATCGTGGCTAATCCCACGCACCCCAGCAACAAACTAGTTCAGCCACTTAAACCTTTGGCAGGAGGCTGCGGTTCATTAGGACCAAAATCTCACGCCACAAGAACAGCTGCTTCCTATCCGTTATCAGCCCAAGTCACGTTTTGTGGAAGCAGGAGTACCCAGAGAGAACATGCAATGCACTGGTAGAACTTGCATACTACATGCAGAACGGCCCTTGGTGGTCCAAGGTAGAAAAGGTTTTTTAAAATGTGATCTTTTTTGTCTTTCTTTTCTTTTTTTTTTTTTGCTGGTTGAGTAAATCCATTTGTTTTTGACAAAGAAAAAGAAAAAAAAAAACGTTTGAATCTGTGAGATTTCTGGATTCAGCCAAAAAGTCATGCACCTGCTATCCATTTTTTTTCCAAGTTTGTTCGCAAATAATAAATCAAAAAAGGAACTGCTCTCATTTTTCATATTTTTTGTTAATTCAAAAAAAACTAAGATAAAATCAGTTGTTTCTAATCTTTCATTAAGGTAATAATTAAAAAAACAAATGAATGGCCAAGTAGACTGGCGACCTGTCCAGGGTGTACCCCGCCTTTGGCCCATTGACTGCTGGAGATAGGCACCAGCACCCCTCGCGATCCCACTCGGGACAAGCGAGGTCAGATAATGGATGGATGGATGGATGGATGGATGGATGGATGGATGGATGGATGGATGGATGGATGGATGGATAGATGGATGATCAAGTGATCCATGAAATTCAGGTTTGTGTTCTACATGGATTTAATGTCAGTAAGTTGCATCATCCTAGTTTTATAAAAATTCTTAACTTACTTCATGAGTATATGAAATTATTCCTTGAGACTAGGATTATGTAAGATTTCGTGCCATGTTTTCTTCTTTCAATCGTAGGCCTTTCACCTTCAAGCTGTCTGATGATTCGTACAGTATGTCCTTCCACTGTCTTCCTGCTGCCCAACAATCCATCCATATCTTGTACATGACTTCTAGAGATTTTATAGTAATGTGTCCTATTTTGTGGTCTTTATTGGAATAATAGTGTTGCCAGTCTGCAAGGGTTGATGGTTGAGGCTCCAGCTCCGGCTTTCAGTGTCATTGTGTCCTTGGGCAAGACACTTCACCTGCATTGTCTACTGATGGTAGTCACAAAATCCCTCTTGAATATAACGCTTCCATTGTTTGCGAGGTGGGACCCATTTAAACTAGACGCGCTTGACATCATCACATCACACCTGCCGTACAACACATGAACTTCCGACCCGAATTACATCAGATAAATTGGCTTGAGATTTATAGATGCATCCATGCTGAACTATTAAGGAATCAGTCAGATCATTAAACCATGTTTTAGCTGTTAAGTAAAAGGCTAATTTTCAATAAAAAAGATAATTTTCAATAAAAAAACGTAAAAAAATATCTTCTTAGATAAAAAAAATGTATAATTTTAAAACCTTTAAGTATGCAGGTGTTTCTGAATTACTTCAGCATATTTTTTTAATAAAATCAACATTGCTCAGAAATTATTTTTTCCCCTTTGTGTTCTGACAACTGGTTCCTGCTTTTTTCATGGTGTGTCACATATTCTTCTGATGTATTGTTCAATCCCTGGATCATGTTGTTCTGATCCTGAGCTGAATCCTGTTCATTTTCCCTGTGCTGTTTCAGACCTTCTGACATCTTGGTGGATAAAACCCTACAGTGTAGGTCGGAAATGAGGGTATGAACGGCAAAGGAGTGAACTAACCCGTAGGCCTCCTGCCAGTACTTTACCAATTCAATTCAATTCAATTCAGTTTATTTATATAGCGCCAAATTCACAACACATGTCATCTCAAGGCACTTTACAGTTCAACCAGATCATACAGTCAAATTGATACAAAGTTTTCTATCTAAGGAAAACCAGTTGATTGCATCGACTCATTGACTCAAATACAATCCCTCACACTAAGCATGCTTGCAGCGACAGTGGAGAGGAAAAACTCCCTTTTAACAGGAAGAAACCTCCAGCAGAACCAGGCTCAGTGTGAGCGGCCATCTGCCGAGGCCGACTTGGGTTCAAGGAGACAGAAGCAGAGATACAAAAAGCAGCTGTAAAAGGCGGCCCCGTCCAGGAAACACACAGCCAGGCAGACGAGCTCCGAGCCAGCTCCCATGTTAGAGGATGAAGAGAGCACATCCACCCAGCCACGGCCAGAGAAACAGGACCACACTGGAAAACAGGCCGATCTCCAACATCTATAAACAAGGGTGTTGATGGAAGCAGCACAGCTGATGTTTCTTTCCTGGGTGACATCACAGCCAAACAGGAACAGACGAGGCAAAGCTACTCTGAGGAAAAGCAGAGAGAGCAGAAGGTTAGAGATTGAACTAACAGATTCTGCAGAGTAGGAGAATAGAGATAGAATTAAGCAGAATGATGAAATGGGGGTCCCTATGTCCTCCAAAAGTCTAAGCCTATAGCAGCATAACTTTAAAGACAGCTCAGGATAACCTGAGCCACCCTAACTATAAGCTTTATCAAAAAGGAAAGTTTTAAGCCTAGCCTTAAAAGTAGACAGGGTGTCTGCCTCACGGACTAAAACTGGTAGTTGGTTCCACAGGAGAGGAGCCTGATAACTAAAAGATCTGCCTCCCATTCTACTTTTAGAAATTCTAGGAACCACTAGTAAACCTGCAGATTGAGAGCGAAGTGCTCTGTTAGGAACATAAGGAACAATCAGATCTCTGATATCAGATGGAGCTTGGCCATTTAAGGCTTTATATGTGAGAAGGAGGATTTTAAATTCTATTCTTGATTTAACAGGAAGCCAATGAAGAGAAGCCAGGATAGGAGAGATATGATCTCTCTTTTTAATTTTCATCAGAACTCTGGCTGCAGCATTTTGGATCAGATGAAGGCTTTTAACTACAGTTTGTGGACTTCCTGATAGTAAAGAATTACAATAGTCCAGCCTTGAAGTAACAAATGCATGGACTAGTTTCTCAGCATCACCCCTGGACAGGAGATTTCTAATTTTTGCAATGTTCCTCAGATGAAAGAAGGAAATTCTAGAAACCTCTTTGATCTGGGATTTAAATGACAGGTCCTGATCAAAAATAACACCAAGATTTTTTACTTTATTATCTGAAATCAGTTTAATCCCATCCAAATGAAGTGACTGGCTAATCAGCTTCTTTTTCAGAGACTCTGGTCCAAAGACTATAACTTCTGTTTTGTCTGCATTCAGAAGGAGAAAGTTAAGAGTCATCCAGGTTTTTATGTCTTCAAGACATGCCTGTAATCTATGTAATGGGTTACCACTGAGATTATATTTTAGATGATTTGCTGTAGAACATCCTGTTTGTTTTCCTAGCTAGTTTATTTCTGCACAGAGTAATCGGAGCCACTAGCTGTTGGTTGGCAGGTTTTTCCTCCATTGCTTCATTGCTGTTTTGTTTTTTTCTGTCTGGTCTAGTTCTGCTCAAAACTTGAGGGAGTCTCAGGAGAAGATAGGCAAGGTACAGAACTGGGTTTTAATAATTTCAAGTTTAAACCAGACAGCAAAAAGTGTTCCAACTGTATTAGTTATTCTGCTATATATATATATAAATTACTCCATGCAGCTTTTAATATTACGGCTGTTTTTTCTTCTTGTCAAAAAAGAGAAATGCCCTTAGTGGTGGAATGGTTCTCCAAAGCACCAAACTCTCCTGTGAAGAACCAGTCTTTGTCAATCTGTGCTTTAACCAGTGCTTCTCTGTGTGCAGTTAGATTGGTAGTAATCTAAACAGTGTCCGCCTGTGTGTGTGTGTGTGTGTTTGGATGTTTCTGTGTTTGCTTGTATCATAACTTCCCGTAATTCTAGGTAACACCTGGGACCCTGCTATTGCCAGATGATCCCTGAGTCTTAAAATGAAATGCACACACACCAGTGTTTGGCGCAGATATCCTTAATGCTACAATGACACAAACTTTGATTTATGCACCCAGAGAACCAAAGCCTGTTGACAGACACAGGCTACAGTTCAGAGGCAGGTAGTCTGCTTGCCTGCCATGCCAAGTAGAGGATTACAGTGCAAATCAGAGGCTTATCTGCAGAGAGTATAATGTAAAAACAGACAACAGACGATGAGGGTAATCTAGTTACACATTAGGAGGGATGGTCAGCACTCCACCATCAGAGGAAGTGACATGAAGACTCCAAAAGTTTATTCCTACGGAGGTTATTAATTGCATATGGGATGTGACAGAAGGTGGGCTACTTCAAATCAGAGTAAACTATTTAATTATTAAATAAGGTTTTATACAGTAGCCCAGCAAAGCCTTGTTTTTGTTTAGAAAACATGCAAATTGAAACAGATAAACAGATCCACCTTTTCGGAATGCCTGTGCAGGGGAACAGAAGATCTCGCCTGTTCAGCCAGACCAGCAATTCCGTTTAATGAACCCCTTTCAGACACATAGACAGGTATGGGGCATTGCAGACAAACAAAAGAAGCCAAACGACCCCCATTCCAAAGGGGTGGACCCGTTCATACATTTCAGTTTGCATGTTTTCTAAACAAAAACAAGGCTACTGTATAAAGCCCGGAACTCAACGCTATTTCTGACATTTTGAATTGAAAAAGCTTCCTGGATGGGCAGAGAAATGTCTTCAAACTTGGAAACAAAGTCCAGCAGATTGTTTTTTTTTTTGGAATATTCTCAAATTTACACAAGAGTATGAACCCTAATGGTTTCAGGAATCTTGAAAATGCTTCATCCAATTCTTACCAATTTGGGGGGCACATTCATGACTCTCAAAGAATAGACCATATTGGTGTATGATGAACACACAATCAACTCAAAAACAGGTTCTTTTTGTAACATATTTTTTGATAGTGAGTAGAAAGTCTCACTAACCCGTCCTCTTTTGCAATCAGGGCAAATTCCCTCTAAATCAGTCTTTCTACGAATATGATTCAGTTGATGGCATTATGACGACCTCGGATGATGGCTTGATGTTTTCTACTTGGCTAACTGCATAGCTGGTGGGCCCGTGAACAGCTTTGATGATATTAGCAGCCTTAAGTCAAGCCTGTGAGGAAAGGGACCACCACAGACACACAGACACACATTCATGATCATGTTGAGTGAGTTTATGAGGTTATTGTTTCCTTTCCTCCATGTCATGTATCAACTCAGAAGAATCCACTCGACACCTGCAGATGTGGAGATGTTAGGTCACACAGGGGTCAAACTTACCAGAGAGGAACATCGTTGCATGCAACTTGTCTTTAGGAAAAGCCATAAAGGATGAAGAAAGAAATAAACTCTTGATTTTGATAGGAAATCAGACAGCTGTAAGTTAATTAGAAAAAAATAACAAAGCATAATTTTTTATTTAATTTTTTTGTCAAAGTGACCATTTTTTAGTTATACTGTATCTTTAATTAGGTACTAAGTTTGCATTCAGTGCTTTATTCCAAAAGTCCCTTTAACATGTTGGTTTTATGGTAGTTTTTTTATTTACTATCATGACTCTTACAGCTGTTATTCCCCCACTGTATTTCTCTCTCAATTATATTTTCTATTCATGTGAAGAGTTAGAAGTACAGTCAGGAAACATCAGGAGCGAGAGAATGAAACAAAGGTCATAAAACATTTAAGTCCTCAGTTATGTCAGCATTTATTAGAGCACTGAGGCTGGGGCCACCTAAATGGGACAGTGGCCCCAGCAGATTCCAGGGGCCACGTGCTAAATATGGAACAACAGATATCTGTCAAATGAGGGATTATTTTAATTTCAATTCAACCAGCAAAGATATAGAAGAATGGGAAACATTCAGATGCATAAAAACTAGGAGGAAGATAATGCAAGTTTTTTTTTTGTTAAAATAAAAAAAAGAAATATCCGACTCTGAACTGTGTTTGCAGTTTCTTTCAACCCAACTCTTGAATGAACTCCAATATGAAATGGTGTGTGTGTCTTTTTCTGTCTGCATCTTCATGAAAATATTGTCCAACCTACTGCTGTGATGCTGCATTTTAAACAGGAGTACCATCAATAAGTAATGGCATTCCAGCAAACGGTATAATGAAGATATGACTGGTAGACGACACACATCAACACACACAGGCAGAGGAAAAAATTAGCTTCTAAAGCTGCCAGGCGCGCATTATAAAGGCTGCTTGTTAAAAGTAGATAACTTGTGGACCTGGTTGTTACAGTAAGGGTGTTCTTGTTTGTGCAGATTCCTGTCACCATCATTTTAGTCCCCATAATGAAAGGTGACACCCTTTGAGAACAGGCTCCCACAGAAAAACAGAAGGGGAGGAACAGAGAGGGAGGGGGGAGGGATTCAGACTGTCAGTCAGACTGTAGGAAGGAGCATCCAGACAGAAATTGACATTTCAACATGTCAGAAGTTTTCCAGTTTTTCAGTGAAAATCATTCAGTTTAATATCTTACCGCATTCTGAAATTAAGATAAGAGCTAAAACAGACTTCCTAAAATCAATTTATAGACTAAAATATATTCTGAGCATTCCCATAAAAGAGAAAACAATTGAACTGGTGGCTTTATTTCTATAATAGAAATCAAATATTCTTCAGAAAGTTCTTCTCAGATCTGTTGTAGAGGTTCCAATAAATTCTGCAATCCTTCTTTCCACTTCATCCTAAACCAAAAAAATCGCTTATCATTATCCACTACTCCTTTTATTTAACAAGATTGCACTGGCTGCAGACTTGCAGACCCTTGTCATGAACTTGTGGCTTATCAGTTACATTGATATAAATAAAGTAATAACACTCCATTGAGATGCATTTATTTGATTCATTCTCCTCTTGCTCTCATTCGTATTCTGGCTCAAATGGCTAAATGGACAAATTTTCCATTGTTCACATCTATTTAACAACAAAAGTTGTTTGAAATAAATAGTTCCTGGTTTACTAGATATCCCTGCAATGAACTGGCGACCTGTCCAGGGTGGACCGGCTTCTCACTCATAGACAGCTGGAAATAGGCACCAGCACCCCTCGTGACCCTGCTTGGGATAAGCGTGATGATAAATAGATGGATGTGCTGCAAGACAATCGTCTAGCAGCAATCGTCTGGAGATAAACTACAAAAAAGGTTGAACGATGGAGTGTAATGCCTTTGAGCCTGAGAGGGACAGGCTGTTCAGGTCCTCCTTGGTTTTCCTAAGACCACAGCAGACAAGTTGCTCTAAGACACACCTCATAACAGAAGCTTGTGGAGCAACAATAATAAGGAACAGAATAGTTGCAGTCCCACTTTACTAAAACTGAATTATTGAAGTGGATTGAAGGGAAGGGTTTCAAAGGATATGACTGATTTAAACAACATCAGTTTAATCATCTATAGGTACTGTACAGTAGTAGCCATTTAAATTTTTTCCCACTTTCCTTGATGGGTCATTGGCTGGTCCTTGGCCTGTCCTTGGCTCTTCCTTGGCTGGTCTTTGGCTGGCCCTTAACTGTTCATTGGCTGGTCCTTGGTTGGTCTTTGGCCTGTCCTAGGCTCTTCCTTGGTTGGTCTTTGCCTGACCCTTAACTGTTCATTGGCTGGTCCTTGGTTGGTCCTTGGCCTGTCCTTGGCTCTTCCTTGGTTGGTCTTTGGCTGACCCTTAACTGTTCATTGGCTGGTCCTTGGTTGGTCCTTGGCTCTTCCTTGGTTGGTCTTTGGCTGGCCCTTAACTGTTCATTGGCTGGTCCTTGGTTGGTCCTTGGCCTGTCCTTGGCTCTTCCTTGGTTGGTCTTTGGCTGACCCTTAACTGTTCATTGGCTGGTCCTTGGCTCTTCCTTGGTTGGTCTTTGGCTGGCCCTTAACTGTTCATTGGCTGGTCCTTGGTTGGTCCTTGACCTGTCCTTGGCTCTTCCTTGGTTGGTCTTTGGCTGACCCTTAACTGTTCATTGGCTGGTCCTTGGTTGGTCCTTGGCTCTTCCTTGGTTGGTCTTTGGCTGGCCCTTAACTGTTCATTGGCTGGTCCTTGGCCTGTCCTTGGCTCTTCCTTGGTTGGTCTTTGGCTGACCCTTAACTGTTCATTGGCTGGTCCTTGGTTGGTCCTTGGCTCTTCCTTGGTTGGTCTTTGGCTGGCCCTTAACTGTTTATTGGCTGGTCCTTGGTTGGTCCTTGGTTGGTCTTTGACTGGTCTTTGGTTTGTCCATGGCTGGCCCCTTGCTGTTAATTGGTTGGTCCTTGGCTGGTCTTTGGCTGGTCTTTGGTTAGTCCATGGCTGGCCCCTGGCCGTTAATTGGTTGGTCCTTGGCTGGTCCTTGGCTGTTAATTGGCTGATCCTTAACTGGTCCTTGGCTGTTCCTTGACTGGTCCTTGGTTGGTCCTTGGCTGGCCCTTGGTTGGTCCTTGGCTGTTCCTTGGTTGGTCCTTGGCTGATCCTTGGCTAGTCCTTGGTTGGTCCTTGGCTGGCCCTTGGCTGTTAATTGGCTAGTCCTTAACTGGTCCTTGGCTGTTCCTTGACTGATCCTTGGTTGGTACTTGGCTGGTCCCCTACAATTCCTTTTTAAACATCAATCTTTGTACTAAAATATTCTCTCTGTCGTCATTTGTGGACATTAAGATCTAAAGAGAAGCACCATCTCCTGGTCAGACCCTGTAATTCAGTGAAAGGAAGGAGTCAGAGCGAAAAAATATTGCACCAAAAAGAAGGAGGGGTCACTTCAGTGGCTGAAAGTTGGAGGGGATTTTGCTGTGAGTTTCAGTGGGCTGCCATTTGGCTGGTGTTTGACTGGGAAGGGCCATTTTAATGGCTGCTGCTGTATATAACACCAATGTATGTAATCTCAAGGCTCTTTAAATTCAGTCAAATCATCCATAAAGAGTGGTTCCTTCTATCTAACAAAACCAAGCTGATTGCATCCAGTCATTACTTTTAGCATTTGCTTCTCCTGATGAGCATGTAGTGACAGTGAAGTGATGTTTGCATTGTCTTGGTAACTTTTTAGCAATCCCTCATGTAGGGCAATATATGCAGCAAAGTGGAGAAGCAAGCGCATTTTGATAAAAAGAATTCTACAGCAGAACCAGGCTCAGTATGAGTTGCCTTTCGCCCTGGTACACTGGACATCCAATTCAACTCAGTTTATTTCTATAGCATCAATTTACAATGCACATAATCGCAAGGCACTTTACAGTCTGATTTGTTTTCTATCTAAGGAAAACCAGCTGATTGCATCGACCCATTGACTCGAAGTCAATCCTTCATGCTAATCATGCTTGTTGTGACAGTGGAGAGGAAAAACTCCTTTTTAACAGGAAGGAACCTCGAGCAGAACTAGGCTTAGTGTGAGCATCCATTTGCGGAGGCCGACTGGGGTTGAAGGAGACAGAAACAGACATAGAAAAAGAAGCATAGATACAAAAGGCAATTTCCCTGTCCAGGACACAAACAGCCAGGCAGACGAGCTCCGAGCCAGCCCCCATGTCAGAGGATGAAGAGAGCACATCCAGCCAGTCTCAGTCGGAGAAACAGGACTAGACTGAAAAACAATCCAAGCTCGTTATTAACCTGTAAACATGAGTTTATGTTTAAAACACTTCAAGTGATCTAATTAAAGAAGATGGCAGTTGCAAGGTGTGTTTCCCCATGTTGCCAAAGATAGAGTGGAAACTGCTACTCTACAGAACATTTTATTTAACTATATGATCTTCTTCTTCTTACAATGTGATACAAAGCTTTCTTTTGCTTTTCTGTTTAAACTGTTGTCTAAATCTTTTATCATGATGTTAAACACTGACAGTTACAAACAGAAGTATCTTAGTTTGCTGAGAATAATTGTCCCTGTTTTGAAAGACAGTCACAAACTGATTTCTTATTTCTCTTGTACTCCTGCTGTTTAAAATCACATGAGTTTTTGATAGTATAATATTTCCTTGTGACTATCATCAAACGTTCAGATATGGGGGGAGTATGTCTGTAGAGTGTTAAAAAGCTGTGCAGTATTGAGTCTAAATGTCTCTGATACTCAATGGTGAAGGTTTGTTGTCAATCACCTAGAATATGATAAAAATATGTCTGTAATAAAACATTCACTAAACTACTGTATGAGCAGATATTTATAAGCTAAGTGAATCAGATATAAGAAGCAAATTCATTATCTTGTGTTCCCATTAGTAAAAATTTTGATTGTTTTCTTCAGGAGGTTGGAAATAAGTAGAGACAAGTATGTAGGAACAATCCCAACTGGTATGACACCCTGATACTGGGAGCCACATACAATGGACACTTCCAGTAGGGAAGCTAGACAGTGTTTCCAATAGGGACAAAAAATAACTTGAAGCATGAAAAGAAGTAAGGGTACGTTTGACATAGGGCTGCAACTTACGGTTATTGTGCAGATCGATTAATCAGTAGATTTTTTTTTCCGATTAATAATAGATTCCTTATAGAAGATTTTTAAAATGAAATTAAACCAGGTAAAACAAACTTTTCAACTTGTGACGTTCTGGAAAGTTCTAATGGGTAACATATTTATACATTCCCTTATAATTCTATTGACATTACCCCCATTATGACAATGGAGCACAATCTTTTTTTCTTTTTTTTTTATAGTTGCCAGTTTATTCCAGTCTTTACTATAATTCAATTCAGTTTATTTCTATAGCGCCAATTCACAACACATGTCATCTCAAGGCACTTTACAGTTCACCAGATCATCCAGTCACATTGATTCAAAGTTTTCTATCTAAGGAAAGCCAGCTGATTGCATCGACTCATTGACTCTGCAGCAATCCCTCACACTAAGCATGCTTGTAGCGACAGTGGAGAGGAAAAACTCCCTTTGAACAGGAAGAAACTTCCAGCAGAACCAGGCTCAGTGTGAGCGGCCATCTGCTGAGGCCGACTGGGGTTCAAGGAGACAGAAGCAGACATAGAAAAAGAAGCATAGATACAAAAAGCAACTGTCAACCAGCTCCACAGGCGGCCCTGTCCAGGAAACACACAGCCAGGCAGACGAGCTCCGAGCCAGCTCCCATGTCAGACAATGAAGAGAGCACCTCCAGTTATTCACAGTCAGAGAAACAGGTCTACACTGAAAAACAGGCCAAGCTCCAACATCTAGAAACAAAGGTGTTGATGGCAGCAGCACAGCTGATATTTCTCTCCAGGATGGAGTCACAGCCAAACAGGAACAGACCAGATGAAGCTACTATGAGGAAAAGCAGAGAGAGCAGAACGTTAGAGATTGAACTAATAGATTCTGCAGAGTGGGAGAATAGAGATAGAATGAAGCAGAATGATGAAAAAGTTGTCCCTATGTCCTCCAGCAGTCTAAAGGTTGATTTATAGTCAGAAACCAGGTTTTCTGCCTGTGTTTCGCAGTTAACGCAGGTGTGTCCCCCGCCTCTTCTGCAGACACGCTGCTGCACCTCTCCCTAATTGTAAGTGACCTCAGACAGTGCCGCAGAAAGCAGGCCTCTGATTGGTCAAATCTAAATCCGCTCTGCACTATGCGTGTTTCCTGTTTGGTACCTTAAAGCTGAAGTCTGTAAGTTTTTAAACTGTCCCTATGCCCACACAGCAGTACATGTGATATGTAACCTGTGAAAAAAACTGCTTCAATTGGTCCCGCATACTGCCTGTATTTCAATCTGGAAAGAATAATTCGGGACGAGTGAAAACAACCAATCACAGCCAGAGGAGCGTCTGATGGAGTGTCAATCACAGCTCACAGACGCTGAATCCCCCCCCCCCCTCACCGCTTAACCTGCTGCTGCATGGAAGTCATGGCGGAGCGACAGCCACCAGCGAAAGAGAAACTGCCCTTACTGCCCTTGCTGACAACTGCTTACACGGCAAACTTCGGTTTAACCAGCATCTTATATCTAGCTGCTTGGAGGTGAGTGTTATCGCTCTTCCCGGTTCACACTCCATGCCGCGTACGCTGCTTGGACGCTTCTGGTCACATGCGGTAGCCGCACAGGTGGTGTGAGAGGGGTGGGGCATGAGTGAAGCAGAGAGGGTGGGGGAGTGGCGTGAAACCTGTTTTTCTTCAAATTTTCAGTCGAAGTCTGCTCTCTTCTCAATGTTACAGACTGCAGCTTTAATGGCTTGTTTTGTTTGTCGGACAGCCATTGTGGAAAACTACTTGTGAAGATGGACCAGCTAGAAGGTGCACAACAACGCTGTGACCTATTTTCCACCTGGATCCCAGCTCTTTTTTGTCCGCATGTCTCTCTGTTGTCTCAGAAACATGCCCCTTGCGCTTTCCCATTTCCTCACCGCCTCGGCGGTATCTAGACCAGCTATTTCGTGATTGTTCCTCTTGTGTTGTGGTGTGGAATAATATAGAACACACCACGCTTTAATATTGGGCATAAATCAAAAATATCTGCGACAAGCTCACTGCGACACACTGCTGCAGGAGGATAACCAGTATAACCAGCTCTGGAGCCTGTTGCTGCATAACTATAGAGATAGCTCTGGATAACCTGAGCCACTCTAACTAGAAGCTTTATCAAAAAGGAAAGTTTTAAGCCTAGCCTTAAAAGTAGACAGGGTGTCTGCCTCACGGACTAAAACTGGTAGTTGGTTCCACAGGAGAGGAGCCTGATAACTAAAAGATCTGCCTCCCATTCTACTTTTAGAAATTCTAGGAACCACTAGTAAACCATAATAAAGCTTTAAAGCTCCAAGTTAAGGTTTATCCCGATTCCACTGATAATGCTTTACATGTTTCTTCAGTGGATCTGTCTTTGGAAAATATATCTATGCTCTGTCCTGGACTGACCAAGCTAGAGTCCAAACTCGAATCTCTCCCTCCGGAGAGATTTGAAAATGGCTGTACATCCATCTCTCATCAAACCTGATGGAGCTTCAGGTTTTCTGCATTGAAGAATGGTGCAAGCCAAAAGGCAGATGGGCTAAACTTGTGGTATGATTTAAAAAAACCACAAGCATGGAGTGTAAATTCTTGCGTAAATTAAAAAAAAAAAAAACTTTTTTCATGGGATTTTCTGCAGAATTCTGAGGGAAGACAATCATTTAATACCATTATAATAAGGCTGTAACAGAACTAAATGTGGAAAATTGCAACACCATTGATACCTTCAGAAAAACTAAAAAAACAGACCATTTCAAGAATCTGAATTAAGATTTTTAAGAGGCATATATCCTAAATCTGTCTGTTGCCCGACTTCAAAGTGGTTGCTCATGCTCAGCTTTTCAATGAGATTAAATAAAAAATATGTGCAAAAACAGACTGAGGCAAGATTTCTGCATAGTGATGTTAAAGATTCATTTTTAGTCATCACAGATGCTTAGCAGCTTTTGCCACCAAGGGTGGAACAATCAGGGGATTTTTCCCTCAATCAATAAAATTATCATTTCAAAAATTTGTTTTTCATTTTTTCAGTTTATGTTTGTTTGATATTAAAATTTGTTTGATGTTCTATACGTTTATGACTGGGGGAGAGGATGCTGAAGTCTACTGTTGAATTGGGACAATCAGTGTTACGTTTAGAAAAACAAAGTAAACACTGCTTTGTCTTTGTTTGAATTTGAAAATTCTTCTGCTTTTTATTCAAAGCAACACTGTGTAACTTACAGCCAATAGAGACGGTAGGCCTGTAAGGTTTAATGACAGCTGGAAACATTGTGCTGTCATGAAATAAACAGTCTCCCTCTGGATTTTGGATTTTGATAGCAGACTACTTTTGACCAGCAGATTAAGAAGTGCTGAAGTTTTATTTTATTTTTTATTTTTTTAAAGACTAGGCCACATTCACCCCTCCAAAATAAATCCTTGAACTTGGGTCAAACGTTATGCTGTGTTGCTTTAATGAATAGCATCCTTTTCAAGGGCAGTAGCAGATATGCTGTAGGGATCGTTTACTCAACTTTAATTATTTACTTTTATTTGGATTCAAAACTAAGAACTGCTTTAATCTATCTAAAAACTAGACTATATATGGTATGTACTTATATAGCACCTTTATTCAAGTCAGGTAACTTGACCAAAGCGCTTTACACTACATTCATTCACCCATTCACGCACACACTGATGGTGGTGAGCTACATTGTAGCCACAGCTGCCCACTGTCAGAAGCGGGGCTGCCGTACACTGGCGCCACCGGGCCCTCTGACCACCATCAGTAGACAATGCAGGTGAAGTGTCTTGCCCAAGGACACAACGACACTGAAAGTCAAAGTCGGGGCTTGAACCGTCAACCCTTCGAATTCAGGGCAAACTCCTACATCCAACGCCACTGTCGTCCCCATATCTTACAAATACCTACAACATAGTTATATAATCAAATATCATCAATTGTAATAAATGATGCTAAAATGAAATAGTTTTCAGGGTTTGGAAACAACACTTTGAATCAAAAATGACAATAAACATTGCCTAAGTCTAAGTCATTGAATCCACACTGATCCATCTGATCCAACTTTCTATTCAATTCTCGCCTCACTCGGTACTAAAGCAAATGCAACAAAAACAAAATATCTGGCACCTGGCTGCTGGTATGGCATTGACTTTGTTTATAGAATCATAAAAACTGACTCACCCAACCTTAGTGAAGACCTCAACTTCGGTGTCTCTGGTAAAATGTTTATAGCTTTCCTCAAGAACAAGACTCACACCCAAACTCATCCACTGGTGGGAGGAACTTCCCCCTGACCAGGAGACGGCAAACAAAGCTTTTCCAGTTGAGATTCATGGACCCAGACTTGGAGGAGAGTCCGACATCCCTGCCATGTCCCACCCAGCTGCAAACTGCTACTATAGATCTTGGCAGGGCGGGAACCATCAGAACCATGTCATCTGCAAAAAGCAGAAACACAATCCACCATCCCTAAACCAGACCCCTCCAGAACTTGGATATACACAGAAATCAGTGAAAGAAGGCAGCCCCGCTGGAGTCCAGCATGAATCAGAAACAGGCCTCATTCAATGGCAGCTATGTGAACCAAACTCCTGCTCCACTTGCACATCGACCAGATGGCCCAAGACAACATAGCCTGCGGGAAGTACGGAAATCCCACCACCATGTGGTGACCATTCAAAAGGAGATCAGAGCACTGAAATCCATCAAAGATAAAACACATGAGAACAAACTAAAAAAGTTTAAAGTTGACTAATTAGAAACTACCTTTCTATTGCAACTTTTTACAGCTACCGTTTTTTCTACAATTCTACAGTTCATAAAAGTCATAAAAGTTTGACTTTCAGTCAAAGAAAAGAGAATAAGCAGTAAAAAAAAAACGTTTAAAATGTGTGTACATTTATAAATTATTGTTGGCAAGAATTTTTACATATCAATGACTTTTACTGATCAATTATGGAATATTACACAAAGCAAAGTCTGACACGTACTCACAACAAATCTGAGTGCTTGGTTTAGGGCAGGGATGTCAAAGTCAAATACAACGAGGGCCAAAAAAACTAATTTGCTACATGCCGAGGGCTGGACTGGTTAATTGTTGTTGTTTTTTTTTTGTTGTTTTTTTTAACAAAATATGAATATCAATATTATTGATAAAGTTTTATTATATTAATAATAAAGATAAATACATTAATAAAGTGCATGCATTGTAAATTATATTTGGATTGATTTGGTTTTTGATTTTGACACACCTGCGCGTAACTGCTGTGCGCAGGTGTGTATAAAAGGAGCCTGGATGGAGGGAGGGGCAGAGCTGATCCTGCAGGTGATAGAGACGGACACGCTACTGAGCGAGGGGCAGGTAGGATCAGCACGCTGCAGCAGTTTCGGAGCGCAGTTAGTGCATTCCGCCACCTAAGACAACTGACTTCAGCTCAGCTTGGATTGTTAAAGATGGAAAGGTAAAAACCAAAACAATCCAAACATGCAAAGCACAACAAAAAAATGTAAATAAAAAACAAACACAATCCTGTTTTCCCCTGGTAATTTAGTGTTGGTGCGTGCAGCACAACCGCACCAACACTACATTCCCCACAATCCAACGGTAGCCCGCGAAGTAAAGGCTACGCGCACAAGTAGCCTTGGCCTGTGGGCCAGTTCTAATGGTGATTAAATATCCAGGGGGGGGCATGGATAAACAACCCGACCCGAGGGCCTTGACTTTGACATATGTGGTTCAGGGTATAAAAAAAAAGGAAAAGTAGCTTGAGGCTGAGGATTAAACCTCTACTTTCTTTATGTGTAGAGAAATACACTCTGGCCTAACACCTTTTAATCTACTGTTCCACATGTACATTGCAGCTCCTGCTTTGCTCATACACTACATATAGGAAACATCATGTGTGTACACACATGGCGAGAGATACAGCTGACCTCCTTCTCTGATTCTATCTCTTGCTTGAACATGTGTGTACACACATGTGTAAGCAAACTCCAGTATGGCACCCCGTGAGGGTCAAACTATAGGGGGTTTGTTCCAATTAGTGCAGCCAAGGTGTTGGAAAAGGCACACAGAAGAATCAGATAACAGTAGCTGGGAACACACTGAGCCAGAATGCTTGATAATAGCTAACTAGCTTACTTCACAGCCACAGCAAGACTTTTACCAAAAAAAAAAAAAAAAACACTTTAATCCAAAAGAAAAATTACATTACATTAAACACTTGTCTAATTGAACAGCTGTCAAAATTAGAGTCACAACAGTAACACCGGTAATTACACCGGTAAAATGTTTACCAATATAGAAATGTTATACATGGTTGGAAAGCTTGGATTCTCCACAATTAAACCACCTGGTTTATTTTATGGACACTGTGAGCTCCAAAGCACAATTAACACAGATAGAGCAGCATGTCAAAATATAAACATGACAAAGCAGCCACAACAAGCAAGCATGTCTTTATTACTGCTGTTAAAAAAAAAAGACCTATTATTTTCAAGGGTAAAAAAAAACAACTTTGAGTCATGTTTGAACTGATGCAGCTTGGGCTGTGTTTTACTCACCCAATTTTCATATACATATTCAGAAACTAGAAGGTGTTTGCTTTCAAATAATGTGTCACACATGTACTGTAATTCGGGTGTGCAGTTCCTAAGTTATTTGCTTTTCCATTTGGGTATGCAAATAGATAAGAATTTCCCAAAATGAGGTGGATGTTTTAATAAGTGAACTGGCGACACTTTGGTTTGAAAATGTCACAGACAGACTATCAAACACTCTTACAACCAAAGACTTATTGTACATATGAAGCATTGTCAAAGAGGTCTGATTAAGAGTCCTCTTACTATCAGCCATGTTTCTATACACCACAGCTGCCTCTTTTATCATCCTCCTCTACCTCTGTATGCTGTGAAAAAAAGAACAACATTAGTGATGCCATCCTGCCATGGCTGGCATGTTTCTCTGTTGAATCTTAGCAACCAGTTTTCATACTGGCAGCAAATGATATGAAGTCTGGCCTGTGAAGGAGTCATACTGTGCTACAATGAAATCTTTTTTTTATTTTATTAAAATAACACTATAGACTAATATAATACTGTAAAACAGGTCCTGTATTTTATTTTTTTCTTTGTTTTGCCTGTGTAGATGCTCAGCCATATGGGTAATGGCCACAATATAACAATAGTCTGGTTGCTTTTCAATTCAAACATTTGCTGTGTTGTGTTTTTTATTTTTATTGTGTGGCACTGCTTGAATTTATTTTGAAGGGGATCTCATGGCAATTGTGGAAGAGAAAAATGAACTTTGGATGTGGGCTAAAGCCTGAGATGTGTCAAGGATTAGGTATGCATACATTGGTCACACACTCTACGACTCTGATTTCTCCCTTCACCCTCTTCTTCCATTTTTGCCTCTTCGTTCTGAGGTATTCCTTCTTTAACTCTGCATCACTATATAACTTTTTTCTATGCTTCTTTTGGTATTCCCTGTTTCTTCTTATTCTCTCCTCCACAGATAGCTACTGCCTAGCCATAACTTCCTAAAATACATTAAGTCAAAGTTCAGTGTAATGACTATGAAATTGGGGGTAATTACGATAAATGTTAGATTTGGTTAAATGTTGCCATGCCATTTTATTTATTCATAGGAAATGCATAGCTCACAAGGGACATTGTATTCTATGTGCTATGTCGGTAGGTAGCAGATGCACCATGTGCATTCCAAATGACATAAGCCAAATGAACATGGCATAATAGTGAATTGAGAGAGAGGGATCTATATCGTAGGGTTGTACGATATAGAAAAAATATAGGGGGAATTGCATAAATAAAAATATTGAAAGAGGTTAATGGTAAATGGCATGTAGTTATATAGCCCCTTTATTCAAGTTAGGAGACTTGACCGAAGCGCTTTACACTACATTCATTCACCCATTCACTCACACACACTGATGGTGGTGAGCTACATTGTAGCCACAGCTGCTCACTGACAGAAGCGGGGCTGCCGTACACTGGCGCCACCGGGCCCTCTGACCACCATCAGTAGACAATGCAGGTGAAGTGTCTTGCCCAACGACACAACGACACTGAAAGTCGGAGTCGGGGCTTGAACCGTCAACCCTTCGATTTCAGGGCAAACTCCTACATCCAACGCCACTGTCGCCCCATGATCTGTAATGAAACATTACAGATCAACAATTATATTGTAGCCTCCATTGAGGACCATTTGTAGGTTTTTTCACTGTCAGCAGGCCACCGCCGGAGTGTACGTCACCACCGTCAGACAGAAAACCTGGCGGTGGTGACGTCTGACGGTGGTAACAAAAAACTACTCTTTCAAATGATATGCATGAGTTCTTCACATGTGCCGTCTTCTTTCTCCTCTGTTGCTAGCTACTTTAGACCTCTTCCTAAAAAGTCAAGATTTATGTCATAATTTAATCTAATATTTTTTATACAAAAGAGACGGTGTTGACATGTTATGGTTGTGACATTAGCAGTGTCCATAGATATTAACAAGTTTAAGAGAAAAGAGCAAACTTTCAGGAGCTTGACTGAACTTTAAGCATGCAGGAGAGCTGAAGATTTAAAAATGGGGTCCTCAGGAATGTAGTTGACCTTTTAGTTGCCTGATTTTATTGCTTTTTATAAATATCTGATGGTGGTGACAAATATGTGGGACACATTTTGAGCAATGAAAAAATAATAGTAAATATTGCTCAAAACTAACTGTTTGTAGTTTTAAATACATATTACAACATACTCTTTCATTTGGTAAAAATATTATTCAATTCAATTATTACTTTTTGTTTTTTAATCAAGTTGCAATCGGCCAGCATATAATCATTAAATTAATATAAAAAACAATAAATCTTTTTTAAAAACTTCACATATGTGCAAAGGAAACCCTGCTTATAACCTTGATTCTTGTTATTCATAAAAATGTTATTTATTTCCAACAGATTTAGCACTTTTCTTAGTGTGGCATGTTTTTGCCAAAATTTCAAAAATCTGTTAAAATTCTTCTCTCAGAGCAGAAAGCAACAAAATGTTTCTTGATTTGATGAACTGTTTCAGCATCAACCTTGTAGCTCATGTAAGTCGGTGCGTGCACAAGGGCTTTGTAAAAAAGATTTTTTTTGGTCATGCAGTCCTTCAGGCACAGCTGGCACCCAGCTGCAGCCTCAGGTGGATCAGGACAATATTCCAAAATAGCTGCAGAGGTTCCTGTTCGGGCCAGGCGCTCCTTCCTCTCGACGCCTTAAGGAACATCCTTCCCTTGATGTTCCTCCCTGATATCTGGGTCGGGTTGATCTCCCAGAAGCCCTCCAAATTTGTATTTTTCAGGAGGATTTTCTTTCCCTTGGCTGGTGTGAGTAGGGGAACGGTGGATGAAACGTACTGGACTTGGCAGCCGAATACCTTGTTGGTCCTGCAGTTATCCTTATGGTGTTTGGTGCTGCTGTCCTTCACTGGTTGCTTACTGAATTTGATGAGTACTGTGCAATTTTGCAGTTCGCTGACAAAAAGGTTTCTCTGTCATCCTTCCTCATCTTCATCCTCTTGTCTCTCCTGAGCTCCTGAAAATATCCTCTCCGAGCTGATGGACAGTGCAACATATGGTATACTTGTGGCTTCAGCAAGGAACCAAGTAGGGATGCTCAGATTCAGGGTACCTTTATGTGCTCTAGACTAATTTCCTTTTTATTATGTGTACTCTTTAGGTTTGGGAGCTTGGGAGATGTGAGGAATTAGCTACGGACAGTTGTGTGTGGCCTTTGCACTTGTTTTCTTGAGTTGAAATGGTTTTATATTCCACGGATCAAAAATGACCCATAAAAATGACAGTCTTTGCACCCTACTGGTGTCCAGCCCACATGGAAATATAAATAAAACCTAATTATCACTTCTTGTTGCGATTGTAACCTTTAAGGAAAAGTCTTTAAAGTTCAAGTTGGAAAAAGCTAGTTTGAGCTGCATTTTCTACAGCTAAATATGGTAGTTGGTCCTTTTTTGCCCCAGTAAAGACGGGCATACATTGTACAATGTTTCCAATAATTGTACTCAGCTATACTATGAAGCTGTAGGGCTTAAAAGTTCACAGCTCACGATGTATGTTCATATACTGTACAGGCCAACGCTCTGATGCGATCTACCTGCTCACACTGTATGTCCAAAAACCACATGTCAGACTTAGCGCAGAGAGATGGTGCTGGCCGGACTCAATCAGGAAGTAGAAGAACTCCCTTGTTTGCACATGTGCAGTGCTCAAAGTTATGGTAAATCGGCTCGTAGCTGTGCTTCAACAGCAGAATTTACCCAAAAACACCTCCCGACGCCCGGCTGAATTTAAAACATGTTTGATTTTCTCCCAACCTTACGATTCCTGATGGAGAGGTGGTCGTGAGAGGCTGATCACACCTCGTTACCCAATATATACTACACAACGCACAACCAGACTTAAAGTCGAGCCGATCGAAAAATTTCTCAAATTAACGGAGATTTGGCCCGAAAAGGGCAAAAACTCGTACACTGAATGCCCAGCTTAAGACTACACAAAGAATCAATAGAAACATGTACTTTGTACATTGTTCATTGTGAATGTACTTGCAATCTGACATCTACCATTGAAGCATTACTGTGAAACTTCCAATCTCCCCCAAGGTTCACCACCAATCACATTGTGAAGTGTGCAGATGACACCATGGTGGTGGGCCTCATCAGATTTATTTTTTGCTAATTAGCAGCTGATTTTGAAAATGAATATACTGACCTGATCAATTAAAGCTTTTATCTGCTGTTATTATATTAACAAGTTTGCTAGTAGTGGAAACAATTCTTGATCTTGTCAAGAAAATGATCTGGGATAGAAAGAAGAAGCCCGGTTAGTGGTGCTGTATATGAAAGCATAGAAATTATGAAGAAAGATGTTAAAATGGGAAAAGACCGGAGCAGGTTGGGTAGGTAGAGCCTAAAGTCGCCCACAGAACCCACTCGCACTCTTGAGATGCCTGGAATAAAGCAAAAAAACAACTCCATTACTTTTTTGGATGCCTTTTTTCCATTTTGTTTTCATTAGAAATAGTTTAACAGTTTTGAAATTTTACTGCCATAGAAAACACGTTATATATATATATATATTTTCTTGCAAATTTCTTAGTGTTATTATTAAAGAAAAAAGGGGAAAAAATGAAAGAAAATAAAGAGAAAGTAATGTACCAATGTGCAGGAGTCAGTCTGTGGACCGGGGTGTTGTATGGATAAACTGGAAGCTATGGGTGCCAGAGACTCTATGGCCTTGAATCCCAGTGCCATACCAGGAGGAAGCAATCTATAATTGGCACTGAATTAAAGCACCCAGCTGTCACAAAAAATACCCAGTAGGGAAGAAAAGGAACAAAACTGTGTGAATGCTTAGATTTCAAACCCAGTTTAGGGTTAGAGAGAGAGATTATTATGTCGCACCTGGAGTAGATGTTGCTGTTGTGTGTCGTAGTGAAAATATTTTCCCTATTTAATCATTTTTTGTTATATCAAACATTAATCCGTTTTTATACTTTTTAAAACTGTTGTTTTAATTATTGATATTAACCTAATAAAGTCAAATTACAGTTAAGTTAATTACAGTTAATTTACAAGAAATATTTATACACTCCGGAAAATAATAACAGGGAAATAAAGAAGAAAACTTAATATGAAAATAACAATAATACGCTGATGCATGGATTGATGAACCTAGAAGAAAGCGCTGCGGTTGTGATCATCTTGTGCAAATGTGACAATTGTTCGATGCACAGACTTTGTTTATTTGGACATTTGCACAGCTCAAAGCTGCATTTGTGTCAACATTTCCTTATTACACTCTAAACTAACTAGACAATTTAGTTGGTGAAGACATTGCTTAGCATTTTTCCATCCTAACGCTCTGTAGCACATCAGGATGAAGGCTTGGCTCCTAAATATGCACCCCCACCCCTGTGTGAAGGGATGCACGTGTGCGTGTGTGTGCGAACACTGGGTAGCCAAAGCCTCCCCACCGCGTTTCACCATAGGTGTGCAGATGAAAGCTCCACTGGCTAGTGGGCTGACACACACGTGAACACACACACACACACATAGAGAAGCAGAACGTTTGAAGTGGCACCCAGTAGCTGAGCTGAGTTGTGGCCGTAACCTCACTTTGACATCTGGGTAAAATCCCTCCAAGAAGAGCACACAGACTCCAACAAACTTGCTTGCATTTTCTCCTGCTTAAAGTATATAACCTTCACCATGCTCACAAAACGTGTGCTAGAATACGACTGCTTGTACGTTTTATTTGGGTCATTCAATCATATGTAGCTCAGGAATATGTAAAATACAAAGATACTATTTTTTCAATTTTATTTAACAAAAACTGGAAATGAATATGATGGAGGTTTAAAAGACTTGCAAATTATATCAAATCTCATTAAGTCAATATGTTGCTTTGGTATTAAATGTTAAAACATGCATATAGGTTAATTCAATTCAAAAATACTTTATTAAACCCATAGCATACTGGAAGCAAAGTGATGTTATTAACTGTAGGCAGGAAGAATCTCCTGCAACAGTCTGTCTCACAGCAGATATGGAGAAGACTCTGACTGAAGACACTGTTGTTGTTTGACCACTTGTCAAACTTCCTGTCCAGAGGTATTTCTGCATGGAGTTTGCATATCCTCCCAGAGCATGCATGGGTTCTCTCCGGGTACTCCGGCTTCCTCCCACAGTCTAAAAACATGAATGTTAGGTTCACTGGCTTCTCTAAATTCTCCTTAAGTGTGAGTGTGCATGGTTGTATGTCCCTGTGTGTCTCTGAGTTGCCTCACAATAAACTGGTGACCTGTCCAGGATGATCCCGCCTCTCACCTATAGACTGCAGAAGATAGACACAAGCCAGACCATTACCCTGACAAAGACTAGGCAGGAGAAAATGGATGAAAGCGGAAGAAGATGGATGGATGGATGGATGGATGGATGGATGGATGGATGGATGGATGGATGGATGGATGGATGGATGGATGGACGAGTAGTCTTTGTAAATCATTATCATCAAGAGCAATTCCCAGTTTAGAGGTGCCTTTTATAGAAAACTTTTATTGTCATTTTATATACACAGTGTATACAAAATGAAATTTCATGTAGTACTGCTTTCACACAATAAATATCATCTTACAGGAAACACTGAAGGACCTCTGCTTCTTCAAAGAGAACAGTTTGTTTAGTGCCTTTTTGAAGATGGCTTCAAGGTTATGTTTCTACAACCATCTCCTTTGTTTTATTAAAATTCAGGATCAGATTAATGTTTCTACAAAATGCCACCAAGTAGACCTCCATCTCTCTGTGCTCCATCTATGATGTTCCCAATGACTGCAGAGTCATCCTAGTATTCCTGCAGATGGCAGGAGTCTGTCTGGTCCTGGGAGTCAGAGGTGATAGAGGGAAAAAGGAATGGAGAGAGTACCGCCCCCTGTGGTGCTCCTGTGCAGCTGGATCAGACAGCTGAGCCTCCAGTCTAATAAGCTGTCTTTGATCCAGGTGGTTGTTGATGCCTCCACCTGAGTCTGCTGGGGTGTCTGATGAAGTAAATCAGGCTGATAAAACGTTTACATTTTATCAATGCTGCACTTTAAGAAATGAAAATGACTTGAGCGCTGCACTGAACGAAATTTCGTTTTGTATACACCCTGTGTGTATAAAACGACAATAAAGTTTGTCTAAGTTTAAGTGAATCATCATAAATATTCTGGAGAAATCAGAGAACATGATCCTCACAGGGTTTTTTGAAGCAGGCGTTGGATGGCATATAGCAGATTTCTGTATTAGTCTGCTAAAAAAAAGTTGTTTCAGGATCTCACTCAAATTAAATCATGCATCTGTTGGATCTGTTATTCAAAACATGAAACAATGGTGTTGAAGTCACCAAAGATGCTTAATAGGCCCAGCAGATGCTTGAATTTTCTGTGTTGACGTATTATTTATTTCTGTAGCTGTTTTTTTTTTACCTATGAAAATATTTGAGAATTGATAGTAGAACCTTTGCAGTAAAAGTAAGACTTTCAGAATGTAAAGCATTAAGGTAACCAAAGTAAAACATCTGCTTTTCTTCTTCTACTTAGTAAAACTTCCATATTGATTGAACATTTTCCGTGTTGGCTGGAAAATATGTCTCTCTTGTAATTATCGTCTTAGACGGCATAGCATTTTCTTTTTGCAGTTGTAAAAATGTGCCTGTGAACATATTCATCTGGTGTAATCAATTATAAATTAGCCCGCTGGATGATTTTCAATATGGTGCCACTAATTTCACCAGGAAGAGCAGAAATCCCAGGGGGGTTGAATGAACTCTTTGGTGGGTCTTACATTTTACTAAAAATGTTTATTAGTCCACATCTGAGGCTTTGGTGGAACTGCTTCAGGTCCAAACACTTTGTTTGCGTATTTCCAAAACCAAATAGGATCTGTTATTACTTTAAGGTAGAGCATATATTTAGACAGCGTCAGTGAAAGGATGAGGTAATAATCTATTCTCTTATTCTCCATTCTCTCTGCTGGTATAGCTCTGGGGGGTTCATGCTGTGTGGAGGACTGCCACTGCACTGAATTCATCAAAACAGCAAAACAAAGCAACCGATTTCTGTTCATTAACTGAATTCACTTTCAAGTCACTTTAATCATGAATTCATTCCAAAACAAGTCCCCATTTATCATTTATGTTTTCTCTGTTTTATTTTGCCTTTCTGGGAGAGTCTAGAGTCAGTTTGTGTGCAGGTGGGGTATGAACATCCTCCAGGCAAAATGCACAACAAAACAGAGCTGATAACCAAAGTTAGCCATGTTACCTGTGTGTGAAGTTTTTTTTTTTCATGTAACCATCTCTTAAATCTACATTTCTAGCCAGATTATCTGTGTGTGCTTTTATTTCTTACCTTATTGTCTTATAAGCAGCATTTTTTTTAGGAAAATACTACTTATGTGGACTTATGGGTGCTTTCAGGTACTTGTGGAGGTCAATCAATTAGTTCTCACAAGGAAAAGATACCCTCCAGGGTTTGGGTCTAAGGTGTGAATTCAGTTTAGGTTAGTGGCAGGTATATGCTGGTAATGGTTAGGATAACAGTAAGAGTCTGGGCCATAACCAATGAATGGAAGCCAATGGAAGGTCCCCATAAAACAGGGAAGGAGGATATGTGTGTGTGTGTGGAGACAGACACGGTCCTGTGATACCGCCAGCAGAGTAGGTAATGATACCAATCGATTGCTGCTTTTAATTAAGAGCATCTTTTAATTAATGATGTTTCCTTAATCTACCTGTTATAAATAATTCCTTACTCCTAGTTTTCAGTCCAGTAAATGTGTTGAAGATTTTATTATGTCATTCTAAAAATAAGGTGAAACATTTTTGATCTTTTTTTTTTTTTATTTTATTATCGATATTATTGTTTTTTATGTTTGTTTGTCTTTGACATTATTTTGGAAAGACTATTTTTTCTCTTTTAAAGAAGGAGCAAATCATTACAGAGATGTGGTCCTATTCTTAATTTTAAAGCAGATTTAAGAACAGCTGCTATTTTCAGACAGGTGCAAACTATAGAAAAACAGCAAACAAAAACACACTAGAAATTATAATTTTTATTTGAACTAGTACTACTTAAAAAACATTACCAAGCTCAAAATTATTCGTAGTAATTCTCATTTTGAAAACAAGGGATTAAATAAAAATGTTAAGATCATATTAAAGGATACAGTTTACCCACAGTCAGTATGCATGTGCAAGATGTCAGATTTGCTTTTATTCCTTTAGTCATGAACAAAAAAAGATATCATTGTAGTTACATAGAGAGATGATCCTTCAGTCCTTTAGAGGTGGAACAGGCCATGATCTGCTTATCTGTTCTCCATTTTTCATTTGGATGAATATGAATAAGCGTTCTGATCGCATTTTAGGGAAAATGTTTTTATAAAAAAAACATAATTAATATTCCAAAACAAGGAATAGTTGTATTAACTATTAATTTAAACAGAGTTTTATGGGTCCCCTAGGAACTTTTGGCCCTAGGCAAATGTCTAGTGTTGCGTTATGGCAAATCCCCCCCCCCCCCCCCCCCCCCCCAACCCCCCCCCCCCCCCCCCCCCCCCCCCCCCCGGTTAAGGGTCATGTTCTGAAGATCTGAAGCATCTTGATGTAGCTCCAGAACCCAATGCTCTGCTCTTTAACCAGTAGATCAGCATTCCTCCGCATCATGGGATGGATGTTAGGTATGAGCCTTAAAGAAGCTGCCATAGCTGCGTAGGACCTCCTGCCGTGTAACAATACCAAAAAACCATAGGCTGGTAGAACTGCCACTGCATCAAAAGAAAATTCAAATTTAAATAACAAGGCATAACTCAACAGTGGACATGTGATTATTTTAAAGTATATTTATAGTTTGCAGTTTTTGATTTAAATGCTTAATAGTTACAGGAGCTTGAAAATAAAATCATGGTCAAATCAGGGTTGAGCTGTTTGGGGTTTATTGTGAGTTTAAATAAAGGGGAATATTTGTGTTAGTTGGGTAAATGAAAGGAAGTAACAATTTGTTGGAGAATAAAACCGATTACGGACTGCAGGCACAGAATTCAATAACTTGTTTAAACAGAACCCATTCAATATATGTTCAGGAAAACTGAAGACGGCACCTGCTGAGGGGACTAAGAGATTTTGAATACAGGACGAGTTCTATAAGTGTGCTGGTATCACTCATGTTCTATGTTGTTTCTAGATGTTGGAGCTTGGCCTGTTTTCTAGTGTAGTCCTGTTTCTCTGACTGTGACTAACTAGATGTGCTCTCTTCATCCTCTGAAATGGGAGCTGGCTTTGAGCTCCTCTGCCTGGCTTTGTGAGCTGGTTGACAGTTGCCTTTTGTATCTATGCTTCTTTTTCTATGTCTCCTTCTGTCTCCTTGAACCCCAGTCGGCCTCAGCGGATGGCCGCTCACACTGAGCCTGGTTCTGCTGGAGGTTTCTTCCTGTTCAAAGGGAGTTTTTCCTCTCCACTGTCGCTACAGGCATGCTTAGTGTGAGGGATTGCTGAAGAGTCAATGAGTCGATACAATCAGCTGGTTTTCCTTAGATAGAAAACTTTGAATCAATCTGACTGGATGATCTGGTGAACTGTAAGGTGCTTTGAGATGACGTGTTGTGAATTGAAGCTATAGAAATAAACTGAATTGAATTGAATTGTTTTAGTCTGTCTGTGTAGCAGCCTGTCAAAAACTGAATTATCACAGTTTGTAAAGTGCATCATGAAGAACAGAATTATTCTGACTAACTCGACCTAAAGCAGTTGGTGGAAGACATGAATTTTAAGAGAATTCAAATCACTGAGGGATGATATCTCACCAACTTTTCACTCTTAATAATGGCTCATTGGATTAACTTAATTTATTTGATGGCAGTTTTGCCATCCAAAATATTTTTTGCTAGCTGAACCAAATTTCCCTATTTGTCTGTATGGTGTAGTTGTAGTAAGTCTGTTAAACACCAGATGTGAATAAGCTTGGTTGGTTCAACTTAATAAAATCTAATTCTGTTGACCTATATTTGTCCCTTCATTGAATTGAGTTATGTTAAACTAACTCATGACATTTAAATAACCCACTGACAAATGAATTGTTTTATCAATTCAATTGTACTTTAAGAGCAAAATGGCAGGGGGCTGAAAAACAACCAATCTAGTTGGTTAAAGCTAGTTTGGTTTGATTAAACAATGTAAGATCATAATCTGAGAGCCACTGGTTACAGTTGCAGCATTAGTGTTTAGTAGTATTGCTTTCTGGTAAACCGGTATCACCTGTAAGACATGGACAACCGATCCTGAGATTGTTGAGACTTTTGAAAGTTACAATAAAACACAAGTATCTTGGCTAATGTGAGTAATTTGTATTGGTTTGCCTTAGTACACATATAGATTGGGTAAAAACACTGCCCAATTAGATTGGTTGATTTATCCAAAAGATTAGTTGAACACATAACTTCCCTCCCGATTAAAACCTAAAACTGTAGAAACACTATTATGTTTGAATAAAAATGACTAACACCTTTCATTTTGCTCATCATTGCCCAATTTGCACAAACTCTTTCACTGTCTGCTTGAGCTTATTTCTCTAAAACGTCAGAAAAACAGTGAACGATAAATGATTTTACAAACAAAAAAACCTTACAAAAGATTTGATTATACAAACCAATCATTGACAATTAGAATTTTGAATATACAATTCAGACAAAATTTCTTGACTCTTCTGGGTTTTGGTGTCAACCAAATTTCATGACAGATTTCTTTTGCATTGGTCGTTATGATGAATTTGAAATATTATCAAATGTTAGACATAACATGACAAGGTGTGTCTCTGCAGTTTGCATAAGCTGATTTTGACACAACCAACACTGAAAAAGATGTTCTTTGTATCGAATCCAATGTGACTTTTACAAAGCACTTTAAAAACCCTGGAAGGGAACAAATTGCTCTACAGAGCAGTGTATGTTTTCCATTGAGCTGTGATTACTCTACATTGTTGTGTGTGCACATAGAAGGTCTGTCTATTTGTGCACAATTCAAAATCTGGTGCAGTGACAAAGCATCATGGTATGTGTGTAGTTTTTTTTGCCTCGAGGCACGATATTTGTTTAATACTCTGCTGTTGTGCAAGACTTGTCATTTTCTGTGTGAATTACACCGCCGAGCTGCAGACTCTGTGTTGAGCCTCTTTAGATACAAAAGTGCGAGACTTTAGGGGCATGTTTTTGGCAAAAACTGAGTGCCAAACTCTTTCCATCTGGGTCTGCAGATGCAAATACACAGAAACACACACACTCACGTCCTGCTGTTACCAAAGACAGGATTAGCCACCTTACCCCATTTTTTCTATTCTTCCATCTTTCTGGCTCGTCACTCTGGTTTTTCCCACCCAACTATTTCGACTGTTCTCTGCACAAATCAAGATGAATTATTATTTTTCTTCTATTTCTGCTTGAACATATATGCAAACCTATTTCTGCTCCCCCAAAGCTCTCTCCAATAAAAACCTTTTCAGCGCTATTCTTCCAACGCCCCAAACCTCAACACCTGCACCGTGTCACATCCCCTCGGCCAATCAGAGAGGGTGCATTT
Source organism: Cyprinodon diabolis (assembly GCA_030533445.1). Lineage (NCBI taxonomy): Eukaryota > Metazoa > Chordata > Actinopteri > Cyprinodontiformes > Cyprinodontidae > Cyprinodon > Cyprinodon diabolis. The sequence goes on along the minus strand of CM060066.1, from coordinate 51,958,366 downwards.
TACATACCAGCAGGGGGTGCAAAGCTCCTTAGCAACACTTGAGTTGTAGGGGGGGAGGGGTACTATAATAAAAATGGTGACCTAGATTTGCCTTCATTTTTCCACACGCCCCACCCTTAGTGAGCAGAAGAAACGATCGAGAAAACATGAACGTTGCTGAGAGCTCCAAACTGGGTTTGAAAGGTGAAGCGCAACTCAATCAGCCACCTTTTGCACTTAGAGTCAAGGTTTTTCACTAATTTGTAATGGTAACAGAATGACTTTACACCCTGCTTCTTCCACGTTTTACTTGTCAAGTCTAAGAGAAGCTCAGGAAATTAGACTGAGTCGTAAAAAAGCACGGCGTCACTCAGAAACGACAAATCTTCTGGTTCTTTTTAACATTACTGATGCTGAATCTCTGCCAATTTGATCCTGCTTTTAACCAAACATTCCTACTTTTAAGGTAGAAAAACATGAAATTGTATTTAGAAGTTAGCTAAAATAAGGCAAACTTTGGAAGAAGTTAGAAATGAGATTCAGTCAGTGTTAGTGGTCTGTTCAGCAAATTTCAATTTCTATAACAGCATGCAGGGATTTCTGATAATAACTCAGTGACAAGCTTATCTTGTTTTTTTTTTTTTTACTTTGAGTACATGCATCAGTGCTACCTTGGCACCAGCATTAAAATGAAAAAAAAAAAAAAACAATGATGGGAATTGTTAAATATATAAAAGTGAAAGCTTTTTTTTTGCAGTCTTCAGGGTCTGTTAAAGTTTTCTCCAAGGTATTGGAGGCGTTAAAGATGGCAGGGGAAAACAGCAAAACAAATTTGCTTTGTGATCCTGCATGAAGCCAAAAACAAGAGATTAAAGAGGGAAAAAAAAGTGAAAAGAGCTTTCAATTTTCTTGGAAGATTACAAAATTATAAGCACTTGTCAATATTTTTGTGAATTGCTTTGGTGATAAAGTAACAAATGTGACTAATAAACCAAAGGAAAGAGAAAGAGACTTAGAGAGAGTATAAAGGCAGAAAGCTTAACATTGGACTTTTTATGTTTTCATTTATACATAAGTATATTAGTATATTAACGTTCTTCGGTATAGATTTAGTTTTCAGTGCTCTGTCCCAATTTTAATCTAATTATGGCATTCTGTGAGAAAGAAACTCTTATGATGTTTCAAATGAATCTATGGAGACAGTGTTCAATAACGCGTTGTTCATTTTATGTGTTCCTCAAATTACTGCATGTATATAGCCAAAAAATAAATCAGATTGCTATGCTAAAAACAGACAAACATGCCATTTACATAGTTTATTTAAAAAAAGATTTGCAGCGCTGCTTTGAATGGATGGCATGAAGCAATCTGAGCTCCCCTAATAGCTACCAAGGCCTTTGTTCCCTTCTGATAGGCAATGCCAAACACAGGAATTTGTTTGATCTTCTTCAAATGTGTACTCAGTGGTTAACATGTGTTGATGTCTTCTTTTGAGCCGTGGCTAATTCAAACTCGCCACAGTGGCAGTTTCTTTTAAGGCGGTGCAGGGATTGGGGGCTTTGATGTGAATCTGAAATGAAACGCTTTTGGGATGTGGCATACAGGGCCCAGAGAGGTGCCTGCAAGCCTGGCTGAGAATCATGCCCCTGGACTCAGTAGCTACTTTTGGTAATTACACAGCGTCTCAACATGACTTTATGCCGCACTACCAAGAAAGGTGTCATTAAAACTTCTTGGATTTTGGAAAAGAAGACTAACTGCTTTTATGTAGCTCACAAAAAGCATGCTTCGCTGATAAATAGACAATTACTGCAGTCCCAGAGTGGCAGCTTGGCAATAGATAGATGACTGAAAACAGTTCTGGTTTTGATGTGGCTCAAATAGCAAGCAATTGCTAAGAGGAGCTCGGCTTTCTTTGACAATAATTCCTGCCAACATTTTCAATAAAACCCAGTGCAAGTCCATATGGCACACAGAGAAACAGCTTGATTTTAGAGGAGACTGACAGTTTTGATGCTAATACAAAGCTAAGAGTGTGATTTATAAACACAATAGGCCACTAGGTGCCAGGAAATCAAGTGCAGTTAAAAGGTTTCCCCCGAAACACAGCCATTCAAAAACCAATCAAGCTTTAACCAAAGGCCATTTTGGACAAGTTTAGCTTTGATAAATAGTCACTCATCTTAGATGCACGCGGCCCACACCTCAGGTCAAGGTAGAACAACTGGCCCTCACATCAATACGTCTGAGTTTGCTTGCAAGGCAGCAATTATTTGAAGAACAGTTCTTTGTTAGTATGCAGAAAGAAGAATTTACAAGAGGATTTTTTTTTTATGTGGGTAACAATTGTTGGTTAATTTTGTTATAGAGAACAATACGGTAAATTCCCGTGTTAACTTTGATTCTTTGGAAGCTTTTCTGGACCTATAGATATCTTTTAAAAGAATAAAATGTACAAGATAATTCTATTTAGCTGAAAAGATCAACAAAATATAAAATAATAAAAATGATAAATATATAAAGAAAGGTTTTATTCTTTTGGAGAAGATTTTATAATAATAACTTGTGGTTCTTAATAATTAAGTGTAAAGATTGCTTTAGTTTACACAAGCAGGGGAGAAATAATCATGACTCAGTGTAATTCTTTAATGATGAAAATACAGTTTTTTGACACCTTTTAATCAAAATGACAGAGCACACACACTCCTGTGTCATTGTTTGATCTGCAAATGATATCCTCATGGTGCACTAATGACACTCGTTCATTATGAAAAGACATGGTTTTAATTTCTCCCATAAATGTCTCAGTGAGGGGCGTTATGAGAGAGGAAGAAAGCAGCGATGTTGATGCTTCTTGACTTTTTAATGCTTAGAAGTAGAATAACACCTGCTTCTGAAAATCTCTGCTGCCATTCTTAATTGAATCAATGGCAGCTCAAGTGCAGTGAAAGGCAATTCATGGAGGGCTTTTTCACATTTAAACCTGTGTGAGCTGCAGAGGGAGGGCGAAGAAATCCAGAGCTCCAAGGATTGTTGTGCAAAATCAGGCAAAATTGTCCACCCAGCTAAATTCAAGGCAGCTCAGTTCAATTATTTATCAAGAAGCAATTTACAACTGATGTCATCTCTTTACCAAAAGTAGAGATGATTTTACTTTAAAGAAAATTTGTTAAAAAAATAAAATAACTTAAGTTTTAGGAAAATTGAAACAAATCATTCAGAAAGACGAGTTAAACGTTTTCTATCTAAGGAAACCCACCTCCTCATCCACTCCTCCTGGATGAGCACACAGCGATGGTGGACAGTTGCGTCTTGACTGCAGCAATCCCTCATACAGAGTATGGATATAACGACAGTGGGAGGGAAACCTTCCCTTTAACAGGAAGAAACTCCGCTAGAACCAGGCTTAAAGGAAAGGTCTGTTCAGCAAAGAATAATCAATGGATCGTTATTTATACCTAAAACTAATATGTTTGCATGTTTAATGAATTTAGCATTAATCAGTAAAAAATTTAAAACAACAATTTTCATTGCAATCACTGATCACTGAGTGGCCATTTTTGCCCAAATATAGTAACCCCTCCCTCCTGCCATCTTCCAGCAGTGACGTCACGGTGCGGTAAGCCTAGCGCCATTCTCCCCGCTTTACAAGCTAAATCAGTGGGAACTACTAGACACATCTGCAATCAACAACAATTATTGAAGATTTCCAGAGGACTTCACCATTGAAATTCACCAGAGCTATAGTGAAACTGACAATGCCCACGTGCATGGCAGCTGGATGCTGGAATACATCGGGTAAAAGTGAAAAAAAAGAGTTATTCCACCTTTCTGATTCCTGATCCTCCACGGACGGGTTGGTCGTTGGATCGCCAACTTGAAGAGGGAGGATTTGCCATCGAACTTCTGACCAGAGAAAAAACACGTAATATGTAGCCAACATTTGGAAGAAGAATGTTTTCAAGATGACTTGGATAATAGCGCGTTGTGACAAACACCAGATACAGCACTGGGACTTGATCAACAGCCGATACCGCCAGAGATGGGAAGTAACGAAGTACAAATACTTCGTTACTGTACTCAAGTAGATTTTTCTGATATTTTTACTTTACTTTACTACTTATTTTTATGGCGACTTTTTACTTCTACTCCTTACATTTTTACACAAATATCTGTACTTTCTACTCCTTACATTTTAAAAAATTGGGTCGTTACTTTAGCTTTGAATCATTTCAATGGAGTTACCGTTATTATTTTTCACGTCATCAATACCAAATTCAATCTAATTGGATGGGAATCTACGTTGCATTTGACGCATCACTACAAGATGAATCGACAGATTCGGCGGTATTCATTCGCGGCAAATCATTGCAGCATGGTGGCGGTGGCGTTAGCATAGTAGCATGGACGACGAGATGATTGAAAATGAACACAACGGAGATCTAGTCCTATTGGCAGACATCCATTTAAAATGTAGGCAACGGCATGAAAAAAGTGGTTTCTACTTTTACTTTTATACTTTAAGTAAATTTACAAGCCTCTACTTTGTTACTTTTACTTGAGTAAAGAAGTTTAATCAGTACTTCCACTTTTACCAGAGTATTTTTTAACACAAGTATCTGTACTTTTACTCAAGTACGGAAAGTCAGTACTTTTGCCATCTCTGGATTCCGCACCGTGACGTCACAAACCAGTAGGTGGCAGTAGTGTTCCTTGACAAACATGGATGCCTCCAGTAAAGCACATTCACAAGAAAATTACTCTAAATTGAAGCAGTTCATCGTTTATTGAACGGTATAGAATAGTTTCATATCTAAAGTACTTTCAGAAGTTTTAATTCTGAATATGACCGCACTTTTCCTTTAATATGAACAGAGTCGATTTTTTGTAAAGCCATAAAAAGAATGAACAGGACACATTGAGCAACACAGACGCCCTAATCCAGGATTACTGTACTCCCTATGTCAGAGAAAGTAACAGTAAAGTAGTTCCACAGGTGGCTTTGTTTAGGAAATGCCTGCACAAGTTCTCAGATATACGGTTCATGGCGACAACAAATCAGGCTTGAAATGAGAACTGGTCCAAGTGGTTGGTCAATACAACTAGTTTCCTCTGATTTAGTACTGATTTGCTTTTGTGTTAGAAAGAAACATGGTTAAGCAGAGGAACCCTGAGACAGTTTTAGGTGCAGAGCATCACAGATAGTACATTGAGTTAGTAAGAATCAAAACTCAACACTGAAAGCTCTGTTTACCAAAGTTAAACAGAACATCAGGCCAAATGCTACCACTATAATGAGAGAGAGAGAAAAAAAGCAGAACTTTAAGTAAGACTTTTAGCTGACAACAAATAATGCAAAAATAAAGCATTAGCACTAAAAAAAATGTAGCAGGGTGAGGAAAAGTTGTGCATATCCTCCAGCAGCCTAAGCCTATAGCAGCATAACTATAGCTCATTATAACCTAAACCCCTCTAACTATGAACTTTACCTTCAAAGGTAGATATTTCCAGGCTTTTTTTTTTTTTTTATCAGTGTCAGTATCATTGGTATGCTGGCATTTAGTATAAAGCTGTTGTATTCAAATAAGACCATTCATAATACACTCAGGCTCTACAGCAGGGCTGAGGAGTTATTTTTCCCTAATGGCCACTTAATCTGATGACTCTGGTTAAGGGCCGAACCATTAGGTGAAAAGGTGATCATCAATTTGATCATAATCTGTAAAAGTATATTTTATAATATTCTGAGAACACTGGACATTGAAACTATTTAATCTGTTTTTTTGTTTTTTTTCCCTTTACATTTAAAAAAGTAGGCGTTAGGTTTGGGTCAGTGGACTCATTGGGTAGTATAATTCTGATTGGTTTATCTTTTTTTCTATTCTAGATAAATGAATACATTAATTATAGAAGAAATTGCATGAAAAACTCAAATTCTCACTACAACCTTTCATTTATATTAAAGTTTTTTTGAAATAACAAAACTCATGAAAATTTTTCATTTTGAAATATACAAATGGACCAGGTTTTAGAATAATATACACTAATTGAATTGTTCTGCTTTTGTCTATATATTAATGTAAAAACACAAAATTCTCAGTCTTATATGTCTGCTGCAATGCTGAAGGACTGTGCTGAATGTTTGAGCCCGTTTTACAAAAGAAATCATTATATTTTCATGTCTCTGATTTTTTTGTGGGTCTGTCAAGGGCCAGAGGCCACTCCAAAAAATGGGCAACTACTGTAGAGGTACAGAATGTCCAATGAATCCTTGGAGAAAAAAAATTCAAATTGGAATTTCAGCCTTGTGGCAAAACATTATGAATTTCTTGATAGAGACGTTAATATGCATGTGATAACCTTATAAGTCATCACTCTGACATTAATGAGAGGAAATTATTCCACATTTCAGTTCTTTACACCTTGTGGTTAATTAAAAAATATATATTTTAACTGAGCGGTTTGGGAAAGAAGATGCTGATATGTCTAATATTCATTTTCTTCTTGCGTAAATGACATTTAATTAATTTGATTTTAGCCTAACTCTGCTTTAAAAGAGACATTTAAATGCTACAGCAGCACCTTTCTGCTGTCAAGATTTTAAGGTAATTATTCAATGTTTTTGTCACCATAAAGTGTTACATTTGCTGAAAATCCTCTGAAAACTCTTTGGATGATTGGCTATAACAAGGTTTGTTCTCTCTGAAAAGACAGGCATTTTTTTCATTTTTTTAAATATTGCTTTCTTTCAGATTGAGTTTTCTTCCACTGCTCTGAAATTGATTAGTTAAAGTAAAAAAAAATCTCAAGGACAAACATCTCAGAACTTCAGCAACGTAAATCTGAAAATAATTTACAGCCGAATGTGACTATGGTTGCAGGAATTGCTTGTGTTTGGCTGTGAAATACTTTTCTTCCTATTAAATTGAGATTTCTGAAAGCCGCCGGCCTCGTTGGATACCATTTAAAACGCTGAGTGTGATTAACCCATTGCTTCTGCAGGATTTTTCCTTCTATGCCAGTTCTATCATGCAGCAGGTTAAGATGCACAGAGTGCTGCGTTGCTCTTTATGCCTGCATAGATGTTAGATCGGATCACATTTCTAAATCAATGTTTTCATGCAGTTCTCCATTAACACATGCATTATGGTGTTATTTCCCTCCTCTAAACTCCACAGGATGGCAACCTAGCACTACATTATTAGAGTAACCTTGATGCTGGGGCTCATGAATGATTCGGGGTGGAATTTACTGTTTGAACTTTAACTTATTCTCTATTTGAGAGGCAACATAATGACTCCAATGCATGTTAATTAATGGGTTGTAGTCAGTGTGTGCCGTTTGTCGATGCCGGGAAGGAAAAAAGCATCTAAATGTTTCAAAAACAGGAGTGAATGTAAGCTTAAAAAATAAAAGCATGAAGGAACTGGTTCTTAATGATCTTTAGTAACTTTTTAGAGAAGATTTTGTCTATTTAAAATGAATTAAATTTAAGGACTAATTTACACCAAAACATTAAATTCTGGTGTGAAGCAGGTTTCTCCCCTCTGATGCCAGACCTGCAGCTCCCTGAAGGAATTAAAAGCATATAAGAAAGAAGATGGATGGATGGAGTTTTTTTTTTTTACCCTTTTAGCCAGCAGGAAGCAGGCTAGAAGCTGAAGGGTGCACTGAACATTTGAGTTTAACGGTCCTTTTTTCCTCCTCGGACTACTCTTTTCATGTTTTTAAGGCCTGGACTGCCAATAGGTGTGAGTAGGAAGGTTGAGATGGAGACGTAGAGTCTGCACACATTTCTTCTATATAGTACAACAGAAGAGCTGTACAAATAAAATACTCACGGGAAATAAATAATAGAAAGATCAATGGTGAGTTTGTCAGACAAGAGAGTGTAAAATGAGCTGCTGTGCACGCTGAGGGAGACTAAGTAGTGACTGTAAAATCGTTACTCTCATCATGGGTGGTTTAATGGTAGTTGAGGAAAAAGGTGTCTTTGGTCTGTACGTCTCATCTGATATCCCTTTTTTCTCCCACAGACGGCAGCGTTCTGTTTAGTTAACCCTTCTCTGTTCGCCTGCATGCTTCCACATAATGAACCAAAATCCAGGTCATGCTTTACCTTTGAATGAGGCACAATGTTAGAGTCTAATCTATAATGAACTTAAAAGAAAACAAAAGGGGTTAAAAATTATAGAAAGAGAAGGAAAGTTAAATAATTTTCTTTTTTATTTAAATGTTCTGCCAGATTTTAATTACATCCAGACATGGCTGTGCTCCGTCTCTATTTCTGTCAAGATTGAGTTTTTCTTTGTTTCTAATGGAATAAATGATTTTTGGGTGAGGAAATAATGGCTACAGCAATCAGACAAAAAGTCCAATAAATAGTTTAATTAGTATAGAATATTGTTACTCTTCTACTTTGTTTGGTTAACATGTAAAGTAACCCTAATTTTCTTTGTCATAAAGCGTTTTTTTTTTTTTTGGTTTTGCTGTTTCACAACCTTGAATCATTTTTGGACCTATAATTAAATAATGGCACAAATTTGATTATTATGGAGAGAATTCATATTAATGTAGAATCTAATGTGCTAAAGAGCTACGCTAATAGCAGCGCACCACTTGGGCAGGTCTTATTTTATCTCTGGAAAACAGGGGGAACGATTCATGCTGGGTGTCTCTCTAAATGGTCATTTAATATCTAATTGCAGAGTTTTATGGTGTTTTTCTCTACTCTGATAAATTATTTTAATAATCACAAATCAGGTTCATCTAAAAAAAAAATGAGAATCAAACAGAGCAAATTAATATTAAAATTAGGAACACAGGTTATTATATAAAAAAGAAAACAAATTCATTAAAAACTAAATAAGCAATTATTTAATCTGCTTACTTTTTCAAACTGGGATTTGAATTAGGAAGTTATCAAAGTAAAATTTGAACTGATTAAAAGAAAATCTTTTAACTAGATTGTTAGTTCCTTAGAAGCTGCTGCAGTACGGAGTCTAATCTCTGATCTGAGAAGAGTTAGAAGAGAAATGGGGATGGCTGAGATTGGGGCTGAGTCTAGAAATGTCAGCAAAAGCAACATTTGTTCCAACTCAAGCTGTTTGACCAGTCCCACAACCTGCTGGCTCTCTGCAGGTGTGCTCCACTGACCCCCTGGATCTCGGCTTGGCTGGCGGAAAAATATCGGCACCAGCAGCTGCTCCTGACGGTCTTTACTTCACTTAGAGGCAGGTCCGAGGCTCTCCCAGATAATTTGATTACAGAAGCTTTAATCGAAGGATGCATGGTTTATATAAGGAAATAAAAAGCTAATCTTTGTCTATAATACTATTGATGTTGATTAAAACTTATCTTACTTTTACATTCTAATTGTTTATCTGAGATAATGTAAAAAAAATATACAGTATAACTTTATTTTTTTAAACAAATCAAATGAAAATGTGTAATAATAATAATCTGAATCAGGATTATAAACTCATACCCAAATATACAGAAGACAACTCAAATCCTTATAGAAAACAGATTATTAAAAATGTGAAAATGTATTTATCTAATCCCCAGCAGTTTTTCATTATACAGATCAAATCTATAATTTAAAAAATGACACATATGCATAATACTGTCTTTCTACATAACCACAGGAAATAGAAAGTATTATACATAGAACTGCATCTATATAACTCTGCTGTTGCCTCATATTTATTTACAAGCATAAGAAACAAAGGCTTTCCTACAGTTTATTTTATTTTCAGCTGCCAACTATATTTTTTATATATATATATATATATATATATTTTTTATTTTTTATTTTTTTTTTTTTATTATTATTATTGGTGAGCTATTAAAAATGCAGACTTTTTTAAAAGACTTCTTAATATTTAAGGGCAGCAGGTTGTGAAATTTGTTGTTTGCTGAACCTGGTCAACAGATGTTTTCTTAGCATTTAGCTTTTGAATAAATTCGATTCCAAAGGGATAGGAAAAGTTTTCCCAGTCCATATATTCCAAGTTTCTTTTAAAGAGTTTATGTGATGGTTGTGGTCAGAAAGGAATCCTGCAGTGGTCAGTAGGACAGCAGACCTGAAGACACTTCTGGCTTCTTTACTGTAGTTTCACAGTCCGATGAAAAGGTTTCCTGCCATCATCTCTAGAGGCTCCGATCACCTCAACACAAACCTTTTTTGCCTTATTTTGTTCATGTTAGTGTATCAAAATCAAATTCTAATTATATCATCACATCAGTTCATCCAGATACATGTTCTCAGAGTGAGAACTATTTCTATTTTAATATAGGCAGAAAAAACCCACTGCTGAAGTTAACTGGTAAATATATTGGCTTGCTTTACCAAAGCTGGCTCTTCTGCAGTCACACTTAAAAACTCAGCCATTATAGCCATTTGCAAAAGCTACTCTGCTGCCATTAAAGACTTTGTACTCAACTGTTTGTGCATCGCTGATGTTGATCAAGCTGGCAATGATCTGTAAAGCATTTAATTTTGAAATGAAGATTTAATAAAAACAATAATGATGATGATGATAATGATAATAAGTAGTTGAAAGATGTTTACAACTGGCAAATATCAATTAGCCTGCAGCAGATTTAAATGAGTCTACAGATTAAAGAGGTCATTTGGATTTGTTCCTGGACACAAAGATTTCAGGGAGGTGAAATCCTGTCAGAGGTGGAAGTGATGGCCCATATTTGGTGAAAATCGTACGACTAGAATGTTGGTGAAAGGGGCTCGTGTTAAACACATGAACATGCACACGCTAAGATAGATGGAAAGAGATGGAGGAAGCATCAAATTAACAGAGACTTTGACATCACCTCTCAGAGGACAAGATGAGACACAGACACACAGGAAACAATCATTGTTGATTGGCTCATTTGGAGCCCACACTCACATTCACACTCACACATAGATGTTGTAACGGCAGCCAATCACAACAGAGGAGGCTGCTCTCCTGATGTAATTTACATAATGATAAAATCACTATCTTAAATGAGCTGCCCTCCAAAACTACTGATGATACTGCACCCCCACCAACACACATGCTCTCTGGCAGAGGCAATGACAAGGAGGTGAAAGTGATAGTCATGCGTTCAACCTCTCTGCATTAGCATTCTCTGGATTTCCTGAGAGTTCCTGTGGCCATGGTCAACACACCCCAGTAAAAGCAGTCAACAAGTCAATATAATGATTCAACGAAAAAAAGGAAAAGAAAGAAAAAGAAAAAAAAGGTTGAGAAAAACAAAAAAATACAGATAATTCATGAAGTAAGTAGGAAAGAAAAGGGGGACAAGGGGCGTATTGCTCTAGTGGTTTCCTCCTCTCCAGACATTTTAAGGGTTGAACGGCTCTTCCCCTTAAAACTGGCATACAATACCCTTAAACGTGAAGTCATAAAATCGAGTGCTTGGACCCAAAACAAGTGCAAGTGATAGAAATGGGACAGGGCCATAGGCACTCTCACTCTGGCTCAGGGGCAGACTGTGACATCAAAATCTGCCACAAGAGTAATGGTTTTGAAGTAACGAAGAGGCATTATCGAGTATAGCTGATCCCAGACTCTACTGGATATGCAGAAAACTTGGTGGTTGGTGGCAGCAGCTAAAACCTCATCATGTTTACTCTGAGCAGGCAGTGCAAAAACTGAGGTTGTGTAAAGGTTTTTTCATTGAGGCTGCTGGATAGTGAAGTAGGACTGATTTTACTCAAAAAGAGAGCTGCTGTGATAAGCAATCCTCGCTCTCCGCAGTAGTTAAGCTATGCCATGCATGCAGTCTTTACATTTGAAATAAGATCATCATGAGTTCCAGCTGGGAAGAGGTGCAAACTCCTCCAAATCGCTCCTGGTGTTTGACTAGCATGTTGCCAAGGATCGCGGAGGTTTTAAGTTTTTCAGGGATATTTTAAATGCAAAATTTAAATTAAATTGTTGAAAACCTTAATCACGTAATAAAGGGGGACTAGTTGGAGCAACAGATAAAGAAAGATTTTGAAGATATAAAGATATAAAGTAACTAATTAACAGTTTTATAATGGGAACTATTTATCATATGGCACACTTGTCTCATTTAAGTTAGATATTATTTGCAGTAGTATCAAGTTTTTCCTCTGGAAAGGCTTTTTACATCCCATTTTGACAAGAGCTGTTGGTTTTTGATGATTACACTCCCATTTCAAATTGTTTGGATCCAGTTTTATTAATCTAACGGTGTTTCATATTGAAAAAGCAACTATATGTATTTGGGATTATCTAGTTTTTATGGCTGCATGCTGTCTTTACAGTTAAAATAATGGTCTTATTTGCGTAAGACCAAACAGCAAGGTTTGGGTCAGTGCTTACATATGTTAGTGGAAACATTAAGTAAATTTTGAGAGCACTGAAGACCAAATATTATTGTTTATATTGGCAGTTGTCATAGACGGTTAATGCACAACAGTGACTACCTTTGTAAAACTCTGCAATTTGTCTTAAGATTAGAATGCGAGGGTGAAAAAGTGTTGGAAACGATCATTCAGAGATGCTTCACTAAGTAACCTTTCTTTTGGGAACACAGTTGAATTGCGTTGACCCAGGAAAATGACTCAGGAAATTCATTCCATCCACTTTTAAGAGAAAAGATAAGAAGGACAAAAAGAAAACACCTCACTATCGGACAGGGCCAGAAGAAGATGCTGGAATGGAATTACAAAGGCAGAATGATCTTACAGAGAGCTGAAGAAACGGGACAGATCCCATCCTGGGTTTCATTTTAACTTTGATATCTGCAATGTCAACCATGTTTCTACTTAAAGTCAGAAACCCAGAAGAATTAATTAATAGTTGCCCTTAATAACCATGGTTAATGCAGTCATCAGCACAAGCAAGTTTAAATCTGCATTATACACATTCAGCGTCTGCAGAAACATGTTTTACAAACAGAGCTTGCTACCATATCTTCAAATAGGCTAAACTACTACTGACATAATCAGTTACTATAGCTATTAGACAAGCAAAGAGAGGATGTTGCTTTCACATGGCATTACAGTAAAGCTAGGTAACTATGCCATGATAGAAGTTTTAGGCATTTAGAAACAAATGCCTAACACTTATATCTAACCCTAACTATTACCAGTGTATTCCTTACAATAACTATTACCAATATCTTCCTGATTCTTATGATTGCCAAAATATTCCTGACCCTAACCATTAGTATTAAACAACTTTAAAGAAATAAAAAATGAATGAAAATGAACTTTAAGACGTGTACTTTATTTAGTGGCTTTTATTTAGTTTATTTAGTATTTGTCAGGCTCAGATGCAGTTTAGAATGCAGATCACCTGTCACCCAGTGGATGATTCTATTGTCCAGGGAGGCAGATCAGGGAGCACATGGCCATGTGGCTGGAGCGGCTGGAGCCTCTCTGCTCGCCTGCTTAGTCACAGATGAAGGCTGTTGAGCAAATCCAGGAGAATTGCCCCACTATGCTGACAGAGCTTCATCAGCCATCTGCAACCCCTGATGATGCTCTATACTGTCTGCAAGGACAACCTGCCATAGAATCCATTGTTCTTGCTTACAGCTTTATGCAATAGTTTTCATAACTATAATGTGGTCACTGATTTTCTATATATATATATATATATATATTAGGGCTGTCAGTTTTAAAGCGTTATTAATGCGTTAACTGTTTTACACTCTAACGACGACTTTTTTTTAACGGACATCAATCGCGCATCAGAACACACACACCATTCGCTTATGTTATTTTTGTTCCCGCAGCGCTCTCTGTACTGTTCGTTTTACCCTCTGTGCTTTCTGTAGTTCTAGAAATGCAAAGTGTGCGGAAGGACCGCAGCATAACAGGTCCGTGCTTTGGATGGGCAAAAATGGCCAGCACAATGTATCCTGAATGATACGTTTCCTTTTAAAGTTATCCTAGAAAGCTCTCTTGATAAAAACCCGAATCGCCTTTTTATGTTGTCCAGAAGAAATGAGCATCTCACTCATCAGAAAATATTAACCGGCTTGTGTGTATGTAACCGGTTTGAGCAACTGGCTTAGTGTTAACAAGACAAAGAAATGAAGTCATGTGGAACTGCTGCTGCAGACTCCAATCATGATGAACGGCTGGTTAAAGAACACATCGTCTCCAGTGCCGCCAACATTCGACTCGTTCCAGTTTGCCTACCGACGGAACCGCTCCACTGAGGACACCATACATTTGTATACACTTGTGTATACAAAATGACAAAATAAATCTGTCTAAGTCTCTAAATAGTCTAAGTCTAAGTTATGCGGGGGGAGTGGCGACCTAATGGTTAAGGAATCCTCAGGTTCTGAGTTCAAGCCCCACTCTGACAAACTGCCACTCTGAGCACCTGAGCAAAGACCCTCATCCCCACACTGCTCCCCAAGGGGATGGGTTAAATAGAGAGAGTTAATTTGATATATCTGTTTTTGTGACATGACTACAAAAAGGAAATAAAAAAAAGCTGGATGAAAGAAATGAAGGCAGCATGTTGGCATCTGTTCATCGTTCCAAACTAATTAGTTTAATGTCTGGTGGTTTCTATAATTCAGCTGCTGTAGTAAGATGCCATCAGGGCAAAGACAGTTCAACTTTGAAATATTTCAAATGTTTTAACAAAAAAGATTAGTTTATTTGGGTTTTTCTCTTTAGTTAAATTCAATTCAGTTTATTTCTGTAGTGCCAATCCAGAACACTTGTCATCTCAAGGCACTTTCCAGTTCAACCAGATCATCCAGTCACATTAATTCAAAGTTTTCTATCTAAGGAAAACCAGCTGATTGCATCGACTTATTGACTCTTCAGCAATCCCTCACACTAAGCATGCTTGTAGCGACAGTGGAGAGGAAAAACTCCCCTTTAACAGGAAGAAACCTCCAACAGAACCAGGCTCAGTGTGAGCGGCCATCTGCTGAGGCCGACTGGGGTTCAAGGAGACGGAAGCAGAGACACAAAAAGCAGCTCTAAAAGGCGGCCATATCCAGGAAACACACAGCCAGGCAGACGAGCTCCAAGGCAGCTCCCATTTCAGAGGATGAACAGAGCACATCCAGCTAGTGGTGGTCAGAGAAACAGGACTACACTGGAAAACAGGTGGATCTCCAGCATCTAGTTCAGGTTTTATTTGAGGAATGATAGCATTCATTCCACAGTATGATTATCCCTGGTATCAAAAGTGAAGACACATCCAAATGGCTGATAAATGACATCAATCAGATGTGATAGATTGGATTCAGGCAGTGTATAGATGTTATATCTATTTAGTTATCTGTCTGCTGGTGAAAGTTTGTCAGTAAAACTGCTGAGGTAGCAAATGTAGCATTTGAACAAATGAAATAGAGTAAAAAAGGAAAACAGATTTTTTTTGTGTTCAATGTCTGATTTAAATGAATAAATTCTTCTTTTCTGTGATTGTGATTTGAACATTGTCCTATGAACAATAGCGGAGAAGTAGATTAAATTATTAACTGAGGTTCTCAAGACCTATTTATGCTTTTTGTTGTAAATTTGATACATAAAACAAACTGTGCAGTGGAATTGTTTTCTTTCTTCTTGTTGAATACCTAAATTGACTGACATAATTACCTTTGATTAATGAATGGTTGGAAAAATATTCCTTGCAATTAATGAGGATAAATCTGATTATTTATGTAGCTCCCATTTACAAGCGCAATTTAAAGGCTTTTTATTGAGCTGAATAAATCCAGTCCTGCTGGAATGTTTGTATGTTTTCAAACCTATTTGTTGTACCAAACTGCATTGTAGTACTGTGACAGCAAAATGGTTGGTAGGAGATCAGCAGTGTTTTAGATACTGAATGAAAATTAGAATCATAAGTAAATATTGCTGTTATTAGGGAAACCAGCTCTGATTTGTTTTGCATCCAATATATTTAGAAATAAACAATATGTTACAATAGACAATAAACTGCAAGTCTTTTTTGATGTTATTATTTTTCAAGATATGTAAATTCTGGTAGAAACTGATTAGAATTTGTGAATGCATCTATGAGAAGAGACAGAGCAGATTGGACTTCTAGAGGAAGCTTAGGTCCTTCAGATGCTGCAGATCTTCCAACAGCCTGTTGGGGAGAGTCTGATCTCTTCCTCCATCATCTGCTGGGGTAACAGCATCAGAGCTTTCTTCAGTGCTTGGTTCACATGGCAACTTCACTTCCATCACTATAATGGACGGAGAGGTTTGGACCCATAACTTTTAAAAGAGTCTCCTAAACCTAAAAAGGAGATCTGTGGTGCAGTAGTTTGCTGACAGGGAGGGGAAGGGAGAGTTCACTCAACATAAAACTTACAGTAGTAGCAGTTGAAAATGGCCCTTCTCAGTCAAACACCAGCCGAATGGCAGCCCACTTTCCTGCAACTCCCAGCAAAATCCCCTCCAACTTCCAGCCACTGTAGTGTCCCCCTCTTGCATATTTTCCTTCTTTGACTCCACCCTTTCACTGAATTACAGGGTCTGACCAGGAGATGATGCTTCTCTTTAGATCTTAATGTCCACAAGTCATGACAGAAAGAATATTTTAGTACAAAGCTTGATGTTTAAAAAGGAATTGTAGGGGACCAGCCAAGGACCAGTCAAGGACCAATCAAGGACCAGCCAAGGACCAGTCAAGGACCAGCCAGGGGCCAGCCAAGGACCAGTCAAGGACCAATCAAGGACCAGCCAAGGACCAGTCAAGGACCAGCCAAGGACCAGTCAAGGACCAGCCAGGGGCCAGCCAAGGACCAGTCAAGGACCAATCAAGGACCAGCCAAGGACCAGTCAAGGGCCAGCCAAGGACCAGTCAAGGACCAGTGAAGGACCAGCCAAGGGCCCATCAAGGACCAGCCAAGGGCCAGCCCAGGACCAGCCAAGTTTTAGTTTCACCTGGTTTCATTTCATAAAAAATCTTTTCGAAGGAATCTTTTGCTAATCTGTTATTAATTAATTAATCAAAAAAGGAATTGACATATGAATCGATTTGCAAAATAATTGTTAGTTGCAGCCCTAATTTCCTGCACGGATATTATCTGTAGGAACCGTATGTTGGAAAATCCTGTCCAAAGTGTTCTTTAGGAGCTCTAATAAGCCCACACCCAAGTATGACTAACAAGTACGGTAAGCATAAGATAGAAGCATGAGCTTCTTGTCTTTATTGTAATACTACATATTTATTATATAAGCTATCTGACAAGAGTAAGGCCGACTCCATCAAGAATATTCACCCTTGAGGTAGTTTGCCTCTGGTGTCAGTTTGGCACATTCTGTAGTTGACTGTGGGTCTGTGTGTGATTGGATAGAATTGGATTGTTGTTATACATTATATTTGTTCGAAGTAAAGCTTAATAATTATACATTTCAGCCCATGTAATTGAATAAAGAACCTCTTGAAGAAAGCCTTTTGCGATCCTCTGCCTTAACTTAGTTATTTCGTTTTTTTGTTGATTTTTTTTCTCTAAAAGTCTGTAGAATCAGCTTTTAAACTAACTATTTTGGTCTGCAACATTTTTTAAATAAACTTTGGCAATAACATGGCTGAAAAATGTTCCAGGAAAAGGCTAAAACACTTACTGAGTTTAAACTGCTCATGTTGGAGGTGAATCCCTGAAGGATTACTTAAATATTTCAGACGTCAGGATTTAATGTTGAAAGTAGACAGGTGGGTGTTTGTACCTAAACACACAGCCATCTCGAGTGATTGAATGTGAATCCATGTGATTTATAAAACTGTACAATGATAACAAATATCTGAAAGATCTGAAATGAAAAAAGGAGATAAATGCAAATCCTCTCATCACTAGCAATGAATAAAATTTAAAGAAAATGTACACATTTAAATAAAAACTCCAAAGAAGGAAATTCTGCAAGCAGCTTTTAAACTTGACTGTAACTTATCATCATGTCTTACATATTTAAAAACTTCTGAGTAACACAATCTCACAGTATTTACAAATGAATGTAAATACATAAAAACATTATGAGAAAATATTGGTACGTGGACAGTTTAACAGATTTAAGTGACCAATTATTCTGTAACTACAAATAGAATCATATTAAGAATGTAAAAGTTTGCTGAGACAAACTTTAGCTGATATCACAGTAATTTGCAATAATCTTTAACAATTATCACCAAAATTGCAATTATAATTCAGTGCTTAAATGTTTTCCTAGAGGATAGATTAAATTATCTGAATAAAAATAACGAGCAATAGCAAAGCAACAGCTAAGAGGTTTGAAGTGGTTGGCAACAACAAGAGGAAGTTAAAATCCTACTAAAATGTACTGGAGTGCAGACTTTGCTGAAATAATTAATGAATTTATGTTAAATACGATAAGACAGACTGTAACATCCGACTGTCCTATTTTTGTTTTATGGTTACAGAACCGCCACATCTGCCCTTCTGCCCTCCTGACATCCAGGTGGAAATCATAGAGGAAACCAGAAAACAAAGGTGAGCATAATCATTTATACAATCATCCACTTGTTATTCTTGCTTCCTGAATCTGAACAGGGCGATGGCCGGCATATGGCTAACATGATTTTAAACTAGTCGTTGCCAATGACCTTTTTGGGTTTCCTGCCATTGGTTCACCATTTAATTTAATCATTTAGAGCACTTTTAGGATCTAAGAGTCATTTTTAGAATGTTTTGCTTTTAAACATCTGCTGTGTGACATTTTCCCAAATCATCCTTGATCCACCATTAGTGCTGATTAAGGTCTTTTTATTGTTTTTTTTTTCTAGTCTAATTGTAGCTTAGGAAAATTATATTATAATCATTGCATTCTTGTATATTTACTCTGCACGTGAGCAAGATCAGTTCTACAGAACCTCAAACTTAAAGGTATTGTGGAGGATTTTCGTGAATTTTTTAAAAGACCCACCTTATCCATAAAAATGCACAGGCGCAAACCTGGACCCTGTCCTGAGAGGGAGCGCATATTAAAGGCGAGACCACTTTGTGCACGCCTTGTTTAAAAGTTGCTGTTCTCATAGCTCATACAAACTTACTGTGTCTGAACGTCCACCCTAACCCCTAAATCCCTCAATCACTGTATAGGTCAGGGACTATATAGTTAACTTTAAAGCAAACTCAGATAACTGACTGTTTGGTTAGATGATCACTACTTTTTGCTCCATTTGTCACGTAACTCCTCCTCCACTGAACAGTGCCTGCGCAATCTTTGTTATCAGTCGCCGCTATCGGGTAGCGACAGCCTATGGCGACAGCGGGCTGCTGTGACAGCGAATCCCATAATGCTTTGCGCGGAGAACTCTCCGCAAGTATTCTGGAATATATCTGCCTCTTCTGAGGCCTTTCTTTTCTTCTCATTCAATTCGTAGACACTTTTTCTCTTACGACCGTAAAACATTTTCAAAGAACCGAGATGAGAAAGGTGAGCTTCTGCTCTCAATCATACTATATGTAAAGATGGACTAACTTTCTTGTAGTACATAGTTTTATTTTCATATATTCTTTAAATTTCTAAAATAAATAAACACAAAAAACATCTCATATGTTCTTCCTCACAGCAGCCTTAAAACATGACATAATTCTGTCTTAATTCCTGATTTGTTTAGACACAACATAATCAAACACCAAACCAACTTCACTATCTCTGCTTAATTAACACTCAACATGAGAATATATTATCATGTGCAATAGTCAGAGATAAAGTTGGGAGATTAGTTTGCTGTCTTTCCGTTCTAACATCTGGCTGCAGATGTTTTCTGTATGCTCCTCAGAAAGCGCTGTGCTACTCATCCAGCTGTGTTCTGCTGCTTCAGTTCTTAGATAACTGTGAGCAGCAACCAACATCTAAACATCAGCTGAGCTCTGAAAGCCTGGGCTGTCTATAACATCCAACTGCTTCCATTTCACACTCTTTACTGCTTAATTAATCTGTATTATTTTGCTGTCAGCAAACCTTTACCTGCACTCTATGAGGGACTTTTTTATCACTTTTAAAGAGAACTTGGCCATCATTAAGTCCTACCTACTCAGGTCTCAGATCCTCCATCTCAGCCGCATTTCAAGCTTCATCCAAGAACCTTGGACCAATCACCCTCTCCTTCATCAGTGAAATAGCTCTCTGTCCATCTTTCTGTCCTATCGACAGCATCACCATCATGAGGTTTAGTTTATAGGACCATTGGGCCATCCTGTATTATTTAACAAGTCCCAGTGGCTGTTAATCATTTGGAAAATGCTGGGATACACCCTCTGGCCAAGAGGAATGATTTATTTATTTTTTTTATTTGTTTTTATTAAGAAATAATTTTATCGTACCTGTATGTCTCCTTAGTGTAGGGCTGGGCAATTTATTGCATTTGCAATATAATTGTAATTTAACAAAACAGAATTTTCAAATCACAGAGGCAATCAATTTGGTCATTTAACATTCAGAAAGTGCATTATAAGAGCTAAAATTAAGGTGAGTTTGCAGCTACACAGACGGGAAGAGAGAAGAGCGGCTAGCATGAAAATTCTTGCATGCAGTTAGATTTGATCACTTCTTTACAAAAGCTTACACTAAAGTCCTGCAACAAATGAAACCCTGTAGTGAAACATTTAGATAATTTTGGTTAATGAAAAAGGAAATAAAAATAATTGGTTTAAAATAATTGCATTTTACTTAGTCAGAATCGTTCAGCCTTAGTGCAGTGTGATCATCACTGTCATTTAACTTCAACTTCTTTACTGTCATAAACCGACTGGACAAGAAGTTTTCTTCAGTTTAAATTTTCCACTAGATCTGTTGGGGTATCTTATTTAAATTGGTATGTTATGCAGGGCAGACAGTATTAATACTGTACTTCTTATGGAAATAAAAGGAATGTTTATGTAGGTGGTTGTAAGTTGACTAAAATTGAAATAGTTGAAACGGTTGAATACCTTGTGAGGGACTGTATGCAGCAGCCTGCACTATAAAAAATGTAAATCGAAGTAAGTCTTTTTTTCTTAAAATAAGTGGATTTTTCCTTGAGTTAAGGAGGTAAGTGAGGAACAAGACAATTTACATTCAAAAAAAGAAAAAAAATATTTCATTGTCTCATTTCAAGTGAGTATTATCTACTAATATCATTTTTTAGTAAAAAAAATCCTTCCATTGGCAAATCATCTTATTTACCTGCTCATATTAAGTGCAAATACACTTAATTTAAGACACTTTACTTATTTCTAGATTGCTTTTGCAGTGTGTGTTTTTACTGGTTAAAATGCATGAATAAACAGGAGAAAACTGCTGACTACTTAAGGGCTGGTTATCCTCCCACAGCAGCGTGTCGCAGGTATGACGCAGATCACCTACAATTAGGGAGAGAGGAGGCAACCCGGTTTCTGAGTATAAATCAGCCTTTAGACTTACTTAGCCAACTTTTATTGTCATTTTGTATACACAGTGTATACAAAACAAAATTTCATTTAGTGCAGCTTTTCAGACAGTAAATGAGCAGCAGCTTAGCAGTGAAATGAACATTTCCATTCCATAAAGTGCAGTAGTGATCAAATGTAAACAGTGTGGGAGAAAAAACATGGTGCAAACGATGCATTGATATGGAAGTTCAGAGCATTCATTTATATAGTGCAATTATGCACTGTTATGGTTTGGTGTTATCAGAGTTTATTTTCAACAGTTCATCAGTCTAATGGCAGTGGAGAAGAAACTTTTGAATAACCAAATTGTCCTGCATTGAATGCTGTGAAGCCTCTTCCCAGGGAAAACATTCCATGGTGGGGGGGTGAGGGGTCATTGATGATGTCACGGGCTCTGGACACGCAGCGCTGGGATGAAATGTCTTTAATGGAGGGAAGAGGAGCCCCCATGATCCTCTCTGCTGTTCTCACCTTCTTCCAGTCTGAGGCGCTGCAGCCTCCACAGCACACAGTGAGAAAGCTGGTCAGAACGCTCTCTATGGTGCTTCTGGAGACGGTGGGGGGGATTGGGGGGGGCAGGTGGGCTCTCCTTATCCTCCACAGGAACTCCAAGCGCTTCTGGGCCCTTTTGACCAGTGCAGTGGTGTTTCCAGTCCAGGTGAGGGTGTCTGTGATGTGACTATAATGGAAACTTTGTCGATTCTGTATATTTTTATTTTGAAGCTGGTACGAATTCTCTTAAAGGCCTGTTTAATATTTAAACTGTGGTGTTCATCTCAGAAGCATCAAGTATGGTACTGTAGCACCCAGCAGAGTGTAGATTAGACTCTGAGCTAGATGCAAGAGGAAAATCCAGATTTATCTGTTTCAAAATATAAACATCCAATCACTTTGAGTGAGCTGAAACTGCTTTGATCAGACACATCTACAAGCATCAGCTCATAGCTTTGATATTCGGCGCTGCAACCAGCAGAACAGCCACCTCTTTAATGGCATTGTCATCAAGTGCTGAAATGAACTCCCAGCTTCAGTGAGAGCAGAGACATTCAGCTCCACCTTTGAAAATCTGTCGGAGGAACACCTCTTTTAAAAGCTGCCATTTATTTCACAGCACTTTGCCTTTTCCTCCTGTCATTTAAACAAAGGTAGTACCTATTCCTGACAAAAAGAACTTTTATTCTACCTTACTATACTTTGCTAGAGTTAATTATGTCTTTCTAAGTACTAAATGTGATGTCAAGAGTTGTGAAGGACTAATTTTAGGATAGTTAAACCACAACTTTGAGTAAATGCAGATTTTTTTATGTATAGATAAAAAGGGTTTTAAAAAGTTGCAGTTATAAATTGGCTGCTGAACATAATCAGCTGCTGCTGGAGGTTTTGAACAAATAAACACATATGGCTCTATCCAGCTGACGAGGTGCCAAGGATGTTTCTTTTTCATATAAGGATGCATGTTGATCAGATTTTTGTTCTCATCGAGGAAGGACTTTTTGGTCCTGTAATTACCTTGGTTTCTATATAAAATTTACTGCAAATTGCCATGTAATTGCCTTTACTTCGAAAAGACACCTTTATATTTGTTGTTTTTTACTGTTGTAAATCTATCACAAACACAAGAAAAGTTAATTTAATTTAAATTCCCTAATAATATCAAAGAAACAATCCAGATAAGTTTCCAACTTGCCTGGTTTACTTGTTGCTTAAGTGTGGACTGCACAGTGTCTCGGTTTGTAGCGCTGCTGCCTTGAAGCAAGAAGGGTCTGGGTTTGATTCACATCCATTCCTGGATGTTGAGAGGACATTTTTTAAATACTTCCCATCGCTGAATGTCTCTCCCTCTGATAATGAACAGGTAATCATGGGTTTTAGGTTTGCATCAGTTTACTTTTGGAACAAGCTCTGATGATGTACAGATGACCTGTTTTTATCAAGAAATATGAAAAATGTTTCATCCATTGCCAGTTGGCGTGGCTAAATTTAGTGGATTAGTGTTTAAAGCAATTAAGGATCATAAAGAAAAAAGAGAAAAAAACATCATAATGTGAGTAATTCGTGGAGATGTTTTATTAAACTAAT
Organism: Cyprinodon diabolis; assembly: GCA_030533445.1. NCBI lineage: Eukaryota > Metazoa > Chordata > Actinopteri > Cyprinodontiformes > Cyprinodontidae > Cyprinodon > Cyprinodon diabolis. The sequence goes on along the minus strand of CM060066.1, from coordinate 51,934,909 downwards.
TAAGCTACTTAAAGGTGTATTATTGTAAGAACAGGCGTAATTGTTAAGATGAATCCATTTATAAGTAGATATAACTTCAGCATTGACTGACAGTTTTATTAACAGTTTCATGTTAAACATCAACTTGTTGCAAACTTTTTGAAGACCAGATAAAGATCATCAGCAGGTTTCATGCCTGTCTCTGCAGAGTAGTTTCTTTGATGTTTCTGTTGTTACTTTCATTAATTTGTCTTTGGTAACTAGCTCCAGATCTCCAAAGTTACAAACTTCCCTGTCTTCCCATCAGTCTTTATCCCCTCCCAGACCTTTCCTCATTATCCCCCAAGAGAACCTTTCCTCATATGGACCAGTCTCCAAAATGTAGTCCCCACAGGTACCGAAAACAACACTCAACCCTAAGAGCAGAAGGGAAAGTAGCTATAAATTACTGCTGGTGCTATAAAATAAATAACCGGCTCATATTATTTTCTTACATTCTGCATGCATTTAAAAAGATTTTTTTGAACATAGACCATAAAACCTTAATGTTAAAGCTAAATGATTGATGATCTGAATCTTAACTTCCCCATTTTGATTATTCACTAAATTTCATTGATATTAAAATCAGTATTAACGGCTGACTACTTTCTGATGATTAATTCAAAAGGAAACTGTACATACATTATTTTCCTCCAGAACAGTTTCCTATTTCCATGATTTATTCTATTTTGAAACATTTAAAATGCCCACCATTTACTTATACCCTTTTATACACATATGTCAGAGTCAAGGCCTGGGGCCAGATCCGGCCCGCGAGAAGGTTTTTTTACGGCCCCTGGGATGATCTTGATTTATTATTAGAACTGGCCCGCAGACCGCAGCAAGCCCGCAGATCTTTTACATGCACCAATACTACATTTCCAACAATGCAACGGTGACGCACCGAGCAGTAGGCTGCTTCATTTCAGTGTTTATTAGCACAGCAGTCGTCAGCATAACTGTAAAATTAACTTTCAGATACCCATCAAAAATGGCAAAAAGGAAGGTGGACACTGAGAACTGGGGGGTTCAAACAAGGTGGGAGTCGGAGTATATGTTCACGGAGGTAGCTGGAAAACCTGTGTGTCTTCTGTGTGGAGAAAGTGTGGCGGTACTGAAAGAGTATAATCTGAGACGACATTATGAAACGAAACACGCGAACAAAAATAAGAATATGGACATGGAACAAAGGCTACAGAAGGCCGAGGAATTAAAACGGGGCCTCAAATCTCGTCAGGCTCTGTTCAAAAAAGCCAAATCACAAGGCCAGGCTGCTGTCAAGGCCAGTTTTATTTTGGCAGAAGAGATCGCTAAATCAGCCCGGCCATTTACGGAGGGGGATTTCATCAAAAACTGTATGATTAAAGTTTGTGACGAAGTTTGCCCAGAAAAAAGGCAACTCTTTTTAAATATGAGTCTAAGCAGAAACACCATTGCCGAGCGAGTAGACCAGTTGTCCATCAATCTAAAAGAGCAGCTTGTGAAAAAGGGAAAAGATTTCATCGCATATTCCTTGGCTGTGGATGAGAGCACCGACATTTCTGACATTTTCATCCGCGGAGTGGACTCCAGCCTAAGCTTGACACAGGAGTTTTTGGCTTTACGTCCTATGTATGGCACAACTACGGGGCATGATTTGTATAAAGAGGTGTCAAGATGTGTAAATGAGATGGAGCTGCCTTGGGAAAAACTCGTGGGTTTGACAACCGACGGAGCACCTGCGATGTGTGGACACAGGAGCGGACTGGTGGCGAAGATACGGGAAAAGATGCAAGAGGAAAACGCGACAGGTGAGCTGGCAGCTTATATTTGCATCATACACCAGGAAGCGTTGTGCGGTAAAGCCTTGAAAATGGAACATGTAATGAGCATCATCACGCGCGCAGTTAACTTTATCAGAGCAAAAGGTTTAAATCACCGCCAGTTCAAGGCCTTTCTGACGGAGTTAGAAACGGAGCATGGTGATTTGCCTTATCACACAGAGGTGCGATGGCTGAGCCAGGGAAAGGTGCTCCAAAGATGTTTCGAGCTTCGTGAGGAGATTTGTCTGTTCCTGGACAGCAAAGGGAAAGACACAACACAACTCCGAGACGAGATGTTTCTGTGTGAAATGGCTTTTCTGTGTGACATTACGAGTCACCTGAATGCAATGAACTTGCAGCTGCAGGGTCGGGATCGTGTCATCTCTGATATGTGCAGTACAGTGAAGGCATTTAAAACCAAACTGACTCTGTGGGAGAAGTAGGTGCAGAAAGAAAATTTGAGCCACTTTCCCAGCTGCCAGACCATGAAAGAGAAGCTCTCTACCAGTGCGTTCCCGAGCGCAGTTTGCTGATAAAATAGGTATGCTTGCCGCTGACTTTCGACGCTGATTTGCTGACTTTGAAGCACAAAAAAACAGGTTTGAACTGCTCGGTAATCCATTTGCTGTTGACGTGGAAAGCTCACTACCAAACCTCCAAATGGAGTTGATTGACCTCCGATGCAATGATGCACTGAGGGCAAAATATGAGGCAGTGGGTGCTGCGGAGTTTGCCCGTTTCCTCCCCGACACAATGCCCCAGCTGCACATCCAGGCTGCTCAAACGTTGTCTATGTTTGGCAGCACATACCTGTGTAAACAACTGTTTTCTTTGATGAACCTGAACAAAACATCACACAGAAGTCGACTTACTGAACACCTTCACTCAATTCTGAGGATTTCCTCAGCTCAGAGCCTTACCCCGAACATTAATGAACTTGTGGAAAAGATGGGACACCACCAAGTATCACCCTCAACCTCAAACAAGTGAACATTACTGTGCAATCACATATTTAGAGTTTTTACTCAGTTCAAGTTTAAAAGTTTAATATTTGTTTTCACTGCATGTTACTTCTCCTTGAGGAAAGTGTTGTTTTTGATTAATAGATTTTTGCACTTTATTTTATTGTATTTCAATCCAATTATATTTAAAAAATATTTCAGTTGAGTGGATGATAGAAAATTTATATTATTTTTTTCTTTGAAGTAAATTTAGCCCATTTTTGCTAAAATAGAAAATATAGGCTACTGATGGTGCCTTGAATAATACAGGATTCTTTCATTTAATGTTCATGTTATGGGGATTTTTATATAAAGGAAATTTGTCTTTTGTGTCTGTTGAATATTAAAGGTTACTGACAGAGCCGTAAGAAAATATTGCTTTATTTATCTGATCATATTGGAATATATTTGTTAGGTTTTCAGTAGGTTCAATTAGGTTCACTAGACTATATGCGTCATTTAAAAAAATTTCAATGAACATTCGATCAGTCCGGCCCTCGGCTTGTAGCTAATTGTTTTATTTGGCCCTCCGTCCATTTCACTTTGACACCCCTGCTTTTATAGAAGGAAAACCCCATCTGACTGCACGCCAGGATTGGTAACTCTGCACTGAAATTGGTGGCATTTTTCTCCAGGGGGGGCTATAACTTCAAAATAGACATATACCAACAACCAATCAAATGCATACTAAGGTATCGCACCGGTGAGTGATTTACAAGAATGCTAACAACAAAAAACAACATTATAAAATGTTCTATGCTCTATGTCTTCATCCATACTGGGTCAGATCCTGACATTTGAAAAAGGAGGCAGAGAAATCGGAATAAAGCGTTAGCCTTGCTGCAAGCAGTTAGCCTAGCCTGGTAGCTAAATAATTCTATAAACCTGTCATTCAGCCACACTTTCTCATAGACGGCTGTGACTTCAGCACCGTGGAGGGTGTGCAAATAAAGCTGCTTGCAGCTCTGGTGGCAGGAGAGCTACTCCCCAGGATGCTCCTATCTTTAGCATTGAAGAAGAGCTACTGCACATTGACAACTTTTAACCAGTCTATGGGGGAAGATTTCTGCACCCGGGGCGGAAATACCAATCCAACGACGACTGAAACAGCTTTATTTGGCATTAAAGAATAAATATTTATCCTGCACATCTAAAAAATATATTAATATATTCCTACATATTTTAATTTTATCATTTTAATTTGTTTTTTTATCTCTTAAGGTCCCTGGGTGAGTGGGGCGATGCTCTAGCGCCCTCTATTAGCCTGCCTGTCATGAAGCAGGACAGAAGGACCCAGTTTTCAATGCGAGAAAGACAGTGGGATAATTAAAAGGTTTTATTTATAATTCAGAGCGGGCTGTGGCTCTGCGGTATCAGTTGCTAGGGCGGTGGCTGCCCGACCAGGATTAGTAACAATGATAATCCGATGGAGGATGATTATCCATTTAAGTCACTAACCTGCTTTAACAGTTCAGTCCATCTCCATAGAACAAGGTTGGATCTAGCAGAAGGGCTGCCACCGAGATGCAGCAGGACCCGCCCAGAGTGTCTCAGATGCTGCAGCCCCGGAGAACAAGGTCAGGGATACCAGTGAGAATAGGACCAAGCTGGTTCAGGGTTCCAGAAGTCCACAGACAGTTCAGGCAGAACGTTCAGGAACAGGCAGGCTCAGTGGTTGAGAGGCAGAACAGGTCAGGATATCAGAAACACTACGAAACGCTAAAAAAAAAAACCTCCCTCCACAACGAGAGCATGAAGAAGAGCATCAACATCAATAATCTCGCCACAGTGGCTGGGACTAAATAGAAGCAGCAGCAGGTGGTTAAGATGACCAGCAATTAGAAACTCGACAGATTTATGCAGGTGAATGAAATTAATAATTAGGCCAGCCATCAGTGCCAAGATCCCGACACACTGGCCCTGCATATTTACCGGTGTACATGGACCATCCCAGCTCAATTACAGCAGTTGACCTAGCAGTCACTGGTTTGGCCTGTGGGAGGAAGCCAGAGTACACTGAGAAAACCCACACATGCAACGGGAGAACATGCAAACTTAGAAAGGAAGACCCTGGGCAGGGAATCAAACCCAGGACGTCCTTGCAGCTAGGCAGCATTGTTACAAACTGTATCCCTATGCAGCCCCTGGAAAACAAAATCATGTTTGTAAAATCAAAAGTTAAGACGTTTTATCTTATTGTACAATTATGAACTTAACTGTACATTTTATCTCAGAATAAATAATGTCTGTTCAGTTTAATGCCAACATGAGTAAAGACGACCGTCTCCAGAAGGTTCCTGAAAGCAGAATGGCTGGTGATGCCACATGCCGTCGTCTGCTCACATTTTCATCTGCCTGTCTTAATTTATTAGCTGCTGCTGTCTAATTAGCGAGGATATTAACCTATAAAAAAACTACTGATTGATCTGTTGTCATCAACACTGAAAAGTTCTCATTTTTCATTCAGCCATTTTACTGCTTATTTAATGATTGATCAGATATATCGGTTTATCAATCTGTTCTGCTTTTCTGGATAGATTCATTTAAAGCCCCACTGTTATTCTTCATTCCTTTATTTAGGACATGCATTCATTTTACTTTGTGTTATTACATGTAATCAGTTTCAGCCGTAACAATAAATCAATTTCCTTGCTTATCAGGAGCAGATTTTAATTACAGTTGAGCATTTTATTGAACAGACCGGATCACTGAAGTCCTCAAACTGCATCGGTAATATCACATTTATTTATCTGCTTCCTAGAACAGCCGTAGAAACAGTCCAAATTAAACAACAGGTATCGATTCATGTACAGCTGTTTACTTAGTTTTTATAGAGTTTTAAGATACGGATTTAATCAAGCAAAAAAATTTTTTTCTAAAAAGGTATAATTGTAGATTTAAAGCTTGTAAAATAAAGACTATCTGTGCTTATCCATGGTAGATGATGGTTTCAGTAAAATAGCTATCCTGAAATAATAGATCTGTTTTTGTTTGTGAGACATTTTGTTGCCTAGCATAATTGTTGCCTTAAGCTCAGCTTAAAAGGTTTACTGATCTCAGCCCAGTAATTTTTTTTGAAATTTCTTTCCTGTTTTATTTTTCTTCATTCATCTTGAGGAATATTCGTTTTACATAGTCAGCCTCTTGGTAAAAATGTCGTTAATTTGTGTAAATTTAACTTAGATAAATTCCCTGCATGACTAATAAATGCACACCCAAACTTTCAGATTTAATTTTCATTGTGTTAACAAGAATGCATCATTTTCCTCCCACTTCATATCTATGCTTCACTCTGTGTCAGTGCAAAACATACAATAGATGGCTTATGAAAGAACTGATTGTACAGTGAGCAGAAAGGGAAGAGCTCTTGTTATGGAGACTTTAAACCGTTGTAAAGACGTTGCAAATGTTAACATGTCCTTCAAACCAAATATCTGATGAAAACACTTTGTTTAGAATCCATGCAGGAAAAAAAGCACCAAGCAGCTCTCCTTTCTTCCTCTCAGCCATGTTGAGACTGACTGGTTTTAGCTTTCACATGGGGCTTTGCTCACCTGTGTTGTTATTAAATCTGGGTCTAAAATAGTATCTGGGTTCCTGACAGCCTCTCAGTCATTCTGCACACAGTGATGTCAAATCTTCTGTTTTCCTGTTTTGACAAATCGTTCTCACATCACACAAACAATCTCCAGCCTGAGGATGACGACATTTTCCTATGAATAATTAAATGCATAAACCAAAACCGCGTCAAAAAAAAAATCTATTTTAAAACAGAGCAAGGTGAAGCGTGGTGCTAAAGGTTCAGCAGAGTCTCTGTGGAGCCTCTCATTCTAAATATGCTGCTACAGTCATCTGTGCGTGGCACAAAGTGTTGCCCAAGTGGCTGATATTTCTGTTGCTGTAGGATAAATGGAATCATGAATGCCACTCTTACCGGCTGCTCTGACATGTGCTTTACAGCAACATGATGAACAGTCCGCATTAGCCCGCTTTCTTAAAAGGCCTCCCTGGAAGGATCCATCGGCTCCAGGAGAGAAATCATTAGTCTAAAACAAAAAGTCCCGTCCAGCGTATGAGTGGGATGATGCTTTAAAATAGGCAACCTTCATTTAGTTTTTAGTAAAAAAAAAATACTTCTCCTGCAACTAAAAATACTTTTTATTATTTGTACTGCAGATATCAGTTAAATTACTGGAGTTATTATTATTTCTGTTGGTTGTGTTGTTTGATCTTAAATGCAGGTTTATTATTTCATAAATGTTTAGATGAAATTAGGAAACTGGAATAAAAAAAAAAAGATTTTAAACACTCCAAATTATTATTTTAAAAGGAATGTTATTTGATTCTGTTTTTATTCTTTTTATTCATGAACTTCTTTGAATGACAATAATCACGGTTCGCTGGTTTTCCCATGAATTGTTTATTAATAAAAATATTAAGAAAATCTTAATAAAAAAAATAGAAGGATAAAGTGAAGCTAATTTCAAATAGTTTTTTTATACTAAAGAATACATTCTTCTATGAATTTCTTTCTAAATGCTTTGCCTAAAAAAAACTGTTTCATATTTAGTGCCCAAGACTCTCTAAGAAATTATTATTTTCTGCAGAACATTAGATAATGATCAAGTCAATCATCACCCCTGGGAGATTGAAATTTAAAACATTCTCTGGATGTTTTTCAATAAAATGTCTTCTTTCACTTTACTTTATTTTTGGTAAATTATCCAACATTGAACACAGGAAACAGTAAAAAAAAATTTACAAACAAACCTACAATTCTCTCTTAACTTCAATTATTTCTGAACACCAGAAGGAAGACTTTTGTTCACTTATTGACAAATGATTTCAGTATTTTAATAAAAAAATATCTTTGAATTTGAATGTGTCGCTTTGAATAAAGAGTTTATCAGTTGTTTGACGGTATCCCAATTTATTAATAAGCCTTATAGCTTTTTTCTGCAAATTAACTAACATATCAATAATTGTTTTACTGGCATTTCCCCACACTTCTGACCAATAAGACAAATAAGGCACGACCAAAGAGTAATATATATTAAATGCAGGCCTTTGATATTTATTAAATATTTTTATTTTAAACAATATTCCAATAGTTTTTGCAAATGTATTTCCAGTTCAATTAAATCCAATTCACTTTAATCATAAAGGCACAATTCACAACACCTGTCATCTGGAGGCACTTTATAGAAACATAGCAACTCGGAAGATCATCATAATAATCTAAAAGTAGTCAAACAAACAAAAAAAAAACTTGCCCAAGTGTTGTTTACTTTTTTAAAAAAAAAATATTATATTTTTAACTTTTGATAATCAGTAGAAAATATTCTCCGGCCATATAAAAATTGTGGTGCTACAGCTAAGAAAAAAAAATCTATATCTATATACACCTATATAGATATGTATATCTACGTAGATATATGTACATATTTAGAAGTCAAAAAGCCAGAATGAAATGAAAAGGACAAAACTTGAAAAGGAAAGTAAATATAAAGAGAAACACCAGGACAGAGTAAACTGTTATAGTCATTTATAAACTAGAATAAGGTTTTTGTGAGCAGAATGAAATCATAGTAAACCTGCTAAAGGAGTTAAAGCTCTCCTAATTGGAAATCACATAATGTGATGTAGTTTAGTCAGAACCGAGTTGTTTGGTGTTGAATCAAACTAAATAACTCATTACATACAGAAACATCCGCTGTTCTCCTATGAAATGGTTTTATGATATGAAATACACGATGAAACAAGTTCTCACCTCCTTTTGTCAAATAAAAGCTTTTTAATTGTCTCTCCTCCAGTCGTCATAAACAAAAGCAATCCAGAAGGAAACAAAACAGAACAATAAATCCTTGTAAGGCTGAAGTGAAATCTGCTGTTTGTTGAGGGATTTTGGAAAAATGTAAACAGTGGAAAAAGCGATACACCCAGATCTATTAGATAAACATGAAAGTAGTTTCTAATTGTTTTATTTCAAAAAAGAAAAGGATCTAAAATAAAAAGTACTGCTGAGAAACAATCTTTCTATACATGTAGTGGCCGGATGTTTTCCTCTAAGCCTTTGAGTGAGATGTAAAAAAAACAAAACTGTTATGAGAGTGGTGACACCTTTTAGATTTCCTGAAATATACTCACCTGTTTTTATTATAATTCAATATAAAGAATCATTTCCTCCTGATAAATTTACACACATTTTACATAGTCTCGTTTTTTCTTCACGCTGAATAAATATAAAGTTCTGTTCTTCTGGCTTTTATCTTTCTTTCTCAAACATTGACGCTTTCACACATCGTTTCATAGGAAGGAGCTTTGAAGCTAATTGGATGGTGTATCCATGCTAAATCTAACACTTGTGTTCTTTACTAAAAGGCTTCACTGCTGACTGAATAAGTCTCCAAACTGACCTGCTAAAGTTAGATGTGATTCGACTGCTGATCTCACAGAACCAGTTTTCTGTTGCTTTGGAAGTGGAAAGGCACGTTGTTACTTTGAGCTACATGCACGCTCGCTATGAGGGATTGCTTCAGAGTTAACAACAGAAAGCAATCGACTATCAACCTGCATCATGCAGGAGGAATTAATGCTGCAAGTTGGTGAAATGATGCAATCAGCTGCAGGGGTGCCAGATGTGCTCATGTCTATTACTTCAGTAAAAGTGTAAATCCTGCTTTTTAAGGAAAAAATGTTAAGGACAGAAGCTTTACTGCACTACCCTATTAAAATAAAAGTTTACTATAATTCTGGATGAAACTTCCTTAGACTTCCTATTCTTAGTTATAACTAATGGAGCCTAGGCGAAGTTCAACTGAATAAACTGATAACTCGCCTTCATCCGCCTCCGTCACAGGCCAATCAGCTTTGAACCAACCCTCCACCAAAGCCATTCAGCATGCAAAGTTCATCTTAAAAGGCCTCCGATCCTCTTGTGTGCTCCTTTGCACAGGCGGTGTTTGCGCTGTGTGACTTCATTCAGATTATTCCGTTTCAGCCCACCTCCATCCCCTCCTCCACCATCGTAGCTAAAGCTTCATCAGAGCATAATTCCTCCCGCACTCTTACTGTGTTCCCTGAGTTATCTCTGGTTCTGCCAGAGATTTCTTCCCAACGGGGAGTTTTTCCTCTCCACTGTCGCTTCATGCTTGCTCATCATGGACAGGTTCTCTCAACCTGTGTTATCCAAGCTAGACTTCCATCTTCCAGGTCCCTGAGTGAAGCTCTAGTATCAGCTCACGCAGTCCACTGGTTCTTTACATACAGCCTTAGCAGACCATCTCTCTAACCAGCAGTCTATAGACTGACCAACTTCATATTTCTCCACTCCCCCCAGCCTGGGGGGAAGCATCCGTTCTTTACTTCTGTTTATGCATATCAAACCAAATTCAGCGCTAATATTTCCTGCTGAGGTCTGAGCGCCAAAGACTAACATAATTGTATCCATAAATTTCTTCTAATTGTCTTTTCTTTCTGTGTGAGCTTTAAAGTGTCAAATTAAACTCATTTCTTTTGGTTTGTGGTGAACAACAAGTTGGGGCAGCACCGAGTCCAACCACAAAGAAAGTAATTGTCTGGATGAAACTAATTATTTTGATGGTTTTTATTTGTTTTAAACAAAATTAAAAAAGTCTATTTTTAGAATGTAAGGAGTAGAAAGCAGATAAAATTGTAAAAAAAATGTTAGAGGAGGAAGTAAAAAGTTGTCTAAAAAATAAATACTTCAGTAAAGTATAGATGGCCATTTGGATTTTGTTACTTGACACTCCTGTGAGAATTAGGCTGTCTGTAAGTTTGAATGAACTATTTATATCTCTAAAAAGACCAGTTTTATCAAAGTATCTTAACATTAATTTTGCTGTAAAATGCGAATTAACAAATAGATTTATTTCCCCTCACTAAGGTGTTCCCTTCTTTCTTCCTCAGTAACTCAGCGAAACAGGAAGTCAGTGCTTTTATGTTTTCATTCTCTGTTATTTTTTCAGTCTTGTTTTAATGCAGACCAAACCTTAAAATAAAAGCTGCACAAACTCATCTCAGAGAAATTAAACCAGGAATTTTGGTTTGATGAGAAAAGCAGAAAACAACAGAAGCCATAGAGGGAAATATACTTCTTCTCCCTCCCAGAGTCATTTGTGCCTGTTTCTGTCCATTTTAAAAGTGAACGGTGAACTGAACATCAGCTCATTAAAAGTGCACCAAACAGTTGGCTGTTGTGCATCTTCTCCTCTACACTGTAAGCCATTCGCAGGTCAATTAACATGAAAAGGAATTTTATGCGCTGGTCAAAAGTGACTTTCATCGGCGCCGCTCTGTCGTGCTCCACCAAACTATGCACTTACCAAAAGCCCACTGGTAAAGAGACTCATATCTCCCCAACTTCCCCCCTTAATTGGCTGATCAATTATTAACACACCAATAAACTTGCTGAATAAGTAATGGCGTTAAGGCTTATGCGGCATTTCAGGCCAACAGCCCAGACATTTGGGCAAATATTTGTTGTTGATCTCTTTAAGACAGGGTTGTTTATCGTCTGAAACTTTCAGCTCGTTTTAATTTTCACTTCGTCACTTGACTTAGAAGAGGGAACAGTGTTATTGAATTTGATTGCAGCTTGTTGTCACCCGTCAGAAACGGCAGCTATAGGACATCCTCCATGGAGGGAAAACTCTCTTCTTCCTCGTTTTCACCAAGTTTTCTATATTTAACAGTCTTGTTTGGTCTGTGATGAACAAAACAGCAAATACGTGCTTTTCAAAAATGTTATCTACAATGTTATTTTATTTAAGATGCATTATTCTGTGAGTAAAATCTTTGCATGAAAAATAAAATTATGCTAACAGATTTTAAATTGTTTTCAGCTTATGAAAATGAATAAGAATAGGAATCTTTTTTCAGACAATTTTGACAAACGACAATAAATGAATAAAAAAACACACAAAGGAGACCAGTTAACATCAACCAAACCGAACACCAATTTCCAAACTAACTAAATTCACCTGAACATAAATTAGAAATAAAACCTGTTGGTATATACAGCCAGAGATGTGACATTGATTAATGGAAATTGAAAGGGGAATGATGTTTATTCAAATACAATATAACAAGAGAAAGATGAGACGGTTTAAAAGGGCGGCTGATTATGGAGAAAAAAAAGGTTTCTTTTAACAGGTATTGAATAAAAAATTATCCATATTATATTTATTTAAGTTATCAACAGACAGGCCTTCAGGTTCACATTTTAACAGCAGAATTTATTCAATTCTAAAATAAGAAATCAGCAAATAGATTTTATTGTGAAGGGGTCTGATAGAAAAGATGCCGAGATTATTCTCCATAAAAAGACAAGCAGATATTTAAAAAAACAGAAATAAAACCAGCTATAAACATGCAGTCATTTCATTTAAATTAAGGCACCTGTTCAAATTGTCCTAAAATGTCTGTTTAATTTACCTCATTAGTCGAAGCAGGAGCTGTTTTTCTACCAGTTGCTTTCCGTAGTGAGGAAACAGAAACTTCCATCTGTTATGAAAATGAAACTAATACCTTTAATCACTTTACTATATACAGCTGTGCATGAAAGTTTATATACCCTTCTATAAAAACAATCAGCGGCCAGTACAATAAATACAAAATTGACAAAAGTAATGATAGAAAAAAACTTATAGCTACATGGATGGATGGATGGATGGATGGATGGATGGATGGATGGATGGATGGATGGATGGATGGTAGATAAAATGACTCTTAATAGATCAGCAGTGTACATCTGCCGTTTTGTAAACACTTTCTGCAGATAGATGCAGTCTGCACAGCTCTGGTTGATTATCTTAGCTATTTTCTCCGTCTCCCTGGAAACCTTATTAAATCTTTTATAAATGAATAAATCACAACTGCTTTGCAAAGCTGACACCTGTTAGGAAAATCACAGGTGATCAGGCTGCTCTGAGCTGGCTGAAACTCTGCCTGAAAAAAAAGCCTCTCTGGTGTCTGTGCTGAAGTGGTGTTAACCTGATGGCAGCGAAGTAAAGTGCGTTCATTCAACCATGTCGTCATCTCACTCCAACAAATGGAACCTAATTTAAAAGAAAAAGATAAAATCAGACAACGAAAAATTCAATTTTAGATTCATGCTAAAGATTTCTTTAGCATGGATCTCTGAAAAACAAACTCTACAAAGTGAGACTTGGTAACTGTTTCCTTCCTTCCTTCCTTCCTTCCTTCCTTCCTTCCTTCCTTCCTTCCTTCCTTCCTTCCTTCGGCAGCACTGTGTAAATTAATGACATGAACAAAGGATATGATGAAGTGAACCGTGGGACCCTTAGAGGAACCTGCTCCCTCATATTAACACTCTCAGTATGGGTGAACTGAGCTGGGTGTGTGTGTGTGTGTGTGTGTGTGTGCATCCAGGGATTTAGCATGAATGAAATAAGTCAATGCTTTCTAAACAGCAGTCAAACAGGATTTTCATAGTGAGACGCAGCTCCTCATCAGGCTGACGTATTCATGAGGGAGAGGAGCTCCATCTGCCTCAACAACTGCAGCTGTTTCTTCTGCATCACGCTGAATAATAAGATCCACCTCTTTTGTTCATCTCCTTCCGTTCTCTCTCCTCTCACATTTCTGCTGTTTTTTTTATGTTGACAGATGACCTCAGTTTAGGGCTGTTTCAGTTTCTCTCTTTTTTCTTTCAATTTTTTATACCTCTTTAAAGCATTTGTACTAATTGGCCTCTGTCTTTTCATTCTTTTTGTTTTGTTTTTCAATTTCTTCTGAATCCCTCAGCAGCAGATTTAACGGCTTCATTTATCTGGAGAAGTAATCTCTTTTGACATGAACCAATCAGAGTCCTGGGATTCCCCCTTGTTGACTAATGTGCAGATCACCGCATGTTCTGGAAGATTCCTTATCCATTTCTTCATTTTAATTATCAATTTGAAAAAAAAAATCAGTATATGTTTGTTTGTGAAAATAAATGCAGCCTTTATTTTCACATAAATGTAGCCAGATTACGGTTAGTTTAGTAATCTGGCTACTTCTGTTCAAATGATCCCGCTTCAATGGCTTTGCAATGAGACTAAATCCGCAGAAGAATCAAAACTATATTTATAACACTAATAAAAATAATGGAACTCCATCGATCTCACATTGGAGAAATTTACCTCTGCATATAACCCATCCCCTGGGGGAGCTGTTTATAATACAAAAGAAAAGGTCTTTGGTTGTATTGAAAGTAAGGCATATTTTTATTTACACATCTTTATGAACTCTTAATGGTTTAACTTTGAGTCTGTGTTGTTCAGGCTCCCATCATTCCCAGTCAGGTGAATCTAACAGCTCCTTTGACTTTATTTGTTTTTTCTCTTTGTTTCACTGATGTGATATTTAGCTCACCAGATAAGGAACCCTTCATGACATCTTTATATAGGTTATTTATGCAGTAGTGCCTCCTGATAGTTTTTTATTGCTGTAGAAATGATCATTTTCAAAGTAGCCTGTTTAATTTCTATACTTTATTAGTAAATCGATATAAAAGTTATTCATCAGATTCTCCTCATTGCTGTTAAATCTCATGCTGATAATTTATGTGTTAAGCTAAAAAAAAGCTTAAAGTTTTTAAAGTAGCTGGATTGTATAATCTAAAGGGAGAATTGATCAATTCTGAATTTTCTTATAGACATTTTATAATAAACACAAATACAAAATAAATCCTAATGATGTGTCTTTTAAACATTCCCCACAACATGTACATATATCTCAGATTCTGAAATGTTTGTGCTAATTTGGAAAAATTACAAAGTATTCTTCTCTTTTATTTACATCATTATATTTATATCCTTATTTTTTGTGTTTTTATTATATATCTTTCACAGCAGATATTCTATGCGAAATAGTGAGAAAAAAACCAACACTTCCTTTAATAATGAAAACAGCAGCATATATACTGTACAGAACTTTTTTTCCACTTTTACTATTTGTACATAATATTAGAAATGCAGGAGGGATTGTAGGGGCAGTCAAAGTCAGAGGCCAACATATAGCGTAAAGATACACACAAAAATGCAAATATGAAAGAGACTATAAAGACTTAGTGTCTTAATTGTGGACTGTTCTCCCTGCTGCCCTCTGGAAACAGACTTTGAAGCATCCGATGCCGGTCCAGCAGATTCCAGAACAGTTTCTTCCCCACCGCCATTAGACTGCTGAATGTTATGTAAAATGGGTTATTAAAAAATAAAAATAAAAACTGAAGTGTGGGAACTGTAACTATACAATCACAATGTTTTTATTATCACTTCTGCTTACCTGCACTTTAAAAAAATAAATATTCTAGGGCTGTAATTCCTTTTGTTTACACTTGTGTGTACAAAATGACAAAATAAAATCTGTTTTAGTTTAAGCATAAGATTTACAACATAAGAAATTCAAAAACATGTTAATATGAGATAAAAAAATTATTGGAACTTAGTAGAATGATAATAAAAAAGGAATAAATCATGCAGGTAAGCCTTTATAATAATAATAATAATAATGATATTTGCTGCAGAGACACCAAAAAATTATGTTGTTTTTTTTTCGTTCTCCTCTTTTCAAACAGTAACTTCCCCCTGTTGATAATTTACGGCTGACGGCCCTAAACTTGTCTGACCTATAGAGGTTGTTGCTGTTATCTGACGTAGCTTTCTGATAAGCTTTTATAAGTCTGATAATTGTAGAAAAACAGGCTACGCAGGAGTAGTGATTTCAGGATCTCTCCACCCAAACCATTGAGGACATCCTGTTAAGAGGAATCCAGTAAAACTGTTGGTGTTTGGCGGCTGGAAGCTGGAGCTTCGCTCTGAGGACGGCACACACTCATAAACCCAAAGTCATCAGGATGATTCTCAGTGGAGTGATTCAGTGATGAGCTGTAATGAAGGAGCTTTGGATCGCCACCAGCTCTGCTTTCTTTCTCTATTTTCTCCTGTGCGTCCACCTCCATATTTGCAGCGCAAGCTTTCAGTTTACGGAGTGGATCTGAAACGTTAAATGTAAATCTTTGCAGAAAATTGAAATAGTCCAAATAATGGGCTGAACTCGGCCAGTTCTCCATGAAGGAGGAGGGCTTACATTTCACACTTTACAGGTGTTTGAAACTGTTTATTTAGATTAAAATGATATATATTAGGATAAAATGCAGACAAACTATGAAACTGAAGGGAGATTTTTGAATGGAATCCAAAATTACAACAAAAAGAAAAGAAGAACAAACTGAGAAAATAAACACAGATTAATAGTTTAATATAAAAAGATTAGAAAATTATGGAATATATTAAAGCAACATATTAAACAAATATGAAAGAAAACCAAAACAGCCATAAAATATAATATTTCATAAATTTTAAGACATTATTTAGGGATAAAAAAAAACTTTTCCTAGGTGAGTGATTATTCCTTCAGGTTTTTTTTTCATTAATGTCCAACCAGAATCAATGTTTGGAGCTAAAACTTCATTCTAAAAAGGTTCAACTATGAAAACCAGGTTTTTACAGCAGAGAGACGTGCAGCATTGTCATTTATAAATGAGTTGTTGTTCCATTCTGCACGGAAAATAAACGATCCAGGCTGGTTGTGTGCCAGGCGAGCAGCCTCTGCTCCGTCTGCTCACTGCAGAGCAGCGACCGGGTCCACATGAAGAGCTGCAGACCCTTCATGTGTTCACCTCCGCCCTACGCACGCTTACGATACGACGCTGAAGCCGTCTGGCCTTTGAGGAGACGCCACGGCGTGACCTCTGCTCCACACGCGGCTGTTGTTTACAGACTGCTGATACAGACGGTACTGGGTTTGTTCTGCAGGCTGCATGTGGGCAAAATAAAATAAACAGCATTGATTTAAGTAGGGATGCAAATAACGAGTACTTAGCAAATCGAATATCTATTACTATTTTTTTGATTAATCGATTAAAAATCTCATAGCTAAAGGCTCATTTAAGAAACATTTTACTAAATTAAAGCAGTTTAAACTAAAACCTTTCCACTTTGGCAGTTCTATATGGAGCATGTTGACAAACACATTTTTTTTTACCTAAATGCAAAATGTTTATATATTTTCTTCACAGTCTTGGTATAATTCCTGCTCTAAGTGAGTTGCTCTGTCAGCTGAAGGCACTATTTAGAGTTTCTATCCTCCAGTTAATGATTAACGATTATCGATTACTAAATCAGCTGATGATTATTTCAATAATATTTCATTGATCGTGATTATTTTGATTGTTTCTGCCAAAGATTTTAACCTGTATATTGTTTGAGCAATATTAAACACTATAATTTTTTATCGGTTTGTTTGATGAGAATACTTTACAACAGATAAAAGTTCAGTTGTTTTTATTCCAAAGGATGGTTATTCAGGCTCTGATCTGGTTTATTTCTCCTAACAGGAGGTGAGCAGCAATAGGTCGACTCTGATCTGTTGTTTTCAGCCCTGTTATAAACGTCTCCCATGTTTAGAAATGCTGCCACATGCATGGATAAAGCTCTGAAAAGCTGCAGATGCATCTCAGACATCATGCCTCTTTATCATTATATCGAGGATCAGACGTTTGCTGTGAAGTGAATTCACGCAGCTTCAACATCGCCTCATTTGTACGGAAGAGGATTAGGGTCAATGGAAAAATAAAAAAAGTTAACTGATTTTTGAATATTATTTCAGTTTAATATGGGAAAAAAGTCAGAATTCTGACTTTAATCTCAGAATTCTGACTGAACAAACATGTTAGCATCAAGCCATAGTCTCTGCTTTAGAGACTTACTCTGTGTTTTAATCTCCTTCTGCTCTTCCATTAATGAAACAGCATCACTGGGGATCCCTGGGACACGTAAAAAGTCACCTAATTCCGTCATTTTCCACCAATGTGTTACTGGCCTTCCCCAACAACTCCCATCTTTGTCAGTGAAGCTGAGTGCTCCACATCTCTGCCTTCCTGGTGCCCATCGACATTAAGATCCACAATTCTGAGATTAAAGTCAAAATTCTGACTTTTTTCCCATATTAAACTGAAATAATATGTAAAAATCAGTTAACTTTTTTTTTTTTTTTTTGTGGTCCTAATCCTCTTCTGTACATTTGTAAAGATTGCTGAGTCAGAAAAACACAAAACAAAAAAACAATGATAAAAAAAAAAACAACAAATTTTTTTAATTTACATCTGTGGTTTGGACTCTTCTCAGCCCGATTCCAACAGTTACTGTCTAACAGGTAAACTGCTGTGACTGTGTTCTGGTGGATTTGGGGATTCAAAGGTTTAGTTCTTCATTTAGTGTATATTTATATATATTCCCTCTAATTTTAAGCTTCATCAGTCTGGTGTCGTTTATAATCCCCTGGCTGACAGCTTTAATGACGTGTCATTAACTAACATTAACTAAATGTTAAATAAATAAAAGGCTGAAGTTTATATCACACTTTTTTCCTTCCACTAAGTTTTCTGGGTTGCCTGTGCAGAGCAGCATTAACAGCCACTTTCTTTAGCTATGAGCTGAGTCATTCTTTAATTTGAACTTTAGCTGTCACAGCTGGAGCCCTGCCCATTATAGGGTGGACTGAAAATAACCCCACCACATCACTTTTTTGTGTTTTTTATTATTACTGGTCCATTTTTAACACTCCAGTTTTCAGAGAAACTGACCACTTATGTTTTTATCAGCTACAGCCCATAATAATTAACATATACAGAATATATTTTGGATATGTGATAAAACTATCTAGATTCAGTCTTTGGAACTAATAAGGAAGTCAGTTTGGCTGTAATGTAAATTATTACATTTTGGAGCTGGTTGACAGTTGCCTTTTGTATCTATGCTGCTTTTTCTATGTCTGCTTCTGTCTCCTTGAACCCCAGTGGGCCTCAGCAGATGGCCGCTCACACTGAGCCTGGTTCTGCTGGAGGTTTCTTCCTGTTCAAAGGGAGTTTTTCCTCTCCACTGTCGCTACAAGCATACTTAGTGTGAGGGATTGCTGAAGAGTCAATGAGTCGATGCAATCAGCTGGTTTTCCTTAGATAGAAAAATTTGAATCAATCTGACTGGATGATCTGGTGAACTTTAAAGTGCCTTGAGATGACATGTGATGTGAATTGGCGCTATAGAAATAAACTGAATTGAAATTAACTTTCTCTACCTTACATCCATCCGTCCATTTTCCGAGACACTTTATCCCAGGGGATGCAAGGGGTGCTGGGTGACTACTGCTACGGAAAAATCCTCTTGACGTAAATGACCTAAAACCTGCGTGGTAGAATAAAAACAAAAAAACTATAGGTATAAAGATGAGATAATTAATTACTAATTACTGAGTTAATGAAATGCTGACACATATAAAAGCATTTCTTTTAATTGAAATAGTGTGGTTGCTATATATATATATATATATATATATATATATAGATATATATATATATATATCTATATATATATATATATATATATATATAGATATATGTATATAGATATATATATACAGCTTGAGCATGTGTGCTGCTGATGTTCCCATAACTGGGCTATAATTTCCTACGTCTCTCCTCAGAGTTTTACTTCCACTAATGAGTTTAATTTCACAAACACCCCGAACAACAAAGAGGTTTTGAATCCCACCTTATTACCTGACTTCAGACAAATCGCTCCATACAAACCATCTCATTTGTTTGCTATGACAAACTCAAATTGAGAGCAGCCTCTTTTAATATGTCTCAGCCAAGCCGGATTGGTTAAAGGGGTGCTATTCAATTATGAAACTTTTCACATTGGTAATTAGTCAGGGCGCTAACGTATTGTTTTATGGCTTTGACTGTGCATCTAGGTAGGAATGAGATGTTTTTAATGTGCGCACTGAGAGGATTTTGTTTGTTAATGCACTGTCTGTAATGAAGCAATGCAATCTCGTCAATGCGGATGACAAAAAGAAAAAAAAAAAACCTTTCACATGCAGACGCTTCCTCACGCAGAATCGCTCCGGCAGATTTTACAGGCTGACAAAACAGTAAGGTATTTATTTATTTTAATTATGGTAGCATGATGTTATTGTCAGTATTATTTATTTATAATTTCTGTGAAGAAAAGGCTATCTAATTTTGGGTTTTTGGATTTAAATATTAATTTCTTAAAAGTTAAGATAATTTATTAGGTTGAATCTATTAAGGAAAAATAGACAATAAAAAAGGGAGAAAATTAAGTAATTAAATCAATAGAATGAGCTGAATAAGCAGAGTGAACAAGCTCACTTTTTGATAATAAATATTGAAATAAATCCTGCAGCCTAGATTAATGAACATCTCTGGAGCGTTGCCATCTCATTAGCTATTGTTAAAAAAAAGGGTGCAGAGAAACAGACAGAAGGGGACGAAAAGAAGCAAGGGATTTTATGTTGTCTTCATTTGTGTTAACATTGTGTTTGATTTGTTTATTTTTCACTGAAATAAAGACCTAGACTAAGTTCATTCCCCATGATAAAGCAATGTTTGTCCTGAATAATTCAAATTATAATAATCATTTCAAATCATCTTTTCTCAGAGCAGGAGGAAAAGTAACGGTGTTAATGAAATTTCCAGCGACACAGAATGCCGTTTGTTTGTTCTTAATGTGTATACAAAAATGTGTATATAAATGACAATAAAAGTTGTTGAAGTTCAATGGTTTAATTTGTTCTAATATAGTAATATACTTAAGGACAGTATATTACGGCATTTTGTGGTTTCTTTAATGTAAACTGTGTTTTTTTTTTGCAGAGAAAAAAAAATGCAAGAACATTATCACACACACTATTATAGGGACGTTTACAATAATGCTTATAATACAATTTTATTTGCAATATGTTTCAAAGGGAATTGATACTAAAATGGCACAAACGGCATTCTTAATCCCCCGTCTTAGCCAGAGAAATTAGGAAAAACATGCCAAATTGGATTAAGTCGTAGGGAAAACTCCACACCATAGAGATTCCTGCAGAATCATTTGATCATACTTGACATAATGTTCTTATAAATGTCAAAGCGTGGCATCCCCTGCTGTCTCCCTCAATCTAACAATACCAATTAGTCCTAACGGCTCATTAACAGCAACCCCTAACAGATCAGCATCCCCAAAAACTGCTGATGGATGGACGGATGGATGGATGAGCAAAATGAAGGAAGGAAGGAAAGAAGAAACAAAGGACAGTAGATGAATGCTTAATGAGGTCCATTTGAAAACTGTTAGCCTTACTGCCATTTAAACCCGGAGCCTTTGGCTTTTTCTGCACCTGTAATTACTATCAGCGCACAACATTTTCAAGTGCTATTGACCTTTGTGTGTTATTGAGCGTCCCGGTAACAAAGCATTATGCAGCCTAATCAGGTTGTTATTAACAAAAGAGGGTGAAGGTGATGAAAGAACAGAGAAGGGAGGTGAGGACACAGACATCATTACTGTATCTCATCATTTACTCTTATTCAGATCAAAGCGCGTTTGTCATTAGCTGAGAACATTAACCAATCACAGGCAAGTACAGGGAAAGGAAAATGTTCCTTAATTGAGGTTATATTTACTCTCCATTTGGCTGCAGAGTAAAACTCAAAGGTTCCTTCTAATGTGAAAAGTTCCAAAAAATTAAAAAAATGTTTGGGGATAATGGTTTCTTTAAATAAAAAAATAAAAAACACCAAATGCAAAACAGCAAACAATGGGCTTTACTGCTTTTTCACCAGTGGAGCTTTTGTGTCTGGAATGTTTGCGGTGTTCTGTCAGGTCAGCATACCCCATCAGACCAGCATACCCATCAGACCAGCATACCTGCAGTTAATACGTATGCGCAAGATGTCAGATTTGCATTTATCCCTTTAGTTTTGCATGAACTACCTCAATGGGTGTGTGTGACAAAGTTTTAGGGCCAGGCTAGAGATTTTTTTTTCTTCTATTTCAAGAATATAGTCATAACATTATGAAAATAAAGTTGTAATATTATGAGAATAAAGTCATCATACAACAACCCGTTTCAGAAAGAAAGCTTGGAGCTCCAACCAGCAGATGATGGCCGACCAGCTCCACCAATCAGCAGCCTGAGTCCACTTTGACATCCTGCCCATTTGGATGCTGCTGCTAAAAGATTTCCTTATTTATGTAACCAGAGCCAAAGTCTAACTTCACATGACGTTCCAAATTTCAGGGAACAAAGTGCTTCTTGTAGGAATTGTCATAAAATACCACTTGTTTCTCGTAATTTTAGGACTTTATTCTCTTAATATTATGACTTTATTCTCTTAATGTTCCGACTTTATTTTCATATTTTCATGAATATTCTCATTGTGACTTTATTCTCGTAATTTTACGACTTTGTTCTCATAATTTTACGAAATTGAAGAAAAAAAATATCTCTAGCCTGGCCCTAATACAAAAACAACAAACATTTTAAGGGGAGATTGCCATACACTTAAAAAAAAAAAAAAAGTAAGCAGTTAAATAGGAAGTAATTAAAACTAAAGGGATATATGCCAGTATGGTATTAATTTATAAATAAATATATAAATATAAATATATATATATATATATATGTGTGTGTGTGTGTGTGTGTGTGTGTGTGTGTGTGTGTGTGTGTGTAGCAACATGATTACAGTTTAGACAAAAATGGCAAATAGTTTGAGTTTTCATTGAAATGTTCCTTTTCAATCCAGATGATTAATTTCATTGAAGGTCGTTTAGGATTAGCAGGGGAATCAGAGAAAGATGACCTCTGATTGAGAAGAAGTGGGAGATGGATGTTTGAAGAGGTCCCACCAAATGAGAGGAATAGCGAGGAAGTTTAGTTGTGTACCGCATACACTCAGTGCTGCAGACAAACACACACGCCGGCCGCTGTATCACAGGATTAGAGTGCCTCTAAAAGGGAAGAGGAAAACACTGAGAGACAAGCACACATTCAACCACACGCAAAGCAGAAACATCCATTAGCAACGGACTCGCACTCTTTCTCTCACTCAGCCTCTTCTCACACTCTAACTCATAACAGTCCCTCACTCTCCCCCTCTTCTCTCCGCATGCTTATTAGTGCATATTTTCTCTCTTTCTTTGTAATTTTCTTTCTCAGGAATCAGCCTCTTGGTGATCTGCAGATGCTCAGGATCTTTCTGATTGTCCGTCTCTTTTTGCCAAAAGACAAAGTCCTTTTGAACCCTGCATGTGTGGCGTTTTTTTATGCAGTTAGCTGACATTTACCAGGATAATCACTGAGAAGGAGAAAACAAATTGATATGATAACCTCAAATAAATTATGCAGTAATCTTATTGCACAAGGTTTCCTTCTTTTCTTCCAGTATTTTAAGCGAGCGATGTCGAATGCATGAATAAGAGGAAAATAGCTTGT
Organism: Cyprinodon diabolis; assembly: GCA_030533445.1. Taxonomy (NCBI): domain Eukaryota; kingdom Metazoa; phylum Chordata; class Actinopteri; order Cyprinodontiformes; family Cyprinodontidae; genus Cyprinodon; species Cyprinodon diabolis. Next base: position 51,911,715 of record CM060066.1, on the reverse strand, counting down.
TTTAGACTCATTTAAAAGGTTTGATCTATCAATCATTTAATAATCTTGAATGTCATATCTTCTGAGAGTGAGTGTTTGTTTGCTAATAACCCAAAACTTGCTGTTCTCTATAGAAGGTGCAGAACCATCTTTGGCTAAATCAGAATAAGCCCTGCCATTAGAAAAGACAATTAGTTAGAGAGAAACTCCAAACAAAGCTTCCAACACACACAGAACAATCCCTTCAGATTAAAAAAAGTTTTGATCATTATCTTTATTTAATGAAGAAATGAAAATGTTCTCTCGTTAATCCAGAGTGAAGCTCTTTTGGTCCCAGTCCAGCACAGAGACACATCTAAACGCTGTTTCTAACGAGCTGAATGGATGAGTGAAGGCCTCTGGCTTTAGCTCTTTTAAAGAGGAGCACAGCTCCGCTACACCTGCATGATGCTGACAGGGACCAGAAAAAATCATGCTGATGTTAGAACATCTGTATTTGGGATTATTGGATGGCTCTTCTAACTTTAAGCAATGCCTAGCAGCTTTTAAAAATATAGAAAAGTCCAAAGGTCTGGATTGGTTTAGCTTTTTTCCTTTAATACCCTCATAACCTTCATGTCTCTTAATAAAGGTGCTGAAAATCAGGATCTGAATAAAGCCCTTTAAATCTGCTATAAGATGTATTTTTACAGTTATCTGCCATTCTTCTTTTTTTCTAAGAGACTTCTGCCGTCAAATATATATGTGGACACATTGTATATACTGTTTATACCCCAAAGCGCGTTTTTCGTCCTTTGGTAGATTCTTCTTCTCCTATGACTATTTGAGCTGATGGAACGAGTAAACTTCTCCACTGTGAGATCAATAAAGTCAATCAATCAATATATGTCTAAAAATAATTTCAAACTTTCCGTCCCACCCTCCTTTACCTTGGAGCTGCCTCTGGATAACTCCCTTATGGCTTGAAAAGGAAATATGAGTCCTATCATCTACATGGAGAAAATCCAAGCCTTCTGGGCCTCTATGGCGTAAAGTTGGACCGTGAGGAAGACTTAAAGCCGTAGGGAAGCGGCCGTTCCAACCCTCGCATTTCTGAATTTTCCCAAGTGGTGCCCGACTTTACAGGAGTGAATAAAAGGAATGTGATTGGTCGATTATCAAGGGGACGGGATTGTTGTGGCGGAAGGTTCGCAAGCTAGTTTGGTTGTGGCCGGTTTGTGGGGAGCATCTTGCTAACCAGTTAGCATCTTAGTGCTAGCAGGTTCCCAATGGGAAATTCCATTGGGACCAAGAAGCACTAAATTGGTGACTTAGAAACGACACTGTCAAGGAACGCTATGGACAGTGGAAACATGCAAGAGGAGGAGAGTTTAGTGTCGGAGGACGTGGATGAGTCTCCTCCGTCATCCATTTTTTATTTAGAGGAGGAAAGCGGGGACGAAGATGTTGTGGAAGAGGACGCCAGGGCGGCAGAAGCTTGGTTTGGTGTAGAAGGCTTCCAGCCGTACATGTTTGAGCCCTTGCCTCCCAACGCTGCCAGTTCTGTTAGCTCTACGCCTGCTGAAGACACAGACGTCCATCCCCGTGAACACTGGGACGCAACTCAATGGGAAAGGAAAGGATTCTGATTTCAACCGTTGCATTTATTAGCTGCGACATATGAATCAAGATGCTATGACCGAAAATATGCGATTGGCAGATGACCATTGATATATGATTTGCCGAATTTAGGTGTTCAGGCTGACGTATAACTAACTGGCCTGCAGAAGATAACGAAGAAAAAAACCCCCACAGATTTCAAGACATGATTTTTTTTTATAGAAATGTGACATGATTTTTTTTTTAATAGAAATGTTCTAAATTTTGCAACAAATTTTGCACCTGATAAAGAGTATATTTATATATAGGCTTAAACCAGAATGATTTGACATTTAAATATGACTTCCCTACGACTTTAAATAAGTTAGAGGTTCAAATCCAGGTGTGCTGTGGGTACGGTGGGGTTCTCAATAAAAACATTTTTGGTTCTATTGCAGTTTTAATTGCTGCCTTTAAGTCTTCTTATTTTTGTTAGCATCATTTTAGATTTGCTCCTGAATGTAATGCTATTTTTATTCCCATTGAATAAAGTGTACTTTGTGATAATTTAACATGGTTTAAAATGTGTATCTAATGGATCTGTCAACAAATTAAGCCGCAAATTTTATTAACAGCTTCACCTGATGTTTTATTTAATAACTCCTGACTGATCGATGATTATTATAGCAAAGCTTCTGCACAGTTTCATTGTCCAAACAGTAAAGCATTCTCTTTATGATGTAAAAACACCTGTACATTACGAGCAGAAGTTTTTTTATTAAAGTGAATGTAATAAATCCCTCATTGCTGAATATTTCCAGATAGAAGGTAACTAGCAGTACCGTACCTCCAACCACTGCCTCCTCTTCAGGTCACCATATCCTCAGCAGGATGTCATTTACTGCTTCATTAGAAAATAAAGGCACATCTCCTGAACCTAATCAAAACTTTGTTAGGCTTAAACCCCAAACATTGGGCAGATTGTTCCGGTATTTTCCCTTTTAATTAAGAATGTAACTTCTTATCAAGCGCCAGGGCTGACAAATCACAGAGAATTTATTTGTTATAGTCTGTAAGAAGTTTTAAAACTTCTCACAGAGGAGACACATTTACATAGCGCTTCAGATAAATGTGGGGTTAGTGTCTGCCGTCTAATCCCAAATTAGAATCCACATTTTCTGTGCATCTTAAAGTTCTCTAACAGTCTACAGGGAGGAGGAGGAACAGAATGAGCAGATAGAAATTCTCTTTTATTACAGCTGCTTATAAGAGGATAAAAAATTCTTTTACTTTAAATCAAATTCTTTTTATTTCCTTAATTTTACTTTGCCCTTTAACATATTCATTGAAATTATTCATTTAAATGTTCGTTTTATTAAGCTTTTTTTTTCTCAGAAGCAGCTGACTTTCAGGTTGTTGTTTTTTTGGAAAGCTGTTACACTGAAGCCCCCCCCCCCATCCCCATCCTCACGGCTTTCACACTCCTGAAAGCACAGGTCCTTCAGGCGCCATCAAAGCCGACACTTTAAAGCATGTTGTGGATCCCTCCCAACGTTGCTGACAGGCTGAATTTCACCGTATGACTCTTTCTTACATGAAATGTCACACAAAAGCCCGTTTTTGGACAGGTGGAGATTTCTAGCAGTGCAGAAATGGATGTTTGGACAGAACCATGCAGGGCCAAATAAAGCAGGAGTAGTTTTCCTAAATGAACCTGAGGAAACCAAAAGCAAGGCCCTTTAAAGCACACAACAAGCAATGATATGAAAAAGAAAACCTGTAGGAAGATCATGCATCATTAAAAAAAAAAAAAATTCATTTTACTTTTTTTCATTTGCTAAATAATGAATAAAATCAGATATTTTTATTTTCACACATTTCTTAATGAATCTTATGAATGCCTTTAAATCTGGATGTGTTGAAGCTGGTGTATCAAAGGGCTTCAACGTGTCTGATGTCCATGCAGATTACATGGAGGATGGCGTTGAGAGGTTGTTCTGGCGCCCGAGCTTCCGAGCGTTCGACGCTGGAGCTTCAGCCAATCAGAGAAGCTGATTCAGGAGATTTTAGGGAGAGACAGACACTACCTGCCATAGACATCATATACGTAGACGCCTCATCGGATGCTGGCCAATGTGCCTAGGTGGCCATCACAGTTCAGACAGCTGCTGTAAGAATGAATAGGAGGCGCCTTAAATCTCATTTTAATCCCATTAAAGACGAGTCAGAGATAATATTACAATAATCTCTTACATGTCACAACCCCTTAAAAGAACAAAACAAATGTTAAAATTATCTTTACATTAGATTACACATATTACACATAGATTACGCCAACTCAGCAACTCTGTCGCTATATTTAGCGACCTATCAGAGCCCTCCAGCGACTCTTTTTCAAAAAAGAGACTAGCGACAAATCTAGAGACTTTTGTGGAGTCTGCGGTGGGGCGCCTCCCATGTCCCAGCCCCATTCTCACATTCTCTCACAGGAGTTCCTCTCAGCGCTGCAGTCAGAGCCACACCATGTTTACCCTAACAGCGTCCAGACTGCAAATGCACCGCGCGCATGCGCCTGGACTCACGGCGCAGGTTGATCACGCTGGAGTCAGCTCCCTCAGTTGCTGAACCTGCCATAGAGAGCCTTGACCAACATGACGATGACCCACTGTTTCTGTGAGCAGGCAAGCACCTGTGTGTGTGGAGGGAAATCTTATTAGTTTAAAAAAAATAATAATTACCATTATTTGCTCACATTGTCGTTGATTATTTGTAGTCTTTTTTGTTCCATTTATATTGTTAATGTTAATGTAATGTAAAAAAAAAATGCTATGGTTCAAAATGTTCATGTTTTACCATAATTTTTAAGCTCCTTAGTGGACCACAAGGGAAAAAAGAAAAAGTAAAAAAGAAAAAGTAAAATATTTAGCAAATTAAGTAATAATGTCATTCAGCGACTATTAGCGACTTCTAGCACAGCCAATAGCTACTTTACTTACTGAGGGGTCGGCAACAGTGCCCCCAACAAGATTATAGTGGGATAAGAATCCCGATGAACTTATGAACAGAGGATGTTTGTAGATGGACTTTCTCACTTAAAAATGTGTCAAAACAATATTTCCAACTCATGAATTAAATAAAGCCAAGCTGTTCTCTAGCTTGAAGAACAGAGCAGATAAACAACCAGAGCGCCGAAGCGTCAAAGCAACTTGACCACAGTTTGATCCAGTCTCCAAATATCTGTGTTTAAGTACTTTTGATGCCCATAATTCTTTTGGTGTGAACGCAGCATTAGGATGGAACGCCTCATTCAGAGGTTTGAAAGCAGGGCTGAGTGGCGTCTAAACAACATGATCCACAAACTAGACTTGGTTAAACCGGTGTTCTGTCAGATGAGCATACCCCGTCAGACCAGCATACCCATAGTCAATATTAACTTATATATAACCTTTAGTGTATCCCTTTAGTTTACTTCAACTCAAAATATGTAAAATCTGGAATCTGATCATTAATTATTTAAGTAAAAACACATAAAAAAAATGAACATGTAGTGTAAAGGAAAGTAAATTCAGAAGAAAAATAGAAGAATAAAAGAGTGGAAGGATTCAACTGAAAATGAAATTAGATTCTCAAGCATCTAACCCTAATTTTAAAGCGGCTCTGGAAGGTTCCCAAAGCTCTACTGACAACAAAGAAGAGATTTACCGCATGCCTCATTGCTGACAGGATTTGGTCAAATACAAATCCCTGCAGCAAAGCAGGAAGGTCAGGTCAGAGGTCATCTCTCCTATACAGAAATGGACATGGTTGTGGAAGTGAAATGGAAAGGAGACACTAAACATTAGATTTGTCACAGCGGACACACAGATTATCGCAGGTCATGGTCCTTATGAGCGTCCATGGACTCAGGGAGCAGAGCAGATAAGTGTTAGAGCAGCTGCCTTATTGAAGAGGGTCCTGTAAAGATTCTTCTGTGAAGACTTTATATCTTCTCACAGAACATTTGATTATCATTTATCTTTGACTCTGATGGACCAATAACCTCAGCTTCACACAATCCTGGAAACAATATGTAATGATCTCTGAATGTAGGACCCAGAATTCAGGTCAGACAGACAGTGGGAAAGTTCAAAGTGTTTATATAACAACAGCGTTGTGTGGCTGCTCGTCAGCTGCGGCAGGTGTCAAGATCATGACACAATCAGGCAGAACTACTTGGTTTCACAAGTGTCAGTTATTACTAGTGAAATAATATTAGAGAGTAAATCATTAGAAAAAAATGAACATTTATATTAGGAAGCTGCAGTTTGTAGTTGCAGCTTCTTCTGATGCTTTAGGTTGAGAAAATATCCAGTAAAGGTTAGAAAGGTGATGTAGAAATGTGGAAGATGTTTTAGTCTTTGTTCTGTGTTGATTTTAAAACTACTCCCTCTGATAAAGTACTTCTTATCTTCAGAGTTTGAAGTTTGGTTCATATTTCTCATTTAAAAAAGTTTACACATGAAAGACATGAGACGTCAAACCTGAGAGGTTTGCAAAAAATGGAAATTTCTAAAACAATTTTACCTATTCTAGGTAATTTTTGCAGTGAAGGACTGCACTGCAAAATGATGTAGAAATAAGAAAAAATGTCTTCAATTTAGTGTATTTACCCTTAATTTGAGAAGGTAAATAATGATTTTGCAATGAAATTAGAATTTTTACTCTTAAAGTAAGACACTTAGATAATATGCATTTTAAATAAGACAATGCAATTGTTTTTTCTTATTTTAAATGTAAATTGTTTTGTTCCAATGGCAAAGTGTCTCGCTTAACTCCTGAATTTAAGAAAAAAATTGCACAAATTTTAAGAAAATATTACTTATTTAGACTTAATTTTTTTGCAATGTAAAAGAAATAGGTAAAACATTTATTAAATTAAGTGTATTTACCCTTAATTTGAGTAGGTAGGCTTATTTTAAATGTAAATGGTCTTTCTCCGCTTGCAAAATGTCTTTTTTACCTCCTCAAACCAAGAACAAATGCACTTATTTTAAGTGCATTTGTGCATAAGTGCTGTTTATGCTACAATCTTAACTTTAACTGCTTTTCTTTACATTGAATTCACAGTTTGAGCTGGAAAATATCATAGGTTTGTATTTTAATTTAGAAAACAGGAATTAATGTTGTTTCTATACTTTTTTCTAATGAAGAATGTCTTCCTTATTTATCGGAGGTAATGACAGCGTGATACAAAGATGTATCCTCCAGCGTGGTCATCCCATCTTCCCTCCACTGTGAGGCTACATAATGAATAGGATTAACGGTGTTTCTCCCTCTCCTTCTAACTCTTTGTCTCACACACTCTTTAGATCTCTCTTCTTCACTGCCCCTCTCTTTCTCTCCTTTCCTCTACACACATTTCGCTCTCCAAAAGAAATCTTTCAGGCATGTCCAATTGGCTCTGGCCACTACATGGATGCCTCCCCAGAGAGAATAAACCATAAAAATTCTCTCTCAAAAACACAAATAAAGGGCCCCATATACACACACACAGACACACACCCCTAAATGAAGATCCGACTAAAGGAAAAGGCCACTAACAGGACATCAGACTTTTCATCAAAGGCTCGCCGTACTGTCCCTGCAACCCTGTTTTGAGAGCAGGTGTGTTTGTGTGTGTGTGTCACAGCGACAGATCCCTGTAGTAATATTGAGGGGCTACGCCTGGTTATGTGCCACATAGGTGCTTTTTAGAGGACCCATGCTGCCCGCACTGTTTCACACATTCCATACACACAGACAAAGTAAATTGGATAGATTTATATTACTGCTGTTGTAAAACTTTTCTCGAGTTCCTGTCCACCTTTTTATCTGTACTATCAAATTCACCCCATTTTTTTTCTTTGTATTTCCAGGGATGCTCACCTTCATTCCTTTTTCTCGCCTCTACTTTCTTTTGCTTTCGTCGTATCTCTTCAGCATTTAACATATTCCCTTTACTTGAAACTTTTACAGCTACTGCACAGTTTTTTGTGAATCTTTTGCTTTTACGTTTGATTTATTATGTCAATAGAGTAGTTTTATTTACATTTTGATCAATTGTTTGACTAATCTGCAGATTATTTTCCTAGTGTGAGCTCAGCCTGCAGTTTTGGTTTTCTGTCTTTTATTGATCCTTTCCCATTTCCTCTTGTTAGCCCAGGAAATGAACGCTGTGTTTACTGCAGATTTTAATTGGCTATGTGGGCGTGTTGCACGCCTGGTCGTACGTCTCCTTGTTGGCCTGTTGCCTGGGGTCTATCCTGCTTATTTGGAATAAAACAGGGGCCTGGAGATTGGATTGATGGTGAAGTTGAGGCGGTAATGAATGTGTTCCTAAATGTGTTCAGAAATTAACACAACAAGAAAAACAGTAGATGATCATACATTGTTTAATACCCATTACCATGTTATAAATCTTTACGGGATGTTTGTGCTTCTGTTCCAGATGAGTAGCCTAGGGATCCTTTTCAGTACTCAACACAATCTTTTTTTTCAGTTCAAAGCTTACATCATAAACACTAGGCTAACTTACCTGGAGCTAACTTACCTCAGAGGTGACGATGTGCCTGCCTCACCTACTGTATGTTGCTGGCTGCAGACCAGTTGCTAATGGTGCAGGAGCTGTGGCCGTAGATCTGATGGAATAATTCTGCTTTATTTATTAAAAATCTTATATTTAGACATTTAATTCCTCAGATTAGAAGTATACGCTCCCATTTCCTGTCCCAGTATTGCACTGAGAGTAATCTGCATTACATTTTGTAAAGTAAATCCATTTTCTCAAGCAGTTTTTATCAGCCATGCTTGATTTGTTTACTGTAGCAGCTGCTGCTGACGTTACCATGCTCTTGTGTGCATGGAAATTTAACAACTCTTCCACTCCCTGTGTAATTTTATGTTAATAGGAACTGGGTAGTACCAATAAAATTTGTACGGCATGCTTACCATTCAAACTTAGTGCATCGTACCTAAAGATGGACACTCAGTCGAATACTAGAAAGAGAAACTTAAGGTTTTAGACACAGCTGAAGCGTCTGTTATCAGCAATAAGCTCCATATTATCAGCCATAAGAAACCTACTAGAAGGTAGAGTAGGCAGAGTCTGGAGGCCATCTATGGGACTGATAGCAAATAATAACGGCCATTTCATGGTTGATCACATCTGAAACTGGTGCAGGCCTTCCCAATATAGAGTTAGTATTCCTGATAAGTTTATCCAACAACACAGATGACAACTAAAATAACCAGAAGTTTGTTCCGGTCCCATCTATAGAGAGCATCAGGGTTGGAGCTCCACTCCACTCCACTTCAAAATGGCTCTTCTCAGTCAAACGTCAGCCGAATGGCAGCAAAATTTCCCCCAACTTCCAGCCACTGCCCTTCTCATGGGCGTAAAATATTTTTTTTCTCTGACTCCACCCTTTCACTGAATTACAGGGTCTGACCAGGAGATGACGCTTCTCTTTAGATCTTAATGTCTGAAATTATGACAAAAACAATATTTTAGTACAAAGATTGATGTTTAAAAAGGAATTGTAGGGGACCAGCCAAGGACCAGTCAAGGACAAGCCAAGGACCTGCAAAGGACCAGCCAAGAACCAGTCAAGGACAAGCCAAGGACCAGCAAAGGACCAGCCAAGAACCAGTCAAGGACAATCCAAGGACCAGCCAAGGACCCACCAAGGACCTGCAAAGGACAAGCCAAGGACCAGCTAAGGACCAACCAAGGACCAGTTAAGGACCAGCCATGGACCAACCAAGGACCAGCCAAGGACAAACCAAGGACCAACCAAGGACCAACCATGGACCAGCCATGGACCAACCAAGGACCAGCCAAGGAACAACCAAGGACCAACTAAAGACCAACTAAGGACCAACCAAGGACCAGCCAAGGACAAACCAAGGACCAGCCAAGAACCAACTAAGGACCAGCCAAGAATTAGCAAAGGACCAGCCCAGGACCAACTAAGGACCAGCCAAGGACCGACCAAGGGCCAACTAAGGACCAGCCAAGAATCAGCCAAGGACCAACCAAGGACCAACTAAAGACCAACCAAGGACCAACCAAGGACCAGCTAAGGACCAACCAAGGACCAACTAAGGACCAACCAAGGACCAGCCAAGGACAAACCAAGGACCAACCAAGGACCAGCAAAGGACCAACTAAGGACCAGCCAAGAATCAGCCTAGGACCAGCCAAGGACCAGCCTAGGACCAGCCAAGGACCAGCCTAGGACCAGCCAAGAACCAGCCAAGGACCAACTAAGGACCAACTAAGGATCAGCCAAGGACCAACCAATGACCAAGGAAGGACCAGCCAAGGGCCCACCAAGGACCAGCCAAGGACCCACCAAGGACCAGCCAAGGACCCACCAAGGACCGGCTAAGGACAAGCCAAGGACCAGTCAAGGATAAATTAAGGACCAGCCAAGGGCCCACCAAGGACCAGCCAAGGACCCACCAAGGACCTGCAAAGGACAAGCCAAGGACCAGTCAAGGATTAATTAAGGACCAGCCAAGGATCAACCAAGGACCAACTAAGGATCAGCCAAGGACCAACTAAGGACCAGCCAAGGACCAACCAAGGATAAGCCAAGGACCAACCAAGGACCAGCCAAGGACCAACCAAGGACCAACCAAGGACCAGCCAAGGACCAACTAAGGACCAGCCAAGGACCAACCAAGGACCAGCCAAGGACCAGCCAAGGACCAACCAAGGACCAACTAAGGACCAGCCAAGGACCAACCAAGGACCAACTAAGGATAAGCCAAAGACCAACTAAGGACCAGCCAAGGGCTCACCAAGGACCAGCCAAGGACCAACTAAGGACCAGCCAAGGACCAACTAAGGACCAGCCAAGGACCAACTAAGGACCAGCCAAGGACCCTCTAAGGATCAGCCAAGGACCTGCAAAGGACAAGCCAAAGGACCCATCAAACAAAGAGGGGACATTTTGAATGGCTACAATTCAATTCATTTCAGTTTATTTCTATAGTGCCAATTCACAACACATGTCATCTCAAGACATTTTACAGTTCAACCAGAACATCCAGTCAATTACTACAGTATATACTACTGTATGTGGTATCAGTGGGCTGCTTCTCATCCACCTCATCTGGTTTTATACGTCATTGAAGAGGAGATCTTTCTCTTAGCATCTAAAACAAAATGCTACGTCCACTTTGAACCATTCACGTGTGATGAGGCCGCCTTAAACTTTAAGGATTGCAGAATGGAGCAGGAGGTGTGGAGAGCAGCTTGTGAGGTTTTCCACTCTCCACCATGACAGGTGGTCCTCAGAGGTCTATGTAGGTGGAAAAAGCAGAGGAGAAATAAGAAAGAAAAAACTGTGACTGTGCTTTTGGTGGGAAAATATGCTCTCACATAGTGCCGTGTTGATTTTATTTTTTATTAGAAGAAAAAAAAATATTATTAAACATTGTTTAGATGATCTAAAACATTTTAAATGAATTATTTAAAAACTTGAGGCAAACACTTTTCACTGTACATGAAGCTGTTTCACTGCATGTAATTTAATAAATATTTAACACGGTTCCAGAAAGCTATATCTGTAAGCATGGATTCTTTTCTTGTAAATAAAGCAAGAGAAAAGCTGCCGTTTGGTCTTAACTCAGCGTTGCCTCACACCCTCTCTCTTTCTTTCTCAAACACACACAGGAGCAGGTAGTAATTGTGCCCAGAGTTGTCGTGGTTACGGTGGTTTCCTTGTCTTAAAAGCAAAAGAAGGGGGTTCCCATGAGGCTCACATCTATTGGACAACACTTAAACTCTCTGACCTTTCAGAGGGGATATGAGCTGCTGGATCTGTATAATTGTACAAGATGTGTGCATGAAGGACGCAGAGAGAATGAGGCTCGGACTCGCGAAGGCGAAGAATCTGCGAGGGGAGGGGGGAGTAAAGGGAGGCTGGGTTAAGAAAAGGGAGACAACAAGGTCTCGTAGGGATTGAAGCTGGACGATCCCTCATGCAGCATTTCGTCACACAAACTCATGCACTTGAACTGAGGGGCAATTGTTGCAGACACTTGTCTTTTTTGCTCTCATCCTTTTCCTCTCCACTGGGATGGAGAGTGACGGGTGAGAGCGGGATGATAAAAGGAACGGAGGAAAGCCCAACAACATTTCGATTACTTTTGCTAAGTCTTTCTTTGTCTTTTTAGTTATAAGTATATTTGTTCTGATCTGTGAGACCTTAGGATCAAAATAAAGAATAAATACCTCCCCATTCAATGAAGAATAAATACTGTATATCTGCCCCATTACAGATTCCTTCTGCTTTTATGTGTCATACAAATATTTTAGATTATCAAACAGCTTTTAATGTTTGATTCAAAAAGATTAATAAAAATTTACACAACCCTGTGTTGAATAATAAAGTGCATGGCTGCATCCAGGCGATGCCAGGCTGACCTGTAAAATCAAGAAATTAATTAATAGAGCCTGTCTCACAATTTGAAATAGACCAAAAAATGAGTCAATACTGAATCAATGAGAGGAGATATACTTACTTTACTTACAGAGCCATTAAAGCAATAGTACACCCAAAACATGATTAGCCTTCATTTTCTACTCACCCCCATGCTGAACAACACTCTGGAGTACTTTTTTGATATCTCAAATGCATCTGGAGATCTGGGAGGCTTCTTGCTGTCTGCTGACATTCAAATAATAGAGGTCTATGGCGCCCGAGGCAGAAAGGTCCATAAAAGTCCACAAAAAACGTGTCAATATTCCTCCATACTGCTCGTCCAATGTATTCCAAGTGTCCTGAGTGGGTAGCGTCCATAATTTACTCGAAACGAAGTCATTTAGAATGTTTTAGAGCATAAACAGTAGTGTATAGGATTTCCTAAAAGCGCGCCCCTGCGAGTTCACGAGCCTACGGAAACCGCGGCAGACCAAACCAGATGAAAGTGCGCATTCAGCTCGGCAAAGAACTCATGCTCTTCCTCAACACTGATGTCCTCAGACATTTTTCTTTCGTTGTTTCTTTCTTTGCACAGGTAAACAGCACATTTCTTCTTCTACGCTTGCATTATCAAGAGCAGACGCTGAATGCGCACTTTCATCTGGTTTGGTCTGCCGTGGTTTCCGTAGGCTCGTGAACTCGCAGGCGCGCACTTTTAGGAAATCCTATACACTACTGTTTATGCTCTAAAAACATTCTAAATGAGTTCGTTTCGAGTAAATTATGGAAGCTACCCACTCAGGACACTTGGAATAAATTAGACGAGCAGTATGGAGGAATATTGACACGTTTTTTGTGGACTTTTATGGACCTTTCTGCCTCGGGCGCCATAGACCTCCATTATTTGAATGTCAGCAGACAGCAAGAAGCCTCCCAGATCTCCAGATGCATTTGAGATATCAAAAAAGTACTCCAGAGTGTTGTTCAGCATGGGGGTGAGTAGAAAATGAAGGCTAATCATGTTTTGGGTGTACTATTCCTTTAATAAACTTTGAGCAGGAAAAAGGCTCCTGCTGCTTTATCTTTGCTGCTTGTTCACATTAATACAGACAAGCAGTAAAGTGCGTCCAGATGCATCTGATGCTCCCGCTGCTCCTGTGTTCAATGGCAGATAGTTAATTTGCTATATTAGCTGTTATCAGTGGGTAAAAAGTAGTTTGAATCTATGTTGAAGTGAGAAAGTCCTCCTGAAAACATGGTCTGTTCAGTCAGTCCATCCAGATTACCATCCTGCCTTCAAAGATTATTTTTCTGTTGGAGCCACTCAGACCCCCACAAACCGGCGGTGCGCTGTCACTGGGAATCCCCAGCAGCAACTGCCTCAGACCTGGTCGCCTCTTAGAGGTTTCCCCTACTGTTGGTTGCGGCTGGAAGTAGATGTTAATGTTTTTCATATACGTAATCCAAACTACAGGCACCAGGATAATAAAAGCAAACATATTTAGCTGGCAGCTTTGGACATTCTAAGTTCATTTAGGCGTTAATAAACTGTTTCAGAGGATTGATCATAGCGCTGATTGATTCGCCTTGATGCGCATCAACCATAGACTTTGCATGTGAAGCGGCCGCTTTTGTTGCCCAAACCGCATGCGGGGTGAACGTAGCATAAACTGTTTTGGATTCCAGAGCTGCAGTGACAGCCGTTCTCCACCAGGGGAAACAGCACCTCGGCTGTAGCAAGTGGCCAAGAGTTTAGGCCTAAAATCATGCTTTTCAAGAAAACAATTTAATCCACACATAAACAGCTCCATATAATTTTAACATAAAAAATGAATGAGAAAAAAAAAAAAGGTGTTGCACTCTTCTAGTCCAAGTAAGTTTGTATTGGGATGCATCATGACCTAAGATGGCCTGTTTAGGCCTCCAGATGTGGTTGCAATAAAGCAATCCTTTCAAGAAGAAGGGCCTGAGAGTGGACGGTGATGAAAATGCTAGATTAGAACTATGGCTGCCAAGCAGCTATAAGCAGTCCTTAGGGATGAGGGACAATTACTTTTGTTTTTACATAGTAAATTAAATAACTAATTAGAGAAACTGTGTTTTCTGTCTGGGCTTGATGTTAATATTATTTCAAGTGTGATTAAGAAGCAGAAATATTTCAAACACTGTTTTTTCTGTAGGTTTTAGAACATTATAACAATTGCAGTTGTAAGATGTCGATTGTTGAGCATCCACCTAGTGCTGCCCCTCCCCCATCTGCCGCTTAGCACTGCAGCTCAGCTGACTGAAGGTAGGCTCTTGCAGAAGAAGTTGACTTGTAGGAAATGTAAACTTCCTGAGTGCCACTCCAACCAGCTCTACCTCTGTCAGCACTCATTCCTTAGCAGAGAATCGTTTTCAAAACGTTCTTTAACCTTTCTACAAACCTGCAACCCACTTCTCCCCCTTTATCTCCTCAATCAGCCACCTGCTCCATTCAGGTGTGTTCTTCTTTCATCATTCAGTCCTCCACCTCGGAGGGAAGACATCCTGCTTCCCATAAATCTGCTTATTCTATCATCATCTACACTGCAAAAAAATCTAGAAATAAGTAAATATTAATAAAATTAAATGTATTTACCCCTCATTTGAGCAGGTAAATAACATGATTTGCCCATGGAATGAGTATTTTTACTCTTGAAATAAGATAATTAGGTAATATGCACTGGAAAAAAGACAATGCAGTTGTGTATTTCATTTTTTAAATGTAAATTGTCTTGTTCCATTGGCAAAGTGTCTCACTTACCTACTCAACTCAAGCAAAAAAGATTTCTTTAGATTTACATTTTTGTACTGCATCTTCTCCATATTTACATTTCATGATCGCAGACTATGTAGTTACCCCCTTTGTCATCTTCTGCGTCTCTCCAGGTGTGAATAATTCTGAAAAGAAGAAAACAATAACAGGATAGTGATTAGCAGCAACATGAAACTGTGTTAATCTGTGGAAGCTAAGCAGTATTTCTGGTTAACAAGGTCCTATTCATTTTATATTTAACTAATAGATTTAGTTTTATTTTAAGGTGCACTAAAACTAAAGAGTACCATTTCAATGTGCTGTTTTTGTTTTTGTTTTTTTAAAGAAAATAAAAAATAGGCTACTTGAAAAACCAACAACAAACTTGGAAGAATTTGGAAAGGTGAGAATCTTGAATGGATCCTTCTCTACTAAATATATCTGCTTAAAACCTTCCATCTTATCAAGTTCAACTGCTTAGAAGGACATTTTGAGAGAAACAAAGTTCGGTGGAAGGAAGGGAAAGGTTACAGTGAGGATTTTATATTCATCACAGATGGAAAACAAACTCTTGGACATGAAGGGGGGGCTGCAGCCAAACGCTGCATTGAATAAGAGCAGTTTCTGTCACGTGTCTAACCTTCATGATGGATTTTGTTTGAGAGGTAAATTATGCCAGATGTCGTTTAGAAAAGCAAATAAAAACACAAATTGTTTCTGTTTTTAAAGTACCATTTATTATTTTAACTTAATATATTGAGACAGTTTCACTGTTTTATCCCAATAAGAGTTTATTTAGACAAACAAGCATTTAGTTGATGAGGTAAAATTATCAGAGAAACAAAATGAATATTTAAAATCATTTTACTGTGAGGTTTACAAGCAGGTTACAGGGGAACAAATGACCTCACCTATTCAGCCACTTCGACAATTCCCTCCAACGACCCCCCTTTCAGGGACATACAGTAGACAGGTATGGGGCATTGCAGGCTAACAAAAGAAGCCAAACTACCCTCATTCCAAAGGGGTGGATCCGTTCGTCTCTTTCAATTTGCATGTTTTCTAAGCATTGTTTTTTGTCCACTCTAAGGTTGGAACTAAACGCTATTTCTGACATTTAGAATTGAAAAAGCTTCCTGGATGGAAGAGAAACGTCTTCAAACTTAGAAACAAAGTCCAGTGGATTGTATTTTTGGTTTTAATCTTTTGGAATGACTATGAGGTGAGACTGATAGTTAGTTTAAATGGTGTCTATTAGCTGGTCAGGCCAGCAGGAACCTGGACATTTCCACTTACTTTCAGTTTACTTCCATTTTGCCCTACAGTCTTTCACCCCCTCGTGTGTTAATTTAGTCCCCATATTAATGAAAACAAGTCAAGCAAATCATTCAGCCGATGTCACGAACATTGCTTAAGGAAGAATGAAACTATTCATAAATAAGGAATTTAAACAGATTTAAACCTGATTAAAGTCATTAATATTTTAAAAAGTGTTTTGAGCTTTACTCAGTGAATTTTTTTATGCAGGTCATTTTTTAGAAGCTGTCATTTAACCCAACTGGAACTGATCCCACACCAATAACAAGTTACTTATGAATTGACTTTAATCCTTCGTTATTCTGCTTTTTAAGGAGGAGGAGGAGTGTCCAGAGAGACTTCATCTTTAAAATCAGACAGTAGGAAATTATTGGGACAGGAAAGATGATAAAACCCTAGCTGGGAGGTTAGGAGAGCACAGGACCATCCACATTTATTTATTTTTTTGTTCAGCATTTCTGTATTAAAACTAAATGGTAAAGCATTTTATTTGAAGTCCTCCTGTGTTATCAAACAAAGGACAAAAGTGTATACTATGATAAATAAGATGTTAAATTAATATTAACTATAGCTGATAATTAAAATAAAATTGGGAATGTTAATCCAATAGATTAATGTCCGAAAAATATTTTGATAATTTCAGAACTAATAATAATAGTGAATAGCAATTTGAGACACTTCAGTATTTATTATCCATGTCATCATTTTACGAATAAAAGTCAAATATTGTGGCTTTTACAGTGACAGAGCAGATGATTGGTCAGCTGCTGTCCAAATGAACCAATTAGAATTTAGAGTTTAATTAATGACGATTAAAGACATCATGATGGGCTGCAAAACACAACATATTAGATCCTAACAAAATATAGTGAATGCATTTTTAAAATTGTTTATCTAATAAAAATGTTGTGGATTTTTATACATACTAGGATATTTATGAATCTAAGTTATGACTCAATAATTTCAGATATTTCAAACTTAAACTGACTCATCATATTATGGAATGCAGATTTTGGGCATGAAGAAGTGGTTTTAATGCCGGAGAACATTTAAAGAAATCTATATTAGAATGTCTTTAGCATTAGGCCTTAATATTAATTCTTTATCTTTGAATTCAGCCTGTTTCTAGAAAAAAAAAATTATTTTGTTTTCTCAGTGTTTTAATATAAGTAGAATTTTCATTGTTTAGCTTATTTTTTTCACTCTCTGACACCCAATGTCTTCTGAAAAAAAATTTCTTGTCAAATATTAATGACTTAATGTATAAAATTAAAACACTTGTATATATTAATATAATTAATATATGAAAGTCCTTCTTTTCTGATGCATCAGAAAAAAATCAGTAATAAACCATAAACCTTCCTATTTATGAATGATTTAAAAAATGAATAATTTTTGTATATGTAAAGCAAATGTTTTTAAACTATATCTATAAAAATCTTAAACTTTTTAATTTAATTATATTCATAAACAATATATTAGGACAATATTTATTTATTATTATTTATTTCTGCAACCGAATGAAGAAGAAATGCTTTTAAAGGCTTAATTTCTATTAAATATGGTAAATTCTGCTTCCAGATAATTATAAACATGATGTTAAACATCAGAATATTACATCAGAGCAATAGATAGTGCGTTCACAGCATAAATATGTACAGAAGTGTATAGTACTTTTTGTTGGACAAACGGGCCTGATGGGACCATGTTGGTCTGACATCAGCCGTCACCTGTCTTCATACCTTCCATTGCTCTGATCCGTCTCTCGCTGATCGCTGCAGCCCAGGCAGGAAGCAAAGGGATTCAGCTGTTCTTATCTTTTTTATATTTCCTTGTGTAGCGCATGTTGTTCCAACTGATGTCTGAGTATGGCTTTGTTTTTAATGCTTTTTCCTCTGCAGACCCCACATATCTTTTTCTCCGAGTGTGTAGTCTCTAATGGGTATGTCTGATGCCTGGCGTCAGGGTTGACCGTATCTTTCCCTAGTGACATTGCATCATGATGTATATTTACACACGGACATCGACACACACATACCAACCCCCTCTGTGCTGCTGCAGTCCTCTACTTTTATTTCATATTCAAGTGACATCGGTAACCACATTAATTTAAAGCTGTTTCTTATTAAATCCAAAGGTGTTATAAAAGTTTCATGTCGTTATTCTGAAATCAGAGGGAAAAGTTCAGTTCGTTAAGGTGATTCTAATCAAACACACTGAGGTACTTTTAATAGCTAGAGGTTAGAGGAGCTTTAGTGGACTCAGAAGGTCTTCCTCACCTGATTCATGGTTTTCCTCTCTCCCTCCCCCTCTTCTCCCCCTCCTCTTTCTACTAATCTCCGTCTATCTGCCTCTCTGGAGAGCATTTAGGGCCTACTCTCTGGATTTGGAGCAGACATATTGTCTTTTGCTGCAACAAACTGAGCACTAATTGGCCAGAGAGAAGTTTCTAGACAGCATAGAGAAGAAGGCAAAAATAAGTGGTGAGAACGGTGGGAGGAGGGAGAGAGAGGGAGAGAGAGAGAGGGAGAGAGGGAGAGGGAGGGAGAATGCGAAGCAAAGTGAAAAAAGGAGTGAGTCAGGAATGTTTGATTGACTAAAAGTACTTTAAAACCATGATGGACCAATATCTAGACAGGCGCTGTTTTAAACCTCCACACACACCAGTAAAGGTACCCCCCCCCATAATACTGTGTGTTGTAGTTTTACAGGGCGTCTCCTGAGAGCATCAATTCCCTTCATGTGCTTTAAAAACCATTTCATTGATATATTTCTATAGACTGTATAATGTCAGCTTTCTTCTAACAAAACTATTCAAGGTGAAATTGTGAAAATCTAGTTTATCGTTGAGACCCGGTTTGATTGAAGTTTGATGAATGATCCCAAAGAGACTTTTTGTTTCCCAGATTCAGACTCTGTGAGCATCTCTGTCTCAGTAGCTCAGTTTTCAATGCTTTCTTAGAGTATATCTGTTTTATCTATTTGTTTATGTGTTTCCAGTAGCAACAGGAAATGCTCCTTTATTCTATTCAAACCCATGTTAAATTTGGGGTTGTTCAAAATCAAATCAAAATTATAACCAACATTAATGAAATACTGAGGAAATGTAGAATGAAACAGTATTTCATACAAAAGGGAAAATGAACGGAACGAGGAGACGAAGGAAGATGAATTGTATGAAATAAGCTCTTTCTTTCTTTCTTTCTTTCTTTCTTTCTTTCTTTTTTTCTTTCTTTCTTTCTTTTTTCTTTCTTTCTTTCTTTCTTTCTTTCTTTCTTTCTTTCTTTCTTTCTTTCTTTCTTTCTTTCTTTCTTTCTTTCTTTCTTTCTTTCTTTTTTCCTTCCTTCCTTCCTTCATTCCTTCCTTCATCCTAAACTAAACTAAACCTGAAGCTGTTCTCCTTGTCCTTGCTCCATGTCCATCTAGAGTCCGTTTAACATCAGATGTCTTCATAAGCCTCTTGTTTGCCTTGTTTTGCCTGACCTGCTCACCTTTGTATAACCGTATGTATCTAATAAATAACTGTTGACAAGATGAGAGAGGAGACGGCTGTGGAGGTGAAGTGCAGTGCATTGCTCAGCCAGACGATAATAACTGTAACGCTGCAGGGGTTAGTGATCTGTGATTATGTTTACCTTAGAAATAGCTATCTTACTGGAGAAAATGAATCACTGTTATAACAAACAAGGAAATAAAAGGGATGGAGATCTTTTTTTTTTTTATGGAGATGAATACGAGCAGATGTCTCAGTAATGCAAATGCCAGAAGTGGTTTGAATTGTAGAAGAGGCGGAACAATGTCTCAAGGGCAGAAACAATCAGATTAATCGATTATTGAAATAATAACTGAACTAATTTAGTAATCAATCGTTAACTGGAGTATAGAGACTGTAAAACATGGCTTTAGCTGACAGAGTGACCCAGTTAGAGCAGGAAATATAAGAAAATAAAAATATATATATTAACATTTTGGATTTAAGATAAAACAAATCTATTTCTTCTGCTCTATCAAAAACTCCTCCTGTTTTCATTTCATAAAACATCTTCATTAAGGAATATTTTGATATCCAATTATTAATCTATTAATCAAAAAAAAAGTTGACAGATGAATCGATGAGCAAAATAATCATTGCTTGCCGTCCTTAATGTGTCACATATTTAAACGTTTCTCCGTTTGAATCTCTCAAACATTTGGTTGATGAAGTGGCTGCACTGAGCGCCCGTCTGCTTCAGTCAGACCAGATCTCACTAAACAAAAAAAAAGAATTTTGAATGACCTGTAATTCATGACCTTAAATTGTTCTAAAGGTTTTAACCAAATCTGCTCCTTTTGTTGCAGTTAGTCTGGTAGGCATCATGAACAAAGGCTGCTGGTAACAGAGCTCAGCCAGAGTGTGGTTTGTCTTTCTTTGGCAGCGGCAGTGCTGGCCGCTTCTTGTCTAAAAGGTCATTTGATTTGTCACTTGGCATGTTTTTATGACAGCAGTAAGTATTGGCCTGCACATGACAGCAGCTTGAGTATTGGGGTTCAGCCCCTCATGCCTCCACATTTTAACAGGCTACGGACTGAGCAGACCAACCGAGCAGCCTGGAGTTTTCCTTTGTTTTTTTCCTCTGTGTGTAACTTAGTTGGTATAAAAGTGAATATTTTTTATTTCTCTGTGAAAAAATCGATTCTGTTGAATTTTATAACAATTGGCCAAAGTTTCTTTCTTTTGTTCCTCTGATTAATGATTATAATAGCGTAGGTAAATGTGTTATGAAAACATTAAAAAGATCATGTGGAAAGGGGGGATTTTAAGGCCTAATTTAGATCCAAGCCTTTGAAAAATATAATAAAAAGTTCCTGAAATTATAAAAACAAAAAATGTCACCAAATTAACCGTTTACCTTTGTAGTGGGGAAAAAGTGTTCAGCTATTTACTCCAGCTAAAGATCGATGCATTTAACTAAGTTTGCAATTTATTTTCATCTTTGCAGAAGGAGAACAGTTCATCATATTATTGCACAGTAAGCGTTCGTTCCCCCTTACTTGCAATCATGAAAAGTTGTCAGCGTCAAAAGAAATTACGGACACTTTGGTTAAACAGTAAAGAAATTTTATGAATAAACCTTGAGAAAGAATTTGGCTTGTTATGGGAAAAAGTGTGTCTTGTCCACAAACACCCTCACACAGGGGGAATTGTGTGGCCTTGCAGGTGAAACAGGCTGAGTGGAAACTTTTATAGTGAGTAAATTACATAAATTAATATATGAAATAAGAGAAACTACATTTTCCGACCACAACTGTAAATGATTAATAAATGATTAACTTTCCTCAGTCTCCTTTGGGACCACTGGGAATAGCTATATAGCTCCAAATACATCCTGAGGTGCATATTATAAATGAAAATGGATGCTTGTCAGCTCAGGGTCCCAATCACAGCGGCTTGGACGGATTAAATTACACTGGCAATGGATTCCGTCAGGCTACAGACATGTTGTAGGTAATATTAATTGAAGAAAACAAGCTTAAAGATATTAGAGATTAAGATGACCATAATAAGAATTAAATTTCTAAGGTGCAGAAAATGTGAGCATAGATACTGTAAGTTCTACAGTCTACCAATACGCATTTGAATAAAGCTCAGCAGTAAAGATTCATTCGGTGAAGCTTTGATTGAAATGAAATGATCTCTGATTGCCAATGAGATAATTACAGTTCAAAACAGGCAGTGTTTTTAAAAAAAAAAAATCATTATTTCTCTTCTGATTCGCAACACAAAATATTGCATTAAGGATTATTTATACTCTTCTTAATGCCTGTAAAAAGATTCCCCATTATTACAGTAAGTAAAGTAAAGCAGCTTTTTTCAATGTTTCTAATCATTTTTTATTGTTTTATTTTCGGTGAAGACCCCCAAGTGTTTAAGGCCTGAGAAGCTCCCTGCCATCACCCTAATCTTTAACCCCTTATACATGTTTTCCTTAAAAAGTCTGGCTCTTTCCTGGCTACTCCAAAATGCTAATAATACTTCCAGTTAGAAGAAACATGTTATTTCATATGCCAGGAATAAAATCAGCACCTGCTTTTATTCTGGAAGATTGATTGCACGTTTAAATGAAAAAAAAACTGCAGTAAAATCATCATATAGGATTTTGATTAAAGCCCTTTAGAAGACAGACCTGTGGAATTCAAAGGATCATTGCATTATTCTCACAGTTAGATCAAACATTAAAAAAGGTACCATGATTTGATGAATAACAAATTATTTCAATACGGCCTAATCAGGCCTCGTAGAGAATTTTACTGGTCAGAGTTTGTTTCCTTTAACTTAAATTTAAATAAAATAACTCATCCAGAGTTTCAATTGGGCCAATTTAAATGCAAAAAAAAAAGTATAGTTATAACTTTATGATTGTTGCAACTTGTACAGTATTAGCCATTCAAAATTTCCCCACTTTCCTTGATGGGTCCTTGGCTGGTCTTTGCTTGGTTTTTGGTTGGATTTTGGCTGGTCCTTGGCCGGTCTTTGGCTGGTCCTTGGCTGGTGCTTGGCTGGTCCTTGGTTGGTCCTTGGTTGGTCCTTGGCTGGTCCTTGGTTGGTCCTTGGCTGGTCCTTGGCTGGTCCTTGGTTGGTCCTTGGTTGGTCCTTGGCTGGTCCTTGGTTGGTCCTTGGCTGGTCCTTGGCTGGTCTTTGGCTGGTCCTTGGTTGGTCCTTGGCTGGTCCTTGGCTGGTCTTTGGCTGGTCCTTGGCTGGTCCTTGGCTGGTCTTTGGCTGGTCCTCGGCTGGTCCTTGGTTGGTCTTTGGCTGGTCCTTGGTTGGTCTTTGGCTGGTCCTTGGTTGGTCCTTGGTTGGTCTTTGGCTGGTCCTCGGCTGGTCCTTGGTTGGTCTTTGGCTGGTCCTTGGCTGGTCCTTGGCTGGTCTTTGCCTGGTCCTCGGCTGGTCCTTGGTTGGTCCTTGGCTGGTCCTTGGCTGGTCCTTGGCTGGTCCTTGGTTGGTCCTTGGCTGGTCCTTGGCTGGTCTTTGGCTGGTCCTCGGCTGGTCCTTGGTTGGTCTTTGGCTGCTCCTTGGTTGGTCCTTGGTTGGTCTTTGGCTGGTCCTTGGTTGGTCCTTGGCTGGTCCTTGGTTGGTCCTTGGCTGGTCCTTGGCTGGTCTTTGGCTGGTTCTTGGCTGGTCCTTGGCTGGTCTTTGGCTGGTCCTCGGCTGGTCCTTGGTTGGTCTTTGGCTGCTCCTTGGTTGGTCCTTGGCTGGTCCTTGGTTGGTCCTTGGCTGGTCTTTGGCTGGTCCTTGGCTGGTCTTTGGCTGGTCCTTGGCTGGTCTTTGGCTGCTCCTTGGTTGGTCCTTGGCTGGTCCTTGGTTGGTCCTTGGCTGGTCTTTGGCTGGTTCTTGGCTGGTCTTTGGCTGGTCCTTGGCTGGTCCTTGGCTGGTCTTTGGCTGGTCCTTGGTTGGTCCTTGGTTGGTCTTTGGCTGCTCCTTGGTTGGTCCTTGGCTGGTCCTTGCTTGGTCCTTGGCTGGTCTTTGGCTGGTCTTTGACTGGTCCTTGGTTGGTCTTTGGCTGGTCCTTGGTTGGTCCTTGGCTGGTCTTTGGCTGGTCCTTGGTTGGTCTTTGGCTGGTCTTTGGCTGGTCCTTGGTTGGTCCTTAGCTGGTCCTTGGCTGGTCCTTGGTTGGTCCCCTACAATTCCTTTTTAAAAATCAAACTTTGTACTAAAATATTCTTTCTGTCATGATTTGCGGACCTTAATATCTAAAGAGAAGTGTCATCTCCTGGTCAGACCCTGTAATTGAGTGAAGGGGTGGAGTCAAAAAGGGAAGTTGGAGGGGATTTTGCTGGAAGTCGAAGGGAAGGTTGGCTGCCATGGCTGTTGTTTGACTGGGAAGGGCCTTTTTGAATTTCTGCTATTGTAGCTTGGAAAAAACCTTGCTAAATTGATGAGGAACTCATGTGGAATAATAATAATAATTGAGATTTATAAATGGGATTTTGAATAGCTGTTACTGTACGTTATGGGTTCAATCTGCCTGGCAACATATCCAGTTACCAGCCTGCCTGCTGATGCTCTGCAGCACAGCAGCAACAGCCACTTTCACAAATCTCACCAAACTAATCCTGGTTGTTGGGTTTCCAGAGATGTTTTCTGCAACAAAGGATCATATTAATATGTTAACTTTTATCGACCAATGTGAATGGTTGCTAAAGTCATAAGACATTTCAAGTATAAATTAGGGTATAAATTCAAAAAATCCTTTAAGTTCCCATTGGAATGTTTTAGGGTAAATTTATACAGTAAGATGCCATCATGTTTGTTATATCAGTGCACGTAGGTAACATGTTTTTGTCTTCAGAGATTAACTTTCTTCTGCAGAGAATTTCTTTTTATTTTTCTCTGTCATCAAATTGAGAGATGTAATTCAGATTTCAAATTATTTCTTAACAGAAGGCACCAGACTGTTAAATGTGTGTATTTAATGATTTTTTTTTGCGAGAAGTTGATGGCCTTCTTGCCTATGATGAACACGCTGTTTCGCCATAAAATGAGGAATGTTATGTAAATCCTACTGGATCCTCTGAGTTACGAATGTTGTTCCTTAACAGCGCCAACATGCTCAATCAAACACCAAGCTGACATGTTCATGCCGTCAGATTAATAGGAAGGGTTGCAAGTCTGAAATGAGCTTTATTCACGCTTCTCCTCGTGCCCTTTGGCATTATGAATCTTCTCATTTCGTATGCAGTGATTATTACAGCAGGGAATGCTGGGAATAGTTTTGATTGGAGCCTGCAGAGTTAATGAATCGTCCTGCAACCACACAACAGTCTCTGGGCGAGAATGAATTAGACTGACACCTCAATAAGTGGGAGTCCTTTTTACACACACTCACGAGCGGGCAAACACTTATTCTGACACTTATATACTTGTGTACATGAACAGTTCCATCACACACTAGCCGATCAATTTACACATCTGCTAATGTATTGATCAGGCTCTTTGCTGCTCAGGTCCCCTGCCATGGCCTTTCAATTAGGGGGGAGAAGAGACACACTGAATGGTGAACTGAAATATAGATGAGACCATAAATAATTTGTTTTATCACTTTTTTTTTTTTTAGATTCACTCTGCAAAAGTTTAGAATTTAAAATTTCAACGGAGGTATTTTTAAAAAGGCCTAATCTTAGATATAACACAGCAACAGACCACATATTAAAACATAGGCAGGTTGAGTATAGAATAGTTAATTCTATTTACAGATTTAAACCTTTTTCATTCAACCAAAAAGTTTGCTGGTGACAGAAAATTAGACATGAACCTCCTGAAGAATAAGAAAACAATGTGAGGCCAATTTCTCATTTTAAATGTTATTTTATCAAAAGAATATCTCAAAAATGATTCATACTTTTCTCAATAATCAAAGGAAAAACTTTCCAAAGATTACAGCAGTCACAGGCATTTTATAATCACTGTAGAGCTTTATTCCAGCCTCTACGGGTATTTCAAGGATTTATCCTTGATGATGAGTTCCAGGGCCTTCAGGTTGGAAGGCCTCCTTACCATGACCATAATCTTTCTCTCCCTCCACACATTCTTTATCAGACTGTAGTTTGGACTGGTCAGGCTGCTCCAAAGGGTTCAGATCACTTCTAAATAAACCAATTTGACGCTTTTTCTGCCAGAACTCTGAATAATATGATAATAGCTTTATATTGGCTAAAACAACTTGTGTGATTGACCCTTGCTGCAATTTAGCATCTACTTATTTCAATAGCACTTATTTAGACAATATTTTAATCAGTTTGCATTTTAGGGAAACATTATTAAGTCTTTACTCATTTAAGGTCATTTACTTTTATATTGCAGACTGTTTTTATGATTAGAGGCGTTATTTTTTTTTTTGTTTGCCTGTTTTTACAGCCCGTTTTATATGGGAGAGGGTCATGGCCACTGAAAAAAAAAAAGTTTACTGATTTTTAAAGCTACAGTGTGTAATTTTCAGCGACATCTAGCGGTCAGACTGCAGACCGCAGCAGCATGAACATCTCCCCCCCCCGCTTCTCCCCCCCAACAGTACGGCGAGCGTTACGGGACAAAATGTCTTCCACGACGTCCGCATCACCTACCTTCTCAAGTGATGAGGTTTGTTTACATAGATAATTTTACAGATAGTATTTCATTAGTCTGTGTGTTCAGTACCGTCTCAGTTCATCTCTCTCAGCTTGCCGTAGTTACTTTCGAGCGTAATGGGCGATCTCGCAATCGCTAGTTTGTTGGCTCTGCGCTGCCGTAGCGCAAAGATGTCTGCCTCCATGGCTGCGGGACCCGCTCCTATGTAATTATAAATAACGAATTCTAAGGCAACGCAAATATTAAGGTTAAGAGGCTGAGCTCGTAGATGATGATAAATAATATAGTTATGTATAATATATTACATTTCTGACTCTATATCCCTGTAATTATTACACACTGTAGCTTTAAATATTATTTCAGTTTAATATGGGAAAAAGTCAGAATTCAGAGTTTAATCTCATAATTGTGGATCTTAATGTAGATGGGCACCATGAAGGAAGAGATGTGGGAGCACTCAGCTTCACTGACAAAGATGGGATTTTTTTAGGAGAGCCAGTAACACATTGGTGGAAAATAACAGAATTATTTTTACGTGACCGAGGAGTCCCGGTGATGCTATTTTATTAATGGAAGAGCAGAAGGTGATTAAAACAAGGGAGCTAGGCTCTAAAACAGACATGGCTACGGCTAAACATGCTAACATGTTTGTCAACTGTCAGAATTTTGTCAGAATTCTGAGATTAAAGTCACAATTCTTTTTTCTTCTATTATACTTAAAATAAAATTTAAAAATTCAACTTTTTTCTTTTTTTCAGTGGCCCTAATTCTCTTCTATAATTTTACCTTTATAGAGAATAAAGGTTTTTAATGCTTTTCTGAAATTATTGCTCCAGGAAAATGCAGTTAAAGTTCAATTTCGTGTAGGACACCAGATAACAGTTTAACTTTTAATTTACAACAGGCCTTAATGAAATATTTCCATTTCATCTCTAAATATGGGGTTATGGTATTCCTCATGAATTTTCGATGGAAATCCTTATATTATCAGAGCAAATGTATGAATAATGAATGTCTAATTAAACAAACATCCAAGAACTCAAATGTATAAACTTTACAATTAAATTTTAGTTTTATTGGTTCTATTGACCTACAATCATGGAAAATAGAGCAGCTTTTTTTTTTTTTTTTTTTTTTTTTTTTTTTTGCTGTTTTCAGTGTATTTCTTTTAGTTCATTTTTTTTTTCTAAAGTAAGAAATTAAAGAATAGAAGGCTGGTCTGATTATTTCTTTTTTCTGTTGTCTCCATATCAACATTAGCAGACATTCCTATCTTCAGCACAGGGAAATGGGATCATTTCCAGCCACTCTGTTCTATAGTGGAAATAGATGCTAACCTGCTGGAAGTTTCTCCACATACTTTTGGCCTGAAACTATCTGGGTCCTAATGTGAAAGATAAACCAGAATAGCACCAACATATTTCAGCCTTGTTTTAACTTTCAGGTTTTTTTTTTTGTTTTTTTTTTTAACCATGAGGTCAGCTGCTATTAGCCTTCATGTAGTTGGTAACAACCAGAGACTCTGCTGACTGCTGAAATGCATGAAGCGAACAGGGATTGTTAGTATTTGTCAGAATACGTTAGTGAGGAAGGTCAGGGTCTGTGTCAGAGAACATTTGGCTTTTAATCATCCATGCAGAGATCAGTTTCCCACAGAGAACTGCTGCAACTACCAGCTATTATCTGGCAGAAAGGATAACACAGAAAATCATCTTCCAGTTCTCGGCCTTTTAATCCTGACAGGAATTCAGGAATAGGGAGTAATGGATAATGACCTCTGTATGACCTCATCAATATATATAATTTGTTGACCAGGTTACCCTGGTTACCCTGGTGCTTTTCTATACTTTTACAATTTCTTTTTTTTTTTTTTGGCAATTGTCCTTAATATTATTAACTGTGTCTTAGAGATGTGTTAATCTTAATATTTAGACAATTGAAATCGACCTTGAATGCTCTGTCAGATTTAACAGATCTTCAGTGGTTTTTTTCATGATAAATTTGTTCTCTTTTTAAGTGAAAATTAAACCTTGGTTAATTTCTGCAAACAAATTTTATTTAGTTGTGATGTGACAACATTTTTATAAAATGAAAATATTTTATTTTTCTGTAGGGTTTTTTTGAAGAGGCCAGGTCAATTTGTGTTTTCAATGACTTGGTTATTCTTCTGGGCCCATTTATGTATAATAATTAAGACCCTTTTGTTTCTTTCTTTCTAATTTTAATTAAAATCTGATAATAATATATCTTCTTTGCCGCTTGCATTTTGTTTTTTAAAACATTTCCCACAATGACCTATACATTTGGATGTCTGCAGACAATCTGCAGACAATCTATAAATACCTGCTAAAATAAATTACATCTAAAGTGACAGTTCTACCATTAAGAAAATACATTCAGTCTCAGCTTTAAGACTTTCCAAGATATTTATTTGTTTACACTCTCTTGTGTCTTTAGCATTAAATGAATAATTTGGCTTCAATTTATCGTCCCAAACTACTTCAGTGTTGTTAAACATAGGATGAAAAGCTGTCATAACTCCAATGATAGACTTTCGTCTGTGGCAATTCACTTTCTGTTCGTCTAAATTATTACGCTGCAAACCATTCTTTCTTCACTGCATGTTCTGGTTCTGCTAAAGGTAATTCAGTGAAAGGGTGGAGTCAGAGTAAAAGAATATGCAAGAGGGGGTCCCTCCAGTTGGAGGGGATAGTGCAGGGAGTTGGAGGGAAGTGGGCGTTCTTTCGGCTGGTTTTTGACTGGGAGGGCAATTCTGAATTGCTGCTACTGTAGCTTAGAAAAACCTTGTGTTGCTAAATTATTGAGTAGCACATGTGAGATTATACTAATAATTGAGTGTTATTAACCTCACACTGGAGAAATTCAACTCTGCATTTAACCCATCCCCTTGGGGAGATGTTTGGGGTTAAAGGTGTTGCTCAGGGACCCTCTATGGGAGCGGAGCTTGAACTCAGAACCTCTGGGAGCCAAGAGCAATGCCCTAACCACTGGGTCACCACTCCCCTTGTTTTTTGTTTTTGTTTTTGTTTTTTTAATAATGTTCTGGAAATAACTACATCCAAAGCAACAAGCTGACATGGGCTTTAAATACTGAAACAGCCTGATCGAGGCTCAGACAGGGAACGATTTTCAGCCCTGGCCTTTTCCATCTACACCGGCCCTCTACTTTGGCAGTAGAGTGTCGGGGACGGTATGATTTAAGGAGGGCCGGCCCTCGCTCACTGAAATTAGGACCTGCCCACCCGGTATCACAGATTACCAGTCAAAGCCTGGCCTGATCATACATGTGGTAAGAACTTCTGATTTTAACCACCGTTTGTTGAAAACATGCCTTTAATGTTGGTTAATCTGTTGCTGTGTTCAAATAAACGACTTGACACAGCAACATTTCTACCTGTTGACTTTCCCTGATAGTTTGCTAATCAGGGAAAACACTTCCTTAAAGGATTCGGGTAACTTTGTTAAAACTTTCCTGGCTCTGTCAGAGCTTTGTTTTCATTGGAGACATTGCCAAGAAGGTCGAGCAACCTTGCCAATTCCCCCACATCCATTTCTTAACTGTTTACCTCCTAGATTGATCCAACTATGGAGCCAGTTTACCATTACCGGTACCTTTTCTAACATAGAAAGTATTTATGGATGAGTGCTTCTATGTTCCTTCTCTCATGTTTAGGCCTACTGTCACCCAGTCAGCAGAAGACTGCTCACACTAGGTCAGGTTCTGCTGTAGGATTATTTCTTTAAAAATTTTGTATTTCTCCCCACTGTCACTGCATGCATGCTCTGTGGGATGGATTGTTGCAAAGTCAACAAAACTATGCAATAAATTGTCCAATTCCAATAAATATAGGGGGAATGTATCCTGCAGAGTCAATGACTCAGCATTATCAGCAGGCTTTCCTTGGATAGAAAACTGTTAACCAATTGGTTTGGTTTGATTACATTGTATGTGTAATGCCTTGAAATCACATGTTTCAGAAAATCAAGGCTATATTAATAGACTAAATTCAACCATATTAAATATATAGTGCATTAACAGTTGATTAACTAACATATCCATTACCCTAGTTTGCATAACTGAACCATGTAAATTTAGAAATTGTAATATTTATTGTTGCACTTAAATTAATATTATTTCTCAAGTGCAGCATATTTGATTTTTACTTGATGTCACTCTGGATAAATTCTAAATCCACATGCAGACCAAGCAGTTTCCCTCTTGAAACATTAATGCAACAAAATTGACCTCTCTTTGAACTCGGCTGTAAAACCTGTGTGTGTGTTCATGTGTCAGTGTGTGTGTGTCCTCATCTGTATATGTGTGTCAAAGATTGTACAAAGTGCCCTCTATCTCCTAGTCATGTCTCTTAAACCCTCTAAGCCAGCCGAAAGGAAGATGTCTGGCATTAATTATTGAATCATGGAAAAATGAAAAGAAGGGGAGAAGAGACAGAGTGTAGGCTAAAAAAGTTGGATGGATGGATGGATGGATGGATGGATGGATGGATGGATGGATGGATGGATGGATGGATGGATGGAATAAATGCTAAAACTCAAATAATGTGTTTTTGTCTTTATCTAATCAGTTATTCACTCTCAGGTTGTGTATAAACTGAAGTCTCTTCAAGCCTGAAGGCAAACTCAGCAGATCTGAGCTTTTTCAACCCTGAGAATTTATTTTTTCATTTTTCACACATCACAGAAACCCCCTGACCTTTTTAAAGCCTCTCATACGCTCTCTGTCAACATACACATGGCTGAAACAGCTGCTTGTAAATAAAGCTAACTCACAAATCAGTAGATTTCAGGCTGTGTTCAGCAGACAGGTTAAGGTCTGTTCATATATATATATATATAAACTATATATTTGAAAATAACTGTAAATAGATTTGAAACAAAGTTTTGTTTTTCTTTTCCCAATTAGTTAGATTCCCAGAAATGTTATTTATTATAAAAGACTTTAATTATTAAGAACCATAGCCGAATGTTAAAACTCTGATTTTGTTTTGTAGCTTTAAGATAGGAGCATTTTTGTTCCTATATTGTTAATGGACTATTTGGTGTAAACGTGTCCTCTTGCTTAGTTCAGCCTGAAAAACTCACACGGAGAGAAAAGACAATTAGTAGAAATTTATTGATATAATTACTTTGTCTTTGGCGCTCAGACCTGAGACCTTGGCAGGAAACATTATCATTGAATTTTGCTTTGATATGCATAAACAGGAGTAAAGAACAGGGGTGTTTCCACCCCAGGCCTAAAACTGGTGGTGGAGTGGAGATAGATGAAATTGGTCAGTCTGTAGACTGCTGGTTAGAGAGATGGTCTGCTGAGCTTTATGGGTAGATCCTGTTGACTGCGTGAGCTGATACTAGAGCTTCACTCAGGGACCCGAAGATGGAATACCAGCTTGGATAACACAGGTTGAGAGAACCTGTCCATGATGAGCAAGTGTAACCCAAGTTGCATTCTAGGATTAGAAATAACCCAAATTAAAGTCAACCCACGGGATTTCTTAAAGACTAGGTTCGTCTGCTGGAGGAGGTGGCAAATTGTAAAACACAGAGACAGTTTGATGGTGCAAAATTGGTGAGATGATTTAATATTTACATTATATACAAATTAATCCACAATTTTAAAGTCCAAATGGGTTCCTTAAACCAAGGAAGTCAACCAGTCTTTGTTTATGATGAAAGGGGAAAAAAAACAAAAATAATAATAATCCAATTCCTTCAGTGGAGACTTGTTGGGCTGAATCTCCAACCAGTTCAGAAGAGTTTCCTCAGATAATAGGTGATGTATCTCCCAATCCGTTAAACGGTTAGCTCACCAGTCTGGTCAGCATGAAGCCAGACAATCTTTGCTGTATCCTAGACCCTTCAGCCACGCCTTGAGGGGGATCTGCAATATACCTGGCCTGTGTAAACAGGCCTAAATAATCAATTTACATGTACATGTATTTTCTTATAAATGCAAGAGTTTACATAATAGTTAAATGCAACTTATGCAGAACAGTATTTCTACAGAACAGTACTTTTGGTAAGCATTTCAATTTAGTTCAGTGTATAACTATAAAAGGCTGGGGAGGCTAGTGCTAGCATGCTAGCTCCCGAGCAAACACTCACCAGTTCCCTCTTGACCAACCGTGATCTCTACAACGTTCGGTTGATTGATCACACGTCTGCAAATTAACAGAGGCACACGATTGAAGATATACAATAGATATCTGATAACCACTTGGGAACAGACCAAAAGCCTACCTGTACGTCAAGGTCCGACAGCGTTTCCTACCTAAGGCGAGGTTAGCAGCCATATAAGCCATAGCTGTCAATTAGGACAATGACGTGCAGCTGGCACATGACGTCAAAACCGTGCGAGAACAATATTGTTCTCACTAGATTAGTGTTGAATAAATTAAGGAAAGGATGACTTTAATTAAACCTTTAAATAAAAATAAATAGAATTAAATCTAAAAATATAATAATATAATAATATAGAAAAATTATCCTGGTTACACAAGCATGAAGCGACAGTGGAGAGGAAAAACTCCCCATTGGGAAGAAACCTCTGGCAGAACCAGGCTCAACATGGCGTTCTTCTGTCAGACCGATTGAGAAGAGATAGGGAACGTAGGGAGAGTCCAGGAGGAATGAAACTCTAATGAAGCTTTAGCTACATGGTGGAGGAGGGGATGGAGGTGGGTTGAAACGGGGTCATCTGAATGAAGTCACAGCGCATCCACCGCCTGCGCACTAGGTAGCAGATGACTTGCAGATCGAAGGCCTTTTAAGATGAACTTTGGATGCCGATTGGCTTTCGTGAAGTTGTGGTTCAAAGCTGATTGGCTGTGTCACAGGTGGATGTAGAGCAATCAGTTTCTTAAGTTGAGCTTCCGCCGAGGCTAAATTTAACTGATAACTGGCCACACCAAAAGCCCACAAAGCAGAACATCAATCAGCTGCTTTTCTTTAACTCTGGGGAATTTCCAGCCTCCCTTATAAAACCAGTGTAATGGTGGACAGTTATCCTTATCGTGGCAAAATGAGGCTGCAGGTTGAGGCACCACATTCTTCCCATGGATGGGACGGTTAACAGTTTCTGTCTCTTAGTTGAGAAATAAATTACATTTCAGAGAATTATGACATCTGCACATATTGAATCAAATAACATAAAGCAGGTGAAGGATTTGCTGGAATTATTTAAAAGTTATTTTGGTAGAAAAATGAGGAGACCGTAACAAGAAACAAACTGCTTACATGTGGCATCATGCTAAGCATGGCCCATGAAGACCTTGCTTACAAACTCGGACAGTATAGCTAATTCTAAAAGATTAAATTACAACCTAACTCTAAAAAAACTTTTTCCATGAAAATGCATTTTGAAAATCGAGGCTTTACTTTGCAGCAAAACAGTCTGTACATGCAGACAGACGCCTGATGGGACCAGGAAGGTGCTGGTTAGTAAGTCATTTCATTACACAGTGCACTTCCCTTCACTACCATATAAGGTGAAATGGATTTGTCGTCTCTTCATAATAAACTAACTTACTGTTTAAAACCACTTAGCTGCAAATAGTTAATGTTATAATATCATTGTTTGTTAAAAACACTATAGAAGCAAAAGCCAGTTTTTGAAAGCAATGTGTGTCATTTGGAAATTTCATTATGAAACTTAAGTGAGAAAAAAATGGAAGCTAGACTGGACCTCTGCACTGACTTGTTTTTCAAGTTTAACACATAAAAACATTAAATTAAACATCCATGACATCCTTAATGCTAACAGAAGGATCAACAAAATTCCAATAACATTTGTAGTTTCCAAACAAATCACCCCTGTTTTGTTTTGGCAGAATTAAACTATTTAATTTCCATTTTGAAGATAAGAACCAGATGCAGACGGGCGGGCTCAGATGCAGACAGGCAGGCTCAGGTGCAGACAGGCAGGCTCAGATGCAGACGGGTTGGCTCAGATGCAGACGGCTGGCTTAGATGCAGACGGGCAGGCACAGATGCAGACGGGCAGGCTCAGATGCAGACGGGTGGGCTCAGATGCAGATGGGCAGGCTCAGGTGCAGACGGGCTGGCTTAGATGCAGACGGGCAGGCACAGATGCAGACGGGCAGGCTCAGGTGCAGACAGGCAGGCTCAGATGCAGACGGGTTGGCTCAGATGCAGACGGCTGGCTTAGATGCAGACGGGCAGGCACAGATGCAGACGGGCAGGCACAGATGCAGACGGGCAGGCTCAGATGCAGACGGGTGGGCTCAGATGCAGACGGCTGGCTTAGATGCAGACGGGCAGGCACAGATGCAGACGGGCAGGCTCAGATGCAGACGGGTGGGCTCAGATGCAGATGGGCAGGCTCAGGTGCAGACGGGCTGGCTTAGATGCAGACGGGCAGGCACAGATGCAGACGGGCAGGCTCAGATGCAGACGGGCAGGCTCAGGTGCAGACGGGCAGGCTCAGATGCAGACGGGCGGGCTCAGATGCAGACGGGCAGGCTCAGGTGCAGATGGGCTGGCTTAGATGCAGACGGGCAGGCTCAGATGCAGACGGGCTGGCTTAGATGCAGACGGGCAGGCACAAATGCAGACGGGCAGGCACAGATGCAGACGGGCAGGCTCAGGTGCAGACGGGCAGGCTCAGATGCAGACGGGCCGGCTCAGATGCAGACGGGTGGGCTCAGATGCAGACAGGCAGGCTGAGGTGCAGACTGGCAGGCACAGATGCAGACGGGCAGGCACAGATTCAGACGGGCAGGCTCAGATGCAGATGGGCAGGCTCAGGTGCAGACGGGCTGGCACAGATGCAGACGGGCAGGCACAGATGCAGAGGGAAGATGGTTGAGGGAAGCAGAGACGAGTCATTGTTCCTGAATTTATGCATGACTTTAAACTGGTCTCCTTCTAGGAGCCAGGCTATGGGAATAAAACCAACTCTCCCCACGTTCCGAGCCAAACCCTAAGGGCTCCGCAGAGAGGGATCGGTACAGGATCAAAAGACGAGACAAACACGAAACCTCTCAACCCACTGGCACCCAGAAACCAGGAGATGAACCAGGGAATAAACTAAAACCCAAACGGAAAACAAACAATGATCTGGTCCCCGATCGCTCAGGCTGAGCCTGATATAAAGCTACAGACAAAGGTGGATGAGATCAGTGATAAATAGAAAACCAGAAAGAGTTAGGCAGGTGAGTGAAATGAACAATTTAGGTTAGCTATCAGGCCAGATCAGGACTCTTTTGAAGGCCAGTGGCTGGAAGTTGGGGGGGATTTTGCTGAGAGTTGCAGGGGAGTGAGCAGCCATTCAGCAGGCATTTGACTGGGAAGGGCCATTTTGAATGACTGCTACTGTATTTGTGAATAAGCAAATTTTAGGTTTGAATACCAAATACGAGCAGATAAATATTATCCTAGACTTTAAAGTGTGGAGAATACAGTAGAGAAGTAGACCTAACTAACCTAGAATCACTGTACAGTACTATGGCACATGCATAGCAGGAAGTCCTTGTTACTCTTTGCAGGTTTGCAAAATAACCTCACAGTAATAGAAGTCACAATATGGTGTTGATAGTATTAAGCATAAACTGTGAAAGAGGAAATTGTCTTTTAGACTTGAATTAAAAGAGAAATGAGAGAAAAGCTGCCTTGGTGAGATATTTGATGTGATCTAATAGGAAAGTAAAGAAGTCATTGTGAACCTCTTGGTGATCATCCTACATTTAACTCACCTGTCCATATCAAAAGTGTCAACCTGTGCATGTCTTCTAAGACCCTCCCAAGCTTGACAAATGTTCCCTGTCGCTTTGCTTCTGTTTACTATTTCCTTCTTGAGTTAATGCAGAGATTA
Organism: Cyprinodon diabolis; assembly: GCA_030533445.1. Classification (NCBI taxonomy): domain Eukaryota; kingdom Metazoa; phylum Chordata; class Actinopteri; order Cyprinodontiformes; family Cyprinodontidae; genus Cyprinodon; species Cyprinodon diabolis. The sequence continues at coordinate 51,875,641 of CM060066.1, read as the reverse complement.
ATCATTTCTAAGCTGGAGCTGTTAGGATCGCCTAGGCTCTGTAGCACGTGACTTTTATTCCTATTGGTGCAGAATCCTTTCATGTTGATGTTGACATCTTAACCAGAAGTAAATATTTATACAATTTAAAACCAAAAAACAAAATGTATAAAATAATTATTAATATATTATAAATTTCTTTCCAGCGACATCAATACTTTTATTCTTTTTAATCTAGATGTTCCGTAAATGTTCTTTGTTTTTTTGTTTTTTATTTTTGTTTTTTTTGGTTTTTGGTTTCTGTTTTGATGCAAAAGTTTTAGTTTTGACCTTCAAGTCAGATTCTGCCTAACTGGAGAACAGTTTGTTCGGAGAGGTAGAACTGAAACCAGGAGAACTACCAATGAAACCAGAGTAACTGAAAAAGGAGGAAAACGTAGTAAGAATATTTAGGGAAGTAGCTCGATCCAAAAAGGACATCCATCAACTATGTGGTTTATAAAATAAAAAGGAAGTATAACCATCCATCTGTCCATCCGTCCGTCCATCCATCCATCCACCCATCCATCCATCCATCCATCCATCCATCCATCCATCAATCCAAAAAAAACAACATATATATATCTGCATTGTTTTCTGTCACAGTGGAAGCAAAGTATTGTTAATATTATTACTCCTAACTAGATGTTGAGTCTTATTTTATATACCAAAATAAGAAACATGGTGGGCCTATTATCATGCTAATTTCGATCAAAGAGCTAAGTATGCCGATGAAGATTCTCAGTCATCCAGGTCATTGTCATTCAAAAAAATAGTTAAAAATGCAATCTACTGGATCCGTTTCGCTTTCCATCCAGAAAGCTTTGAAAAAGCCTGGTTTAAATCTAAGATCATAAACTGAAAAGCTCTGTCTCTCTACCACAGACAGAGATTACTAATAAACAAGTTTTAAAACCAATGGACAGGGCGTTCTCATTATAGATTTCCTGAGTACAAACATGCAGGCTGTGTGTTATGCAATTCTGCATGAATGCTCTATGGAAGAGAATGCTATTCTTTTCAACTGTTCTCATCCTGAAACGTCTCCCCAATGATGTAGAATTTTAAAAGACACATCAGGCCAGAACCTATGCCAATTTTTAGCTGGGATTTAACATCAAGCATAATATTAAAGTTTTCTTTATTGGATAATGAGAAATTTATCAAACCACAGTTTGAGAAATGTTGCCATTTTAGGCTCGCACTGACCTCTTGAAAGGAGCGTACAGAGAGATCTGAGAAAGATCTGCCTATTGGCTGATTTGATTGATGTGCGTAAAGTATTGGTTGGAGGGAATGTTGCAATCTCCTGTCCCTCGTATAGCTTGGCTCTTTAGAAAGTATATGCTTGGAAATAATTGAAAAATATATATTTTAGAATTATTTGCATAGATAGATAGATAGATAGATAGATAGATAGATAGATAGATAGATAGATAGATAGATAGATAGATAGATAGATAGATTGATAGATAGATAGATGATAGATTAATTCATATTCACTGTCATCACAACCTCTCCCTGAACACACACAACTTCTGAAGCCCATATTGCATGGTGTTTATCAGTCATGCTGGACAGATGGAGCTCGCTCCGTCATTCGCCCCATTTACACTTTACATGTGCTATTCTGTGTGTATTTTCATTCCAGTGTGCAAGGCTATTTGTTTTCTACTGCTCCTTCATATTACATAACTCAAGCATAAGAGCTTTAAATTTATACCCTTATGTTTTCACGAAGGTTATTCAAATGTTAGGTTAATAAAATATGTTTTGTCTTATAAATGTGGAAAATAGTCTGTGTGCAGATGGTGCTTTTATTTTGAAAGCAGTCTGAAAAACTAATGCAAATCATACTAACTGCACTACCTGCTGCTAACTGTACTGCTGTGCCACCAAATTCATAACTCCATACTCCAGGTCTGAAGTCCAACTTTAGGCCTATCTCTAAACTGCCATTTTTATCTACAATTTTACAGAAAGTGGTTTTAATCCAGATCCAATCATTTTTGGTGGCTAATATGAGAAGTTTCAGTCTGGTCTCAAACCTTCCTGTAGCACTGAGACAGCACTGCTGAGAGTTTTAATGATCTAATGGTGCCTGTTGACTCAGGAAATCCTGCTATGCTAGTGCTGCTTGATCTAACGGCTGCCTTTGACACTGTGGACCAATGGGATCCTCTTAGCGTGACTTGAGCAGTGGGTCAGGATCTGCTCTCTCATGGTTCCAGTCCTACTTGACTGATTGAAGCTGCGGGGTTTCAGTGCAGCTCGGTGAATCCACCTCTTCTTCAGCCCCTCTCACTTCTGGGGTCCCCCAAGGATCTATTCTCGGACCTATTCTTTTTCTTCTGTATATGTTACCATTAGGGTCAATTTTCAAGAACCATAATCTTCCTTTTTATTGTTATGCTGACGATCTACTTTCCTTTGACATCAAAATAATCAAGTCATTGTTTGACTGCCTAAACGATGTTGAATCTTAAATTACCTCAAACTTTATGTAAATGACAGCAAGACTGAAATCATTATGTTTGGTTCTGGTCCAGCAGACGTTCCTGCTGGCTTTCTGGGCCCCCTCACACCTAACATTTGGACATCCGTAAAAAATCTTGGTGTAATACTTGATGACAGGTAGAAATTTGATTGTCAGGTTAGCTCGGTCGTAAAAAACAACTTTTACCAGTAAAGAATTTTATCAAAAGCAAGCAGGTACCTGCCACGCAGATGTGGAGACTGTAATACATGCTTTTATTAATACGAGATTGTATTACTGTAATTTATCATATGTTGGCCTGGACCACCCACTTGTGCACCGCCTGCAGCTGGTACAAAATGCAGCTGCCCGTCTCTTACTGTTACACGTAAACGTGACCACATATCACCCGTCCTAGTTTCACTGCACTGGCTCCCTGTAGTGTTTAGAACAGATCTAAACATTTTATTGTTTGTTTTTAAAGCTCTTAATGGAATAGCCCCTGAATGAGCTCCTCCAAATCCATGCCCCTGCCAGAAGACTGATATCCTCCAATCAGCTGCTACTGGCCATGCCCTAAAACCAAAGGGGGCCGTGCCTTTGTGGCAGCGGCACCGAGGCTCTGGAAAAGCCTGCCCTGGAACAATCCATCTGCAGGATCATTTGAAGTTTTTTAATTCTCCCTAAAACCACACCTCTTCTTCCTGGCTTTTAATCAAGTCTAAGTCTGGCAAAAAAATAAAAAAAATATATAAAAAAATTACAGTTTTATTTAAGTTGTGACTTATTTTATTCTATTTTATTTTCATTCTATTTTATTGCATTGTGTTTATGTATTTTAGCTTTTAAGTTTTTACCATATTTCATGCAGCTGGGATATCTAGACAGCACTCTGGTCAACCCCAGTTGTTTTAAATGTGCTTTATAAATACATGTCGAGTTGAGTTGAGTATCTCTATCTCTTGCCATGTTTAACTTGTTATGCAGGCTAGAGAAGGTATTTATTCAACCTGTCTGCTCCTCCCTTTAGTTTGGTCTTCTCTCCCTCGCTGCCTTGTGGTATGCATCTTAGAATTAGACAAACTTTAGTGTCATTTTGTCTACACAAATGGTAAACAAAACTAAATTGTGATGCATCCAGTTTTTCAGCAGTAGAGGCATATTTTGTAGTATTGTGGGGTTGCAAGCTGCTGCTTTGGGCGCCACCATGATTATCTATCTATAATCTTCAGAATATGTTCTCTCCTTACTGGTCTGTTTGATGTTTCCAGTATAGATAAATTGCAGGATTGCATCTCTTATCTTCCAGCTACCTGTCAGGAGCTACTTTGTCACTTAGGCAAAGATCCAATTCCCATCGAGTATCCAGATTTCTAATGATCCTTATCCTTGGATCAATGGCTCACCCTTTCTACAGGGATTTTAAGTCAGACTTAATTCTCTTCCTGACATGCACAGCAAAAATGATCTAGAAATAAATAAACACTTCTTAGATTTAGTGTATTTACCCTTAATTTGAGTAGGTAAATAAGATGATTTGCCAAATGAATTAATTGTCAGTGGTGCAGTGGGTAGCACTGCTGCCTTGCAGCAAGAACGTCCTGGGTTTGATTCCCAGCCCGGGGTCTTTCTACATGGAGTTTTCATTTTCTCCCTGAGCATGCGTGGGTTCTCTCTGGGTACTCCGGCTTCCTCCCACAGTCCAAAAACATGACTGTTAGGTTGATTGGCTTCTCTAAATTCTCCTTAGGTGTGAATGGTTGTTTGTTCTGTGTGTCTTTGTGTTGCCCTGCGATGGACGGGCGACCTGTCCAGGGTGGACCCCGCCTCTCGCCCATTGACAGCTGGAGATAGGCACCAGCATCCCTTGCGACCCCACTGGGGGCAAGCGTGTTAGAAAATGGATGGATGGATACTTGAAAATAGGCAATGCATTTTTTTTATTTCAAATGTAAATTGTCTTGTTCCATTGGCAAAGTGTCGTACTTACCTCCATAATTCAAGAATAAAGGTGCTTATTTTAAGAAAAATTATTTATTTAGATTTGCCCGAAATCTTCATCCCTTTAAAATGCAAAAATAATTCAGAAATAAGTCAACATTTCTCAAATTAAGTGTAGATAATGATTTGCCAATGGAAGGAGCATTTTTACTCATAAAAATAAGATAATTAGATAATATGCACTACAAATAAAACAATTAAATGTATTTTTTCTTATTTTAAATGTAAATAGTTCCATTGGCAAAGTGTCTCATGTACCTCTTCAATTCGAGAAAAAAATGCACTTATTTTAGAAAAAAGTGACTTATTAGGATTCACATTTCTTGCAGTGCATCCCTCTTTGCAGCCCTCCCCTTCTCTGGACTTTAAAGACATTTTCATTTGTAAACAATATACAGTAATACCCAGAAGTTGATTCTTCTGATGCTCATATTTTCATTTCAGCCCACTAGTACACTCCAGGTTTGACTATTCCGCCAAAAACAAGCTAATTTTAGAAATGTTTTAACTAAAGAAAAACGAGCCAATACAAATAACATACCCCATAGGCTTCACCTAGTCTTAACGACTTTTTTTTAATGTTCTAATAATATGTCTGCATTTACAAAATCCCAGCTTGCTGTGATGCATCCAGACACATTTACACACATTGGTCGAGAGCAGTGATACATGATCTGTCTATAATGTTCTTAATGTGAGTTCTGGAGACGGTGATGGAAAATGGCAGAAACACACACTCTCTCTCTCTCTCTGTCTCTCTGTGTCTCTCTCTCTCTCACAAACATAATTTATTTCACTCTCTCTCTTTGACACACACTCTAGTCTCTCTCGCTCTCTTACAGACACTCACAGACACCCCTAAAACCCCTTAAAGGAAGATGTGTGTAGGTGTGTGGGTGTGTGTGTGTACGTGACAAACACACACAGCGAGAGAGAGAGAGAGAAAGAGAGAGAGCTCTTGACGTTGATGGTTTACAAATGCAGACAAATGATGGGCGAATGACAATTCCCGTAATCGTTCGCCCTCATCCCACCCTCCCCACCCTGTGGCAATACATCAGTGAGAGTGTGTGTGTATGTGCCCGCTATCCATCAAAGAAGAGTGGAAAGAGGGGGAGTCCCGAGTGTCACATCTGTCTGGGAGGGGGGCTAGATAGGGAGAGAGTGTTAGCCAGCAGCAACAAAAAAAAAAGAAAGAAAGAGGAATGTAGAGATTTAGCTTGCTCATTTTAGTCTGGATTTCTTTCCTCCTGTCAGCTCTTCTTGGTTTTGGAATTTTGGCAGAATAGAACATGGTGCACTGCCTTTTGTTGTGAAAACCATAAAAAGTAAAGAAAACTCCAACAACAGAGAAGGAGATATTACTTCAGCGGTACTCAAAGAAATAACAAGCTGTAATAAATTGCTTCCAGTTAAAGCAGGCAGTGCCGGGGTACTACTGAGGCTGTTAAAGCTGCAGTGGTCAACAGAAAGAAATAGAAATGTAAAAATATCAATGTAATAACAATTTGAAGTATGTTTGACTGGCATAAAGAATTACATTTGGTAGTGTTGAGTGCCATTACGAAACAATAACGACTTACCTTTAAATCCTATCCCTGTTTTTTCTCATTGTGAGTCTAGAAGCTTTTCTTTACCAAGTTTTTAAATATGCTGCTATATTTTCTGACAATCAATTAGAATGAATAAATATTATTTTTTTAACTTAAACTTCTGTTAGAATTTTATTTCTTTGTGTGCCAGTGATCTTCTACTTACAATCCTCAGTTAAAATCGTAGGGAAATCACATTTAAATGTCAAATCATTCTGGCTTAAACGTGTATATAAATGTAATCTTTATCAGACTGTATTGTGTCAAAATTTAGAACATTTCTATTAAAAACAAATCCTGTCAATCGTTTGTGTTTTTTTTTTGTTATCTTCTGCAGGCCAGTTAGTTATACGTCAGGCTGAACACCTAAATTCGGCCAATCATATATCAACGGTCATCTGTCAATCAAATTTTTTCGGCCATAGCAACTTGATTGATATGTCAGCTAATATACGCAACGGTTGAAATAAGAATCATTTCTTTCCTATTGAGTTCCGTCCCAGTGTTCACAGGGATGGTCAGCTGATGCATTTTTCAAGGAGAAAACCAAAAAATTATATTTAAATTTTTTTCCTTAAACACAAGAGGCAGAAATGAGCATTGAATGGAACAATGTTTTATTTTCACACTAACTTTTTGCTTATCATTCCCCTTCATTATCCTAAGAAGCTCAAGCATTTAAAAGTTAATCAGAAAACATTCATTATTCAAGTTTCAGTTTAGAATTCAAATGGTTTAGCTGTAAATATATGGTTGTCATCGCTGATTTTAAGAAAACATTTTTACATTTTTTACCACCCTTATTCCACTTTTCATTGTCTCCTTTTCTCTCACATGAACACACATATTCGCGCAGACGCAACGGAAGCAATAGCAATCAAATTCCTCCCCCGTTGTCCCTGACCCCTCCCCTGTCTCCCCCCAACTCCCCCTTTTACCCATTTCTCCTCCACTTATCTTTGTCCATCTAATTTTATGAGTGTCTGGGGAGTTTGTGTTTGTGTGTGAGTGTTGTTGTGTGTATCATGGGATGCAGTCTTTGTAAGATTGCCGCGTGTTTGTGTGTGTGTGTGTGTGTGTGTGTGTGTGTGTGTGTGTGTGTGTGTGTGTGTGTGAGACTATAGAGGAAAATGGCTGCCTGTCACATTAGTGGTTGGATGGGCTAAAAAATCACTTGTGTAATCACATTTGGACGCCAGACCTGGTCATGTTAACCGCTTTATTCAGAGGTATGGATGGATTTTGGGATGGCTGCAGAAATGGAATGATGGAAGGGGAAGGAGAGGCAAAGACTAGCTTATGTTTTTATTAGTCCTGTGATTCATTTCTCTGTTTTTGCTTTTGTGAAATCTCAACATGAGATTTCAAATCTGTTTTGTCTTGATGTGTAAATCTACAATACAGGAAATGTATACATGTATAACATTTGTAGTTATGTATTCAGAGATTTGGCAGGTTTCAGTGGAGCCAATCCACAAAGCAGAAAATTGACCTAAATGTCCAACTGACACATGACCTTTATATTTCTAAATAATACACAGCAAAAATTTAAATAAGTAAATTTTTCTTGATTTAAGGGGTTAAAAGAGACACTTTGTCAATAAAACAAGAAGACTTATTTCAAGTGCTCTAATTATTTTATTTTAAGAGTAAAAATACTAATTCTATTGGCAAATTATCTTATTTACCTGCTTAGATTAAGGGGAACTAGACTTGATTTAACTAATTTTGGCTTAGTTTTAGTTTTTGCAGTGTAAGAAGAATTTGTAGAAGACCAGAAATAAGAAATTTCTGATTGACTCAATGAAAAAAATCTGTATAAGTCATTTTTTCTTAAAATAAGCGTAATTGTTCTTGTATTAAGGAGATAAAAGAGACATTTTGTTTATGGAACAAGATAATTTATACTTAAAATAAGAAAACACAATTGCATTGTCTTATTTCTAGTGCATATTATCTAATTAACTTATTTTAAGGGTAAAAATACTCATTCCATTGGCAAACTATCTCATTTACCTACTCGAATAAAGGGTAAATACACTTAATGTAAGAAATTTTTACTTATTTCTAGATCGTTATTCCAGTGAAGGAAGGTACTAAACTTTAAACAAAAAAGAAAAACAGAAACTTTTTTTCTGTTATGGTGGATTTGATCAGATCTATATATTATTGAGGTTCTCCTCTACACACCTCAGTTTTCTTCTTGCAGTTCATTAACAATCCTAAATCCTGTGGTGCTGATTTCTAAACATTTCAGAGAGTAAAAGCTTGATGAAGTTAACGGAACTGACAAAAAGAGTGAACAAGGTTTTGTGTGGCAACTGAGATTGAATTTATTATTTCAAAGAAATAACCATGTGTATGAGCAACAACTATTTGCAAGCTTTTTACCTGGAAAAAATTCAAAAAGATCATAAAATGTCTTTGTTATAAATCAATCCCTGCTATAGAGAGAGGGATAATAAAAAGATGGAGGAAACAACCTTGTGTGGGGCTATTTTTTGTGTCTGTTTTTCTGTTCCAAATTTCCTGGAGGAAAACTGAATTGCAAGTAATTCGGTAACTTCAGAAAATTAGCCTGATAAAAAACAAATGGGAAAAAAACAGCAGATGAATATAGAGGAGTCCTTTCTAGATGTTTGAAGCCAACAGAGTTTTGCCAAATTGCTTCAGGCTAGAACCATGGAAAACACATTCACATTAGCTTATATAGAAATCTAACATCTTGTCATGTGGGGAAACTAACACAGACGTTTCTGATGAAAAATCATATTAAGAAGAATTTTTAAAAGATACACAAAGCAGCTAAAGCTTTTTAAAATATATTTACTCATACATTTAGGGAAAGATTTAAAAAAAAAAAAAAAACAATAAATACATCAAAGTTTCCCACCATAAAAATTGGTAGAAGACATTGAAAAGACGACATGATTTACATCCAAACATTTGTTTGAAATGTGAACGGTGAAAAGCTGTGATTTTCAGATCGTTGAAAAGATGTTGAAAACTGTAAAATAATTATAAAAACTGTGTTTTGAACATCTATTATTTGACTAAAGTGGGACGACATCAGAGCGACCAAACACAGCCCAATATCCAACAACTATTTCTGGACTAAATCAAGACAATGACAGACTGACCAGGTTTATCCTAAAAACCAACCTCTAAACGCTGCCTGGTGTGTGGGAAGTTAGAGCGAATTATTTTGAAATGCTGGGACAACTTTTGTACCAAAGGCTATTTTAGCTCATTGCCTTTTACGTGTTTTAAGGTATGTAAATTCTGCAAAATTCTGATCCTCAGTCTCAAATAGGGAACATTTAAAAATATAATTCCTGCTAACCTCCAGAGATAAAAGTGTAAGAGGTGAAAACAGTAGCCATATAGGGTCAACATAGAGCCACTGGGATCTAATCAGTTATTAACCTAATGTGACAATAAGGTCACAACAAAGCTGCCAACTGAAAGCCTACTACATCACAGTAATAGTCATTCAAAATGTCCCCACTTTCCTTAATGGGCCCTTGACTGGGCCTTGGCTGGTCCTATGCTGGTCCTTGGTTGGTCCTTGGCTGGTCCTTAGTTTGTCCTTGGTTGGTCCTTGGCTGGTCCTTGGTTGGTCCTTGAGTGGTCCTTGGCTGGTCCTTGGCTGGTCCTTGGTTGGTTCTTGGTTGGCCCTTTGCTGGTCCTTGGCTTGTTCTTGGATGGTCCTTGGCGGGTCCTTGGCTGTTCCTTGACTGGTCCTTGGTTGGTCCTTGGTTGGTCCTTGACTGGTCCTTGGTTGGTCCTTGGTTGGTCCTTGACTGGTCCTTGGTTGGTCCTTGACTGGTCCTTGGCTGGTCCTTGGTTGGTCCTTGGTTGGTTCTTGGATGGCCCTTTGCTGGTCCTTGGCTTGTTCTTGGATGGTCCTTGGCGGGTCCTTGGCTGTTCCTTGGCTGGTCTTTGGTTGGCCCTTGGTTGGTCCTTGGTTGGTCCTTGACTGGTCATTGGCTGGTCCTTGGCTGGTCTTTGGTTGGCCCTTGGTTGGTCCTTGGTTGGTCCTTGGCTGGTCCTTGGCTGGTCCTTGGTTGGTCCTTGGTTGGTCCTTAACTGGTCCTTGGCTGGTCCTTAGTTGGTCCTTGGCTGGTCCTTGGTTGGTCCTTGGTTGGTTCTTGGCTGGTCCTTGGTTGGTCCTTGACTGGTCCTTGGTTGGTCCTTGGTTGGTTCTTGGCTGGTCCTTGGTTGGTCCTTGGCTGGTCCTTGGTTGGTCCTTGGTTGGTCCTTGACTGGTCCTTGGCTTGTTCTTGGATGGTCCTTGGCGGGTCCTTGGCTGTTCCTTGGCTGGTCTTTGGTTGGCCCTTGGTTGGTCCTTGGTTGGTCCTTGGCTGGTCCTTGGCTGGTCCTTGGTTGGTCCTTGGTTGGTCCTTAACTGGTCCTTGGCTGGTCCTTAGTTGGTCCTTGGCTGGTCCTTGGTTGGTCCTTGGTTGGTTCTTGGCTGGTCCTTGGTTGGTCCTTGACTGGTCCTTGGTTGGTCCTTGGTTGGTTCTTGGCTGGTCCTTGGTTGGTCCTTGGCTGGTCCTTGGTTGGTCCTTGGTTGGTCCTTGACTGGTCCTTGGTTGGTCCTTGGTTGGTCCTTGACTGGTCCTTGGCTGGTCCTTGGCTGGTCCTTGGTTGGTTCTTGGTTGGCCCTTTGCTGGTCCTTGGCTTGTTCTTGGATGGTCCTTGGCGGGTCCTTGGCTGTTCCTTGACTGGTCCTTGGTTGGTCCTTGGTTGGTCCTTGACTGGTCCTTGGTTGGTCCTTGGTTGGTCCTTGACTGGTCCTTGGTTGGTCCTTGGCTGGTCCTTGGTTGGTCCTTGGTTGGTTCTTGGATGGCCCTTTGCTGGTCCTTGGCTTGTTCTTGGATGGTCCTTGGCGGGTCCTTGGCTGTTCCTTGGCTGGTCTTTGGTTGGCCCTTGGTTGGTCCTTGGTTGGTCCTTGACTGGTCATTGGCTGGTCCTTGGGTGGTTCTTGGTTGGTCCTTGGATGGTCCTTGGACGGCCATTTGCTGGTCCTTGGCTTGTTCTTGGCTGGTCCTTGGCTGGTCTTTGGTTGGCCCTTGGTTGGTCCCCTAATATTACTATTTAAACATCAATCATTGTTCTAAAATATTCTTTCTGTCATGATTTGTGGACATTAAGATGTAAAGAGAAGCATCCTCTTCTGGTCAGACCCTGTAATTCAGTGAAAGGGTGAAGTCAGAGTAAAAAAATATGCACGCCCAGGAGAAGGCCAGTGGCTGGAAGTTAGAGAGGATTTTTGGGCTTTTGACTTGGAAGGGACGATTGAATGGCTTCTACATTAGCTGTAGTGACAGTGGACTTTACTAATACATACGTATGTTTACAAATTAATTATGATTCATAATGTGCATTTAGGTGAAAAATCCCAAAAATGAGGAAACACATAGGAAATTACTTTTATGCACACATATTGATATTCCAATCTGCCTTCCATCTGTTGGCGTCTCCCTTTCTTAAAAAGAAAAAGTCAGACACATCCAGATTTGCTCACTTCAGTTCACTGACCTTTAAAGATATCTAAGTATGTAAATCCATGTGAACCTTTAGATTGTAGAAATGTTAGAAACTAGATGAAATGATCTGCACGTCCAACAAAAGCCAGCAGGACACCCTTATCTACTGCAGGGATCAACAAGATCCATATCTTCTGCTCTCTGTGTACTACAATACTGATGTAAAATGCAGCAAACTTGTAGTGTAGCTGTGCTTTGAGCAACATAAATATATACAGTATATATGTTTGTGTGTGTATTTCTACAGGGCAAACGGTTAGCCATCCCTCATGAATAACTTGGGGTCTTCACGGCCAGTGAAAACCTGAGAATAATCTACCCGCAAAGGCTCAAACTTCTCAGTCATAAAACCTTTAAAAGTGTATATTTTAATGGAAAAATACCTCCTCTGGTGGGTGTGCTGTGCTGCAGAATTGCAGGTATAGCAGACACATCAATGGAAGCTGTAGATGGAGATGCTTGGTTTGTGGCTCAGTAGCGTAGATAGGCTCCGTTAGTGGATCAAAACAGTTACAGATATTAAAATGTAATGAGCGTACATCACTAATGCATGATACATGTTTACACTGTACACAGTCTGCACATATATCATGGTCAAAACTCTGATGACTGCGAGGGGCCTGTATGAACCAAAACTAAGACAGGTTTCCCTGAAGTAGTAAACCTACAAAATGCATGAATAGTGAATAATAACTGAAGCACGTGAACTTGTTTCTATCAGAATTGTCTATATGCTTACTGTCGCTGTCAGGCAACAGCCTTGTGTCTCCATTTTAGATTGTTATTTGAATAAAAATAAAAAAATTTCCGACTTTAGGTCTTTCTGGTGGTCCTTTGACACGTTTGTCAAAAGTGATCAAAATGGCTTGCAACCTCCAAATCTGATCAAATATTACAAATTTATATTTAGAAATGTTCTCCTGAAAAGTTTCTGCAACCTTTGCGTCCAACAGGAATGATACTGCATGTCCAAAGTCTGCCACTCGAGCCAGGATCAACCTTGGAGCGAACGGTCAATTTGAAAAGTGTAGCTTGCTCTGTGACTGTTCCAACTAGCAAATCTTTATTCAGCCTTCAGAGTCGGTCAGAATTGAATATGTAAGCAGACAAGGAAGCACAATCACTGGGGACACTGCTGCTTCCCTGTCCCTGTCACCCTGTCACACACAAACTCCCACATGACTCGGTCTCACTCTCTGCTACACACAGACATGCTGACAGTCTCTTACAGGTCAGGTCAGGGACACTCTTTGCTTGTCTGCTGGATTCAGTCTTGCAGAGGTTGACTTGTGTTTTTTTTGTTTTTTGAATCAATTATTTTTTATTTTAGTTATTCATTGCTCTTTCTTTTTATTTACATACAGCTTAAACCAGGTATTCACCACATAGCATTAGGGCCAGGCTAGAGATTTTTTTTTTTTTTTGATACAAGAATAAAGTCATAGTATTGTGAAAATAAAGTTGCAACATTAAGAGAATATAGTCATAATATTCCGAGAATAAAGTCATAACATTATCAGAATAAAGTCAGAAAATTATGAGAATAAAGTCGTAATATAATAAAGTCAGAACATTACAAGAATAAAACCGTAACACGAGAATAAAATCATAATTTCACGGAATATTACGAAAATAAATTCAGAAATTTATAAGAATAAAGTCATAAAATAACAACAATAAAGTTGCAACATTATCAGAATAAATTTATAGCATTATGAGATTAAAGTGGCAATATTACAAGAATAAAATCGTAACTTTACGAGAATAAAATCATAATATTATCAGAATAAAGTTGGAATATTACAAGAATAAAATCATAATAATATGAGAATAAAGTCGAAATATGATGAGAAAGTGGCAAGATTAGGAAAATAAAATCGTAACATTATGAGAATAAAGTAAAATTACGATAATAAAGTTGTAAAAAAACAGGAATAGAAGGCAGGAAAGAGGATTCTGTGGTGGAAGATAGGTCCATATGAGGCATCAGCCTCAGCCCGAGCACCGTTCCAATTGCAGAGAACGCCAGAACGCACCAAATCCCCGGATATTGTTCTTGCCCCACCCTCTTTATCGAGTATGCATCAGAGCAGACTTGTCCGTTCTTGAGATTGACAGCTCTCCCAGCATGCACTGCGGCAGCTGCAGCTTTCAATGGAGCGCTCCATTGAAAGTTAAAAGTTCTCTTTTCTGTTGCTGTTCAATAAAAGTACGTTTTAAGATCATTTGAGGCAAGAATATTATACTTTAAAGCATCACTATATGGTCCATTTACCGATTTAATGCGTAATTTAAAAAAAAGATGTCCGAAGTTGAGAGTAGCTCCAAAGCTAACGGCGGCCAGGGTTAACCGCAGCCCGTCTATAGCAGCCCTCTCAAATCGCTGGCTCTGATGGCGATTTGTTTTGTTTTATTTGATTTGTTCATTTGATTTGTGTTTATCTGACTGTGTTAATTATTATTTCCCCACTACATGAAAAATGTCAGACTGTATTATTATCTAAAGACTATTAATAACTGGAGGTGAAATGCAGCTCTAGACGAGCTGAGCGTGTGGTGATGTCACAAGTACTCTTCTGTTCCAATTGACCCAGATTTATGCTGCGTGCTCCCGTTCTCACCCAGTCCATACTTTCCTGTGTTCTTCTCAAGAACATACTTGGCGAGAACACGAGTCCGTACTCGCATTCTAGTGAATTGAGAAAGTGCTTTTGTGTGTTTTTGAATCATTCGCCTGCACCAGTGGCCCCCTCCTGCGCAAAAGTTCTCTGCGCTGGCCAATTACCCTTTCTTGTCAACGTATCACTTTACATGTTTTCGACTGTACATGTTTCATAATTTTAAAAAAATAAACAACCTACTTTAGTATTAAACATTATTTTCCTGTCCAGCAGAAGTTTTGTGACAGATCTGTTCGGCATCCGTTTTCAGAGCCTTTTGCTCTTTCCCGGTTCGATTCTCACAGCCTGCACTCTGGGTCCCTGAGCAAGACCTCTTAACCCCACACTGCTCCACTGGCGTCACACAATGGTAGCCCACTGCTCCCCAAGAGGCTGGGTTAAATGCAGATAGTGAATTTCCCCATTGTGGGACAGTAAAGTTAAATTATGTATTTATATTTTCATTAAACAAAATAAAATAAATTAAAAAAAATGCAGAAACAAACAAGCATAGCAGTAATACTTCATGCTTTGGCGTAATGGTGGACCAATAGCCAAACAGCACATGTTATGCTTGGAGCCTACGTAAAAACCTCATAGTGGTACATACGCAAAACGTTTGATTGACAAACAAGTAGCCATCCACTTTTGGCAAGAGGCAAAGTGGATTGGCTAATGTTTTGTAGGGTTGTTTTGTAGTTTATAGATTTTTTTTATATTTTTCTTTTGGGGAACCATAATTAAGTCATTTTAGATGAACATGGCTACATGTGTCTTTCAGATAGGAACGATTGTGTTGCTGGTTATACTCCTGCAAAAAACATCTACTATTTTCTTGTGCAAAAGTCTTTCTTAAGACTTCTTTTTGAGATTATTTGTTTAAAATGACAATGAAACTGTTTTTCGCATGTACTTAATCATATTTAGTTATTTTAAAACAATTGATTTATGTCCTACCATGCTAAAATGAAAAGAAATTATGTTGAATTGACTGAATATGATTATGTAAATGCTAAAAACGGTTGCATTGTTGTTTTTTTCAGTGATGTGATCCCTTAAGTGTCGCATCTCTTCTGCAAATGCAGCTCTAAAACTAAATTTGCCCTCATTTACTAACAGACATTGCAGTGGAACAAAGGTTGTACTTTCTACACAATGTATGTACAGGAAATATCTGATTTCAAACATGAACTTAATGTTTACTTACTTTGTTATGCATAATATGTTTATTAAAATGCACCACAATCACTTTTAAATGAGCCAACTTCACGCACTACTGTCTTAAAGAAGAAAAAGGAGAGGCTAAAACCATTAACAGTGTTGTGGATTAATCTACTTATTTAAAAACATTATTAAAAACAGCAGACTGGGCTGCTTTATTTAGTCCATATTGATCTCTTCTTGGAGCATATGGTGAGAAATTCTTCAGCTCCAGAGTAGCCATTTGATAACTGATGTTTACACAGACTCTAATGCAATTTTAACCTTTTTGCTCCTGTTCTTGGCCGACGGCTAATAGCAGTCCAAGAGTCTTGCCTTTGCTTACTCTAAGGTTTCAAATCATCTGAAAGGATTTGTCATTGATCTTAGCCTAGAGCCAAACAAGGTCTTCTCTGAGTATAAGATATTATGCTGAAAGTCTCCTTTCAGGGATACACTCCTCAAAGCCAAACATTAAAGATTTGTCCAAGTTGCTGCAGCTTGGAAAGACTTCTCAAATGCTCCCTGAGAGAAAACTGCCTGGTCTCCTTATACCCTATGGTTTTAAAAAAAGAAACAAATAGGCAGTTGCCATCATGGGATTTCAGACAAGCACAGTGTCAGGCTGCCTTGTTGCTAGGAGAGTTTTGATTAATGCTGCAATGTGTAATTTGTGCCTGATTTTTGCTTGTGTGCAACACCTTACAGCTGTGCTCAAATAAAAAAAGAATGTATGCAGTTGTTTTTACCAAAAGGCAGCCTTGTTCATCATCAGAAATGCAGATGCAAACATAGATCTCACTCATTATCATAGAGAAAATGTATTTCTAGTCGACAAGCATTGACACGTTTTAAAATCCTTTTTTTAATATTCCTGATGAATGCCTTTGATCCTTCCACAGAAAAGAAAAACTGTGCTGTGCTCTAAGGAGGAGGAAGGTTGTTAAAATATTTGTTTTGTTGACAGCAAATGTTGTTTTGTTCATATCGATCAATGTGTTTTGTGTTGCCAAAGTTAACTTCAAACAGAAAACTAAGAGAGCGCTATAATGTGTGTAGGTCAGCTCAGTGGATCTTTGGGCCATTTGATTTTCTTTTTCAAAACTTAGAAAACTCAAAACAAGTGGCCGCATCATTTCTGTTTGGAAAAAAATTAAAATAAAAAGTCATTATTGGACTTCTGTGCAAGTCACGGATTGTCCATAATGAACACCATGTTCAGGCATAAGGATGTCCATCAGTGCACTTGGCACCAGGACACCCTAGGCCGAAGGTCGATGATCGACTTTGTAGTCGTATCTTCTGATCTTCGGCCGCATGTCTTGGACACTCGGGTGAAGAGAGGGGCGGAGCTGTCCACCGACCACCACCTGGTGGTGAGCTGGATACGCTGGAAGAGGAGGAAGCCTGAAAGACTCGTCTGGCCTAAACGTGTAGTGAGGGTCTGCTGGGAACCCTCGGTCAGGGACGTGTTCAACTCCCACCTCCGGGAGAGCTTCTCTCAGGTTCCGAGGGAGGTTGGAGACATGGAGTCCGAATGGGCTGTGTTCTCTGCCTCTATTGTCGATGCGGCTGCCCGTAGCTGTGGCCGTAAGGTTTGCGGTGCCTGTCACGGTGGCAATCCCCGAACCCGGTGGTGGACACCGATAGTAAGGGATGCTGTCAAGCTGAAGAAGGAGTCCTATCGAGCCTGGCTGGCTTGTGGGACTCCTGAAGCAGCAAGCAGGTACCGTGAGGCCAAGCGTGTCGCGGCCCGGGCGGTTGCAGAGGCAAAATCTCAGGCCTGGGAGGAGTTCGGAGAGGCCATGGAAAAAGACTATCGGTTGGCCTCAAATCGATTCTGGCAAACCGTCCGGCGCCTCTGGAGGGGAAAGCAGTGCTTCACTAACACTGTTTTCAGTGGGATGGGGGAGCTGCTGACCTTGAAGGAGGATATTGTCGGGCAGTGGAGGGAATACTTTGAGGATCTCCTCAACCCAACAGACACGCCTTCCATGGGGGAAGAAGAGACGAGGTGCTTGGGGCTGGATTCGTTCATCACCCAGGCTGAAGTCACCGAGGTAGTCAAAAAATTCCACGGTGGCAAGGCTTCGGGGGTGGACGAGATCCGTCCTGAGTATCTCAGAGCTCTGGATGTTGTCGGGCTGTCATGATTGACACGTCTCTTCAACATCGCGTGGAGGTCGGGGACAGTCCCCCTGGATTGGCAGACTGGGGTGGTGGTTCCCCTCCACAAGAAGGGGGACCGGAGGGTGTGTTCCAACTATCGGGGAATCACACTTCTCAGCCTCCCCGGAAAGGCCTATGCCAGGGTGCTGGAGAGGAGAGTCCGGCTGATTGTCGAACCTCGGCTGCAGGAGGAGCAGTGTGGTTTTCGTCCTGGCCGTGGAACAGTGGATCAGCTCTACACCCTCTGCAGGGTGCTTGAGGGTTCATGGGAGTTTGCCCAACCAGTCCATATGTGTTTTGTGGACTTGGAGAAGGCATTCGACCGTGTCCCTCGTGCTGCCCTGTGGGGGATGCTCCAGGAGTATGGAGTCAGGGGCCCTTTATTAGGGGCCATCCTTCTCTGTACAAGCGGAGCAGGAGTCTGGTTCGCATTGCCGGCATTAAGTCGGACCTGTTCCCAGTGCATGTTGGACTCCGACAGGGCTGCCCTCTGTCACCGGTCCTGTTCATAACTTTTATGGACAGGATTTCTAGGCGCAGCCAAGGACCGGAGGGGGTCTGGTTTGGGGAACAGCGGATCTCGTCCCTGCTTTTTGCGGATGACGTAGTTCTGCTGGCTCCCTCTTGCCAAGACCTACAGCGTGCGCTGGGGCGGTTCGCAGCCGAGTGTGAAGTGGCCGGGATGAGAATCAGCTCCTCCAAATCCGAGGCCATGGTTCTCGACCAGATAAAGGTGGCTTGTCCCCTTCAGGTTGGAGGAGAGTCCTTGCGTCAAGTGGAGGAGTTCAAGTATCTTGGGGTCCTGTTCACAAGTGAGGGAAGAATGGAGCGGGAGATCGATAGAAGGATCGGTGCGGCTGCTGCAATAATGCGGACGCTGCACCGGTCTGTCGTGGTGAAGAGAGAGCTGAGCGAAAACGCAAAGCTCTCAATTTACCGTTCGGTCTACGTTCCTACTCTCACCTATGGTCATGAAATCTGGATCATGACCGAAAGAACGAGATCCCGGATACAAGCAGCTGAAATGAGCTTTCTCCACAGGGTGGCTGGGCTCTCCCTTAGAGATAGGGTGAGGAGCTCGGTCATTCAAGAGAGGCTCAGTGTAGAGTCGGTTCTCCTCCACATCGAGAGGAGTCAGTTGAGGTGGCTCAGACATCTTCTTCGGATGCCCCCTGGACGCCTCCCTCGGGAGGTGTTCCAATCACGTCCCACCGGGAGGAGGCCCAGGGGACGACCCAGGACACGCTGGAGAGACTATGTCTCTCGGCTGGCCTGGGAGCGCCTAGGGCTTCCCCCAACAGAGCTGGAGGAGGTGTCTGCGGAGAGGGAAGTCTGGGAGTCTCTGCTTAGTCTGCTGCCCCCGCGACCCGGTTCCGGATAAAGCGGGAGACGACGAGTACGAGTACGAGCATTTGTAATTTTGGGTTCAATATATTTTTTTCTATTTTGATAAACAAAAAAGAAGAGCATGCATGCTCATGCTCATGCATTTTAGACTTAGACTAGACTTAGACAAGATTTATTGTCATTTTGTATACACAGTATATACAAACCGAAGTTTTGTACTGTAAAGCAAACCATGAGGATGAAACTTGGCACAATTCAAAAAATTCTAGCAAAAGCTGAACAATTTGCCCCAGAAAGACAAAAAGTTTCAAAGTGTATGCCTGGCTTTAGTTCTTATCCCCTCTTTCTTTCTTACCTCCCTTTCCATGTGCGTTGTATAAAATTTTACTCCCCAAATATCTGGTATATGTTTATATATAAGGCTATTCTTGGTGCGCTTCCATCTTATTTATGTTCACTTCTTATGAAAAAAAGTACTGGTCATTACTCTCTCCGTTCTCAGGCTGTTGTCTTGTTTTCTGTCCCACGTGTCAGTACTGAGCTGGGTAAAAAGGCCTTTGCTTACTCTGCTCTCTTTACATGGAATATGCTGCAAAATAACTTGAAACTTAGTAAATTGGTTCCTTTGAATACTTTTAAGCTGAGAATGAGATGTTTTGAGTTGGACTCCCTCACATGTCAATGTTTTAATTGAAATTTTATTGTAAGTGCATATTCGGCTTTTATATGTGTGTCCTTGTACGTATGTAATGATGTGATGTAATTTTGATGCCTATCTTGGCCAGGTCTCCCTTGCAAAAGAGATTTTTAATCCCAATGGGTATTACCTGGTTAAATAAAGATTAATAAATAAATAATAAAAAATAAAAATAATGTTCAATAAAGTTTAATATACAAATATCAAGCAGAACCTTATGGCAACATTGATACTGGTCTGAATGTGAAAGCAAGCATCAGATCGCTCTGGGACATCTATTCCCAGATCCTTATTGTCTAAACAGGACACAAAAAAATAAAATAAGTACATGTAATGTTAAAATTCCCCGTTTGTTCATAGATTCAGGTTGGATGCCGTCATTTATATCAAAGAGTCCAGATTTGACAAGGTGGCATTGTGGATGTAGCCCAGAATAAAATTTCTTCAGCACCTTAGTCATTTATGAGTTTAGACATGAGAAAAACCAGGCCTGTCATATACAGAAATAAACTTTATATGCTAAAATGTGCACCTGAGTGGATTTAGCATATATCATAACCACTGAATATGGATCAGGGCCCATTCTGGTCTCATATCTGCCTTCTAACCTCTTTGACAAAACAGACAACAAAATTATTTCATGTCATGAATGGTTTTTATTTACATTAAAGTGAAATAGTTCTGAGATAAACCTTTAATCTTATGATGCAGAATCACAGGAATAGATAAAAGCAACATTGAATAATGCATATAATAAATGTAGACATGCTGTATGATATTTCTTTTTTGAATATAGCTTTTTTTTGCTCCCAGGTTTGAAGAACTGAACTTTCAAGTAAAATCCTTTCCTGCAGGATTTGCTGACAGTACTTTTAGCTGCAGAGCAGCAGCAGAAAATAAAAGGCCCTGCTTTCTGTTTTTGCAACAATCTCTTTATATACATGCCTGGGCTTTGATTTGTGTTTAGATTGTACAGCAATGCTTGCTGGAAGCTTTTAGCTGGGTTTGTCTCCGGTGTTTGGATATGCTGTATGTGAGGATCAGTGCTTTCCAACATTACCATAAAGAATCTATACCACACGCATCTCATTCAGAGACGGCTATCGTTCTGATAGCAGAGTATTTGTGTTTCTGACTATTTTAGACAGTTTGATGCTGTGCTCCGTGAAGTTTGGGTTGAAGAAACCAGAATTGTTCATATAGCAGGTATGATAATATTATCACTCATCATAAAACTTATCTATCTTTGTTAATGTTTACTTACCTAAAACCAGACCTAATTTGCTTTTAGCACTGTTTATCTTTTTCAGAAGAAAAACCTTTTTTTTTATTGTAATCCAATCAGAGAACACCCAATTTGTGCTTTTGGTTTGAAATCAAAATAAACATGTTTGCAGGTTTTTCTATGTTTTTCCCCAGATTAATATGTTGCATTTATCGTGATTACTCAAGCATATGTTCATGAATGTCTAAGCTGTGAAAGCAAATGTCTATGAATGATTATGAAAACCCCTGAGAAGGACTAGTTTTGCTAAACTGCGACCTTATAAAGCACAGCTCATTCCATGCTGCTTTACAGCCTTGGCTGCTTTCTCTCTGGAGGTTGCAAGCCCAAGCAATCCTACAACAACACTGCTAAGAATAAAGTGAATAACCCCATTATGTCACAGTAGACTGGGTAAATTACATAAAAATGCCTTATACCATAGATTTATTCAGTTTTATTTAATACAATCAGTATGAAAGTGTCCAAAAACACATGAGGACAATGTGGCCATGGGACAAAAAACAGCATCTTGTATTCAAAGCTAACCCACTCGTAGGCTTCAGTATTTCTGTAGCACCATGTGTATAATATCACATTCAGAAGGTTTGTTGACTTTCAGACGACTAATGTAATTTTTAACGCAATTGACTCTAAGAGCACTTTAGAATTAATGAGGCTGTCTTTTTACAATCTACATGTTTAAGTTCTATAGCTCAGCTAATACATGACTGGCTTTGTAAATGCTTTAATATAATATTGACCTATTTCTGTTACATTTCATAATCATATATTAACATTCGGATAACATAGTATGTGTCTTGAGTGGGCTTTAAGTCAATGATAAACCATGGATTGTTTCTATTCTTTCTAGGCTAATATTTATTATAGCTTAAAACTGGTCTGCTTTTTTTTTATCTTCGATTGATTGATTGATTGATTGATAAGCTTTAACAGGATTATTACACAAGGTACATAATGGGTATTTATATAAATAGGTACTTATATATATATATATATATATATATATATATATATATATATATATATATACAGTATATATATATATATACACATATATAGTTATTGCACTGGGTATAAACAGGTTATTGCACAGGGTATTAAATAATGATTGCACCTTAGTTATTGCACAAGTTTTTGCAGTTATAGTGTCACATTGTAAAGTCTGATGGGAGCAGGGATGAATGACCTGTGGTGTAAATGTCTTTGACTGAAGGAGCTGCTCAGCTCCACAACCGTTTGGTGCAGAGGGTGGAAGGTGTTCTCCATGATGGATGGAAGCTTGGACACCAGTTTCTCACCAGTTTGTTTCTTTCTGTCCCGCTTTGCAGGGGTCTGCTCAGTCCAAAGGATCTCAGCCTCCTCAGGACGTGGAGGCTCTGGTCCTTCTTATACAGGGCATCGGTGTTATGAGTTCAGTCCATTTTATTTTTTGACATGAACAACCAAGTATTTTAAACTCTCCACAGTTCCCATGTCCTGCCCCTGGGTGTTCATGGGGGAGTGAGGTGGGGCTCTTCTCCTGAATTCGATCACCATCTCTGTGGTCTTACTGGTGTTCAGACACAGGTGGTTCTTCTCACACCAGTCCACAAAGTTCATGATGACCAATTGATACTCCAGCTCGTTCCCCTCAGAAACACAGCCTACCATGGCCGAGTCATCACAGAACTTTAGTAGCAAGACAGTACCCAATGCTGTACATATGAACAGCATTGGTATTTATCTTTTAAAAGTTAAGTGTAACCTAAATAGAATTATTGGTTCTGTCCGTTCTAGAACCACTGAGTGGACCAGACCAGCACCCAGAGCTGCACCAAGACATTCCTGGTGACCATTCTGCTGCAGTCTGCAGCTGAGTAGAGAACCAGTCCCTTTCAACTTTCAAAGAAAGAAAGAAGCAACTAAAGCTGCTAGACACAGACCTAAACAAATACCCATTTCCTACTGGCTGAAAACCCTGTTTAATCCTTAGACAAATCGTTTTTTATTGGCAATGGGAACAGCTCAGTGACGTGTGTCTACCCGAGTCGAAACGACTTGGCAACAAATCACCTCTGATCGACGTGCTAGGGGAACACCAGGGTGGAGTTGACCTGATTATATACGTTACACCATTGGTAGGGACATCAACAAACCACGCCAGTCGCTGCTGATCTAGCAAGCAGAAACCACTGCGCTAGCATTGGATAAACATGGAGTCGCTCTGGTGAGAGGGATTCAAGAGAGAAACAATAAAGCACACTGACTACGCCCTGGCTTCCTTCCATGTTGCTCTCCATTGTTTACTTCCCTGATTGCTGTCACACTGGTGACATCAACTCTAAGCCAGCTTGACAACGTCACCAGACATGGGGTGTGGGGGACAGAGGCTACACAGCTGCCAATGAGGGGTTAGACCAGCTTTTTGTAGCAATGGCAAAGGGAGCAAAATGCCAATTGTTAACTGGTCGACCCATGTTTGAAAAACATGCATTACCTTGTATTTTAAGTGGTAAAGAGGCTTTAGTCATGCTGCATTTTAAGACATCAAAAGAATGATCTGATCGTTATCAGTTTTGATCATCGAAAAGTACGATTTGTGGTTTAAGCTGCTATGTATTTGTATTTGTATGGATTTCCCCTGCTGATAATAAAGGATGCGTTGTCAGTATACTTAGTAAAACATTGATGAAAGTAGGAGCCCACTTGACAACCTCAATGTCACATCTGTTCAGCCTCATGAATCATTCCTGAACACTGGGGAGTCTGGTACTGTACATGTCACAGCTCAAGAAAAAAGGCTGCTTCTAGCATGAGGGAAGGCTGATTTATAATCAAACTGACTCTCTGGGCATTTGCCTTTTTTAAATAAGCATTTTAGATCATAATATTTATTTCCATATCATTCTCTTATGTTTTCCATACAACTCTTACCAGCTTTTTCATAAAGAGTCTATGTAAGCTGACATTACTTATCTGTACATTTTGTTTGAAGATATAATTACAGTCCTGTATATGTCAATGAGTGATTACCGGTCACTTGTGGCTCGGCAAACTCATAAAGCCATATAAATTTTATAGACAGACATAAAAGCACAAAGCTTTCAAATTAGCAATTAAAAAGCAAGAGTATGTTAACCACTGTGAAGCGCTGTAGTCTTGTAAATTGTGACCACAGTACAGCACAAGTGTCCATAAACTTTAAAGTTAAATGTTTAATAAAGCTTTAAAAACAATACACTCACAGCTTTGTTGTGACTATTGCAGGGTGTTGTTTCAAAGGAGTTGCTGTTAGTTATTCCTGCATTTTTAACACCCGACATTAAAGCTGTTGAATGTGAGAATTGCTTGAATTTTTATAAAACTGAGGAATGTATTGAGACTGTAAATGGACTAGAAATTCCAAACAGTGTTTTCCGGCATTAGGAGGATCTTAAATTACAGGATGATATAACTCATGATGTTTGGGTTAAAATCAGTAAGCCGTTCATGAAAACATGGGTGCATGAACATTTTGCAGCCTGCATCATCCCAGCGGAGAGGAAAATTGTCTTTTAACAGCAAGAAACAGTCCAGCAGAACCAGGCTCAGTGTGAGCGGCCATCTTCTACCCACTCTGTCACCTTTTATCTCCTTGAATCGACTTTGGTTCAAGGAGACAGAAGCAGACCTACAGAAAGAAGCATAGATACAAAAGGCAACTGTCAACCAGCTCCACAGGCGGCCCCATCCAGGAAACACACAGCCAGGCAGACGAGCTCCAAGTCAGCTCCCATGTCAGAGGATGAAGAGAGCACATCCAGTTAGTCACAGTCAGAGAAACAGGACTACACTGGAAAACAGGCCGATCTCCAACATCTAGAAACAAAGGTGTTGATGGCAGCAGCACAGCTAATATTTCTCTCCAGGATGGAGTCACAGCCAAACATGAACAGACCAGATGAAGCTACTATGAGAAAAACCAGAGAGAGCAGAACGTTTGAGTTAAACTAAGACATTCTGAAGAGTTGGAGAATAGAGATGAAGCTACTTTGTGGACATTAAAATCCTTTTAATGGTAAATGTCCAGAACACGCCTGCAGTAGCCCATCTACTAGATGCCTAAACTTCTTACAGAATCAGTAATTTCACATGACTTTCTTTCCAATTAAAATTTTTTGCTAGTTTTTCACCATAACATGGAGTTCGAACAAAGATCCTTTCCATTTCAGCTACTCTCACCATAGCACACAGGTGGTTTCAGGTGGGGCCCCCAAAATTTAACTATTGGTTCTTTGCTTTATTCTACCCCCTTAAATTTCAACCTTGATTCTTAAACTCCTAGTTTTTAGGGATCTGTTTTCTGAGGATCCCACACGGCCCCATTTTTGTAATGTAAAAGGCATGAAAGACCCTTACTAAACAAGAAAAGCAGCAGGTAACAGCCTTAAAACATGTTTCTTATTGCAGACATGGACTGTTAATCATAAACACAGTGGGAACATTTATTTGCAAAGTCTTAAGGGACAAAAAACTGCCTTGAAGTAAGACATAATGTATAATTTTAAGCTGTTCAGTTAGATTGTGTAGAAATATGATTTTTTTATAACCCTTTTGCTATAATTCTTTAAATCTGTGAAGTTTTCCTCTGTAATATATAATAGGAAAGGCACAGCTGGTTCCTGCAAATTTACTTTAATTCAAAACACCATTTAAAACATAAGGAAACACAAATGTTTTAATTAGTTTTAGAGGTATCTTTAAAGAGTTGTGGTTGAAGCTGGAGGCAGACGGGAACCTCTATAGTGATCTGTCTTAAAGCAGATCTGAATAAACCTCTTTTCAGTCACTTTGCTGTTGCATGACAGTGCATTGAAGATGTCAATAATGGCATGAAGAACATTTCTTTGCACAATCGTTTATAGAATGTTTTAGCGAAGTTCTCAAGATGATAACATATTTCTTCCTCTTTTTGAGTTTCTTGAAAAGATCACAGTTTCAACAACGGACTTACAGAAGATACATCATCATCAGCTTTATCGTTCTCCTGTCATTGTAATCCCAACCCCTTTACAGGGGAACAGAAGACCCCACCTATTCAGCCAGGCCAACAATTCCCTTTAACAACCCCCCTTTCAGAGACATAGACAGGTATGGGGCATTGCAGGCTAACAAAAGAAGCCAGACAACCCCCCTTCCAAAGGAATCTTCATCCGTTTCAATTTGCAACACGAAACGTCTTCAAACTTGGATACAAAGTCCATTGGATTGTTTTTTCACTTTTTTGGAATCTTCACAAAGGAACTCGGGGTATCTTGGACCTGTAATAAGCCGGATATTGCATGTAGCTTAATGTGAATGTGTTTTGCCCTTTAGACTGTGAGTATGTTGCCCCTCACAACAATTACGTTTTATTCTCCGTTCTCCAGCTGTCTATGGGATAAAGGAGTAGGACACGCTGGACGGGTCACCAGTCTATTGCAGGGATACACAGACACATACAGCTATGCACATACACACACTTGCATCTTAAGGACAATTTAGAAATTAACTTAATAGTCCGGTTTTTGGACTCTGGGAGGAAGTCAGCTAGAACTCATACATACACGAAATCAAACACAGGACCTTGTTGCTGCAAAACAACAGCATTACAAACTGCAACACCATTCAGGACACTACCAAACACATTCGTGAAATTGTGTTCCTCGCTCTTTTCTCTGTCGCTACTGTTATGCATAACACAACATTGATCAGCTGACAAACCCAGCCATTTATCTTCTGCTGCTTAGCCATCAGGGGGAGAGTGGATTCTATCTACAACAGTCTATGGGTACATTTAGATAGAAACTGAGATTCATAGGGTTGATCCTGTAAGGTTAAATGTGGGCAGAACCTGAGGTGGAACCTTGCATGCAAATGATGAAGTACAAATCTGATCTATAAACAAACATTGTTTGCTGTTGTGCATGTGGATGGTTTAACAGAACGCATATGGATATATAAGATAATGAATATATAGAAATATAGAGTAGTTGTAGTTTGTTTTAAGATGAACATTTATCAGACTTTTTGGGTAGGAATGCTTTTAAAACAGAGAGTGCCGTCCTTGAAATGGATAGTGTGGGTCTGCAGAGATCAAACTGATTGAAAAATTGAGAGGAACTTATGAAGTAAGACTGCATCAGGAGCAGACCATGTCAGCAATGAGTAATAAACATAGATGATACAATTTATTTAAATTCTCACAGCTTTTGATTTTGTGTGAAAATCTTTCTGTGGAAGATGTGATGATGACACTCCACCACTCTGATGAAATCAGAAAACCAGCCAAGCAACGACGGTTTGAATTGATGCAAAATCACTAAATCTCTATAACCCCAGGGTGGCTGCTCGTAGCACCAATCCTTGTCCCTCTTCGGGTAAAGACCAAGGAAAACGCAATAAACCAACCACAGAGTCAAACAGGAATCAGAGTTTTGGTAAAACTTACTATTCTATGACATCAATTTTCTACTGCAAAGCTAATTTCAGTGGAATTACTGAAATGAAAAAGTTAATATCTCACTCCAAAAGTGGTTCCAATTTAATAAAAGGTAGAAATTATGGATGGAAAGGCTTTGGTGTGATAAAATTACTGCATAAGAATAGGATAAGGATATAATGCTGTACTGATATTCTCATGCAAAAGTCAAACACATTTCTTTTTTTTCGATTATAGAGATCTAGACAGTGCTGCCCGTACAGGAAAAAACTGCATTTTTTAATCAATGGATCATTATTTACACCTAAAACTAATACGTTTGCAGTGATTTAATGATTTTAGCGTTAACCAGTAAAATAATTAAAATAATAATTTTCGTCTTTTACCCGAATATAGTAACCCCTCCCTCCTGCCATCTTCCAGCAGTGACGTCACGGTGCGGTAAGCCTAGCGCCATTCTCCCCGCTTTACAAGCTAAATCAATGGGAACTACTAGACACATCTGCAATCAACAACAATTATTGAAGAATTCCAGAGGACTTCACCGTTGAAATTCACCAGAGCTATAGTGAAACTGACAATGCCCACGTGCATGGCAGCTGGATGCTGGAATACATCGGGGAAAAGTGAAAAAAAAGAGTTATTCCACCTTTCTGATTCCTGATCCTCCACGGACGGGTTGGTCGTTGGATCGCCAACTTAAAGAGGGAGGATTTGCCATCGAACTTCTGGCCAGAGAAAAAACTCGTAATATGTAGCCAACATTTGGAAGAAGAATGTTTTCAAGATGACTTGGATAATAGCGCGTTGTGACAAACACCAGATACAGCCAGTGTTGGGACTAACGCGTTACAAAGTAACGCGTTACTGTAACGGCGGTACTTTTTTCAGTAACTAGTACGCTAACGCGTTAGTTTTTAAATTCAGTAACTCTGTTAACGTCACTACATGATGCGTTACTGCGTTATTTTATAGTCTCGGGATCAGTTAGAGACTTAAAGCTGCAGTAAAGTATTGTCTTCCTGTGTTAGAGAGAGGGCGACAGGAAGGAAACATGCTGAGGGCGTGTTTGTGTTTATCAACGCTACTCATCATGGCGGCTGCTGCAGAGCCCAAGTCGGGTTTCTTCATTTGGAGATATTCTCATTACTTTACTTTTGTGGAGAAAAAAGAAAGGAACATTTTAGTTAAAGGTAATTTGTGCCTTGGATCAAAGATTCTATCCACAGCCCAGAACAGCAACTGTAATCTTTTGAAACACCTACAAAAACAACATGCTGCGACGAAGCTAGAAGCTAGCGGCACACAAACAAGCTAACTATCCGATGCCACTTCACCTCCTCCACCACCTAAGCAGCAGCGGCTGGATTTCAACCGTGGCACTGTTAGCCAGGATAAAGTTGATAAAGCCATTGCAAGATATGTTGTCGAAGACATGCAGGCTATTTCTACAGTGGAGTCACCTGCCTTCAGGCGACTAGTTAGTATGATACCGGGCGCGACACGGCAGATGGGACGGAAAACATTCTCTAAGTACTGTACCTGGAGAGAGAATATGCAAAAATGGAAAGCGAGCTAAAGAAAACTTTTGAGGGACTGAACTACATCTCCACTACTGCAGACATCTGCTCTGCCAACAACAGGAGCTTCATGGGAATAACCTCTCACTGGATAAACCCCACCACTTTACAACGTCAGAAAGCTGCGTTAGCCTGCAAACGGATAAAGGGTAGACACACCTATGATCTGATTGCTGGTGAGATTGATCACATTCACTCTTTGTATGGAGTGTCAACAAAAGTTACTTCCACTGTTACAGATAACGGCTCTAATTTTGGGAAGGCTTTTGCCTTCCTCAACCGGAATCGTTCTCTGACGACGATGATGAAGATCATGATGATGATGATGTTACCTTTACCGATGTTGCAGAAGTTCTCAACACCGCAGCAGAGGAAGGGATTGTTTTACCTCCACACCAGCGGTGTGCGTCTCACACGCTTAACTTAATTTCATGTAGTGACGTAGAGAAGTGGCTTGTTTCAAACCCTGGGACTAAGGCACTGTACAGAAGCTCGGTCGCTAAATGCACGGCACCGTGGAACAAGGCAAACAGGTCCACTCTGGCTGCAGAGGTCGTGAGTGACGTGGTCACTAAAAAGCTGCTTGTGCCATGCACGACAAGGTGGAATTCATTTTATGAAGCTGTTGCCAGAATTGTGGAAATTCCTATGACTGACTTGAGTGCCATCGCTGATCGTTTACAGCTGAAGTCTATCAGTGACAGGGAACTTCATTTTTTGAAGGAGTATTGTGTCACAATGAAGCCACTCACAGTTGCTCTGGACATCCTGCAAGGAGAGGAGAACTGTTACTTTGGCACTCTCCTGCCCACTCTCGAGACACTGATGTCAAAGATCCTGGAGGTGAAAGACAGTCTGACTGTGGCAACGGGCCTACCTGAAGCCATAGTTCAGGTAAGACATAATCAACACTTTTGTATTAATTAGCTGGTTCACCCTTATGATTGTACAGAAAGACTGTATGTAATTAATGGACCACCACTCATTATTCTAAACATACAGTAGTAGATGTAATTAATAATTTTAGTTGTGTGAGCATTATAGCCAAAGAAATTGGTTGAAATATGCAAAAAAAAAAAACTTTCAATGTATAACATTTAATGTCATAAATGATAAGTCTTGGGCATATTGATAAACTGAATGATATTTATAAATTGTACATTAGGGTGAAACAGAAATAAATAGCAATACCTTTTTGGCTAAGTAAAGTTTTATTGACTTAATAACTATACTCTAGTTCAGTATCACAGCTTTTATAGAAATTAATGTACACAACAATAAATAGATAAAAGGGAATCTCACTTATTCTAATGTCTGTGTCACTCTGTGTGTGTGTTTTAAAGGCTATCAAAAGACGATTTGCATCCGTCTTGGAAAGCAACGATGCAATGCTGGCAGCTGTCACTCTTCCCAAATTCAAGTTGCGGTGGGTGAGAGACCAGAGGAAAAAGGAGATGATCAAAGGAATCCTGATAGCAGAGTGTCACAAGTTTTTCCCTGGCCCTGAGCAGCAACCTGCTGGGAATCCTGTGTATCCCACAACTCCACCAGACTCAGCCTCCTCCAAAGACAAAGAGCAAGACTTTTTTTCCTTTGAGGACAGTGATGAAAACTTTGTCACTGTGGAGACTGAGGTAATGTCTTACTTGAAAACAGGTATGGACATTCTCAAACAATTTCCCACAGTAAAGGAAATTTGTCTGAAGCAAAATGCAGCTACCCCGTCCAGCGCACCTGTGGAGAGACTATTCAGTCTGGGAAGCCTGGTACTATCTCCAAAGAGAAATAGGCTCTCTGACCAAAAATTTGAGAAGCTCCTTCTCATGAGATACAACCAGTGGTTCGAAGACTAAACCTCCAATAAAACATTATTCAGGTCTTTGCCAATAAGCACATTTTCTGTTTTACATTCTGTTAAATTTCACAACACTTGTTTTATGTTTGCTGCCTGGACTTTAAAGTTAAACTTTAGGGAAAAAGAGTGACTATTTTTATTCATATACCTCATACCTATTTAATGCTGAAAGCACTTTAATTTTTGCACTTTGATTCTGGATAATATTTAGCTTGCATTTATGTTTGTCTATACCAACAGTTGATGCTAAGTGAATTTTCATTTTTCCAACTTGATTCTGAATAATACATTCCTATTGTATGCGGTTATTTGTTTCAGAATGCCTTGAGGAAAATATTTATTTTTGTGGTAGCATTGTTATATTATAGATATGAAGGGATAACAGTTATGGTGGTGCTGATCTGATGAAGCCATAATTTTATTTAAGAATTACTTGAGAAAAAAGGCTTTTTAGTGAGGCTATGTTCTGTGCCTTCCTTGAGTGAAACCAGGTTTACAGCTATGTTGTGATATGTTGGTATTATGTTAACACTGTTTGTTACTTATGGTGCTGCTGTTTTCCCTATAAATCTTGGCAGACTAGACCCAACTGTGACCTCTAAAGGGCAGATGTAACCTGTAAAGGGCAATTTTGCAGGCAGCTACCTACTTTTGTCAGTTTGTTCTGTCCTGTAATAAATTGGCACTTTGAAACATATCTTGGTTGTTTGTATATAGAATTGCTTAGCAGAGTTTCATGATGCAAATGCATGTCAAGTTCTTCAACAGATGGTATTATTCTCCAGTGCAATAACATTTCTGAAATGAAGGCTATAAGGGCATAATGTGAACCTTTAAAAAAAAAAAAAAAAAAGTAACTAAATAGTTACTTTGCACAGTAACGCATTACCTTATGTTGTAAGTAACTGAGTTAGTAACTAAGTTACTTTTGAAATGAAGTAACTAGTAACAGAAACTAGTTACTGCTTTTCAGTAACTAGCACAACACCAGATACAGCACTGGGACTTGATCAACAACCGATACCGCACCGTGACGTCACTAACCAGCAGGTTTGTTAAACAGCATGTAATAATTTCATATTTAAGGTACTTTCGGTTTTTGAATTCTTATTATGACCGGAATTTTCCTCAAAGAATGCATATTAAATACCAGTTATTAATTTCTTCCTCAAGGAAAATTTTACTTGAATAAATGTAGAGGGAAAAGTTTGACCTGTCTAGGTCCTGGTAATAATTTTAAATGAAAACTTCCTACTTCTATGGTGACGTCACCCCTCTACAGGGCATAAGGGTGAGGAATGAAAAAATAAAAAGTGTGGTTATAGTGACTCTCTTTAATGGAATCTACCTGCAATTTCTCGATTATGTCACAACATTCATTCCCAGTTGGCCTAAAGAATAAAAACAGAAGTGGAGGAAGCTGTCAGGGAATTTGACAGCTGAATATGAGGATAAGTGCTGGTCAGGCTGTGTGGTAAGTTGGGAAAATGAGCCCTTGAATTGTTTTTTGTTTTTCAAGTAAATATAATACCAGATTAATACTGAAAATAACATAGTTTGATTTTACAATTTTAAGTACAATTTTCTGATATGAATAAAAAAATCTATACACCACCATTCCTGACAAAGCTTTCTATTGATCATCATCAATATTGTATTAATAAAATCAAAAACACCTTTTTTCTAGCAGTGTTGTTGTAGTCTTTTTTCTTTTTTTTCCTGCTGGCTAACTGTGATTTAGCTTTCCTGTCTATTTTTGATAATTACTCAGAATAGTCCCATAGGTTCTTTCCATAGTTGTGCTGTTCATAACTGCCAATATTATTGTACACATATTGGTCATCTTCCAAATACATGACCATTCTGTTAGAGTTTCCACCCATTTTAAAAGACATAGACCCTCCAGCATGGCCTAAGAAACCCCCTTCCTGTGTGATTTGCCTCAAATTATTTACTCAAGAATAAAACTGGCAAGCAGATTGTTTAAGCAGAATTATACCAAGTGGGTGCATGAATACTGGCCATAAATACAGAAAATAATGCTGCTTTCTATGGTGCTGACGCAAACTGAATGCATCACCTGCATCATTTTAAAGATTTTATTAAAGAGTAAAAAAAAAAAATAGCTCAAAGATGACAAAGTACATTTTAAAAGACTTAGACTTAGAAAAATATTATTGTCATTTTGTATGCACAGAGCGTATACAAAACAAAATTTCGATGCATACAGCTTACAACAGTGAAATTAATATTACTATGTACAAACTGCAGAAGTGAACAAGAATGTAGGCAATGTAGGAGCAAAGGAAGACCAGTTTAAAAGTCATGGTGCAAAGTGCATTAATATATGCTTAATATATGCTCTAAAATTCATGCATTTAAAAGGATTATAAACAAAAAAAAAAAAATAATAATCAACCGCATTGGTAGTGCAGTATGATGTTACAAGTGTGAGGTCTAGATTAGAGTTTCAACAGTTCAACATTCTGATGGCAGTGGGGAAAAAGCTCTTTCTGAATCTGCTGGTCCTGCATTGAATGCTGTGAAGCCTCTTCCCAGAGGGCAGCAGGGAGAACAGTCCATGGTGGGGGGGGGAGGGCTCATTGATGATGTTAAGGGCTCGGGACACGCAGTCCTTGGATGAAATGTCTTTAATGGAGGGAAGAGGAGCCCCCATGATCCTCTCTGCTGTTCTCACCACTCTCCTCACCTTCTTCCAGTCTGAGGCGCTGCAGCCTCCACACCATACAGTACAAGCTGGTCAGAATGCTCTGTATGGTGCTTCTCTAGAAGGTGGTGAGGATCGGTTGGGGCAGGTGGGCTTCTGTGCCCTTCTGACCAGTGAGGTGGTGTTTACATTCCAGGTGAGGGTGTCTGTTATGTGCACGCCCAGGGATTTGGTGCTGCTGACCACCTCTACCGCTGAGCTGTGGATGAGCAGTGGAGCGTGGTTAGGACGGTTCTTCCTGAAGTCCGAGATGATCTCCTTCATCTTCTCCACATTCAGGATCAGGCTGTTATCTCTGCACCCTAACCCTCTCTGTAGTCCTGGTCACCCACCACCGTGGTGTCATCTGCAAACTTCACGATGTGATTGGTGGTGAACCGGGGTACGCAGTCGTGTGTCATCAGGGTGAACAGCAGGGGGCTCAGGACACAGCCCTGACGGGAGCCTGTGGTTAGACTGATGACATCAGAGGTGTTCTGTTTGACCTGGACTGACTGAGGTCTGTTGGTGAGGAAGTCTAGCAGCCAATAGCAGAGGGGTGTATTGAAGCCCAGCTGTTCCAGTTTGCCTAACAGATACTGTAAGAAGATGGTGTTGAAAGCTGAGCTGAAGTCCAGGAACAGCCAATGATGCTGCTGAACAGTCGAATGTTGGCGGCAGACTCAAGACGACATGTTCTTTAAACAGCCTTTAGAAGCAATTCATCAGGATAGGAGATGAAAGTCATTAAATGAGGTGACCTGATGCTTTTTTGGGACCAAAATTATGGTGGCAGACTTGAAGAATGCTGGCACTACAGATCAGTCCAGCGAAGTGTTAAAAATGTCTGTGAGGACACCAGCCCAGATGATCTGCACATTCCTTGAACACACTGGGGCCTTTCTTGGGTTGAATCTCCTCAGACTTTTCCCCACTTCAGCTATGCCAAGGTTTAGTGCCTCCTCCCCCTGGTTTGGAACAGCTTTCACTGATGGAGTGCTGTTTAATATTGCTCTTGCTTTTCTCAGTGCCACTTTATCACCAGACTTGAAAGTTGAGTTCTGTGCTTTTAGTGATTTCCGAACCTCCCCATTCATCCAGGGTCATTGGTTTGCTTGGATGGTGATGTTCTTTGGGCTGCTAACATGCTCAATGCAATTGTTGATGTAGGCGGACACAGTCATGGCATACTTACCAATATTGATCTTGTTGTCATCGGTTGCTACAACTTTGAACATATTCCAGTCAGAGCATTCAAAACAGTCCTGGAGTGCCTCCATGGCACCCTCAGACCACACTCGTACTAACAGTCTTTCACTGCTGGTTTAGCCCTGATTAGCTGGGGCTTGTATGCAGGAATTATCATGACAGATAGGTGATCCCATGACCTGAGGTGGGGGCAGGGGGCTGCTCTGAATGCATATTTTTGTTAGAGTAAACCAGGTCTAAAGTGTTTTAACCTCGAGTTGCAAAGTCCACATGTTGGTAGAAATGAGGGAGCATAGTCTTCAAGTTAGAATGATTAAAATCCCCACCAATGACAAAAATGCCCTCTGTGTTTACAGACTGGAGCTGAGAGATAGCCTGGTATAGATTGCCTCTTTTGTATTAGCGCTAGGGGGCACATAAACAGCAGTGATGCTAACCACACTGAACTCTCTGGGCAGATAGAACGATCTGCAGTTAACAGTCAGAAACTCGATGTCTGGAGAGCAGAAGCTGGCGACTGATCTAGTATTTTTACACCAGCTGTTGTTAATGCAAACACAGAGCCCACCAACCTTACTGCTAAATTCAATTGTTTCTATTGACACAGTATAGCGTTAGCCCCTCCAGGTTAATAGCATTGTCCAGTATAGCTAAATGAAGCCAAGATTCAGTCAGAATGATGGCGCAGCAGATACATACTGTATCTCCCCCTTTTGAAGAGAGTTGAAGTCAGAGATTATCAATTTTGTTATCCAGTGAGTGGACGTTGGAGAGCAGGATTGATGCTAGTTGTGGTCTGTAGGGATTTCTCCTTAGCTTCACTCTTATCCCACCTTATCATAGTAATTGAGCCCGCTGTTGTTTTGTTTACATCTGTCCGTAGCACTCTGCAGCCTTTTAAACAATCCAGAGTTGTTGTATTTAAAACATTTTGTGACCATAGCTGCAGCAGGCATTGGGGGTCGTTGCCCGGTTTGTAGCGTTTTTAATGGCATATTTAGTGGGATTGTCGAGAGATGATCCTTGCTGCTGCTGCAAGGCGCCACCATCCTTATCCATGCCTACACACTACAGTCAGTGTGACATGAGTAAACATGGAGATTAAAACGTCAGCAGCAACCTGTGTGACCTGAGCTTTAGCCCTTCCTGTGTTATAATTTGATTAATAATGTCTACAAATACATGACATCATTGTTACATTAACGCAATCGAGACCAATATTATTGAAAATATTTATCATCTATTTACCTGTCCTCACAAGTATACATTATATTGTTCTGTTTAGCCTTTTTGTGCTTTATTTTATTTCGCTATAAAACTTCATTTCCTCTTGTACACTTTTGATCATACTTTTTTTAACCATCTGCACCTAATTATGTCTTACCAAGAGCTGCTGTAAAACTAAATTTCTCCGGTTAATTTGTCCTTATCTTATCTAGACAGTTTATACAGATGACTTTGACAGGGTGGATTTGTGTTTATAAGATTTATACAGATTCTGAAACATGTCAGAATTTCAAAAATCTTCAAACAGACCTTGACTGAGTATCACAAATAGAAATGACTTGAACTTCAAATTTTAGATATTAAGCTGATGAGGCTTCAATGTCACATCTCTGCTGTTTATTGTGGTATTGTTTTTGAATTAGAGCTGAAATGTCTAACTCTGAAATGCAGATATCCCTCTGAAGACAATGTTTTGATATCTTGACAACACAAGCAGTCATAGACTTCAACCAGCTTAGTACCTGAGGCCCCCACTCAGCCTTAATCCCCGACATTTCCACTGGTCTGCTTCTCATGTAAGGTTCTACTTGTTAAGATGCAGTTTTAGCATTTGCAAAACATGTCTGCCTGTCTTTTCATTTCATAATTGTACTGTGAGGCTTCTGCTTATTTCTGACAGGGTCGTTTTATTTGTGTTAGAAATAAGTTTTAAATTTAGCAAAAATCTTCCACTAAATCCATAGAACGATAAAACCCTACATTATTTCCTCAGGCTGCTAAAGCTCTTTTGATCTCTGCACATGAACAGCTTCGGTAAAGAACATTTTAGACACTGGATGTTTAAAGTCAGAAAGATTTCAAACGTTATTTCTGAGGGAAAATCTTGGAGCGACTCAAACTCCTAAGTGTATAGTCGGCATATTTTATGCAGTAAACTACATCTGCTTGTTGAAAAGACTTGACATAAAACAATTTTCATAAAAATGTAATTTTTTCTGACATTTGTTATTTAATACATTTTTTTCTCTAACTGAACATACAGGAATGTCTCCCCCTCACTCACACAACTGTAACAGGAGGAATGTGTCTCTCCTCACTGGTGATGACATTTTATAAGAGTGGGTTACAGCATAGAAGTGACAGCTGTATTAATAGAGTATTGAAATTTGGAAAGAAAAAAGTCTTGATCTTCGACTTTGATCATCCCCCATATTTTTTTACTCTTTTATCAGTCTTTCTATTTTACTCATCTCTCTATCAGTCTTCAGCTGTTCTAAAACATAAAGAAAATAAAATCGCAATCGCCTAAAAAAACATAGCATGAAGGTCTATTATACTACATACTTTCAATTAACAATTAAAGCAGGAGGTTTTCTTCAGAAATCTTTAACAAGTTAGTGAGAGAATCTGGGGTCATCCTTATCTTGTTAGAATATAAATGTTATTTAATTATCCAACTATTTTGCTCAGCTAATTAAATGCCACACATTGTACATTAAGCAAAAAAATAAACCGCTTTTATTTGGAGCTACAAGCTAAACAGATGAAATGCACAATAAACCATAGAGGTGAGTATTGGCATGAGTGTTGCGATTCGATACATGTCGCGATACTTCGGTCACGATACGATATTATCACGATATTGCAGTATCACTATATATTGCCATATTTTCCCCAGCTATCAAAATCAAATGATGAGATAAAACAGCAAGTTCTGTATATTTTCATCAGAAAATATTGATTAGGTATTATTATCCATGTTTTTTGGGGTTTTCTTCCACTGTGACTGCCTCAAATACAGATTTGGTGATGCACGCACTGTTAAAGGGCTCCACAGCGCTTTCTGCCAGAGTGGCGGTGCAGAGGTAGCCCCTTTTCCCATCAATGTTTTATGTAACCATTTCTTTTTTTGAAAATCGATACTAAGAAGTGAAAGATCGATATTATATTGGGCAGCCGAATATCACGATATATCGCCAAAACGATTATTTCCCACACCCCTAATAAACCAGTTGGTTATCTATCCCGCCACATCACTTTCATAGGTCCTTAGGTTCCAACTGTAACTCTTTCAAGGTTTCTCTGTCATTGACTTTTATTATTATGGGCAACTTTCATGTGTCCAAACTACAGTAAGTAGAGCTGGAGAGTCTATGTTCACAAATCACAGGGCTCATAAATTGCTCATATCTATCAGTGAAATACAAAGTGAATGTCTTCAGTTAATTTTATAACATCTGTTTGGATGAATGCTTGTTGAAACTGTAGGCAGCGCTTTGCAAGTTTTTTCATGTGGTGGTTTTCGTCTCTTTCTCTGTTTTAGTCCTACTGCAGCCTTTGAATGTGTTT
This sequence comes from Cyprinodon diabolis, assembly GCA_030533445.1. NCBI lineage: Eukaryota > Metazoa > Chordata > Actinopteri > Cyprinodontiformes > Cyprinodontidae > Cyprinodon > Cyprinodon diabolis. Next base: position 51,837,275 of record CM060066.1, on the reverse strand, counting down.
TACTGTTCTATTTGTTATGAAAGCTGATCTCAGCCCATTTTGTTTTACTGGACAGTGAATTTTGACTTAACACCTGTAATGTTTCCTACTGCAATGGTCCGCTGGGTTCAAACAACGTTCATCCATTCAAAGGTACCATAATATTACAGGACAGCTCCCAGTCAGCAGTGACTTTCTTTTCTCTTTTATTGTTTTTGTTTCAAAGGTCTTTTAACATCATCAGCTCTTTTTCTACTCTGCAACGTAAATAGCAGCTCACTCTAGATTTTCACACAGTAACCATGGTAACGGTCTATGTGCAAACTTTTTTTTTCTATTGATCGGACGGTAAAATCAGAGACATTTTTAGGGACAGGTTCTGATGGGGACGGATCATCCAAAACAGGGACTGTCCCCCTAAAATAGGGGACATCTGGTCACCAGAATATAACTGATTATAATTATTTTTCATTTGTTATAACTCAGAAAATTTCAGTGCAGCTTTGGTGCTTTTTAGGCCCATCTGTTAAAAATGGCTTCATTATTATTTATAGTATGGCATTCTCTTCAATGTGGTTCCAAGCACAGTACGTTCGCCTGAAAATCACTGAATAAGTTGGTAAATCAGGGGGTGGAGACTGAAAAACGGAAACTACAGTGAGTAAAATGTATTTGAAATCATTTCTATTTCAATTTGATTTGTGTTGGTTAGTAAAATTATCTACCAACTACAGTAAATTAAATTGTATACTTGAAATCAAAAACAAAAATTCATCTCCATTATCTTCATTTGCAGCATATTTAAGTATTTTATTTTATTGGTAAAAAATAGTCCTTCTGTTTGCAGATAATTCAATGTTCTTCTTGAACTGAAGGGAAAAGACATTTAGTCTATAAAATCTTCCCTGAAGCGCTCACAGCTTAAAGTAGGGAATGGAGCACACCGTCCAGAGATCAGCACATGGTTAAAGAAGTGCGCCAAATTTTTTACAAGATGAACAGCACTTACAGGTGCTGGTCATAAAATTAGAATATCATGAAAAAGTAGATTGATTTCAGTAATTCCATTTAAAAAGTGAAACTTGTATATTATATTCATACATTACATACAAACTCATATATTTCAGATGTTTATTTTGTTTAATTTTGATGATTACAAATGACAACAAATGAAAATCTCAAATTCATCATATCAGAAAATTAGAATATTGTGAAAAGGTTCAAAATTGATGGCCCCTGGTGCCACACTCTAATCAGCTAATTAACTCAAACCACCTGCAAAAGCCTTTAAATGGTCTTTCAGTCTAGTTCTATAGGCTACACAATCATGGGGAAGACTGCTGACTTGACAGTTGTCCAAAAGACGACCATCGACACCTTGCACAAGGAGGGCAAGACACAAAAGGTCATCGCTAAAGAGGCTGGCTGTTCACAGAGCTCAGTGTCCAAGCACATTAATAGAGAGGCGAAGGGAAGGAAAAGATGTGGTCGAAAAAAGTGTACAAGCAAGAGAGATAACCGCACCCTGGAGAGGATTGTGAAACAAAACCCATTCAAAAATGTGGGGGAGATTCACAAAGAGTGGACTGCAGCTGGAGTGAGTGCTTCAAGAACCACCACACACAGACGTATGAAAGACATGGGTTTCTGCTGTCGCATTCCTTGTGTCAAGCCACTCTTGAACCACAGACAGCGTCAGAAGCGTCTTGCCTGGGCTAAAGAGAAACAGGACTGGACTGCTGGTGAGTGGTCCAAAGTCATGTTCTCTGATGAAAGTAAATTTTGCATTTCCTTTGGAAATCAAGGTCCCAGAGTCTGGAGGAAAAGAAGAGAGGCACTTCATCCACGTTGCTTGAAGTCCAGTGTAAAGTTTCCACAGTCAGTGATGGTTTGGGGTGCCATGTCATCTGCTGGTGTTGGTCCATTGTGTTTTCTGAGGTCCAGGGTCAACGCAGCCACATACCAGGAAGTTTTAGAGCACTTCATGCTTCCTGCAGCTGACCAACTTTTTGGAGATGCAGATTTCATTTTCCAACAGGACTTGGCACCTGCACACAGTGCCAAAGCTACCAGTACCTGGTTGAAGGACCATGGTATCCCTGTTCTTAATTGGCCAGCAAACTCTCCTGACCTTAACCCCATAGAAAATCTATGGGGTATTGTGAAGAAGAAGATGCAATACACCAGACCCAACAATTCAGAAGAGCTAAAAGCCACTATTAGAGCAACCTGGGCTATCATAACACCTGAGCAGTGCCACAGACTGATCGACTCCATGCCACGCCGCATTGCTGCAGTAATACAGGCCAAAGGAGGCCCAACTAAATACTGAGTGCTGTACATGCTCATACTTTTCATGTTCATACTTTTCAGTTGGCCAACATTTCTATAAATCCTTTGTTTTTATTGGTCTTCAGTAATATTCTAATTTTCTGATATGATGAATTTGAGATTTTCATTTGTTGTCATTTGTAATCATCAAAATTAAACAAAATAAACATCTGAAATATATGAGTTTGTATGTAATGTATGAATATAATATACAAGTTTCACTTTTTAAATGGAATTACTGAAATCAATCTACTTTTTTATGATATTCTAATTTTATGACCAGCACCTGTACATATCTTTAGTTTAGTAGCTAAACACAAATTGTTTTCTTTTTAATGAACAAGTGCGATAAAACCATTGCACTTTTCAATTCAATTCAATTTATTTATATAGCGCCAATTCACAACACATGTCATCTCAAGGCACTTTACAGTTCACCAGATCATCCAGTCACATTGATTCAAAGTTTTCTATCCAAGGAAAAACCAGTTGACTGCATCGACTCATTGACTCAAATACAATCCCTCACACTAAGCATGCTTGTAGCTTCAGTAGAGAGGAAAAACTCACTTTGAACAGGAAGAAACTTCCAGCAGAACCAGGGAGCAATCTGCTGAGGCAGACTGGGGTTCAAGGAGACAGAAGCAGAGATACAAAAAGCAGCTGTAAAAGGCGGCCCCGTCCAGGAAACACACAGCCAGGCAGACAAGCTCCAAGGCAGCTCCCATGTCAGAGGATGAAGAGAGCACATCCAGTTAGTTACAGTCAGAGAAACAGGACTCACTGGAAAACAGGCCGATCACGAACATTTATAAACAAAGGTGTTGATGGCAGCAGCACAGCTGATATTTTTCTCCATGATGGAGTCACAGCCAAACAGGAACAGACCAGATGAAGCTACTATGAGAAAAAGCAGAGAGAGCAGAATGTTAGAGATTGAACTAACAGATTCTGCAGAGTGGGAGAATAGAGATAGAATGAAGCAGAATGATGAAAAGGGGTCCCTATGTCCTCCGGCAGTCTAAGCCTATAGCAGCATAACTATAGAGATAGATCAGGATAACCTGAGCCACTCTAACTATAAGCTTTATCAAAAAGGAAAGTTTTAAGCCTAGCCTTAAAGTAGACAGGGTGTCTGCCTCACGGACTAAAACTGGTAGTTGGTTCCACAGGAGAGGAGCCTGATAACTAAAAGATCTGCCTCCCATTCTACTTTTAGAAATTCTAGGAACCACTAGTAAACCTGCAGATTGAGAGCGAAGTGCTCTGTTAGGAACATAAGGAACAATCAGATCTCTGATATCAGATGGAGCTTGGCAATTTAAGGCTTTATATGTTAGAAGGAGGATTTTAAATTCTATTCTGGATTTAACAGGAAGCCAATGAAGAGAAGCCAGGATAGGAGAGATATGATCTCTCTTTTTAATTTTCATCAGAACTCTGGCTGCAGCATTTTGGATCAGCTGAAGGCTTTTAACTACAGTTTGTGGACTTCCTGATAGTAAAGAATTACATAAGTCCAGCCTTGATGTAAGAAATGATGATGACATGATCTAAACCTTTATTAATAAACATTTCTTAAAATGATTGTTTTGATTTCTTTTTCTACAAACACATGTTTTTTAATGTAGCACCTTGATGATCCACAATCTGGCCTGTCTTAATGTGCCGAAATATTGTGCAATAACATGTCTGAGACTCCAATCAAAAGACAGGAAATCCTGCAGGTCTCACAAACCCTGTGGACTTCATTAAGACTTAAAAGAGACGTTCAGCCTTGGGTCTTTTGTGTCCCTACTAGGACCTAATGAAAGGGGAAATAAGGCCAGGTTCCCTTATTGAGGTTCTAAATATCACTCCCCGCTTAGCTCTGAGGGGCAGAACCAGCCAAAAAAGCATCTGAAGGAGATTGAAATGAGAAACGGAGCTTCAGTTCTAATATCTTTAAATCTATTTATATTTCAGATTTTAATGGGCTAAGGGTGTTTTTAATTCCCTTCTGTTTTTAGAGGGTAACCACTCCATAGATGCCGTCCTTTGGATTCAATGCTTTCAAATCCCAGTTCATGATGCTCCTCTCAGCACTGAGCAAAGTATCTGATGTTAAAGACAGAAAATAGGCGAAACTGGACCATAGATATTTTTTTAGATGGAATACTTTCAGCATTATTCTGGTGTCTTATTCCCAACTCCAAACATATATATTGAGGAGCTTCCGTTGTTTTCCTGACCTTTAAATGAGGTAAACATATTGATGCCAGAAGCAGCACGAAGCCTTCAGAAGCCTTGCTGAGTCCAGAGCTTAGCTTCTACTTTTGTTTTTCCCATAAGGAGAAGCAAATATATCCCACTGCTGAACTGTGATTCATTGCACTATGTTAGCAGAAATGGCAGCTATAGTCATAAAAAAGATTACAAGAAGTTAACCATTTTCTTTTTTATTTCTCCACACCACTAATTTAAAGCTTTAAGAAAAGTTTGGCTGTTCTCTGGTGGCTATTGATGGCCAGTTTTGTTTATTTAAAAAGTAATCCAATTATTTTAGTCAAATTTTTTTTTGTTTCTCATTTAGTTTTAATTGCAAAAAGATGCTTTATTCCCTGCTGCTGAAAGGCCAAAACACGCCGCTTATAACCAACTTTAAAAGCTCTGATGCAGTATTTTTTTTCTTCCTGAGCTTTCATGAGTGAGCGGATGAGTTCCTGCAGTTTTAAATACATATGTGAAGAATAGAAGCGTGAAGCTTCAGAAAAATGTATGTTTTATGGTTAAGTGGAACTCATCAATTATTATCTGATCTCTTACCAACATAGATTGTACTAACAGAATAGAATAGACGAATAGAAAATCCATTTATTGTCCCACAATGGGGAAACTTTTGCCTTAAAGCAGCATTATAGAAAAAGTGATCACACAAACGTGGACCTTAAAAGTGTATAAAAAATAACAAAAGAAGTGACAGATTTAAAAATAAATAAATAAAATAAAACACAGTACTGTACAGTGTTTTTACAAATATAAATACTGTGCAGTCGTCTAAAGAATGAGTTATCAATACAGTAGCATCCATTTAAAATGGCCCTTCCAAGTCAAATGCCAGCCGAATGGCAGCCCACTTCCCTGCAACTCCCAGCAAAATCCTCTTTAACTCCCAGCCAATGGAGTGACCCCTTCCTGCTCCTGGGCGTGTATATTTTTTTACTCTGACTCCACCCTTTAATTGAATTACAGAGTCTGACCAGGAGATCTCTTTAGATCTTAAAGTCCACAAATCATGACAGAAATAATATTTTAGTACAAAGATTAATGTTTAAAAAGGAATCTTAGGGGACCAACCAAGGACCAATTCAATTCAATTCAACTCAGTTTATTTATAAAGCGCCAAATTCACAACACATGTCATCTCAAAGCACTTTACAGTTCAACCAGATCATACAGTCAAATTGATACAAAGTTTTCTATCTAAGGAAAACCAGCTGATTGCATCGACTCATTGACTCTTCAGCAATCCCTCACACTAAGCATGCTTGTAGCGACAGTGGAGAGGAAAAACTCCCTTTTAACAGGAAGAAACCTCCAGCAGAACCAGGCTCAGTGTGAGCGGCCATCTGCTGAGGCCCACTGGGGTTCAAGGAGACAGAAGCAGACATAGAATAAGAAGCAGAGATAGAAAAGGCAACTGTCAACCAGCTCCACAGACGGCCCCGTCCAGGAAACACACAGCCAGGCAGACAAGCTCTGAGCCAGCTCCCATGTCAGAGGATGAAGAGAGCACATCCAGTTAGTCACAGTCAGAGAAACAGGACTACACTGGAAAACAGGCCAAGCTCCAACATCTATAAACAAAGGTGTTGATGGCAGCAGTACAGCTGATATTTCTCTCCAGGATGGAGTCACAGCCAAACAGGAACAGAAGAGGCAAACCTACTCTGACGAAAAGCAGAGAGAGCAGAACGTTAGAGATTGAACTAACAGATTCTGCAGAATAGGAGACCAACCAAGGACCAGTCAAGGACCAGCCAAGGACCAGCCAAAGCCCAACCAAGGACCAGCCGAGGACCAGTCAAGGACCAACCAAGGACCAACCAAGGACCAGCCAAGGACCAGCCAAGGGCCAGCCAAGGACCAGCCAAGGACCAGTCAAGGACTAACCAAGGACCAACCAAGGACCAGTCAAGGACGAGCCAAGGACCAGCCGAGAACCGGTCAAGGACCAACCAAGGACCAGCCAAGGACCAGCCAAGGACCAACCAAGGACCAACAAAGGTCCAGCCAAAGACCAGCCAAGGACCAGCCAAAGACCAACCAAGGACCAACCAAGGACCAACCAAGGACCAGCCAAGGACCAACCAAGGACCAGCCAAGGAACAGCCAAGGACCAACCAAGGACCAACAAAGGTCCGGCCAAAGACCAGCCAAGGACCAACAATGGTCCAGACAAAGACCAGCCAAGGACCAGCCAAGGACCAACCAAGGACCAACAAAGGTCTGGCCAAAGACCAGCCAAGGACCAGCCAAGGACCAACAAAGGTCCAGCCAAAGACCAGCCAAGGACCAGCCAAAGACCAACCAAGGATCAACCAAGGACCAGCCAAAGACCAACCAAGGACCATCCAAGTTCCCTTCAAGAAAAGTGGGGAAATTTTGAATGGCTACTACTCTATATAACTGACTCTTATTTGAAATGAATGCAGGACACAGGAAAAATACAGAGTAAATTGTAATTTTATGCATGCGTTTAATGACGTTATTGCAAACAGAGGCAAACCAGGAACTGAAAAGAAACTGTGGAACTTTGGTTTAAACAGCAATCAGAACATAGCAGCTCTGTTTAAATCGGGGTAATCAGCTCGAGCGGCTCATTGTGTGATCATCTCGGCCTTTTCAAACGTATTTTATGGGGAGTATATTTATATACCTGGCTGACATGAATAATTCCTTTCCTCTGAGGTGGCTTGGCTTTGCTCAGGGTCAGTACAGCTTTCCAGCTTCCTCTTAAATGCACTATGATAAGGAACCCAGTGTGTTAAACATGTGTACTGGTGTGAGCATCCCACAGACCTTTCCCATGTCGCACCTGGAGACTGGTGTCAATTTCTGAACTGATTCTAACAGGATTGTGTTTTTAAACAAAAAGCGGTGACTGGGTGGTCATCCTCTGAGGCAAACGGTCTCAGCACTCTCATTAACAATGAAAAAAAGTTCCAGTCGAAAGCAAGCTTTTTAACAGTGAAATTGTTCAATAAACATATAGAAGATGTTTTAACAGAATATCTGTTTTTTTTCAGGTCGCCATCCTTCCTGAGTTCCAGCTGTCCTTGGCTCCTGGTAAGTGCTGCCATTTAAAGATTTTCCACAAGCAGTTATATGTAAAACATCTTAAGACAATTATACAACCTCCATTTAACAAAATGACATCAACTGACATGTGTCTGTGGCATGGTGACCCGTGTAGATTGGTATCATCACCACCTGCCTACTGAGGCATACAGCCGTAGAGCTAAATGCTGAACCAGATCAGGATCATCGCTGCTCATACAACAACATTCCTTTATACATTTTTTATTATTTCTATAGATCCCTGCATTTCATGCTAGAACTTTCAAAATAACAACATGAGTATTGCAAATTGCCTGAATGGGATAAAAGTAATTTAGGGTGACCAGATTTGGGCTCCTGAAAAGGAGGACACTTATTTTTTGCATCTTTTGCAATTGCAAGGGTCTCTACTATTCCTTAACTTTAACCATTTCTTTAGACTGTGGTTTCTATTTCTGCACCTTTTTAGTTAAAGCTAAGATATCATTCTCTATTACCCCAGTGAAGACTTCCTTAAACGGTCTAAGCTTCTCTCCCACACTGTAAAAGTAATAATGTTTTTTATGAGTCTTGGTCCCAGTGAAGCACAGATTCTTTCAGTTGACTTCCCAGAGGTGACTAAAGTAAAATAACCCCATAAAGTAGAAAAGTTTCAAGTGAAAAGAGAAGAGACTAGTGTTGCTTCAGATATGGTCTGCTGCCTGTCTTTATACCCTTGTCTTCACACACAGAAAACACAGCTGCTTTCAAGTCTGTGTGGATATTTCATGTGTCCTCTGTGCACTGTGGACTGAGAGGAGTTGCTCTTCAGGGGCAGCTCTGAACCCAAGGCTCATTTTAATGTATGTAAAAGCTATGGCTCACTGGAGAACCTGTACAATGGACTGATCATCCACAGGGATGTGTCAGAAAGCTGTGTGTGTGTGTTTTTCAGAAATAAGAGCGACTTTGGCCAAGGTTTGGACATGCACCAATGGTCTACTTGCACATAGCAGTTACAGCCTTTGACATTTTAGGCGTGCATGCCCCCCCTGGCGCACACACACACATCCACACACACACACACACAAAGGACTTTGGATCCTGAGCTCTTTGACTATAGCAGACAACATTAGCATATTGTTGTCTGCTATAGTCAAACCCTGTAGGCCTACTCCCTCCTGAAAACATGCACACCAGTCCCACCTTGTGGGTATTCCTGCTAAAAGTGTGAAAAAGTTTTTCTAACTTCTGCCTGCTTCTGTGATTACAGCAAGCTCTGGTGTATCTGGATGCAAACATAACAGATTCCAAGATGTATGGACAACACAGGCAATTGTTGGAGGTACATTCAGAGCTTTATTGTTTTCTCATAGGAATTTATAAGCAAACAATATGACAATATAAACACAACATAAAAACAGCTGATATGTTATACTTTTGCATGGTTTCCTGGCAGCAAAAGGTAGACTCCAATCCTGACCTGGGGTCTTTCTGTCTGAGGTTTATGTTCTCCCTGTGAGGGAGACGGATGCTCTGGTTTCCCACAGTCATTAAACATGCAGGTCAGAATGATAATTATGTCCTGTAATAAAACCACCTCATGCTAGGAACGGACATGAGTGAGTGAGTGATTAGTGAATAAATAAGTAAGAGTAGAGTGATCAGTGAATGATCGAGTGAGTGAGTAAGTGCGTGATTAGTGAATGATGGAGTGTGAGTGAGTGAGTGAGTTAGTGATTGAGTGAGTGAGTGAGTTAGTGATTGAGTGAGTGAGTGATTAGTCAAAGATGAGTAATAAGTAAATGAGTGAGTGATTAGTGATTGATGGAGTGAGTGATTAGAGAATGAGTTAGTGAAAGTAGAGTGGTCATGGTTTGAGTGAGTAAGTGAGTGAGTGTTTAGTAAATCAGTGAGTGAATGAGTGAATAAGTGAGTGATTAGTGAACAATGGAGTGAGTGAGTGAGTGAATGAGTTAGTGAGAAAGTAAGTGATTAGTGAATCAATAAGTGAATGAGTGAATAAGTGAGAGATTGTCAGCGATGGAGTGATTAGTGAATGAATAAGTGATTAGTGAATCAATCATTGAATGAGTGAGTAAGTGAGTGATTAGTGAAGGAGTGAGTGTGAGAGTAGTGAATGATGGAGCAAGTGAGTGAGTGAGTACAAGTTTGTACAAGTTAGAATGTCTAAAGGAGGTTAGATGTATTTACTCCTCTATTAGCTTTCAGCCCACACGTCCTCTAACAGAAATCTGTGTTTTTATGATCACTTTGTTGTCTCTGCAAGCAAAAAAATCTGTATATCATTTTTCTGCTAGCGTCACATGATGACTGAAACTGCATTGGATTGAATTTTTAATGTTAATATACAGTACATGTTATAGCTAATTTTTAACTAAAGATTTTATACTTTAAATGTGTTTTAATGAGTTCTTTAGCTAATGTCTTTCTTAAGTATAATGTTGTGATACCCTTAGCTGAATTCAAAATCAGAGTGAAATGAGAATCAGAATGAATCAGGCCCTCGTGAATCAAATAAAATATGGGAAATCTGAATGGATATCCAGCACTACTCACATTAAGAGATTACAATTAGGAAAAGTAGCCTGTCTGTTGAGAAAAGATGAGCAACGCCAAGGGGACTTAATCTCACATTTTACAGGGGCTCCAATATTTGTCGGTCCCTGTCATTTATTGCTATCTTGTATAAAGAACTTCCTGAAGACTTGCTGTGCAGCTTGTTGAACACAGCTTTATTTACCATCAGCAACTACTCAACCACATGTACAGCGCACGCACATGCTCTCAGCTATGGAACCTTGACATATCAGTACAGTCCCTCACTGTTTTTATGGTGCACTCTCTCAGGGGTGCTGCCAGGAATTTGTGGCCCCATGAAACACATTGATTTTGCACCCCAACCAAAAAAAAACAAAAAAAAAAGTCATACACAAGCTTTAAAACTGCTATAAAGATGCACGAAAGTGTGTTTTACAGTTTCAGTGTCATTTTTAAAATAAAATTTCAACAAAGCTAAATTATCCTTAAAGAGAAACCTTAAATATACATTAGCTTTAAACTTTACATTAAAAATAGTCTTCTGAAAACTTACAACTAACTATGTAAAGGGAAAATGGGAAAGAGAATTTGACTTAGAATTTATGATATTGATTGGCTCAACATGTGGAAACTACACCATACAACTACTGGCTGTCGGACATGGAGGGAATTTGCCTGGAAAAATCTAATAAGATTTTTTATTACGCCCAAGTCCAAAAGTAAACAAATGCATAGGCATCAAGAATGTTGGAGAGAGTGCGGGGAGATAGATGTCAACCAACTTTTGGAGTTTTGGGAAATGGTTTGCAGTGTATTAAGTGAAGTATTAGGGTATGTAATTCCAATGAAACCTGAAATTCTCTATTTGTGCAATTTTGGTGATGATACTATCCATGAAAAGGATAACTATTTGGTAAAAGTGATGTTGATAGCTGCAAAGAAATGTATAACAAGGAAATGGGGGAAGTCAAACGTTCCATCAAAGGACCAATGGATCACGACGATTTCTCATGGAAAGACTAACACACAGACTGAAACTACAAGAACCACAGATGAAAAAAAAAAATGGGAAAAATTGACATTATATAAACAGAAAAACTGAAAAGAAGGTGCTACCCCGACATGTTCATATTACTGTACTTTGTTCCTTTTTATTTGTATGTTTTATTTGTATGACCAAAAAAATTATAAAATATAAGTGACAAAAAAAAAGCCTCTGAAAACAATAACAGCGTATGTAAAACAAAAACAACACAGCTGTATCTATGTACACATAGGCGTAACTTCCTTAAGGACTGGTGTGGACATGTCCCCACCAATCTTGACCGGTAGGGGGACAGTCCCCACCAATATTTTGTACACGTATTTTGCTTTCGGTGCTGTGTATATCTGATTAAAACCCCATTCATGCCGCTCCTCAGAAAGAAAATAAAAAAAGTTCTCCCCGCTGCTCACTGTCCACAAACCCCGACAAAAAAACTCAGAAAAAAAGAATCTGTTGCCTCTCGCTTTCTCCCCATCACCCCCCTCCGCCCTCTCCCCATAACACCTGTCGCTTCCCTCCAAAAATGCTAACCCATTCAGGGACAGCAGTGGACTCAGACTTGCAGGTGAGAGGGACTTGTGGAAATATTAAGACCTAATTTTAGTCAGGAGAGACTTAAAGTAGTAAAAGAATAGAGAATAGTATAAAAATAAGTTAATACCGTATTTAAAATATAACTGAACCGTTGGAAAAAAAACTCAAACCACTTTTTTCCGGTGTAGGTACCAGATTGACTCGGGCTGCCAGATTGACTCGGGGGCCTGCGCCTTTTGATGACGTCATAATATGGCAACTCCGCCCGTCACACTATATGGCAACGCCACTCGTAACGATATGGCAACTCCACTCAAACAAACTACATTGCGCCCGCGGTCTCTATTTGTCACAAATCGATTTTATTTAGCCAATAAACGGTAATCGTTTGGCACTGTCCGTTAATTGACCAAATACCTATAATACATTAAAACATTAATTTTTCATTAATTTTTTTACAGATTACAGGAAATGGGTATATATTTTTTTCAGTTCAAAATGAAGAATTTCTTCGTAAAAATGATCCATGGTATCAGAGGGACTTTAATCTCTGAATCTACTTTGTATTCGTAGTATTTTTGTTTTTGTTATATTACAAGTTTATTTTTTGTATCCCTTTAGCTTCATTATCCTGAATTTATTCTCGTTACAAATGCAGACCGCGGGCTCAATGTAGTTTGTTTGAGTGGCGTTGCCATAATGTGACGTCATCGGGAGGCGCAAGGCCCATGGCGCATTCGGTGACGTCATCAGAAGGCGCAGGGACCATGGAGAATTTCTTCGTAAAATTGTCCGTTTACAAACCGCAATCCCGCTTTCGAATAAAACCTACACCCCGCTATAATTACTTTAGTAAGCTGTCCAGACCAATCAAAATGTTTTGCGCAATTGTGCAAACGTTAAAACAATTATGTATTGTGACGTCATCAAAAGGCGCAGGCCCCCCGAGTCAATCTGGCAGCCCGAGTCAATCTGGTACCTACACCGGCCCTGTTATGTCAGCTACACTAGAGTCCTGCAACGGGTCGGGTACCCGCGAAAAATACATTAAAAAAAATAAACGGGTCGGGCGGATATTTTTTTAGTGCGGGCGGGTAGTTGGTGATTTTTTTTTATGCGTGTGTGTTGTTATGGACATCAGAAATGTAATATTAATCAGGCACTGGGTGCAGCGCAGCGTACAATAGCCTATGATGTGTTAACGGGTCGGGTTGCGGGTTAAATATCAACGGGTGGGGTCGGGTTCGGATTTGAATAGAAGATATCCGCGGGTGACGGGTCGGGTTCGGTAGTCATCCTAACGGGTTCGGGCGGGTGCGGGTTGGTAAAACTCGACCCATGCAGGTCTCTAAGCTACACTACATTCAGTATCGTTGCCATAGAAAAAGACAACAGCGCCAATATATCAGAATTATACTAAAACACACGCAAATAATTTCCCACATAAAAAACAGGACTTTCAGTCCATTACAGTTTTCCGTTTTTAGAGGGTTGTTTATTTTGCGTTTATTAAGTGATGGCTGTGGTATATTAGCTTTCACTGCTATAAGCATTCGCAGCAGTGATTGATTAATTTAAACACCCGCTCTACTGATGGTCTATCGGAGTTGGTGTTTAGGTTGAACATAAAGAACACCTTTTATTTGAAGCTTCTTGTAGCTACTGTTTTAATCCCGGCTTCACTTAAAACTTTTTCCTGACCTTGTTATATAGTTGTCATAGTGTTGACATTCAGTAGCAAGCACTGCGCCCCTTTTTCTTTTATATGAACACGTACATTTAAGATTTAGCGTGTTATGTTGACAACTAATGAGCAAGCTGCTTTTTGCAATCTAGCAGGGAGGTAAGGATAGGATCTTGCAGGTGTGACGTCACTCTGCAGGGGGTCCAAAGATAAAAGATTTAAAAAATTTTGGCATTGGAATTTCAGATTTAAGGGAGTTAGAAAGTTCACTTAGTAAAAGTGCAAATAATAAATCTGATTACCGATTACTTTTAAGCTGGTTGAACATACTGCGACAGACTGGTGACCTGTCCAGGGTGATCCCACCTCTCACCCAGAACGCGGCTAGAGATATGCACCAGCACCTCCTGATCCCACTGAGGGATAAGGTTAAAGAAAATGGATGGTTGAACATAGTCCGCTCTCCCAGATTCTATCAAATCAGTATTGATACCCTCAGGGGCGGATTTAGGAAATTTGGGGCCCTAGGCAAAGACAGGCAGGGGGCCCCCTGAGAAGAAAACCCATAAAACAGACCCATTCTACAGATAGAGAAATGTTAATAGAATAGACATCCATTATTTGTTCTAGGTTTTGTCCCTCTCTTCTTGTCCCTTTTTCCTCTCTATTTATCAGCATTCTGAGGGCATTTTAGCCAAAGGATTTTTATCAAAAACATAATTAATGTGCACAAATAAGGAATAGTTGTATTCCTTTACCATTAGGCAATACTAGGCAGTTGCCTAGTATTGCCTAATGGTAACCCCCCCCCCCTGGATACCCTGCTGGTGGATGTTCTTGACAGAAAGACAGAGTTGCTTAATCATATTCTGCTTAAGGCCCCATAAGATCTTGTCCGAGTCCTGGTTTAAAAGTAAATTCATTTTAAAAAGTGACCTAAAATTGTACGCCAATAAATGTTCTACAAAATTTATATATTTATTTGATTTCTTTAATTTGTACTGTCTGTTTAGATTTATGTGATATTTTTTGCACAAAATATATAAGTGAATATTGTAACAGTTATGTTTTCAACTGTAAGCATTAAATTGATAAATGTTATTCACATTTTTTTGGCTTTATCCTTTCCAACAAAAAAAAAGGCGTCACGCAGGTAGCTCCCTTTCCTTATGAGCCGTCCCCACCAACTTTCAACACAAAGTTACACCCTTGTATGTACACTTGAAAAGCGGGTAGGTCAATATATTCATTCTTTGTTTAGCTGTTTACTGCTGAAAAATCAGGGAGAACCCAAAGGTCATTTACTTTACTGCCGGAGTTTCTTTTTATATTTAAAATATATAGTGGAACATATCATTTCTTCTTCTATTGGGGCCTGCCTCAGTCAATTGCCCTTAGAATATTCCTAAGTTTTCCTCCCCATACGGACCCCCTGCACTCTCTGTTTGGTTTAACTGATCAAACTTTTTCAACTAAAGGGTTGAAGCTTGTCGTGGGAAAAAAGTATTCAACTATTCATCCTAGTTAAATAAACGGAGATCGATGGATTTCACTCAGTCGGCACATTTATTCAGATCTTTGCAAAGAGAGAACAGCTCATCATACAGCCCTCATGGCATAGCATTCTGCTCTGTTCTGATCTGGGCAGGGTCCGTCCCCCCTTACTTAAGCAGTCAGAGTCATAACAAATTACACACACTTTGGTTAACAGTAACATGTTATGAATAAACCTTGAGAAAGAATCTGGATTGTTATGGGAAGAAGCTATGTCTGGTCTACAAACAACATTCTGCAGGGAATGGTGTGGCCTTGAGAGAGAAACAGACTGAGAGTAAACTTTTATAGTGAGTAAATATGAATATTAATATATAATAGAAGAAAGATATAAATTTTTCCACAACAAAGCTAAAATCAAGATTAAAAAAAAGTAATGTGAAAGTCCAGGTCCAAAATCTTATATTTCTTCAAGTCAAACATGTTGTTACATGTGTGATGTAAATCTGATATGACCTGATTCAAACCTATAACTGGTCATTTGCCTGAACAGATATGGCATCGTTTTAAGTCAGGGACTCAAAAGCACTTTGTCAGCCATTACCTCAAACATCCACACATTGAGGAGGATTAGCTGCATTGTAGCCACAGCTGCCCTGGAGCACGCTGAAAGAAGCCAGCCTCCCATACACTGGTGCCATCAGGTCCTCTGACCATCATTAGTGGGAATTCTTGCCAAAGGACACAGTTATTGAGACATAAGGAGCTGGGATTTAAACTGGCAAACCCTGGCATACAACGCTACTGTCGCCCAAACTGCATGAATGCACCAAGCATAAGGAAATAGAAATACATGGAGAAAAAAAAAGAAATAATAATTCAACTAAATGTGGGTTTTTGGATTCTAAGTTTTTGGCATTAGAATTTTTTACTTCTCTATTTTGTGGACTTAAGAAAAACAAGGTGGATGACATAAAAAAAAAACTCTTTTTATTGTTTACATCTATTTTAGTTCATCATAAAATGCTGTAAATTTGTCATGTTTATTTGATTAAACAAATAAAAAATCAATCATTACAGAAAGTAGGCACCCAGAAACGGCTAAATATGATTTAGTCAGAATTAACTGAAATAAAACGATCAAATAATGGAATGAGAATGTAACTGCAACTTTAGATTTCAATTTCAATTCAGTTTATTTCTATAGCTCCAATTCACAACACACGTCATCTCAAGGCACTTTACAGTTTAACCAGATCATCCAGTCAGATTGATTCAAAGTTTTCTATCTATGGAAAACCAGTTGATTACATCGACTCATTGACTCTTCAGCAATCCCTCACACTAAGCATGCTTGTAGCGACAGTGGAGAGGAAAAACTCCCTTTGAACAGGAAGAAACCTCCAGCAGAACCAGGCTCAGTGTGAGCGGCTATCTGCTGAGGCCCACTGGGGTTCAAGGAGACAGAAGCAGACATAGAAAAAGAAGCATAGATACAAAAAGCAGCTGTAAAAGGTGCAGGCGAGCCCTGAGCCAGCTTCCATGTCAGAAGATGAAGAGAGCACATCCAGTTAGTCACAATCAGAGAAACAGGACTAAGGTGTTGATCACAGCATCGCAACTGATACTTCTCTCCAGGATGGAGTCGCAGCCAAAGAGGAACAAACGAGGTGAAGCTTCTGTCATGAGAAAAAGCAGAGAGAGCAGAACATTAGACTGCTGGAGGACATAGGGACCCCTTTTTCATCATTCTCCCACTCTGCAGAATCTGTTAGTTCAATCCTTAAGCCTATAGCAGCATAACTATAGGGATAGCTCAGGATAACCTGAGCCACTCTAACTATACGCTTTATCACTCCAGATAAAGTGTCCATAAACTGTAAAGTTAAATGTTTAATAAAGCTTTAAAAACAATACACTCACAGCTTTGTTGTGACTATTGCAGGGTGTTGTTTCAAAGGAGTTGCTGTTAGTTATTCCTGCATTTTTAACACCTGACATTAAAGCTGTTGAATATGAGAATTCCTTGAATTTTATAAGACTGTAAATGGACTAGAAAGTCCAAACATTGTTTTCCGGCATTATAAGGATCTTAAATTACAGGATAATATAACTCATGATGTTTGGGTTAAAATCAGTAAGCCGTTCATGAAAACATGGGTGCATGAACATTTTGCAGCCTGCATCATCCCAGTGGAGAGGAAAATTGTCTTTTAACAGCAAGAAACCTCCAGCAGAACCAGGCTCAGTGTGAGCGGCCTTCTACCCACTCTGTCACCTTTTTTCTCCTTGAATCGACTTTGGTTCAAGGAGACAGAAGAAGACCTACAGAAAGAAGCATAGATACAAAAGGCAACTGTCAACCAGCTCCACAGGCGGCCCCATTCAGGAAACACACAGCCAGGCAGACGAGCTCCGAGCCAGCTCCCATGTCAGAGGATGAAGAGAGCACATCCAGTTAGTCACAGTCAGAGAAACAGGACTACACTGAAAAACAGGCTGATCTTGAACATCTAGAAACAAAAAATGAATAAAGCTACTATGAGGAAAAAGCAGAGAGAGCAGAACGTTTGAGTTGAACTAAGAGATTCTGCAGAGTGGGAGAATAGAGATAGAATGAAGCAGAATGATGAAAAAGGGGTCCCTATGTCCTCCAGCAGTCTAAGCCTATGGCAGCATAACTATAGAGATAGCTCAGGATAACCTGAGCCACTCTAACTATAAGCTTTATCAAAAAGGAAAGTTTTAAGCCTAGCCTTAAAAGTAGACAGGGTGTCTGATTTATCCTGGGATAAAATGACTCCAACTGTACCTGCCCTGCTGCTAAGTTACCTAGGGTCACAAAGGCAAGAAAGGGTCTGATGGAAACATTTCAGGCTCTTGCTGCATTGATCTGATAGAATCATGTTCATCTTTCTGTATGTTTATGATGTTTCTTGGTTTAGATAGTGTCAATGTCAGTTTCAACTTCATATTAGAGCAGTTTAACCAAGCTCTGCTTAGCAGAGTTCTGCTTAGCATTTTTGTATTCACTCAAATAACAGATGTTAAATAACATTTTGTTTTAAAAAATGGGAAAATTTAAAAAGCCAATAGTAACAAGCAAAATCACTAAGAAGCATACATATTAAATTGGGATTTGAAGCTCCACTAGAGTATAAATAAAAGAGGAAAAGTAAGTCTTCCTTAAAATGTTTTAACCTCCAGAAGTTCAAACCTGTTTCTATAAATCTTTATTCACGAGCTCTACCAAATAGATCCCGTTCTCTTCCTTTTTCTGTTATTTAGACGCCGTATTTATTATTTTGATTTCATAACTTCAGTACAACAAAAGAATGAAATGTTGTTTTGTTTCATATGAAGCTCCAGGTCATATAGAAGAAGTTTAAATTGAAGGAACATTTCACTGCTGCGGAGAGAAATCACATTAATTCTAAAATAATGAAGAAATGGGAATCCTTTTTATAGAGACAGTAAGAGTGCAACAAATTATTTCGATTCGCTTATTCACATTTTCAGATTCATTTTTTTCCCATTTTAGAGAATAATGGAATTTGTATTACAGACCCCTCTCTAAAGTTCTCTAAAATCGAACTTTATATAAAAAAAACTGTAAAAGAAAAACAAAAAACATTGTAATTTTTGACAAAAACTACATGACTGGGGAACATTGGTGAATATGTGGATATCATTGTAATACAAAAACCCATAATTTAACATTAGTAGACTTAGACAACCTTTATTGAAATTTCATTTTGCACAGCTCTCATGAAATATCCATTCCATAAAGTGCAGCAGTGATGAAATATAGACATTGTGGGAGAAAAAACATGATACAAAAATAAAAAAATATGGTCAGTTTAATGCAGAGACTAGATAAGATATGCTTTATAGTTTTTTCAACATTCAGCTTGTTTTTTTTTGTTGTTTTTGTTTTTGTTTTTTTTCAACTTTCATCAGTCTGATGGCGGTGGGGAAGAAGCTGTTGCAGAACCTGCTGGACCTGCATTGAATGCTGTGAGTTGTGGGTTGTTATGGGGCAGGTGGGCTCTCCTCATCCTCCTCAGGAAGTCCAAGCACTTCTGTGCCCTTTTGACCAGTGAGGTGGTGTTTCCAGTCCAGGTGAGGGTGTCTGTGATGAATTTGCTGCTGCTGACCAACTCTACAGCTGAGCTGTTGATGAGCAGTGGAGCGTGGTTAGGCCGGTTCTTCCTGAAGTCCACCATGATCTCCTTCATCTTCTCCACATTCAGGATCAGGCTGTTATCTCTGCACCACCAGCTGCTCCACCTCCTCTCTGTAGTTCTGGTCGTTGTCGTCTCTGATGAAGCCCACCACCGTGGTGTCGTCTGCAAACTTCACGATGAGCAGACACAAGCGCGCACTTTGAATTTCAGGGCTTTTTTCTTGCTCACTTTAAACAAAGCAGTTTTTAATGCTTTTTTTTTCATCTATTTTAGAGTCCCTAATCAGTTAATTTTCTATCAAATATTTAATCAATCATCAACCAGCAAAAGGTGATATGAGGAATGGACATTAAATTGGTGGTGATGCTATGACCTGACTGTCACCCTGACCTGCTTCAATAAATGCAAAACATTTTTTTTTTAAGATAATAAGTACAAGAAAAAGGGGCGACATGAGTGACAGACGAACAATGGTTTATTTTCATTAAACACTGGGACAGAGGATGTCATTAAGCTGTTAAGGACTCTTTCTCATCCTCAGCTATTACTCAATCATGTTGGTAACACATAAACAGCTGTAGGGGCGTAAAATTATGACCTGTCAGTGAAATCACGCTCCAGGAATAATAGGAGATCTTGGTAGGAGAGTGAAAAACGGTCATATATAAAAAGTCATAAATATATATATATATATATATATATATATATATATATATATATATATATATTGCTCTAAAGATCGTATGCCTTTATGAATTAGGGTGAACATGTATAAAAACTGTTCCTATTATCAATCAAAGCCAGAGTAGCAGTCATACGGTGTAATCATACTTTCTGACTACAGTGGCGGTATATTACACGGTTTCTCCTCTACTCCCTGGGAACTTTCTAAGAAGCTCCATGTTTTGCAGCACTTGGGTCACCCAGAGGTTAAAACACTTATAAATATTTTACCTGCCCATCCAGCGGAAGAAAAAAATGCACTGTACTTGTCTGGAGTACTGTGTTCACAAGAGGCAGTGAGGGAGAAAGAGGGAGGCGCCACACATTTTGTGTTTGCATCCTTGGAACGTGCACATGTGTTGGTACGTAGGAAGATTAAAGCCGTGTTTGCTCCATGACATTACTTTTCTTCCAATGAAGCCTTATTAATGAGATGAAGCCATATGTAAAAATTGAGATATTTTTGGTTTAAAACAATTTTAATATGTTATAAGAGAGGGAATAGTTGTTATTTCTCACTGGGAGGTAAATATTGGAAAATCGAAATCTAGATAAATCATTTTTTTCTCTTAAAATAAGTTCTTGAATTGAGGAGGTAAAAGAGACATTTTGCCAATGAAGCAAGACAATTTAGATTTAAAATAAGAAAAAACAATTGCATTGTCTCATTTCAAGTGCATTCTATCTAAATATCTTATTTTAAGAGTAAAAATATTAATTCCATTGGCAAATTTCATTTATCTACTCAAATTAAGGGTAAGTGCACTTAATTTAAGATTTTTTTTTACTTATTTCTAGATCGTTTTTTTCAGTGACTTTGTAGGTCCTGCTTACACGCTGCAAAAACAATCTAGAAATAAGTAAAATTTCTTAAATTAATTTAATTGTATTAAACCTTAATTTGAGTAGGTAAATAAGATGATTTTTAAATGGAATTAGCGTTTGTACTGTTAAAATAATATAATTACATAAAATGCGCTTGAAATGAGACAATGCAATTGTGTTTTCTTATTTTAAATCTAAAATGTCTTGTTCCATTGGCAAAGTGTCTCATTTACCTCCTTAATTCAAGACAAAAATGCACTTAATTTAATAAAAAATGTTTTATTTAGATTTACATTTTTTTCAGTGCAGGAGGTCTAACACCAGAGTTTACACTGAAAGACTATCTAGAAATAGGTAAAAAAAAAAAAAAATGTACCCTTAATTTGAGTAGGTAAATGAGATAGTTTGACAATGGAAGGAGAATTTTTACTCTTAAAATAAGATAATTAGATAATATTCATTTGAAATAAGACAATGCAATTTAGTTTTCTTATATTAAATGTAAATTATCTTGTTCCATTGGCAAAGTGTCTCTTTTACCTCCTCAATCCAAGAACAAATGCACTTATATAAAGAATAAAATGACTTAGATTTCGATTTTTTCCAGTGTAGACATGACCTGGTCATGGTTATAGGTGATGTTGAGAAAGCAGTGCTATGCCTTCATAATAATGAATACAAAATCTGGCTGTGGGTGTGTGTGAGAGCATGGTGTGTGTGTGTGTTAAACACTTGCCCTCACAAGTGCTGGGGCAGCTCCAGTGAGTCACAGTGCCATGTATACTTCTCTCATCCAACATTTACAAGCCTTCTGCTCTCCCCCTCACTCCTGCTCTGCTGCCAACACATTACCCACGCTCCACTGCCCCCCCTCCATCTCCTGTCTGTCTGTGCTCATCATCACGTCTCTACCGTCTGCATGTCGTCCCTCTTGGTTTTTGTCTTTTTTTCCGTCTGTGTCTTTATGTTCATTGGCTTTTATGTTGGTTTGTCCGCTTTCACTCCTTTCTCAGACCTTCCTTCTCTTTATCTTCAATCTTTCACTTCCTGCTGTTTAATTTAACCTACTTAGTTTTAAAATGGTTTCTATTCATTCATCGTCTTATTTGCTCTCTCCTTTATCTTTGCCATTTATGAAAATGTTTTCATTTAAATTCAAAGTGGATGTAACTGTGCACCCTGTCATGTTAGAGCTGATTCATTCTGCATATTTAAAATGCACAGGTGTCTCTGTTTATATGTTCCTAATTTTCAATCTATTTTTTTTTCTTGTCTTGAAAAGCCGACCATGATTTAAGTTAAAACTATTTTCTTTGCTTGTTGGTATTTTTGCCACGCAGACCTGCTGTTGTTTGTGTTTGAGAAACAATATCTCATGGAAAAAATAAAGTGCTGCTTGACTTTTACTCACGCTTGTTTAAAGGAGTAGTCGTCAAATAGAAAAAGCAAAGAAAGCACTGATGCCACAGTTGCCAGTTTTCTTCCACCACGCCTGTGTTGCAGCTAATTAGCACTATGCGCACTGAATTCTGAAGAGTTTGATTTACTTTATACCTTTTATTCTTTTGTATTTGGTAATTCCAAACACTATACATGTGTTTTGGAATAACAAATGTGTAAAAGTTTAAATAAATTAAATATATTTTTTTCTTGTTTTAATAGCCTGTGTCTTCCAGGAAACAATTCATATATATTTACCTTCCCACAGTTTTTAAAATGATTTTAAGATTGGAGCTGTCAAATAATTTTTTCTTACAATATAACCTAAGCCAAAATTGCCATTTAAAGATAGAAATTGTGTTTAATAGAGTTTGTTTAATTAATCAATTTTCAAAGACCCAAGTTTGTCCAATTAATTTCAATACCTTTGTGGGAATGGGTACAGGTATTATCGATATATTACCGGCAGAGGTGTCAAGTATTCAATTCAATCCAGTTTATTTCTATAGCGCCAATTCACAACACATTTCATCTAATGGCACTTCACAGTTCATCAGATCATCCAGTCACATTGATTCAAAGTTTTCTATCTAAGGAAAACCAGTTGATTGTATCGACTCATTGACTCTTCAGCAATCCCTCACACTAAGCATGCTTGTAGAGACAGTGGAGAGGAAAAACTCCCTTTTAAGAGGAAGAAACCTCCAGCAGAACCAGGCTCATTGTGAGCGGCCATCTGCTGAGGCCGACTGGGGTTCAAGGAGACAGAAGCAGACATAGAAAAAGAAGCATAGATACAAAAGACAGCTTTCAATCAGCTCCACAGGCGGCCCCGTCCAGGAAACACACAGCCAGGCAGACGAGCTCCGAGCCAGCTCCCATGTAGGAGGATGAAGTGAGCACATCCAGTATGTCACAGTCAGAGAAACAGGACATCACTGGAAAAAAGGCCAAGCTCCAACATCTATAACCAAAGGTGTTGATGGCAGCAGCACAGCTGATATTTCTCTCCAGGATGGAGTCACAGCCAAACAGGAACAGACCAGATGAAGCTACTATGAGAAAAAGCAGAGAGAGCAGAACGTTAGAGATTGAACTAACAGATTCTGATAACTAAAAGATCTGCCTCCCATTCTACTTTTAGAAATTCTAGGAACCACTAGTAAACCTGCAGATTGAGAGCGAAGTGCTCTGTTAGGAACATAAGGAACAATCAGATCTCTGATATAAGATGGAGCTTGGCCATTTAAGGCTTTATATGTGAGAAGGAGGATTTTAAATTCTATTCTGGATTTAACAGGAAGCCAATGAAGAGAAGCCAGGATAGGAATTAGGCAGATATATTTTGTTTTCAGTTGCAAAGAACAGATATTTAGTTATCTTTCTTAAGTAAAAATTAAGGTTCACTGTTTCACTGTTTGGATAAACAACCAGTTGAACAGCTGTACTTTATAGGCAGTGTGGGTCTATTCTTCTCAATTGATGAACATTTCAGTCTATCAAACAACCGCTTTGGTTTAGGCCTTAGGTTGCTTATGAATAATAATGACAAAAACTTGGGCTTTGGATTAGTCCCAAAGATGATGGGTTAGGGTCGGATTTTGCAACCTTTGGACCCTCTACAATGGCTCTTAATATTGGCTATAATGGATTTAAATAACTAACTTATGATCCCTAATATCAAATATTAGTCTTTGGTTTTTATAAAGAGTATTACAGTTGAATTTTTACATCAAATAATATGCTATAGAAAAAAAAAACAATCTGCCCTAAGAATCATGTGTTTTTCCTTTTTTGTATAGAACATATTCAACAAAAATAAAACATTTTGTTTTATAAAAAGGTTATGTAATATTTTGTGGCTCTCAATGAGTTTTGTTTTGTTGGACATGAAATATGAAAGTTTGCAAACCCCTAACCATTAGGGAAAGGTGGGCAGATTAGGGAGTAGGTGAGGCTGATTAATAAAATGAAACGTTTTGTTTGGTCACCAATAAAGCAAAGTAACTTAATCTACTATTCTACAAAAGTTTTCTTTTTTCAAAGACAGAAACAAATTTGGTAGAGTTACCGGAGGTTAAATTCATATTAACAATTTATCCCTTAGACTTCAAAGATATAAAATTATCCATAAATCTTTCAGCTTTTTGGATTAAATGATTTCAGTTCAACAAACATCTCAGACAAGTGGACATAAATTATTCCTCAACAAAATATTGAATCTAAATCAATTCAGGAGAAAAAGGCTCAACTGCTTTATCCCTAAATAAACACAGGACCTGTTAGCTTTGGTAGAGTCGTCAAAGAAGACACGCTCTGCCACAGTAAAAGATTAAAAATGGATAATTATATGCTTTTTTGTGTTACTTGGCATTCCTTTATCCAGAGTCTGACTCAGTGACTGTTTGCTAAACACTAGCAGTGCTGTAATGGCAGGAAGGGCTTCTAGAGACTGGAGCAGTCTGACATTCTAATTGTGGCTGAGAAATACTTGGTTAATTATCTGAATGACGGGCAATTAATCCGGCTGCATTTTTTCTGGTATAGGGAGACCAAAAAACAAGTGTTTAAAATGTTTTAACAGTCTTATTGTTTTAAGAGAATGCAGGCCTTCAGTACCAATGTAAAGCTGCAAAGGTGATACTACATGCAGTGAGAGAAGATAGCCAAGGTAATTGATTTGTCTCTTGTTTTTCCACACTGTCACCGTGTCTTCTTTCTACTCTTTGGTTACCATAGTCATTGTCAGAATTATTTTAAAAAGTCACGTATTGACAGAAACGAGGCAGACTTTCAGTTTAATAGGAAGTAATGCACTGTATATATTGTTGAATTGTATTCTTTTTATCTTTAACTTATAGCAATAAAGGTAAAAATCTATTAGCGCACTTGCAGGGCATAAACAGAGATAATTAATTATGTGCACGGCTGCAGCATAATGAAGAAAAAGTGTTATTTATCTAAGTATTTGCTGTTTAAATCTTTCTTTAATGTTTTTTATTGGCAATTTTATTCTTTGTTGTGTCTGTAAACAGAGGTTTCTTGGTGATTTAATTATATAGGGTACATTGATAGCAAAGTAAAAAATTATGTATATAAAACTATTCAGCCCCCTTAAGTTAATACATTGTAACGACACCTTTTACTGCGATTCCAGCTGCAGGTTGCTTGGGGTATGCCTTCATGAATTTTGCACATTGACAGACTGAAATTTTTGCCCGTTCTTCTAGCAAACAGCTGGAGCTCAGTGAGGTTGGGTGGAGAGCGTTTTTGAACAGCAGTTTTTAGTTTTTTCCACAGATTGGATCTTTTACTAGGCTAGATTTTGCTTTCTGTTTTGGATCATTGTCTTGTTTGAAGATACATCTCCCTCCCAATCTCAGGTCTTCTGCAGACTCCAGCAGGATGTCTTCCAGAGACGAGTTGTATTTGGCTCCATCCATGTTCCCATCAATGCTAACCATCTTCCTGTCCCTGCTGGAAAAAAAGCAGGCCCAAACCATGATGCTGCCTCCATCATGTTGGACAGTGGTGGATGGTGTGTTCAGAGTGATGAGCTGTGATGAATTTATGCCAAACATAATTTTCTGTATTTTTTCTAAAAAAAAAAGTTCTATTTTGGTTTCGTCTGACCCGAGTTCCTTCTTCCACATGTTTGCTGTATCTCCCTTGTGGTTTGGGGTAAACTTTAAACCAGACTTTATATAGATATCTTTAAGGACTGGCTTTCTTCCATAAAAGCCAGATGTGTGCAGTGTACCACTGTTGTCCCATGGACAGTCTCCCACCTCAGCTGTAGATCTCTGCTGTTCATCCAGAGGGATCGTCGGCCTCTTGGCTGCATCTCTGATCAGTCTTCTCCAGTGATGGGACTAACGGCGTTGAAAGTAACGGCGTTACTAACGCCGTTACCTTCTTTTAGTAACGAGTAATCTAACTAATTACTTTGACTGTAACTATAACGCAGTTACCATTGCAGACACCCCGTTACTGCGCGTTACTCAGGTCGCACAATGAACCTTTTTTCATGATAGGACTCGTGCGCAGCTGCGTGAAGCTGACACCCCAGCCACGTCAAAAAACTCTGCAAATAGACTGAATGGTTAGTGCAACGTTAGTGCAGATTTGTGCAGAAAAAAATATTGTTTGTGCTACTTTTGTTTAAGAGATATTAAAGATTATTTTTTAGGTCATCCAGAGGTGCGCGCCTTGTCATGAGAGAGGGGAGGATGAGAATGGCTGATGTATAGTGAGATTCCGTCTGTCAGTGGGTAGGTGGGTGTTTCCGCTGGCGGGTGTTAACGTACAGCACACAGAGAGAGATGGAGAGTGAGGAGGATCCAGCAGCAACAGCGTTTTCCTGATGGAAATACCGGTGTTACGTCGATCTGCGTTTCCCCATCAGAATAGGTTTTCCTCTGTATCTCCGCACAGCGCAGGCGGCACGAGTCAACGCGCAAGCGACAGGAAACGCGCATGCTCGCTAAAGGCGCGCACCAGTCGCCCTGTGCTCGCGCCACAGGAGAACTATGGAGAGCGTGAACGATCAAATGATAGCCTATATGGAGAAAGGGAGAAATCTGGATGGATGGATGGATGGATGGATGGATGGATACTCTGCCTTTTCAACCTACTGTATTTTTTATTTTAAACATTATTTGATGGCCTTTGTGGCAGGGATGGAGATCCATATTTTATGTCACACAGAGTATACATCTAGATAGATAGATGTATAGATAGATGTTGCAGTATCTATAACAACCCAAACACACAGGATTTCAGAATTAGACATCCCCAGTTATTAATTTCATATACTCACCAGATCTGAATGCCCTGTTAAAAAACTTCACATCGCGTTCCCCCCTGATGTCATTTACATTGAGTTGCAATAAATGCAAAACTCTCTGCAGGTTCTTGTCTTTGTCGTCCGCTCTATTCAGCTTGCTTTTGAATCACACCGCGAGAAGGTGGGGGCTAGGTGGTGAGGGGTACGGGGGCGAGAAACGCAAAAGTAACGCAATAGTTACTTTTACTAGTAACTAGTTACTTTTATTGTGGAGTAACTCAGTTAGTAACTCAGTTACTTTTTGGGAGAAGTAACTAGTAACTATAACTAATTACTTTTTCAAAGTAACGTGCCCAACACTGGTCTTCTCCTTGTTTGAGTTGAAAGTTGCACAGTGGTCTGATGCTCCTTCAATATTATAGCTTGCTCAGTGCTCTTCAATAGTATTACTTGTAAAGTGCTCCTTGGGATGTTTGAAGCTTGCGTAATTTTTTTACTAATTCAGCTGTAAACTTCTCCATTGCAGCCTGGTGTGTTCGTTGTCCTTCATGAAGCTCTCTGCTTTTTAAACAAACCTCTGAGACGATCTCAGGGCATGTGCATGTACACGGAGACTTGATTCCACACAGGTGAATTTCATTTAGCATAATTGGTTATTTAGGTTAGCTTTGGATTATTCGGAGATCCTCATCGAACTTCCTCACTGAAGGTGCAGCAAACTCTTCAGTCTTTTTTATTTTTTTTTTTTTTTTAAGTTTAAAATATCCATTAAATTTTGTTCTACTTCATGTTTCTCTGTTGTCTGATATGATATCTGACATCCGATTGAGAAATTCTAGGAACAACTAGTAAACCTGCAGATTGAGAGCGAAGTGCTCTGTTAGGAACATAAGGAACAATCAGATCTCTGATATCAGATGGAGCTTGGCCATTTAAGGCTTTATATGTGAGAAGGAGGATTTTAAATTCTATTCTGGATTTAACAAGGAGCCATTGAGGAGAAGCTAAATTAGAAAGAATATAATCTGTTTTTAATTTTCATCAAACTCTGACTGTAGACTTTTGGATCAGCTGAAAGCTTTTAACTATAGTTTGTAGACTTCAGAAAAGGTGCATCTGTACTAAGAACATATTTCAGAAAATTGAGGTTAGTTTACTTGTTACGTATGACTTCTGAATGCCATTGGGTTTACTGGAATTCAACCAGTATGACCAAGGTACAGTAATATTTTTTCAAAATCGGGAAAATGTTCCTTCATCAAAATTGTGTGCTACTGTTGGTTGTACAAATCAGAAATGGGAGGACTCAAGAAGCAGACTTCAACAACATTTTACTTGGTTTGGGGTTCCTTTTACTCAATCCTGGGTCATACACCAAAAAATCCAAAAACGGCAGAGGTTCCTAACATCTGAGGCAGGTCCAAATACAAGCAAGGTCATATCAATAGAAGGCAAAATACAAATAATAAGGCTGTGAGATGTTTAGCACAACCATTACGATTAAAAAGATAGTCTGGGTAATATCTGACGCACATGCTCTTAGAATGAACACAAAAAGAAAATCTTTAATGTATGGAATCTCACCCCATAAGGAAGAGAAAAATATTTTTGCAAATCTCCAATAAAGTAATTGGAATGGGCACATTTTCTCTTTGTCGGAGTCTTTTTTTTGTAGATATACACTATATTGCCAAAAGTATTTGCTCACCTGCCTTGACTCACATATGAGCTTAAGTGACATCCCGTTCCTAATCCATAGGGTTCAATATGACGTCGGTCCACCCTTTGCAGCTAGAACAGCTTCAACTCTTCTGGGAAGGCTGTCCACAAGGTTTAGGAGTGTGTTTATGGGAATTTTTGACCATTCTTCCAGAAGCGCATTTGTGAGGTCGCACACTGATGTTGGACGAGAAGGCCTGGCTCTCAGTCTCCGCTCTAATTCATCCCAAAGGTGTTCTATCGGGTTGAGGTCAGGACTCTGTGCAGGCCAGTCAAGTTCATCCACACCAGACTCTGTCATCCATGTCTTTATGGACCTTGCTTTGTGCACTGGTGCACAGTCATGTTGGAAGAGGAAGGGGCCAGCTCCAAACTGTTCCCACAAAGTTGGGAGCATGGAATTGTCCAAAATGTCTTGGTATGCTGAAGCATTCAGAGTTCCTTTCACTGGAACTAAGGGGCCAAGCCCAGCTCCTGAAAAACAACCCCACACCATAATCCCCCCTCCACCAAACTTTACACTTGGCACAATGCAGTCAGACAAGTACCGTTCTCCTGGCAACCGCCAAACCCAGACCCGTCCATCAGATTGCCAGATGGAGAAGCGCGATTCGTCACTCCAGAGAACGCGTCTCCACTGCTCTAGAGTCCAGTGGCGGCGTGCTTTACACCACCGCATCCGACGCTTTGCATTGCACTTGGTTATGTATGGCTTGGATGCAGCTGCTCGACCATGGAAACCCATTCCATGAAGCTCTCTGCGCACTGTTCTTGAGCTAATCTGAAGGCCACATGAAGTTTGGAGGTCTGTAGTGATTGACTCTGCAGAAAGTTGGCGACCTCTTCGCACTATGCGCTTCAGCATCCGCTGACCCCGCTCCGTCAGTTTACGTGGCCTACCACTTCGTGGCTGAGTTGCTGTCGTTCCCAAACACTTCCATTTTCTTATAATACAGCTGACAGTTGACTGTGGAATATTTAGGAGCGAGGAAATTTCACGACTGGATTTGTTGCACAGGTGGCATCCTATCACAGTTCCACGCTGGAATTCACTGAGCTCCTGAGAGCGACCCATTCTTTCACAAATGTTTGTAAAAACAGTCTGCATGCCTAGGTGCTTGAATTTATACACCTGTGGCCATGGAAGTGATTGGAACACCTGATTCCAATAATTTGGATGGGTGAGCAAATACTTTTGGCAATATAGTGTAATCACCATGAAAGTTTGCACTGTGTGTATATTTGCTTCTACAGTGGTAGCCATTCATAATTTCCCCTCTTTCATGTTGGGCCTATAGCTGGTCCGTGGCTGGTCCTTGGCTTGTCCGCTACAGTTTCTTTTTAAAGATCAATCTTTGTACTAAAATATTCTTTCTGTCATGATTTGTGGACATTAAGATCTAAAGAGAAGTGTCATCTCCTGGTCAGTCCCTGTAATTCAGTGAAAGGGTTGAGCCAGGGTTTAAAAAAAAACGCACACCAAGGAGAAGCCCAGAGGCTGGAAGTTGGAGGGGATTTTGCTGGGAGTTCGAGGGAAGTGGGCTGCCATTCGGCTGGCATTTGACTGGGAAGGGCCATTTTGAATGGCTACTTCTGTAAATGTCAAATAATTTGCATAGTCCTGCCTCTCACCCGCCGGAGCTAAAGAATCCAGCTGTATGTTGCACATGATGTCTGGAGAAATCTTCTAGCTACTGTCTTCGACTCGAGGAGTTCCCTTTTCTTCTGGTGTAGCATTTACAGTCTGATTTACAGAGATTTTCTCAATTTCTCTGTCATCTTCCCAATCAAAATTTGCTATCGATATAGCCTCTGATATCTCACATCCCAACTCATCTGAGGCTAGGCCGATATATTCTTCCTCGTTTTCATCTTCGCTCAGTTGCAGAATTGGGATATTATTCAACTTTATCATGTCACTTTCATCGTTGCTCAGATCATCTTCAGAGTCAGTCTCGTCTTCAGTGCTGTTCAAAAGCATCCAGCTTGTCAAAGAAATACTTCAGAACATTCTTAGTGTAACTTCCTCGGTTTACCTCATCTGCAGCAATCTTTGCGGCGTCCATCTTCAGTGACTATTCATACACCGGCCATTTTGCTGCCTAATATCAGCCACTTTGCCACACTGTCAGCTTGGCGGGGCCAATAACAAAGGAAACAAAAGCCGGCTTACCCATTATTTAAATACAAACAGACAATAGGGTACATTGCATACCCTAGCAGCCATTCAAAATGACCATTCCCAGTAAATAGCCAGCCCAATGGCGGCAAAATCCCCTCCTACTTCCGGCTCTGCCCTTCTCATGGGCGTGCATATATTTTAACACTGACTCCACCCTTTCATTGAATTACAGGGTCTGACCAGGAGATGACGCTTCTCTTCGATCATAAATCATGACAGAAAGAATATTTTAAATGTTTAAAAATTAATTGTAGGGGACCAACCAAGGACGAGTGAAGGGTCCATCAATGAAAATGTGGAAATTTTGAATGGCTCTTACCGTACGAGGAAATCTCAGAAAACTGTAACGAACAGGAAATGGGACCAAAGATACTACACAGACAGGTCAGAGGAATGCAACAGACGTTATTAATGAGAATGGGCTAAGTGTAGCACTGGAAGCGCGCAGACAGATCTCGGACTGGAAATTCTCTGTGACAGAGACAACAGGTTAGTGATCTGCAAGAGGGAAAACTAGCAAGTGGGTGAGTAGGTGGTTGGCTCCGTGACAGGTCCTGGGGCAGAGGTCGGTTAGAGGACGGAGCTTGTGGGAGCAGGGGCCGTTGAGCGGCAGAGGGTTTGCAGAGGACTTAGACTGATGAGCTCCAGAGACAGTCCAGATACAGCATCCAGAGATATGGTCCAAACTGCGGTACAAAGGAGCAATCTGTAAGTCCAATAACTGGCAGGTTCAGAGAACCAAAGTGGTTAGGCAACTCACAGACAGAGTGGGAGTCAGGCTCACAGGCAGGCAATCCTAGGCAGAACTGATGCTTAGGGGGTCCAGAGGCAGATCAGGTGGGGTTTCCAAGCGGGCAAAAAGAACCAGATAAGGGATCAGGCAGGCTCGGTGAAAGAAGACAGAATCAGGTAAGGTAACAGTTTGGCAGGCAAAAGGTTGAAATGCTGGAAAGTACTCAGTGGTGTGTCTGAGACGATGTGGCACTGGGAACAGATCCAAATAGGGCATATATGGAGGTGCAGAAAGGTGGAACCACTTAGTGTTAGCAGGGTGCCGAGTTGAGGATTAAGCCAGCACCAGTGCTGAGATCATCACAAAAACAAGCCTATTTCAAGCCTAAAATTTACACTTTTAAATATACAATACTGTGGTCTCAAACATGGAAAGGCTTCTTCATTAATTAAGACAGCAGATTGTGCAAAAAAAAAGAAGAAAAAATCACCAAATTCACCAAAAAATAACAACCTTTCCTCATTTTCTCATAAGTTGTCCTACTGACATGCGTCCCTGGACTCAGCGACAGGTCACATATGGTGGATAAGGGGGCAACAAGGTAGCCAATGACTTCCTTAACACTCTTCTGTGGTCGTGGTAACACATGGGAACTTTGGATAGTTCCGGACAGTCTAAATCCTCGGAAACAAATTGGTGCTATTGATTCGGGGGGAAACATCTCAGGACCTGATTGGTTTTGGAGACAATCACAGTTCCAAGACAGAACAGAACCTGTGGTCCAGTCAATGTTTGGATTAAGCAAAGCTAGCCAGAGATGGCCAGAAGAGTATGCTAAAAAAGCCCAGTCATCTCAAACTGATGATCAGGAAATGTAACCTGTTGCCCTAACCCTGGGGAAATTCAATCTTTGATCCACGCCCATGGGGAGCAGTGGGCTGCCATTGTATGGTGCCTAGGGAGCAATTGGGGGTTAAGGATTTTGCCCAGGAACCCAGAGTGGATGCTGTGGGGATCAAACCGGGTACTTGCAACCTTCTCAGAGCACAAGCTCATTGCTCTAACCACTACGCCAACAAGTATGATGTCCATCCAGAGCACTGGGTCCACAGGGGTTGCTCTAGAGGAATAACCTTATTGTTTAATTGTTTTGCAAAGTCAGCATCCATCAGGTTAGTATCAGCACCAAAGTCTATAAGAACCATCAGTTCAACACTTTTTTCAGAACTGGTGATTAAAATTGTAGGATTAGCACAACACACCGGCTCAAAGAGTTGACAGAAGTCAAGAGAAAGGCAGACGTTTAGTACCATATGTATTAAGGCATTATTTGCAACAAGCTGGGCAGGGGAGCAGCAAATGGTCTGAAGAAAGAAAGAGAGACATGGAGGAGTGAATGAAAAGAGACCCCTGCCCAGTCTTATATCATAGGCCAGGGGCCGTCACAACTGAAATACAAAGTGGAAGCAGACTCAGGAATGAGAATATGCCAGGGCTTAGCATCAGTTACATTGTGTCTCCATTTATTCTGTGAGAAGTTGTTGGAAGAACCTCCTTCCCTCCGAGGTTCGTAGAGTCTTTTATCAAGCTTTATCAGCAAGGTGATAAGAGAATTCAAATCTTTAGGTAAATCCAATGGTGCCAAATTATCCTTGAGCAGGAGAGCAATAAAAAATGCATCGAAAATAGCTACTTGGTTCCAATCATTGGCATCCAAGGTGTGAAGCTTAATATCATAGTCCGAAACACAACTCCCATTCTGGTGCCGTTGGTACAAGTCCCTAGCCTCCTCCCAACTCTCTCTCCAAAGTCTCTGGTGTGATGATAAGTGACCCACAGATGGGAGAATTTTGTTTGTTTCCACTCACTAGTAGCCCATTCCTCTGGTATGCCAGAAAGATGGCTAATTATGAAAGCAATCTCTGCTCTATCAGTAGGGAAGGGATGTGCCTGCAGCTCAAAATAGAGGTCACATTGTGTCAAAACTGCCTGACACTCATCAGAGGCCCCAGAAAATTTTATGAACAAGATGAACAGGAGGAATAGGAAGCGATGAAGGCTGGGCAGAACAAACTACTCTAAACTTGGATGATGAATGAACCGGATCCTGATTACTGGCGCACTGGTCAGAGGAGCGCTGACTCTGAATCTGCCCCACCAGGGGGCTTAATTGGTCAATGACAGAGGTCATGAACTGGCTTTGTTGTTAATTCAGCAGTTTGACTTCTTGTTGTAAAAAGTCCTCCTGTTTGGTGGATCCGTCTACCCTGGGCGTCCAAGCCAAGTCTGAGTCAGCTGAGTCCATTCTTGGCCATTTCCTACTGCTGTACCAATCAGAAATGGAAGGACTCAAAAGCAGACTTGTGAAGTTACCTGAAATGAGACAGGATTTCATTTGATAAAAAGGGAAGTAAAAAGCTTAAATAACACAAGTAGCTTTTCAATCTCCTTGAACCCCAGTTGGCCTCAACAGTTCTGCTGGAGGTTTCTTCCTGTTAAAAGGGAGTCTTTCCTCTCCACTGTCGCTACAAGCATGCTTAGTGTGAGGGATTGCTTTCGAGTCAATGAGTTGATGCAATCAACTGGTTTTTCTTAGATAGAAAACTTTGAATCAATTAGACTGGATGATCTGGTTGAATTGTAAAGTGCCTTGAGATGAAATATGCTGTGAATTTACACTATAGAAATAAACTGAATTGATTTTAATTAACATTATTGACACTGACACTTGTGTGCTGCCTTTGTTAGTCTGTTGCATAAATCTCAAAGGTTATTAATGTTTAAAAGTGATACTTTGGGTCTGTGTTGTAGATGGTTAAGTAATGGTTGGTAAATGTTTCTCTTCCATAACTAAATATTGTATGTGATAAATTTTTCCAGCATTACATGGATTTGCCAGGTGTAATCGGTGCTACAAGCCGTCTCCAGTGTTATTTTGAATGTGAGAAAGCAGCATTTTTGGAACCACTAATCAAAATGCATTTGAACCCCCTCTGGGAAGCATCAGACGTAGCACAGAAAGTTGTTTTTCTACTTTTTGGGTAGACAATAATAACCTGCTCTACTTTGTCTCTCACCAATTAGTGATAGGCTTCTCTACCTAGTGGCTTGGTAGTTTTAAATGTTTGCTGCCCTCTAATTACCCATGTCAACTTACAAAAGCTATGACAATGTGCTAAATACCACATGTGGATCAAAATCATTTAATTGAGTTGAGTGCAAAGCTGTACAGAGATTTGTTAGACACAAAAAAGGATGTCTGAAAAGGTGAAAACAAGAAGCATATATTTTAAGAAGGATGAAGACAATGTGGGTGCAGTCAAGCAAGTGTGAAAGATTAAATCTGGCTAGAAACATTACAATAAGGTAAAATCGAAAATATGCAGAATAAACTCTTGAGAGTGAAAAGATAAGCAAATTATAATCATATGACGTGAGAATTTATTCAAGGCTTCGCTAACAATTTGAGCAGCGCTAACGCCACGCCGCTTTCACAACCATTTCCGGGTCCAGTTCCTCCTCCGAGGTCACCGGCGGTGACGTCATCATCTGAGTTCCGACCTAGTCTCCCTGAAAAGTTTTCAGGTAACATGAAAGACTGCAAAGGATTTTGTTTCAATGTCGATTAATCTTTCAAAATTCTCCAGGCAGTTTTCCAACGGATTACAAGAAAATATCATTTATTTTGTCTCAATTGACTGGAAGAGCTCTCGAGTGGGCGCAGGCTAGGTTTTCCTCCGAAGAAAGCCTTAGTTGCCAATACTCCGAATTTATTTCTGAGTTTTCACAAGTTTTTAACCAGGAAACAGATCAAACTGTAGATTCTCGGGCTCTTTTGAAACTTAAACAAGGAAATTCTTCAGTTGCTGATTTCTCAATTAACTTCCGGGTTAAAGCCGCAGCTTCCGGTTGGAATCAATGTGCTTTAAAGACTGCATTTTTTGAGGCTCTCAACGAAAATATAAAGGATGAGCTTGAAACCCTCGACGAACCAGCTACTCTCGAGGAATTAATCCGCCTGACAATTAGGCTGGATAATAGGATTCGAGCCAGAAATAGCACAAAACCAAGGAATTATGGTCCTTTCAACTCTGCCCCTGCTTCTAACAATGTGCCTGCCTTCTCTTCTTCCACAGAACCTTTTTCTAAGACCCAATCTCTCCCTTTGCCAGTTCAGGCCTCTCATGCGGTTGAAGTGGAGGCCGAACCCATGCAGGTTGGACATACGAGGCTAACTCCTGAGGAAAGGTTAAGTCGTGTCAGGAGCAAGCTGTGCATCTACTGTGGTGAGAGTGGCCATTTCATTGCCTCATGCCCAGCTAAATCAAAAGCCGAGGCACCGTCAGAGGATCTGAGGAGTCTGACGGGCCATGTTATCTCTGAGAAATCTCCTCGCCTGTTGCTTCCAGCCACATTGTTCTTCGCTGATCAAAACCTCACTTTATCTGCCTTCATCGATTCAGGCTGGGAAAGGAATCTAATTGACTCTAACCTGGTTCAGCAGTTACAGATTGAAACTATTCCCCTAATCCAGCCTCTCTGTGTCTCCGCGATCGATGGAAAGAAGCTCCACCAAGTTACCCACCAAACACAACCCCTCGAGCTGTTGGTCTCAGGTAACTATCGTGAAACCCTATCATTCTTTGTTTTTCCTTCTGCATGTTCTCCTTTGGTATTGGGGTTTGAGTGGCTGGAACGACATAACCCCCATATAAACTG
Organism: Cyprinodon diabolis; assembly: GCA_030533445.1. NCBI lineage: Eukaryota > Metazoa > Chordata > Actinopteri > Cyprinodontiformes > Cyprinodontidae > Cyprinodon > Cyprinodon diabolis. The sequence goes on along the minus strand of CM060066.1, from coordinate 51,801,034 downwards.
GACTGATCGTCATATTGAGTCTTGGTCGACCTCTTGCCATGAGACGTGTCTTCGTTCAGCAGCCCCCGCTGTAAGATCTCCTAGAGGTGGGGGGGAGATGGACTCTCCTGATCTTACTTCTGTCCCTCCAGAGTACCATGATCTGGCTCCTGTCTTCAGTAAGGTCAGTGCTACGTCCCTTCCACCTCACAGACCATACGACTGTGCTATCGAGCTATTACCAGGAGCACCTCTACCCGGCAGTAGACTTTATAATATCTCCAAACCAGAACGGGAGACGATGGAAAAATATATTAATGAGTCATTAGCTGCTGGAATAATCCGCCCCTCTTCGTCTCCATTGGGAGCAGGTTTCTTTTTTTGTGGGCAAAAAGGATGGTTCACTTAGACCGTGTATCGACTACAGAGGGTTGAACCAAATCACTGTTAAAAATAAGTACCCACTTCCTCTACTCGCTTCTGCATTCGAACCAGTTCAAGGTGCAACTGTCTTCACTAAGCTCGATTTAAGGAACGCCTATCACCTTCTCAGAATCAGAGATGGCGATGAATGGAAGACAGCCTTTAAGACACCTCTGGGCCAGTTCGAGTATTTAGTCATGCCTTTTGGTCTAACAAACGCCCCTGCGAGTTTTCAAGCCTTAGTCAACGACGTTCTCAGAGACTTTTTGAACTTGTTTGTTTTTGTCTACATTGATGACATACTCATTTACTCCAAGGATCTTTCCGAGCACAAGAAACATGTTCGCCTGGTCTTACAAAGACTACTAGAGAATAAACTTTTCGTCAAAGCCGAGAAATGCGAGTTTCACCAATCTTCAGTCACCTTTTTGGGGTTTGTGCTCGAGGGCGGGCAGGTTAAGCCATCTGAAGATAAGATAAAGGCAGTTTTGGAGTGGCCGGTTCCCGAGAACCGCAAACTTCTATCGACGATTCATCAGGAATTATAGTCAGACAGCTCTACCTTTAACTTCTCTAACTTCAGTCAAAAGAACCTTCCAATAGACCCCCGAGGCACAAACTGCTTTTGACAAACTTAAGATGTTGTTTTCCAGAGCTCCAGTGTTAATCCAGCCTGATTCATCAAAACAATTCATCCTCGAAGTCGACGCTTCCGACTCTGGAGTTGGTGCTGTCTCATCCCAAAGACTCGATACAGATCAAAGAGTTCACCCATGTGCTTTTTTCTCCCGTAGAGTTTCCCCTGCTGAGCAAAACTACGATGTTGGTGACCGCGAACTATTGGCCATCAAATTGGCATTAGAGGAGTGGAGACACTGGCTTGAGGGGGCAGAACACCCGGTTCTTGTTTGGACAGATCACAAGAACCTTGCCTACATCCAATCTGCCAAACAGGCCAATCCTCCGCAATCAAGGTGGTCACTATTCTTCTCTCGTTTCAATCTCATTATCTCTTACAGACCCGGATCCAAGAACATCAAACCCGATTCTCTCTCTCGTCTTTATTCCACTGATCAATCCGAGACACCTGAACCTGTTCTACCCGCTTCCTGCACTGTTGGGGTGGTTACCTGGGAGATCACCGACCTCATAAACTCTGCCCTGGCTTCTGAACCTGACCCAGGTAACGGTCCCCCAAACAAATCTTATGTTCCCTCTTCGGTCAGATCACGCCTAATTCAGTGGATGCACACTGCCAAATTTTCCGCTCATCCGGGGGTGAGTAGAACCATCAACCTTATCTCGAGACGTTTCTGGTGGCCTACCCTGCACAGGGATGTTAAAGAATATGTTCTGGCCTGTCCTACCTGCGCCAGAAACAAGACCACACATCAACCTCCTTCTGGGCTGTTGCATCCACTTCCTGTTCCTTCTCGCCCCTGGTCTCACATCGCTATTGACTTCGTTACTGGTCTTCCCATCTCTCGAGGTATGTCCACAATCCTCACCATTGTTGACCGATTTTCCAAGTCCTGCCATCTTGTTCCCCTCAGGAAGCTTCCCATGTCTTTTCAAACCGCCCAGCTCCTTATTAAACACGTCTTCCTTCTACATGGCATCCCTCAGGAGATTCTTTCTGACCGTGGACCACAATTCATCTCTCAGGTTTGGAAGGCCTTTTGCTCAGCACTCAACTGTAAATCATCTCTCACCTCAGGTTATCACCCACAGTCCAATGGCCAAACAGAAAGAATGAATCAGCAGCTCGAATCTTCCCTTCGTTGTCTGACCTCCAGTAATCCCACCGACTGGAGCCAACATCTCCCATGGATCGAATATGCCCACAACTCTCTCAAGTCAGCTTCCACCGGCCAGTCCCCATTTCAGGTCAGTCTTGGTTACCAACATCCACTTTTTCCCGCAGACGAGAGAGAGATTTCGGTCCAATCAGTCAACCACCACATCCGCCGCTGTCGTCGTATCTGGAGAGACACCATAGCCACCCTCAACCGATCCTTGGAAACCACCAAACGTTTCGCCGACTCAAAGTGACGTCCTGCCACGGATTACTCCGTCGGTCAGGAGGTATGGCTCTCCACTCGGGACATTCCCCTCAAGGGGATGTCCCGTAAACTCTCTCCAAGATACATTGGTCCCTACAGGATTTCCCAGGTCATAAACCCATCAGCCATATGACTGCAACTTCCTCCGACTCTTCGTATTCATCCCACGTTCCACGCCTCTCAAGTCAAGCCTGTGATCTCCAGCCCTTTGTGCCCTCCGTCCGACTCCCCTCCACCCGCCCTGGAAGTCGATGGTCATCCGGCCTTCACCGTCCGCCGGATCGTGGACTCCCGTCGGCGAGGTCGTGGCTGGCAGTACCTCGTCAATTGGGAGGGCTACGGTCCGGAGGATCGCCAGTGGGTTCCTGGCTCCTACATCCTCGACCCATCCCTCATCGAGGAGTACGAGCGATCCCTCCCATCGACGTCTTCTGGACCGCCAAGAGGCGGTCGTTGAGGGGGGGTACTGTTGGGATCTGGAGAAGTTCCACCTGTCTCCAGCAGAGTTCGCTGTGGATCCTCCTGAGCTGAGCCTTTCGACACACCTGAAGCCCATCTCATCATTAGGAGGATCCTCCACTATATAAGCAGCCCTCAGACCTCGCCTCAACGCCGCAGTGTTTATCCAGTTTGGTTAGCACCTGAGCCTCACTTCCTCTGAGAAATCCTTGTTGCTTAAATCTCCTAGTTGGATTTTTATTCCCTTTTTGTCTCTGCTTACAGGAAACCTGTTTTTGCCTTGTAAGCTCTGGATGAGCTTAACCTGCCGAGCCTGCCCTCTGAGCCCAAACCTGAAGACCTTCCTCTGGATTCCCATGCTGCTCTGGACTAAGAGCTGGAAAACCAAGGTCTTTCCAAACGCTAGATGCAAGACGCTGAAGCTGCCATTGAACTCTGCTGAAACAAACAGTCTCTGGACCCAACAGTGCCTCTCTCAAAGCCAAACCCGGACTCTTCAAGGTAGATCTCTGAAGATAACAATTCCACATTCATCTGCTACGTGGCTAACTGAACTGTCATCCCTACAGTCTCCTGTGAACCTGTCCGTCAGTTGTGAACCAGTTCCAGACTCATTTCCATGTGCTTTATTAATAAACTCATTTAAACCTTTTCCCTGTTTCCCGTGGTGTTCTGCATATTGGGCCTCTCTGAACCAATCATGACATTGTTGATCTTTGGTTTATTTTCCATTTTGTGTCATAGTTAAGTAGTCTTCAGTTAGTCTCTGGTGCCTCCTTGTGCCTGTCTCCTTTTCCCTAGCTCCCTTCTAGTCACTTCTATCCACACCTGCTCCATATCAGCTGTTTATCCCACTCTTTGTTCTGTCTCCCAAATATACTCTCCCTGTGCAGTTCTTCAGTGCTGCTTTCTCGTCGTTCCTTGCTCCTTATGTGTGTTTTCCCTGACGTCTGAGGGTTTTTTTGGTTTTGCTATATTTTGTTTTTGGACTTTACCTTCTGTTGCCTTTGGCTCTACATTAAATCAGTAATTTTTCATATCTGCCTTCCATGACTGCATTTGGGTTCTTAACCAACCTTCTCCCAACTTTGAAAGCCTTAACCAGAATGAACTCATCATTTGAACTCTCCAAATCGACCATTTTTGTTAAGACCTGGACTTAACCGCACATTAACAGGAAAAACTTTTTTTGTGCTGTATCAGTTATATAACGAATTACATTTGTGTAGATTTTACATATTATTGTTAGTAGTTTTCAGAGATTAATTAACACAACTATTGTATGGTTTTATTTTATATTCCAGTCCACTCCTATAGTTCTTTATAAGCACCAATGTGTTTTACATTACATAAAGTAAACAAATAGACATTACATTTGACTTTGTTGTTGTGTTTTTTGGTGGTTTTAAGTGGTAAGTCCTTTATAACTGTCAAAATATTTGCTGCTATTGTTTGAACTTTGGATGTCTGTTGTGTCCTTTTTTTGTCTTTTACAGACATTTTGTTTTTGACACGAATAGGGAAAGGGAGGAAGAGGGAGGAGATGACAAGTGGGGCGGGGGCTAAAGGTGGCAATTTGGCAATATCACCAGTGCACTGAAGTGCTATCAAAAGTCTTTGCCTCTACTCTCGGCAGCACTTTGGGTATGTGTGTATGTGGAGATGACACTTAGAGAGAACTCCATTAGTGAGTGGCACTCTGAGGTCACCAAGCAAGTTGTCTGTCAATGCAGTAGAATAGAATAGAACAGAATAAAGTAAAATAGAACAGAGGAGAAGTGAAGAGAAGAGAAAAAAAGAGAAGAGAATGTTTCTCCTATTTAAAATTGAAGTTAGATGTTGTGTTTTTACCCATTAGTGTACATGGTTAAGATAAATGTAATGAAAACATTAGTTAAGATAATTTCAGAGTTTAAGCACTCGTTGAAAACCACTATATTTCTCTGCACTCCAACAAGTCTACCTACTACTGTGGAAGCAAGACGTCTTATTTATAGGAAAAAAACTTTGTATCAACCATCAATATAAAACCAGTAACTTTCAAGTAAACAAACGACACTAACAAAGACTTTCCTTGAAGCTCAGTGTACCTCACTAACTTTTAAGTTCAAAGAGCTTTACTCATCAAGGACAACAACAGAAAGGTTCACCTCTATTTTGTTGTTGACTTTTCTCCTGGAAAAGCATGGTCTTATAACAGGGCAGCAGAAAGGCAACTTAAGTGAAAAGCTACTCAAAGCCAACGAACCAAAAATAAGGATTACTCTTGGTGTGAAAAACCTGACACTTCCACGCTGCAGAGGGTTTATTGGATGGAGAAAATGCTCAGAGTATCAGTAGGTGTGCATTTGAAAACGGGGGTGTGGTTTTAGATAATTAAGAATGTTTTGTGTTATATTTTAGCAGGACAAGAAATGGAGAGGGTAAAAACTAAGTGTGCAGGAAATAAATGCAATAACACAATTCAGTAACACCCTAAAATTACCATTAACATTAATTAACGGGCCACTGATTCAAATTCATATCCTTAATGGTATGAAATATTGAAAGAGTAAAAGATAGATTTTCAGTATTCATAAAATAAAACAAAATAAAACTGTGTGTTTTTAAATAGTTGTCTGATGACATTATTAATTCTTGTTGACACTACCTCAATTTAGTGGACAATAATTTTTACCTCTGCCAAGGAGGTTAAGTTTTTAGGAGAATTTGTGTTTGTTTTTCTCTCTGTTCACAGGAAAACTTAAAAGTTTATGGAGAGATTTGATAAAAAAAATTTATCAGAGGTGTCCCTCCAGATCATAATCTGGATACAGTTTTTTTTGTTTGTTTTTTTTGTTTTTTTTAAGATTCTCTAACATTGTGAGATAGGGATATTTGACAGAACAAGCCACTTATCCCTGTGGTACTAGTTTTAGCCTGTGAGGTAGACAACTTGCCTTTACTTAAAACTAGGCCTAAAGCTGTCTTTTTTGATGAAGCTTATAGTTAAAGTGTTTTTGGTTTTGAGGTTATTGTGAGCTATCTCTATAGATATGCTGTTATAGGTTTAGAATGCGGGAGGACATAGGAACCACTTCATTTATTTTCTTTTTTATGTTTTCTCTGCTTTTTTTCTCATCATAGCTTCATCAGGTCTGTTTCTGGTTGGCTATAACATCATCATATCAGCCGTGCTGCTTCCTGTTTCCCTTAGAGACATAGTTATGGCCTCAACTTCAATTATTATCATTATTATTATTACTATAGTGCTTCTGTGTTTCTATTCTATTTCTTCTGTCTACTTCAGCCCCGGCAGATGGCAGCTCACACTGAGTTTGTTCAACCACTGCTGTAGGTTTCTTCATGTTAATAGGGAGTTTTTCTCTCCACTCTCTCTGCATGCATGCTTTATGTGAGGAATTTCTGTATAGTAAACAACAAAATGCAAGCTAGTATCTACTATTGCCACATACTCATCCAGGAGGAATGTGTCCTCCTGGATGATGTTGTCAATGACTGGGTGCAATCAGCTGGTTTCTTTTGATAAAAAAACTTCTGACTGGATTATCTGATGGAACTGTCTCGGTAAAGCGCCTTGAGATTACGTGTTTTTTAGAACTGGCCTTAAGTAAATAAACTGAATTGATGTATATTTAAACTAGAAAAGCACTCAGGGAGCGTAGACCTCTACCAAGCAGCACATTTTAGCCCAAATTGTGACAAATGCTATGTTCACACCAAAAGCACCAAGAGCAGCAAAAAGGCGTACACCGCTTCATTTTTGATGCTTGTACCAGTTTAGTGCTGACGCGCAGCTGGAGCAGCAAACTATGTAGGGGCAGTGATAGCCATGCTAACTATGTAGGGGCAGTGATAGCCATGCTAGCTATGTTGGGTCAGTGATAGCCATGCTAACTGTGTAGGGGCAGTGATAGCCATGCTCACTCTGTAGGGGCAGTGATAGCCATGCTAACTATGTAGGGGCAGTGATAGCCATGCTAACTATGTAGGGGAGGTGATAGCCATGCTAACTATGTGGGGACAATGATAGCCATGCTAACTATATAGGGGCAGTGATAGCCATGCTAACTGTGTAGGGGAGGTGATAGCCATGCTAACTATGTAGGGACAATGATAGCCATGCTAACTATGTAGGGGCAGTGATAGCCATGCTAACTATGTAGGGGCAGTGATAGCCATGCTAACTGTGTAGGGGCAGTGATAGCCATGCTAACTATGTAGGGACAATGATAGCCATGCTAACCATGTACCGGCAGTGATAGCCACGCCAGTCCAGGGACTGTCTGCAAATTTACTGGAAGGGACCTTGGTCAAGGTCAATGATGAGCATACCTGACATGGAACAACCAGACCATGCATGTTGCTTTAGATTAATAGAGTATATTAATTAGGTTATGGATGCTTCCAAAAAAATATCCACCATTCTCTCTTTTTTTTTTTTTTTTTTTTTTACAACTAGACTACTGCCTGTTATTAATAAACATCTCCTGTGTACTTAAATACACACTGCAACAAAGACAGGTGTACATGTGTGTGCTTGTGTGTGTTAATGCTCCATATCAGAGGTGTTTGTCACGTACCTGTGCCTCTGCATAAATTACACCTGTTCAAGAAGCTCCCTGTACTGCCTCTTTGGATCTCTTCAGATAAAATTATTGTTTTGTTCTGAAACAAATCTGTCTTTCTGGTTATTTGTGCTGTATTTTTTCACCTCTTTTTTTAAATTCTTCTCTCCTTATTTCACTTCCTCTTCACTTCTATTTTGTAACTGAAATATTACAAGTTGAGAAGTGTTTTGACCTCACTCATGGTATTTTCTCAATACCTCTATGATAGCACTTTAAGAGTACTTTTGTGGCATACATGTTGAATTACATTTATGTTTAATTAATATGAGAATAAACCTAAGTTTCAACATTTGAGCTTCACTGTTTTTTAGAGCTTTTACAGTCAAATAACACAGACTTAAGGCAGCAGTACTTTAAAAGAAAGAACAAACAAAAAATACAAAGATCATGCTTTGTATTTGTGCTGTCTTTGCTTGGTTGTTGGGCCTTATTTAAAGAACCATATTAATTCGAGGTCTGATTGAAGGAAACGCAGAGGAAGTAGTCAGAGTGTAAGTTTATGAGGTTGCATGGATTCAGAGGGGTTCTTGGTTGTCAAAAATGGAATCAGAGGAACATGCATAAAATGTGGAAGCAGTTTCATGGTAGCATGATGTAGATCTAGATGCTGTTTTAAAGTGTTTGGCCAGTACAGCATGCAGGGTATGGTGTTATCCTAAGCATAACCTTGCAGCTGAAATACAAATTGAGACTTGCATCGGCAGAGATTCTAGTATATATTCTCTGCTTTTAACTCAGACTGTGTAGATGTGAATCAGGTTTTGTGACCTCTTGTAGCCATTCGAAAAACATATTTGTAAAGCACATGGAGCTTAAAAGCATAATTTTTCCTTTACAATCCAAGGTTTACTCCAATACAGAGCCATTCTATTAAGTTGCGTAGGTAAAGCAATATATAAAAAGATGTCTATGATGTGTTACATTTAAAATTTAACACACATCTGTCGAACACAAGGAGAAACGATTTTTCTAGTTTTTAAAATAGACAAATGACATTTCAATTAATAGTGAAAAGTTCTTACTTAAGCATTTTTTAACCTTTATAAATGCTTGAATATACATATGCATGGCTGTCTAACTCTCTGCCAGTTTGTCTGTCTATTTATTTATCAATCTAGGGTAGGGCTCTCCTGGGCAGGGTGGGTGGCTTTTTCGTTTAAAGCTTGTGTTCTGAGGAGGGTTCTTCACAGTACCTTAGCTGTCTACAATGGTTTAATTCTGGACTGAGATGTCTGGTGTTTCTCCAGGTATCTGGTAGAGCCACTGCATCAATGTGGGAGCTACTGCGCTGAGTCCTCCAATCACTATGAGCACATCAGTTGCCTTCAACTTTAAGGATCTCTGTAGTTCTTCCCTGAGCCTTTGGTATTTTTCATGATGTTTCCATCATTTAGGATGGCTACATTGATTATTATGGCCATCCTCTGCTGCATAGCAATTTCTGGTTGGTTATCTGTTTATATCTGGAAGTCCCACAGGATCTTAGGTCTGTCATTCTGCACCACCTAGGAAGGTGGCTTCCATTTTCACTTTGGGTTCAACAGTTTGCATTCTGCACACTCTACCACCACTAAGGCCCCGTCCACACGAAGTCAAAACGAACACGAAACGCTAATATTTTCCAGAACGTTTGTCGTAAAGACGGAGACGTAAAATAAATGTGATCGTCCACACGAATGCATGAAAACGCTGCAAAATGTATGCCAGGCCTGTAAGTGGCGCTGTGGTGCCAAAGCAAAAATAGGCGACGAAATGTTGGGCATGCGCACTAATATTTATACATGGTTGCCCTGCGGGTCCATTTTCGTGGTTCAGTCAAATTCAGGTGCTGAACTATGTCGTCGATATTGCTCTGTTCTTCCTGGAGATATTCCAGAAGAAGATTCTGTTGTAAGCCCGACAGCAGGGTGAGTAGCATTAGCAGCAACGATTCAACACAGTACGGCGCCATTGTTGTTGTGATACTGTGTCGTGCATGCGTGTTTAGAGGCGACGCTATGACGCATGCGTGTAAAAAAAAAAATGCGGTTAGAGCTTAAAGATGGAAACGCGAAAACGGCGTTTCAAAATCTTCCCACTCTGAAGGCTGAATAAAAAAAAGATCGTTTACAGACCCCCGAAACGCCGGCTTCGTGTGGATGAGAGGCTGGTTTGGTGAAAAATTTGTGCGTTTAGGCCAGGGTTCGGCTTCATGTGGACGGGGCCTAAGTTAAGATATTCCATATATTCCTTTTGTTCCTACTACCTTACATCTTCCTGTGAAATGCTGGATAGTTTCTCTTTTCATAGCCTACACCTGGGATCTTGCCTGATATGGTAGTTCTTGGCCTCTATTGTTTTGGTGCCTAAGACCTGCCCCTGACCTGCTGCCAGAATCAGCAGTTCTGTGCTGTCCTTCAGTCTTCTCTAGCCATTGGTAGAATTAGTCATATCAGCCACGTCAGCTATCTCTCGGTAGTACATCCCGTGCAGGTTTTTTCCTCCAATGATGGTTGCTCCTGTTACTACTCTTCCATTGCCTGAAAAACTCGCTGAACACTGCCCTTTAGTCCATCTTCCTGATGTGTTCTTGGAGCTTGAATATTTCATCTTCACTGGTGGCTCTGATGCTAACTTGATCTCTTCCCCCTTCTTTGTATTACATCTCTGGTCTGTGTTTACTGGATTTGGGACTAAATCCATCATTAATGGTGAGTAACTTTTCCTTGTGGCCTCTTCATGGTTGTAATTTGCTGGTGTATTCCAAAGTACTTCCCTTGTGGGAGTGCAGTCCCCTCTGTGTGAAATACCTTCCATCTCTTTGTCACCATCAGGAGACATTTCTCAGCCCGAATGGCATTCTGATGTCCCTGCTGTAAATTACTGAGTCAATATCTAGTTCTTTCTCAGCATACAGTAAGATGTCAAAGACAGTGCGTCCATATCTTAGACTTAGACAGATTTGTCATTTTGTATACACAAGTGTTTACAAAATGAAATTTCGATAAGAACAGATATCTAGACAATTTCATTTTTTTGCAGCCTGAAAAACAGTAAAAAAATAATGAAATATAATAAATATAATAAAATACAATAAAATGACCCATTTTACAAAACATTCAGCAGTCTAATGGCAGTGGGGAAGAAACTGTTATGGAATCTGTTTGGAATGGTGCTTTTCCAAACGACATTGGAATTTCCAAAAACTCTTTGACTGCAGGATCCATGTGTGTGAACTTGATTTGTAGGCTTTCTTGCAGTCAACCAAGGTAGTTCACAGGTTTATTTGTCTATAGCAACTGTTTTGTCAACCTGGAAAACCCAACCAGTTGGTATTGTCCGTCTTTGGGGTTTTTTCTGTTTTCCGTCTGAAACTCTTGCAGTTGCCCACTGTCATCCATTATAATGCCTGTTGTGGATAGACAAGTTATAGTTAATTGGGAATTTATCATTTGCCCGGTTCTGTCCAACTTGATCCTTGTGGCTTACGCTGTGTTCAGGCTCAGTTTATTATTGACAATTTTTAGAAAGTTTTCTATCTGTTAAACAAATTTTTATCAAATTGTATTCTTCGTTCCTCCTCATTGAGTGTGTAGTGAGTTCTTGGTCCTTCAACACAAAACTTTACCTGTTGGAGCGCCTATTCTTTCAGTTCTTTCAAGCTGCTTCCAAGAAGAAATCTAAAAGGGAAAATTGTTGAATTGCTGTTTTATTGACCTCTCAGCACATTTGGGGAAAAAACTGAGCTTACTCCAGTGCTTTGAAACAGCATCATAAAGTTGTTATACAACTGATTAAATGGTGCAAAATGAAAGAATAATGACCATCATATGTACTCACAGATGTAAAAATGTATTGTTTTAACAACTATTCATAATGTTTTTTTTTATCTATATTTTGCGGGGGAAGATTGCCCAAATAATGTGTTTTTCAACATAAACTGCTGTTAGACTTGATAAGATAGACCTTTGTTTTATGTAATAAAATCTAGAAGTGAAAGAGAAACACATTTTAAATAGAGAACTTAAACTACCGTATTTTCACGACTATAAGGCGCATATAAACGTCTTTTTTTCCCTCAAAATGTGCAGCGCGCCCTATGTGTTACTGCGGACCTTGTTGAGACCACCATGGAAGTGTGGGCGTGGACTGTGTATAAAAGAACAGGTATGTGCTTTATGCAGAACTCCTCATCTCCTCATTGAGGAGATGATGAAAGCGTGGCTGAGGGAGGTGAATGTAAGGAGACCAGGTGGTTTTTTTCCACGCATCACCATCGCTGTTAATCTGTGACTCCATGCGTGCCCATCTCACAGCCGATGTGAAAAACACGGTGAAACAAATGAATGCTGTGCTTGCTGTTATTCCGGGAGGTCTGACAAAGGAACTTCAACCGCTCGACATCGGTGTGAACCGACCGTTCAAAGTAATGCTACGTTCACACCGGACGCAGCAAAAGCAGTAAAATCACGTCTGCTGCTTCATTTTTGCTGCTTGTACCAGTTTAGTTCTGACGCGCGGCTGAAGCAGCTTTGCTGCTCTAGCTGAGCGGTGCAAAAATGTGTCTGACTCGCGTTGGACGGAGCCACTCTATCCTTTCTTTGCCTTGCAGCTATATTTGCTGTGATCAGTGGGAATAAAGTAGTTTTAATATGTTTTTAAGAGAGAAAATCCACCTGAAAACTTAATCAGTGCAGTCAGTTCATCCAGATTATCATCCTGCCTTCCAATATTTTTTCTGTCGGAGCCGCTCAGACCCCCACATACCAGCGGTGCGCTGTCAGTAGGAATCCCATTCAACAGCAGCCTCTGGCCGGGTCGCCTCCTCACGGTTCACCGTGGAAGCTGGTAGGTGTTTTTCATCTAAATAATCTAAACTGCAGGCACTAGGATAATAAAAGCGAACATATTCTGCCGGGAGATTTCTGCATTTTAAGTTAATTTATGCGTCAATAAACTGTTTCAGAGGAGTGATCACAGCGCTCTGTGTCATCAGTGATGTGTCTGTCTCACGGCCAGCTCCCAGGTTTGATTAATACTTTGTATTAAATACATGAATAAAGCACAAACATACTCAGTTTTGCTCCCGCTCTATTTTTAAATACGCAGTAGAGGTTTTTAAACATAGTAGAGGATATGTACAGGTATATAAAACCCACCTTATGTGTGTGTTAAATACAGTAATGGCACACATAACTGAGACTGTGCCTTTTAGTACGGTGCACCTTATGGTCATGAAAATATGGTATGTATCATCTTTTATTGTTAAAATAACATAAAAACAAAAACTTCCTCATAAACAGTACTTAGGTACTGTAATTGGAGAATAACTAAAAACTGTGATTTTGATTAAAACAGCCCTTGTTATAGACAGCAGAAAGACTGTCTTAGCAACCAAATACTAAACCCTCCCATTCCAGGCGCCACAAAGCCACAAAGCCATGGCTCTGACAGTCTTTGAGCTTTGTCTTATCATGACATTAGCATACTGAATTCAGTTTGATACAGATAGTTTTCAAAACATAAGAGCAAAGATAAACTAGTGATAATCAATGCAGAAATCTTCCTGATTTATTAAAATATTGCTATGACAGAGATTGTATAAAATAGCTCTTTACAGACAGAACTAAAAAGATTCAGAAAAATAGAAGGTCACCTATGAAATGGTTACAAAATTGTTCTTAAATGACATTCTAATGTTAAGTGACTGGAACCCAGCATTATACAAAACACTGGGTTGACTTTAAAAGGCTCCTTCTGTACATGTGCAAGAACAGAAGATCTTTTTTTGTTTTGTTTTGTTTTATAAATTTTTGCTCATTTTCTCATGTAGGTTTTTAATTGTGTCAATTTTTAAATAGGTTTCTCATATTTAGTTTCATGGAAAGTGGGTGTAACAAAGTCAATTTACTAACATTAAAGTGTTCTTCATTCATCAGTCTTCCAGAGAAAAGGCTTAAAGTGGTCATAATAACTGACAGGGTAATTGACTGGTCTTACTCTTGTGAAAACCACATATCAGATATATATATATATTTTGGAAGGATGTGAATCTTCACATTTCAAGCTCACATCATTTGTTTTGTCCCTAAGGAAAAGGGACTCAGCAGTAAATGAGAGCTTGCACCACAGTACGAGGCCATTCTCTCATTTTCTGTCACAGGGGTTATATGTTGGTGGTGGGGCGAGTCAAGAGGGGCACACAACCCATGGAGACAGGAAATGAGTTTGTAGTGTTAGGGCTAAAGATCATAATGTAGGAATGAGCAAAGACCGCAGATAATAGGTCAAAGGAATAGAAAAACCCCAAAACGCCAAAGTGCAGTGTATATTGTTGGGCAGTTTTACTGCTCTTAAGAGGGATAAGGAATGCTATTTTAAGATCATGAAATGAAATTACATGTTGTAGTCATGTATTCTATACAAAGCGATAAAAGAGGTACTACATACTGAAGGAATGCAGTGTATCTACAAAGATTTTGTGCTATGCCAAAGCATGTCATCACTGATATTTCTCAAATGTTTTCTTTAATTAGAACAGAATAGAACAGAATATCCCTTTATTGTCCCACAAAGGGGAAGTTGTAGTGTTTTACAGCACCAAATGGTTATAGTAGAAGTGGTCACAAAATGTGCGCCTTAAAGTGTATAAAAATAAACAGATAGGAAAATAAAAGAAATAGGGTATTGTACTGTACTGTGTTTTTACAATATAAATACTCAGCATCTGGAGAATAAAAAAATCAATAACAGCTGTGGATATTTTTACACTAATGAATGTGTGAAAAATAGCTGTAACATCAGAGATGTGCAAACAAATTGATAGCAGCATGTTATTTACTGACTAAGGTAGGAACTCTGCAAAAATCAGCTTGAATGTAACAACTTATTGAGGTTGTTGGAAAGAGTGATGGTTATAGAGTCTATAGCAGTGATGGGACTAACGGCGTTGAAAGTAACGGCGTTACTAACGCCGTTACCTTGTTTTAGTAACGAATAATCTAACTAATTACTTTGACTGTAACTATAACGCAGTTACCATTGCAGACACCCCGTTACTGCGCGTTACTAAGGTAGCACAATGCCACCCACGTCAAAAAACTCTGCAAATAGACTGAATGGTTAGTGCAACGTTAGTGCAGATTTGTGCAGAAAAAATATTGTTTGTGCTACTTTTGTTTAAGAGATATTAAAGATTATTTTTTAGGTCATCCAGAGGTGCACGCCTTGTCATGAGAGAGGGGAGGATGAGAATGGCTGATGTACAGTGAGATTCCGTCTGTCAGTTGGGTAGGTGGGTGTTTCTGCTGGCGGGTGTTAACGTACAGCACACACAGAGAGATGGAGAGTGAGGAGGACTCCAGGATGACTCCAGCAGCGTTTTCCTGATGGAAATACCGGTGTTACGTCGAGCTGCGTTTCCCCATCACATACGGTTTCCTCTGCATCTCCGCATAGCGCAGGCGGCAAGAGTCACCGCGCAAGCGACAGGAAATGCGCATGCTCGCTAAAGGCGCGCAACAGTCGCCCTGTGCTCGCGCCACAGGAGAACTATGGAGAGCTTGAACGATCAAATGATTAACCTGACAACAGCCAGAAATGATAGCCTATATGGAGAAAGGGAGAAATCTGGATGGATGGATGGATGGATGGATGGATGGATGGATGGATGGATGGATGGATGGATGGATGGATGGATGGATACTCTGCCTTCTCAACCTACTGTATTTTTTATTTTAAACATTATTTGATGGCCTTTGTGGCAGGGATGGAGATCCATATTTTATGTCACACACAGAGTATACATCTTGATAGATAGATGATAGATAGATGTTGCAGTATCTATAACAACCCAAACACACAGGATTTCAGAATTAGACATCCCCAGTTATTAATTTCACCAGATCTGAATGCCCTGTTAAAAAACTTCACATCGCGTTCCCCCCTGATGTCATTTACATTGAGTTGCAATAAATGCTAAACTCTCTGCTGGTTCTTGTCTTTGTCGTCCGCACTATTCAGCTGGCTTTGGAAACACACGGCGAGAAGGTGGGGGCCGGGTGGTGAGGGTTACGGGGGCGAGAAACGCAAAAGTAACGCAATAGTTACTTTTACTAGTAACTAGTTACTTTTATTGTGGAGTAACTCAGTTAGTAACTCAGTTACTTTTTGGGAGAAGTAACTAGTAACTATAACTAATTACTTTTTCAAAGTAACGTGCCCAACACTGGTCTATAGTGGGTGGGTAGATGATGGTTTGGAGCTGGGAGGTGTGAAGTAGTAAGTTGTTGAAGAAGGTGAAGGTAACAACAGGGGGTTCTCAAGGTGGGGGAGGAGTGGGTGGCTGGTCAAACCTGTTGAAGAACTGGTTCAGATCACCTTAAGTCTCCATCAGCCATGGTGTTCTGACTTTGGCCTGAGATTGTCTTCAGGCTTTTCCAGATCCCTCTGATGTTCTGCTGCAGCTGATCCTCCATCTTATTTTTGTAGCTGTTCTTCCCATCCCCGATTTTCTTCACAGCTCTCAGTTCCTCCTTGTTCCCTGATCTAAAGATTTCCTCTTCTCTTTCAGAAGTGCCATAGGCCCCGTCCACACGAAGCCGAACCCTGGCCTAAACGCACAAATTTTTCACCAAACCAGCCTCTCATCCACACGAAGCCGGCGTTTTGGGGGTCTGTAAACGATCTTTTTTTTATTCAGCCTTCAGAGTGGGAAGATTTTGAAACGCCGTTTTCGCGTTTCCATCTTTAAGCTCTAAACGCATTTTTTTTTTACACGCATGCGTCATAGCGTCGCCTCTAAACACGCATGCGCGACACAGTATCACAACAACAATGGCGCCGTACTGTGTTGAATCGTTGCTGCTCATGCTACTCACCCTGCTGTCGGGCTTACAACAGAATCTTCTTCTGGAATATCTCCAGGAAGAACAGAGCAATATCGACGACATAGTTCAGCACCTGAATTTGACTGAACCACGAAAATGGACCCGCAGGGCAACCATGTATAAATGTTAATGCGCATGCCCAACATTTCGTCGCCTATTTTTGCTTTGGCACCACAGCGCCACTTACAGGCCTGGCATACATTTTGCAGCGTTTTCATGCATTCGTGTGGACGATCACATTTATTTTACGTCTCCGTCTTTACGATAAACGTTCTGGAAAATATTAGCGTTTCGTGTTCGTTTTGACTTCGTGTGGACGGGGCCTTAATCTCAGGGTTGATCCATGGTTTGGTGTTGGAGAAGTGACAATCTCACATTTAAGAAATTTAGCACTAATATTGTGTATTATTATACTAATTATATCCAGCATTATCAAACAGGATCTTTTACAGTTCTGCCATACATGGCATTAACATTTACATGGCAGCCCACTGCTCCCCAAGGGGGTGGGTTAAATGCAGAGAGTGAATTTCAATGCGCTGTACTTGGGACAGTGGAATGACAATAAAATGCTGAGAAAAAAAAACAGGCTTCTCAAGATCTGGTGCAAGACAGAACACTACAGAAGATCCTTCCTGGCTACAGCATCAGTGCCTACAGCACCTGGTTAAAAGATACTTTATTTAAATTGAATCAGTTTCATATATTACATGTGAACTCAAAAGCTTCATCTGTGACAATACACGTTTGGAGTTACTAATACAAGTTTCAACAAAGTTACAACTTTGATCCAATACATGTGAAAATCACAAATTTACAAGTGCGAATCAAATTTACGAGTACAGTTGTGAAACTCCGGATGAAGCTGTTACACTAAAGTTGTTTGCCAGCTTCCAATTAAACAAGCAGAAGACCATTGAGCTACTGTTATTTTGCACATACGCCCCCTCTGCCCAGATGTGTAACATTCTATGTAATCTAGTGTCATCATCTTTGCACTTAATTACTAACTCCATTCACCTGTCTAACTCTGCCAGGTTTCTAATGTCTGCTCATCTGATCCACCTGCTCCTGCTTCTATTTAAGGTGCTTGCATCCAGTTATCGGGGCCAGATTATTCTTGTTCTCTCTAGCAAGTTTTTAGCATACCTGAGTGTTTCTGATTACCTGATCCATAACTGTTCTGCCCTTCAACCACTGAACCTGCCTGCTCCTGTCTGTTCCTTTGCTGAAGTGGGTTCAGACTTCTGGACCTCTGAGCCTGCCTGTTTCTGTTTGTATCCGTTTGTCTAGCCTTATAATATTTTTTTACAGGCAATTTTTTTAATTACATTTAGAATGAACTATACACTCACCGGCCACTTTATTAGGTACCCCATGCTAGTAACGGGTTGGACCCCCTTTTGCCTTCAGAACTGCCTCAATTCTTCGTAGCATAGATTCAACAAGGTGCTGGAAGCATTCCTCAGGGAGTTTGGTCCATATTGACATGATGGCATCACACAGTTTGTCGGCTGCACTTCCATGATGCAAATCTCCCGTTCCACCACATCCCAAAGATGCTCTATTGGATTGAGATCTGGTGACTGTGGAGGCCATTTGAGTACAGTGAACTCATTGTCATGTTCAAGAAACCAGTCTGAGATTATTCCAGCTTTATGACATGGCACATTATCCTGCTGAAAGTAGCCATCAGAAGTTGGGTACATTGTGGTCATAAAGGGATGGACATGGTCAGCAACAATACTCAGGTAGGCTGTGGCGTTGCAACGATGCTCAATTGGTACCAAGGGGCCCAAAGAGTGCCAAGAAAATATCACCCACACTATGACACCACCACCACCAGCCTGAACCGTTGATACAAGGCAGGATGGATCCATGCTTTCATGTTGTAGACGCCAAATTCTGACCCTACCATCCGAATGTTTCAGCAGAAATCGAGACTCATCAGACCAGGCAACGTTTTTCCAATCTTCTATTGTCCAATTTCGATGAGCTTGTGCAAATTGTAGCCTCAGTTTCCTGTTCTTAGCTGAAAGGAGTGGCACCCGGTGTGGTCTTCTGCTGCTGTACCCCATCTGCCTCAAAGTTCGACATACTGTGCGTTCAGAGATGCTCTTCTGCCCACCTTGGTTGTAACGGGTGGTTATTTGAGTCACTGTTGCCCTTCTATCAGCTCGCACCAGTCTGGCCATTCTCCTCTGAGCTCTGGCATCAACAAGGCATTTCCGCCCACAGAACTGCCGCTCACTGGATGTTTTTTCTTTTTCGGACCATTCTCTGTAAACCCTAGAGATGGTTGTGCGTGAAAATCCCAGTAGATCAGCAGTTTCTGAAATAATCAGACCGGCCCTCCTGGCACCAACAATCATGCCACGTTCAAAGTCACTCAAATCACCTTTCTTCCTCATACTGATGCTCGGTTTGAACTGCAGGAGATTGTCTTGACCATGTCTACATGCCTAAATGCACTGAGTTGCCGCCATGTGATTGGCTGCTTAGAAATTAAGTGTTAACGAGCAGTTGGACAGGTGTACCTAATAAAGTGGCCGGTGAGTGTATATAGATATGATAGTGTCAATCAAAGTACATTTTACTGCTTTTTGTGGGAGTATGTAGCACTTAAAAGCGAGTTTTTAAGGGCATTTGGTCCTTGTCCAAAGCAAGAATTCTTTCTGCCCCCCAGTGATGCCTTTTTTGGACTTTAATTTTCTACTTTGTCTTTTCCTTTTTGTTCAGTTATTGAAATGTGAGAGTGATTTCTAAGGAGATCAATATAATAACATGACATCACCTTGCTGTGCAGAAAATCTGACATTATAGACACCTTATTGCAGAAGATAAAATATCCATAAAAAACACAACACAGGGATACCTGGGTTATCTGGAAATTATAGTTCTTCTATCACAGTCTACATTTAGGAAGAAAATGCGGGATAATCCAGGATAATTTTGGGAAATCCACATTAACAATTTAGGCAGAAAAAAAAGAAAAAACAAAAAACAGATATATTTGCTAAAATGAGGGAAGAAAAAAATAAAGAACCAGTAGTAACATCAAGCGTCTTCTCCTGTGCATGGTTGGTCTGTAAGCATTGAGCCGGTAGTTGCATCCTGTTAAGGTTTACAGAGATGGTGGGGTACCTGGATGGGCTTCGATGCATCTTCTTCCACTACACGTTAGATGATGCATCAGGCACCATTTTTATTAACATGAATATTTATGTCATGGAGGTGGTCACACATTATAGGTTGGAGTGAATTGGATGTTTAAGCGCAGCTGAGATCTAAGAAGAAATAGTTTTTTTTGTGTTATTAGATATGCTTTGCTAAGAAACTAAAATTATTACTGAAGGTACGTTGTCCTTTGTTTGTTGTTGCCTAATTGTTTTTCATGGAGCACCAAAATGGATGCTTAGCCAGTGCTGCCGTATGCAACTATAACTGTCACTGCTGCCAGGCATGAAAAACATGTCAGGATCCAAGTATCTTTCTGTTTCTTCTATTTACGTCAAGTTAGAAACAGAAATATAAGATCTCAATCATAAAAAAACTAACTAATTTTAAATCAGAAAACCATTCTAAATCATCTGTATATTGTTCTAATCAGTGATAATTATAGCATTACCCAGTATAACGCTTTTATTTTAAGACTTAGTATCAAGAAATCTAACTCCAATCCATTTTAAACAAGTTTATTTTATTATATTCATCTGTTGGAAGGAATGAGGAGGCTTTATTTCTTGATGTTATCAGTTAAATTATTAATGATGTAACACGGGGGAATTACCCGGATTGTGACCGAGGACGTGGTCCTAAACCAACTAGTAGACCGCTAAAAGTATCAAGTGGCCTAGGGTCTCCCAATTAAATATACCTAGGTAGGTCTGGCTTAAAATGAGGAAACAGATTTAGTATACAAATTATATATTTTATTTATGGATTATTTTACAATTGGAAGACAAACTTTATTATTCTATTTTAAAATCCAATAAGGCACAAGAACCCGTGACAGAAGAAGCAATCTTAGACTCTAGAAAAACACTGCAAACCACGTTAGTAGCACACAAGATCAAACAAGATTGTATTAATTTAGAAGAACACGAATCTCACGTTGCGTCCCATAGAGCTTTTCCCAATCAGCTTATTTATAAAAGAAATAAATGGTAGTTCTGGTTCTGTAGTGCCCGTGCTACAACTCTAACTCCAGAGAAAACCTTTTACCAAGAGCATAACAAAAAAAGGGGTCTCAATGGTGAGAGCATAATAAGCAACAGCAGCAATCTGTAAAAACCAAAAAAAACAATAAAGTGTCTGCGGACCAGTATACAGGAAATACAGAAATAAAAGAAAATAATGTACCTTCATCAGCCTCAGACAGGGGTATATGCAGACGCTGCAATGAAAACAACTTTTCCAGCAGCGCGAATACCAAGATCCAAATTCTGTGTAGCAGCACGGCTCCCAACGCTCAAAAGAATCTACTGCACACCAAACTGAGCCGACTCTCAAAGCTTGCTCGCACACCTGGTGCCTATATACGCTAATGAGCCTGTCACTTCTGTAAAGCAGACGTGAAGGTAAAGAAACGGAGCTGTGATGCGTTCAAGGACCCAAAACTGGTGGGAATTTACACCCAATAAACCACCCGGTTACAATGATGAACAGAATGAATTTACATTTCTTTTGTTAAAGCTTAACAAACCCATGACCATCTCCTCACCTCCAGCGACCTCCTGTGCCTCGAGCAAAATTAAAGCAAATTAGTTAAAAAAAAGGAATATATTATTTAGATTTGTCAAAAAATATTTGTACCCTGAAATCTACAGCTTGCTTTCTTGACTTCTTACTGCTGAGCAAAAAAAGGGTACTTTGGCTGCTTTGCAAGTGGAGAAATGCAGACAGGATATACTTCACTTAACACAGCAATGATCAAACCTCTTTTAAAGAAACCAATCAAGATCCATCAATAATAAGTTATTTCAGACCCATAACTGTGTTGTTTTTGTAAAGATAATTTTAAAGGCAGTTCTGAAGAAATGTTGCCTTTATGATGAAATCAGAATCAGATACATCAATATAGCTAATTAATGTTTTACACGTATGTAAAGCAGTTTTGGTTATACAGTAAGTTTCTACATGCATGCAAACACACAATTAAATAAAGTTTAATTGTGTGGTGCCTATCTTCAGCTGTCTACGGTCGAGAGGCGGGTTACATAGAAAACTACAGAGTCCGACATTGTTTTAACACTTTGTATTTAATGTCACCCATTCTGACCCCGGAAATCATTTAACTATGCTCCCTGGTGTCTCTGCTGCTGTATTTTTGACTATGGACCTCCCAAATATAAGAATGGGCATTCCAGTGAGTGCGTGACTGAGCCGGCAAAATCAGTTAGAAATATGGACGGGTTGGTGGTGAAAGATCTAGTACCTAGTAGGCTGCTCAGGAACTTATGAAGGACCATTAACTGGACGTGTCCCTGGTCTTGGTGGCCTTAAGCTGTTAGCGAATGGGCCTAGTCTAACTCCTGGATGTTCAACAGCCTAAAACTGGGACTCTAATTCTGACAACCTTGCCTCCAATGCTATAAAAATACCACAGTTATTACCTGTACCATTACCAGATTGTACCATGTACCAGATTTTCAGTCAGAGGAATAACTGGAAATCTGACACAGAGCAGGAGAGAGAAGAGGAAGGTTTAGAAAGTCAGAAAGAAAAGTAAAGGAAGACAGAGGCCATTTTTCAATTCACAAGAACGTAAGTACAGACTTGTGTTCTTGTCCAAGTATGTTCTTGAGAAGAACACAGGTAGGTATGGAATCAGGGAGAACGGGAGCACATAGCATAAATATAGATCAATTGGAACAAAAGCGTACTCATGACATCACCACATGCTCAGCTCGTCTGGAGCTGCATTTCACCTCCTGTATTAATAGTCTTTAGATAATAAATTCTGACCTTTTCATTTAGTGGGGGAATAATATTGAACACAGACTGATAAACACAAATCAAATGAACATTCACCATCTGAACCAGCGGCCCTTCACACGGCTATGCCGAGAGAGGACTGCTGCAGACGGGCTAACGTTAGCCCTGGCTACTGCAGACAGGCTAACATTAGCCCTGGCTTCTGCAGAGGGGCTAGCATTAGCCCTGGCTGCTGCAGAGGGGCTAACATTCGCCCTGACTGCTGCAGAGGGGCTAACATTAGCCCTGGCTGCTGCAGACCGGCTAACATTAGCCCTGGCTGCCGCAGAGGGGCTAACATTCGCCCTGGCTGCTGCAGAGGGGCTAACATTAGCCCTGGCTGCTGCAGAGGGGCTAACATTAGCCCTGGCTACTGCAGACCGGCTAACATTAGCCCTGGCTGCTGCAGAGGGGCTAACATTCGCCCTGGCTGCTGCAGAGGGGCTAACATTAGCCCTGGCTACTGCAGACCGGCTAACATTAGCCCTGGCTGCTGCAGACGGGCTAACGTGAGCCCTGGCTGCGGTTAGCCTTGGAGGTACACTGGTTGGCAACAGAAAATAGAACTTTTAACTTAATACTCTGAGCCTGGAAGCTCCTGTTGCTGCAGTGCATGCTGGGACAGCTGTCAGTCTCTGGCATGGATAAGTCTGCTCCAATGCGTTCTGGGTTAAGAGGAAAGGGCGAGAAAATCATCCGGGGACTTTGTACAAGGGTACAGGGATATATACCAAAGGCTTTTAAGGTTGCTGTAATTAAGCTTTTGCTTAAGAAACTGCCTCTTGACCCACATGACTTGGTCAGTTATAGACCTATATCCAATCTTCCTTTCTCATCTAAAATCCTTGAGAAAGTAGTTGCCAAGCAAGAGTGCATTCACTTACACCATAATGAACTTTTTGAAGAGTTTCAGTCTGGCTTTAGAGCTCATCATAGCACTGAAACAGCTCTGGTGAAAGTCACTAATGATATTCTCATGGTCTCAGATAATGGACTTGTATCTGTGCTCATCCTGTTGGATCTCAGTGCTGCATTTGATACAGTTGATCATAATATTCTTTAAGAAAGACTTGAATATTTTGTTGGAATTAAAGGAACAGCTCTAGACTGGTTTAAATCTTATCTATCTGATCGAATTCAGATTGTTCACATTAATGATAAATCTTCCATATGCACAAAGGTTACCTGTGGAGTACCACAGGGATCAGTGCTAGGACCAATTCTCTTTACTTTATATATGCTCCCAATTAGTAGAGTTATTAGACAGCAAGGGAGTCTTTGAAAAATTAGCCAATTAGTCAGTCACTTCATTTGGATGGGATTAAACTGAAAAATCTTGGTGTTGTTTTTGATTAGGACCTGTCATTTAAACAGTGTTGTGCCTGAACGCGTTCATTGAACGAAAGTTCATGAACTCGTTCATATTTTGGGCGAACGTGAACTGAACGTACTGTATTACTGCCTGATGAACGTTATTGTGAACTCGTTCATTCTGGTGTCTGTGAACGGCACGCTCTCTCAGTTCAACTTCGTTCAATAGATTGCCAGATTTCTATAGAGCCCTCCAGGCGAAACCCTGGATAAATCACACCGTAAACAGGCCTTAATATGTAGCGGGAAAGACACCCAATCTGGCAACACAAGCTACCAGTGTTGTAGCCTACAGCTGCGTGCGTCATCAAAACAAAATGCAGCGTGGAAGCCACAGCAGCATGGAGGCGACCATGAAAGCGACAAAGCAGCAGTATGATCACTTAAAACAGGTTTATGACCAGGTGGTCGGTGAGGATGATGGCAACAATCTTACATTTCTTTGCAAACTTTGCCCGCCGGCTTTCAGTAAAAAAATCTGCACTTAAACCTGCCTGGTATAATTTTCCAGGATTCCTTTTTAGTATGCACTGAAATGGGATTTCAAATGGAAAAAACTATTAAAATTTAAAAAAAAAAAGACTACTTTCCTGTTTTTCTTTTAATAATTCCTCATAAAAAAGACCATTCAAGCAGCCCATTTTTCCTGATGTTTTTGAGAATATACTGTAGGGGTGAAAGCTGCAGCTGCTACTAGTGTGAAGTGAAAGGACAGCAACAAAGCGTTAAAGCAACAATGGGGAAATGCTGTCCCCTCAATGCTAATGTAAACCCTGGTTGGATAAGGATTCAAAACTGGATATGAAGATGAAATCTGACGCACAGTTTCAGAGTTACAACTGATAAAATAAATGCTGTCTGTGGTTCTACGGTAGGCTATGGTGTAATTGAGCAATATATGAAAAAAAAGAACTATGAACTAGTTAATTTTTTGGAACTGTGAACTTAGTTCAAAATTTTGAATTATGAACTATTAACTGAACTAGTTCATTTTAAAATGTGTGAACTGAACTTTGAACTAGTTCACGTAGAAAGAGAACTTTCCCAACACTGCATTTCAATCCCATATCAAAAGGGTTTCTAGAATTTCCGTCTTTCATCTGAGGAATATTGCAAAAACTTGAAATATCCTGTCCAGGAGTGATGCTGAGAAACTAGTCCATGCATTTGTTACTTCAAGGCTGGACTATTGTAATTCTTTACTATCAGGAAGTCCACAAACTGTAGTTAAAAGCCTTCAGCTGATCCAAAATGCTGCAGCCAGAGTTCTGATGAAAATTAAAAACAGAGATCATATCTCTCCTATCCTGGCTTCTCTTTATTGGCTTCCTGTTAAATCCAGAATAGAATTTAAAATCCTCCTTCTCACATATAAAGCCTTAAATGGCCAAGCTCCATCTGATATCAGAGATCTGATTGTTCCTTATGTTCCTAACAGAGCACTTCGCTCTCAATCTGCAGGTTTACTAGTGGTTCCTAGAATTTCTAAAAGTAGAATGGGAGGCAGATCTTTTAGTTATCAGGCTCCTCTCCTGTGGAACCAACTACCAGTTTTAGTCCGTGAGGCAGACACCCTGTCTACTTTTAAGACTAGGCTTAAAACTTTCCTTTTTCATAAAGCTTATAGTTAGGGTGGCTCAGGTTATCCTGAGCTGTCTTTAAAGTTATGCTGCTATAGGCTTAGACTGCTGGAGGACATAGGGACCCCCATTTCATCATTTTAGTTCTGCTGGAGGTTTCTTCCTGTTCAAATGGAGTTTTTCCTCTCCACTGTCACTACAAGCATGCTTAGTGTGAGGGATTGCTGAAGAGTCAATGAGTCGATGCAATCAGCTGGTTTTCCTTAGATAGAAAACTTTGAATCAACCTGACTGGATGATCTGGTGAACTGTAAAGTACTTTGAGATGACACGTGTTGTGAATTGGCGCTATAGAAATAAACTGAATTGAATTGAATTTGTCCGTTCTCGGTCCTCTTGTTCTTGCGAATTGGAACAGTACTGGGGCTGAGGCTGATGGCGTTTTTCGAGAACAGATTTTCAAATTTTTTATTTTTTGGGGGGGAGTTATGCTTCCATTGTTGAATACTCTGTCTAGAGCTTCATTTTGACATACATATATGCCAGTATGGAAACTAACTCTAATAAATAAAATTTCCACTGGCGACCTGTCCAGGGTCTACCCCACTTCTCGACGATAGACAGCACCAGCACCCCTCGCAACTTGGGGCAAGCGCGTCAGAAAATGTATGGATGGATGGATAAATAACATTTCGATTAAAAATGTTTTCTGTTTCTGATGTAGATGTCTGAGATTTACCTATGTATTATGAAAAAGAAAATATCTATGTAAAATCGTTTTAAAATCTAAAACTCTAGCCAGGCGCAGGTTGACAAGAAATTAAATAGCAAATAAATTTTTTAAACCTAGGGATTTACTTACAGCTGACCGGCGCTGGAAGAAAAGATAGAATCAGTTGTATGTTCTCATTACCACCACAAACCTACTGAAGGAGTAGTGCAGTTTCTCTCAGGTTGATTGTCGCGGGGCTTTCAGAATGGGAAAGCAGGCTAATGAATTACCTGGGATTCCTATTATCTAGGTATTACAAATCCCCAGGCTTTAAATTTTAGGGTTTTCAGTTGAAAAGGGGCTTATGAAACAGCAGTCTATGGATGAAATGCTAGGGTACAACCTGATCAAGTCACCAGTCTATTGCAGGACAACAAAGAAATACTCAATCATGCACACACACACTCTTCCAGCCAAATGCATTTTAGATTAACCAATTAACCCAATGGTCATGCTTTTAAACATGGGAGGAAGTTGCATTATCTGCAGTGACAAATAGAACATGCAAAATTCCATGCATAAATATATTGGATTGGGAATTAAACCTTGTTGAGCTCCCTCCTTCACCATACATTGTTGATCAACCCTTTCAACCACCTGCTTATCCTTACATACAGCAGTTCTTCAGATGGGTGGTGAAAAATTATTGTAAGCATTTGTGTGAGTAGAAGTCCAGTTTTTTTACCCACCTTACCCTCATCTGAAACCTTATCTGCTTCTGATTTCAGAGGAAAGACCAGGTATATCCCCCGTGACTAACACCTCTTGCCTACTGTAACCTTAGGACCTAAATGTATGACTTTGACTGAACGTATACCTAGTCATTTCTTCTAAGACTGTGCTTCTTTTTTCCCTAAGGACACAGACTGATGCGACACCAACATTCTCCATACTGTCACTTCCTGGATCCAAACGAAGCCCCAAGAACTTTAATTCAGATCCTTGACATCCGATCCTTTACATCAACTTAGAGCCTGATAAGGTTAGTAGCCTTTTTTTAATCAGTTTTCCTGAGTGGCTGTGTCTGAATGTTCGCCCTAACCACTATATATAGGTTATGCCACTATATAGTGTAATATTCCATTTTAGATGAGTGTCCGGAGATTATATAGTGGCTACGATATAGTGGTTATGCCATTTTAGATGAGTGTCCGGAGATTATATAGTGGCTACGATATAGTGGTTATGCCATTTTAGATGAGTGTCCGAATGTCTAGTGGATGAAAAAGTAGTGGACTCAAAATTTCCCACAGTGCACCTTGAAAAGTAGTGATCATCCATGGTCACTAGAGAAGCAGATATATTCCAGAATGCTTTGCGAGGAGAGCTCTCCTCACAAAGCATTCTGGGATATATCTACTCTGGGATCATCTGTTCAAACAGATGTCAGTTAAATGAGTTTGCTATAAAGTCCACTATATAGTCCCTGCTCTATATAGTGATGGAGGGATTTAGGAGTTAGAGGGGACATTCGGGCACTCTGCCAGGTGCTCTTACCATGACTCTGGTAAGAGCACCTGGCAGTTTCCTCTTCCCCACCAGCAAGTTTATTTAATCAAACTATGAACTATTAATAAAAAAAAATGAACTGACAAAAAACGTGGGCCCACTGTTATTATAATATGTTCAGTAATCCATAACCATGAAACTGAAAGAGTATACTTTTTTCTTTTTTTCATCAAAATTAATGTTTTAAATGTAGACCAAAATTAGAGGTTAAAATATGTTTGAATATGCTTCTATGAGTTATGCAAACCTATTTTTTCCTCATATTGTCCAAAACGTATTGTAGCTTTAATCAAATTTGGTTTGACCTCAGAGTTCTCTTTCCCTGCAGAAGAAACACATCTCCACAGAACGTTACAGACAGATTCATTTTTATTTAAAGTGATGTGCTGGGTTAATTTTTGACCAACATGGCATGTTTAGGCCCAAAGGGTAATTTCAGATCTCGTCGGGTCAGAGCGTCTTTTCCCACATGTCCACTAAAAACCTCTCTAATTAATGTTCCTCTTGCCCATCACGTCAATTTAGGGAGACAGATGTGTTTTCTTGGGTTTGCAGTCGTGTTCTTTTCAGATGATGGAATAAACAACTCCCAGCCAGATGTTCAATGCTCAGAATAATGTTTTGACAACAAAATCTAATTCAGACTACTCCACAACTTCATTCCAGACCTGTCTGGTGTGTTTGATGGTCTTCATGAAGTTTCTTTTTAACAAATCTCGCTGTAGACGTCTGAGGCCTTTACAGAACAGCTGGATTTATAATGCACTATCTAAATAAACCAACAACTGGACCTTTTTACCCAACATTTGTACATTTCCTGTGATGTTAAACACATAAAATCACAATTAATGAAATTCTAGTTTGTGGTTGTAGTGGTGCAATTTTTTACATTTTTTTTATCATGAGTTTCTTGCAGTAATTTGTTCTCTACTGCAAAGTAAAGAAGTGAAGAAAACACATGTACAGCATTCCTTATGTTTTGTTGTTTGTATGGAGGTTTTAATAAGGAGAATGTGAGTATTTTTTATAGTGTAATATCTATTTAGAAATAGTTCTTTTTATGTATTACAAGTAGTTTACCTTTGAGCATACAATTCTATCTTTATTGTCATAACAAGACCATTAGAGAACTTTGCAGAGATTTCCCGCTTTTTGCCAAAAGTAAAGATTTTGAAATCACACATATTGAGTGTGTTTTTTTTGTGTGTCTTGCATGTGTGAATAGAGGTAAGGCTCTGCGCATCTGTCAGTGAAGGGCTCTGGGAAAGGTCTGGCTATGTCTATTAGCATGAGGTTTTCTAATCCAATAGACAGCACAATAGAAATGCTTTAGGCTTTGGGCTGCCTCAGTGATATGGTTGTTTAGTGAACACAATAAAAACACATTTGTATGCAAGTACTTATGGTCAGACTCACGCACACACACTCACACACTGTAGCCTTCATGCTTATACTGCTTTTGAACAAATAACCTTTTTTAGCATTACAGTAGCTGCCTTTCTTAACCTTAATAAGTACAGAGAATTGCATGGAGCTTGGGAATGGGCCTACATGTGTTTATACTGAAGTCATGGCCTTTAATTGGATCTGATCAGTTACTGTGGCCAACTGTCACAGTGACAGGATGATTAAACATTATGAAAAAGACCACATGTGTCTAAAAAGGCAGATGGCTAGTAAGAAGATGTTTAATGTGTATGATAATGTGAAACCATTTGGGTTAGGCTCTATCAGACGATCCAAGGCAAAATTAATAAATACTGATTTTGTATCCATCAAAGCAGGGTTTCTCAGTTACATACCTTGAGGTCTGGTATCCTGCTCCTTTTAAATGTGTCTCTGCTTTAACACATCTAAGTAAAAAAAGTCAGGTTATTAGAAGGTCTCATGAGAACGTGATTTCTTGCTTAGGAGGCAATTCAGCCAATTGATTCAGGTGTTGAAGCAGAGACGCAACAAAATGGTGCATGGTACCACACCACACATTGAGAAAGCCTGCATCATAGATTTTCTGGTAGATAGTATGTAATTTTTACAAACAATTGCCATACTACTTTTACAGTTGTAAAGGAGAGCACATCCTTTCTCTTTTAATCTAATTGTGAAATGTGGGTTTCTCGTCTGCAAGCACCTTCTGGTTGAATATTGCATTCTTGGGTCATGTTACCTCCTAGTCGGCAATAAATGCCTTTTTTTAACAGTGGTGTTGGAGTATGTTGTGCAACCGAAGGGCTGACAGTTCAAGCCCCGGCTCTGGCTCTCAGTTTTGTTGCGCTGACCCGCATTGCCTACCTTCTGGTCTGAGGGCCAGCTGGCGCCTCTGTAAGGGTGTCCTGATTTCTGTCAGTGTGCCCTAGGGCGGTAGTGGCTAGCCCAACATTAGCATGCTAATGCTTGCCAGCATTAGGATGTAAATGTGTATGATTAGGTGAACGATTCAATGTAGTGTTAAAGTCGTAGGGAAGTCAGATTTAAATTTCAAATTATTCTGGCTTAAACATGTGTATAAATCTACTCTTTATCAGACAACATTGTCCCAAAAGTTATAACATTTCTATTTTTTAAAAAATCCTGTCTTAAAATCTGTTTTTTTGTCGTTATCTTATGCAGGCCAGTTAGTTATACGTCAGCCAGAACACCTAAATTCGGCCAATCATATATCAACGGTCATCTGTCAATTAAATTTTTTCGGTTATAGCATCTTGATTCATATGTCCCAGCTGATATACGCAACGGTTAAAATAAAAAATAAGAATAATTTCCTTTCCCATTGAGTTCCGTCCCAGTGTTCACGGGGATGGACGTCTGTGTCTTCAGCAGGCGTAGAGCTAACAGAACTGGCAGCGTTGCGAGGCAAGGGCTCAAACATGTACGGCTGGAAGCCTTCTACACCAAACCAAGCTTCTGCCACCCTGGCATCCTCTTCCACAACATCTTCGTCCCCGCTTTCCTCCTCTAAATAAAAAAAATATGACTGAGGAGACTCATCCACGACCTCCGATACAAAAATCTCCTCCTCTTGCATGTTTCCGCTTGTCCATAGCGTTCCTTGACAGTGCCGGTTCTAAGTCACCATTTTACTACTTGGTCCCAATGGAATTTCCCATTGGGAACCTACTAGCACTAAGCACTAACTTGCTTGCGAATCTTCCACTACAACAATCCTGATAAACGACCAATCATATTCACTTTATTCCCTCGTGTAAAGTCGGGCACCACTCGGGAGAATTCAGAAATACAACAGTTGGAACAGTCGCTTTCCTACGACTTTAAGGAGCTTGGAGTTCCTTGACTTGATAAGGTGCTATGTAAGTAGAACTAAAGTGGGAAGAAAAGTCACCTTTGAAAGAGGAAAGCTCTTAGTAGCAGGAAAAGGAGGATTCCATTCAATGATACTGGTACTATTATGAAGAGATCCCAGTCATACTTATAATTGTTGACACATATCTTAATTTAGATTACCAGGAGAAAAGGGAAGTGCATTCACAGTAAATACCCTATTTGCTTAAAAAATTCAATTCAATTCCGTTTATTTTTATAGCGCCAATTCTGAACACATGTAATCTCAAGGTACTTTACAGTTCAACCAGATCATACAGCCAAATTGATTCAAAGTTTTCTATCTAAGGAAAACCAGTTGATTGCATCGACTCATTGACTTGAAGGCAATCCCTCACACTAAGCATGCTTGTAGCGACAGTGGAGAGGAAAAACTCCCTTTTAACAGGAAGAAACCTCAAGAAGAACCAAAATGATGAAATAGGGGTCCCTATGTCCTCCAGCAGTCTAAGCCTATAGCAGCATAACTATAGAGATAGCTCAGGATAACCTGAGCCACTCTAACTAGAAGCTTTATCAAAAAGGAAAGTTTTAAGCCTAGCCTTAAAAGTAGACAGGGTGTCTGCCTCACGGACTAAAACTGGTAGTTGGTTCCACAGGAGAGGAGCCTGATAACTAAAAGATCTGCCTCCCATTCTACTTTTAGAAATTCTAGGAACCACTAGTAAACCTGCAGATTGAGAGCGAAGTGCTCTGTTAGGAACATAAGGAACAATCAGATCTCTGATATAAGATGGAGCTTGGCCATTTAAGGCTTTATATGTGAGAAGGAGGATTTTAAATTCTATTTTGGATTTAACAGGAAGCCAATGAAGAGAAGCCAGGATAGGAGAGATGTGATCTCTGTTTTTAATTTTCATCAGAACGCTGCAGCATTTTGGATCAGCTGAAGGCTTTTAACTACAGTTTGTGGACTTCCTGATAGTAAAGAATTACAATAGTCCAGCCTTGAAGTAACAAATGCATGGACTAGTTTCTCAGCATCACTCCTGGACAGGAGATTTCTAATTTTTGCAATATTTCACAGATGAAAGAAGGAAATTCTAGAAACCTCTTTGATCTGGGATTTAAATGACAGGTCCTGATCAAAAATAACAGCAAGATTATTTTACTTTATTATCTGAGATAAATCTAATCCCATCTAAATGAAGTGACTGGCTAATCAGCTTCTTTTTCAAAGACTCTGGTCCAAATACTATAACTTCTGTTTTGTCTGCATTCAGAAGCAGAAAGTTAAGAGTCATCCAGGTTTTTATGTCTTCAAGACATGCCTGTAATCTATGTAATGGGTTAGCTTCATCTGGATTTATAGACAGATATAGCTGGGTATCATCAGCATAACAGTGGAAATTAATCCCATGCCGTGTAATAACTATAACAATTTGGGAGCATATATATAGTAAAGAGAATCAGTCCTAGCACTGATCCCTGTGGTACTCCACAGGTAACCTTTGAGCATGTGGAAGATCTGTCATTAACATGAACAAACTGAAATCGATCAGATAGATAAGATTTAAACCAGTCTAGAGCTGTTCCTTTAATTCCAACAAAATATTCAAGTCTTTCTAAAAGAATATTATGATCAGTTGTATCAAATGCAGCACCAAGATCTCACAGGACAAACACAGATACAAGTCCATTATCTGAGACCATTAGATTATCATTAGTGACTTTCACAGAGCTGTTTCAGTGCTATGATGAGCTCTAAACCCAGACTGAAACTCCTCAAAAAGTTCATTATGGTGTAAGTGATCGCACACTTGTTTGGCAACTACTTTCTCAATAATTTTAGATAAGAAAGGAAGATTAGATATAGGTCTATAATTGACCAAGTCATCTTAAGCAAGCAAAAGCATCTTGCTTGAGATTTCACCAATTTGTGAGGCCAATGGGGACAATGCTCTACTTGCTTGCCTGTTGTCTGTTAAACTCAACATGATGGAGTTTTACCAAGCGGGCTACAGCTGTATTGTGGTCATTTCCAATAGAATTACATTGGGGAGTGTTGGTTTGATTCGTTAGAGCAGTGTGCTTGTGCTCTGAGAAGGTTGTAAGTACCCAGTTCAATCCCCACAGCCTCCACTCTGGGTTCTTGATCAAAAAACCTTAACCCCACACTGCTTCCCGGGCGTCGCACAATGGCAGCCCACTGCTCCCCAATGGGATAGGTTAAATGCAGAGAGTGAATTTCTCCATTGTGCAAAAATAAAGGGACTTACATACTGGGGGAAACGGTGGGCATGGACAATACCAGGACCAGCTACCATGGTGTAGGCTGATCTGGACCCACTCTGATGCTAGGATGATGACCAGTGATGAATAATTAAACAGTCTTAAGGGCTAACTTAAAACTACTTTTTAAAAAGACTCCCAAAAACCTCTTTGTCTCCCCCTGCGTTTCTTCAACATACGTCACAACAACAGACAGTATTTGATTGATTGACTGTTCTGCCATTGCTGGCTCCACTTTGCTCACATTTTGCTCTGAACAATGTAATGCCACTATTGACATTGCCAGAAATGCTTTTTTTCCACAATTCTCTGAATGCACCTCTACATTTGGATCACATGTACATTTCTCTGCAGTCGTTTCATTTATATTCGGTGTAATCGCACCATTACGGAGGACTGACCACTGACTGGCCTGTGCTTTAGCGTTGCTTAATTTCCTGGGTGGACGATCAAGTCTGAGGACACTAAAGTACTTCATACAATAATCACCCATACATACACACTCTCACATGCCGATGGTGGCAAGCCATATTATAGCCACAGCTTCCATGGGGCACACTGACAGATTGGCCCCACCAGGCAGTGTGACAACCAAAGGCAGGCGAGAAAAATTAAACATCTTTTATTTAGAAAACAATAAATGAGATGGCAGAAGAACAGCTCATGCTTGAAACAAACCAGTTAAAGGTCTCTCTTCTTTCAAATTCAAGCTCTGATTGGTTCAGTTGAGTTGCTTTTCATATTTAAGCATTTGCCCTTTACAACTTGCACCTCTCTGAGAACCGTCAGAAGTAAGATGAACAGGATGGAAGAAATTAACATAAAGTATTAAAGCATCTAAGCAGATGAAAGTTCCCTTTTCTCTTTAGGGTAGTTTTAATTGTTATTTATGTTGTCCCATTTTACAATCACTTTATCTAATCATTGAATACGTCTAAATGTGGTGCAAAACTAACCTCAACTCATTTTTCCAGCAATTTCCTTTAGTGTTTTATCCTAAAAATACTGGACTGGTACCAGTTAAGCATGTGCTGTCATCACAGGGATCATGGACTCCAGTAGAGAGAAGGAATGGATAGGCTTTCTTTTTAACATTTTGAAACTTGAGCCAAGCCATTTGACAGTTGCATACTTTAAAGAATGGCAGGGGGCTGGGTGTCTAAAATGCCTTTAACAGTAGGGATCCGTTGAAACAATTACAATAAATGTACGGTAGGAGCCCTTTCCGCTTCATACGGGATTTTTCTAAATTCGCCGGTCTAGTTCAAGTTGTGCCAACTAATTTGTTTGGCAAATTAGCTTTAGCATGTCTCGCAGCATGATTCAACACTTACAACAATTGGAGTCAAATTGTTTTTGAGTATTTGTGTGTCTGGGATTGTGATAAATAGCTCGTCTGAAAATTGGGAAGCACGGCTTTAGCTATCAAATTAAATGGTTTTTAATCAGTTGGTGTTTTTATTGGTGGCCCAGTGCGGGTTCAGTTGTGCTCAACGTCGACAATAAAGGAAAAATAAAGCACTTTTTTAATTGAAAGTGCTTTGATACCTCGGTTGAATAGCGGTATTAAGATGGTATTACTTCTGCTTGTGTTTTTTTTCGGGTTTGTGTTTTCTGAGGGAGATTGAATTTGTGGGTAGCTTCCCTTTGTCGCAAAAATTTGACATAACTTTATTTTTTTTTCATGTATTTTCACTGTTCATGTGCATTTTCTTAATTTCCAAGCAAGACACAGCAATGGTTTGGTCATGCGTTGGGTTTACAGAACATGATACCAAAAGATAAAGACAAAATAATTCATTGCTTATATGTTATTCAACTGACTGACATACTTTGCCATACATTTTTTTTTTTTTTTTGTAAAAACACTAATTCCTCTAAAGGATTAAAAACTTTTTTTTTCTATAATTTATTTGTGATTTTATTGTTTCCCATTTGAAATAAGAAATATATTTTAACAGATGTGATTTTCAAGAACTGATTTAAAGTGAAATTGGCTTTTAGTTTTCAGTTTATATATTCGGTCTCTTTACTATAAACATTTAAAAATAAGCATGAGCCATCTGGTTCATCAATCAAATCACTGTGTTTTTTTGGTTCCTAACAGAAATCAGAAACTGTTCAGTGAAATAGAATATTTAATAGAGTTTTTCTGTCTCCTCTCTTTCCTGAATAACCTCTAAAGCTAAGCAGGGACTCAAAGTGACACACTCATTCTTTCTGGGTCGAAGACAAAATAAATGTTTGTTTGTGTAAATAATGGATCCTGTCCTTGTCGCACACCTGTCCTGATGGATTGAGCTTTATTTTCAAATATGGTACTGGTAGGACGCAAACAGCAGTCTAATTAACACACACACACACCTACACACACATTTACGCACAGAAACACATGCAAACATGCACATACATATTGAACAAATGTCAAGATATGTACATTTCCAAGACATTATAGACTTTTATTTATATTTTATATTATAGACATTTTCCGTATTTATTAAAATGATTTTGAATTTTTTTATCTAAATCTAAATTAGATCACATAAACAAATATTCAAGCATGTTCCATATTACAATGTTCCATATTACATAAGGGGTGTTGTAAACCCTATACATATATATATATATATATATATATATATATATATATATATATATATATATATATATATATATATATATATATGTATATATATATAGGGTTTACAACAATACATATATATATATATATATATATATATATATATATATATATATATATATATATATAGAGAGAGAGAGATAGATAGATATAGAGTATTTCATATTTAATAATATTTAAATATAAATGATACAATTGAAATATAGAATATTACATATTTAATATATATTTCTTGTTTTTATTGAACACATTTTCTTATTAAAGAAATGTTTTTAAGCATAATCTTAACAAGGCATATAGTGTTTTATATTTTTTTTTTTTTATGAAAGAGATTTTCTTATAACAACCATTGGTAAAAGTATATATTTAATAATGAATAAAGTGTTAAATTTAGGTTGACATATATCTGGATGATATCATCACACAAATAGTGATTTTGGATACAGAGAGCTGTATATTCTGCAGATCTAAGCAGCATAAAATAAATAGAGAAAAAAAACAACAACAATTATTCAAAGGAGAATTCTGGAAATTCACATTGTTGAACTTTATTCCTGTGTGGTGCATTTACGTAAATGTATTGTTTGCTACAATACTTTTTACTAACTGTAGGAGCACA
Organism: Cyprinodon diabolis; assembly: GCA_030533445.1. Taxonomy (NCBI): domain Eukaryota; kingdom Metazoa; phylum Chordata; class Actinopteri; order Cyprinodontiformes; family Cyprinodontidae; genus Cyprinodon; species Cyprinodon diabolis. The sequence goes on along the minus strand of CM060066.1, from coordinate 51,764,573 downwards.
AAACCTGCTGTTTTGTGTCATGTAGATAGTTACCAAGGTCCTTCTTAAAGACAACTTTAATATCTAGTCTGGTTTAAGTGTCTCATAAATATCTTAATATTTGGAGACACAGGGAATGGATTAAAATTGAAATTAAAATCAAAATATGAAAAAAAGGTTTCATAATTCAAAAGATTTATAAAACCTTCATCACCAGTTCACTGATTATTTAGATTTGTTGTCTCATTTAAAGCTGAGTTGTACATAATACTGTGCAATGAAATATAACTAATAATGTATAATTATTCAGTGTAAAAGCTGATTTAATTAAAGCTGTAAGACCGGAGTCTATTGTTAAATAAAATATCCTAACTGTAAAAAAAACAAAAAAAAACAACATTAAATGAACCAAAAAATCTTTTTAATTGGATTCACATGAACATTTTAATGAGAAACACATTTACAGAATAATATAAATCTATATTTGTTTCATAAATCTTATATATCCATTTTATAAATTTTACAGCTGATTTTAAAGAAATAAAATTTTCTTTTGATATTTAAGTTTCTCTTTAAAATTTGGCATGCAAAAAACATTTTCTTAATAATCATAAGAAAATTCTGAATTTACTTTAAAGCTATTAAGCTCTAATAGTAACATCAGACTACTTTATTATTATTTTTTTATGGTGTGTTTAAGCTCTTGTTTTTATATCATTCTTAGATTTATGAAAAGATAATCAGCTATGTCATTCCAAAACAATATTTCTTTTAGAAATATTGTTTAAAAAATAATCTGTCAATTAAATTTAACAGCGCTTATGTTTTTCTGCTTTGTTGCCCAATAGACACTGATAAATGGACCAAGGCTGTTTTAAACGGGATAAAATCCCAACGTCATTTATTGTCTTTGCTTGTTTTTATGATGTCTAAAAATGTAGCTGATGTTGGTCTAAAACTGAGAAAATAAAACCTTTCTATATTCCACACGCTTTTTAATCAGGTCAGTTTGCACCATCTTCATATAGTCAAAGCTCTTTGGATTTATTTCCTGAGTTGTCGTCAGTAATTTTGTATAGGGCTTCAGCATCTGTTCTTGCAGTTGTATAAATGTCCTGCCTTACCTGGAAAATGAATTATGTTTGATTTATGTGAATAAAAGATGGGTAGAAGAGGGATGTTTAGGAGTTATATCTCTAAGATATTTGTTTTAAAAAGTCCTGTAAATGTACTTTGCATTCTTACCAATCTTACCAATTCTCTGATTTGATATTTTTTTAAATAAAAGAGCTAACTCAGTTTTTTTATATGGTTTAATAAATATATTATTTATTCATTTATTCTGTGACCAAGCATTAAGAAAAAGTATTCCAAGAGTGTTATTTAAATTATAGATTGGGAACCTAGTTAAAAAGTCTAAATTTAGCTCCACAACAGGAACATGTCATAATATTATCACACTGAATTAATATAATTAACAATAGGCAAAGCAAGTTTATCTAAATAGAAATAGAAAAGATTAAAAAATAAAATAAAAAAAAAAACAAGATAAAAACAGTTAGTAAAACAAATAAAAGACTTGGACCAGAACCAAATGATAATAACTCAGTTAGCAGTTTAACTCTAACAGTCAAAGGCAGCTCTGAACTAACACGTTTCTAACTCTGACTCCAAAGAACTTAGGCTTTCAGCTCTTTTCCAGTCTGCTGGGAGTTTGTTCCAGATCCGTGGAGCATAGATGCTGCTTCTTTACATTTGGTTCTAGTTCTGGGTGAACAGAGTAGGCTGGAACTAGAAGACCTGAGTGGTCTGGGAGGTAGATCCACTGACAACAGATCTGTTATGGTTTGAGGTGCTGATCTATTCAGTGATTTCTAGACTACCAGAAGGATTAGTTCTTCTGTTAGTCTATGTAGGACAGAATGAACAATTCAGTCCATTATTAAAGTCTATTCTCTATGTCAGAGTATTAGGGCAAGGCTAGAGATTTTTTTTCCCTTCTATTTCGAGAATAAAGTCGTAAAATTGTGAGAATAAAGTCATAAAATTAGGAAAATAAAGCTGTATCATTATGAGAATAAAGTTGTAAAATTATGAGAATAAGGTAAAATTATGAGACAAAAAGTTGTAAAATTATGAGAATAATGTAAAATAACGAGAATAAAGCTGTAACATTACGAGAATAAAGTCGTAATATTAAGAGAATAAAGTCCTGAAATCACGAGAAACAAGTTGTGTTTTATGACAACTCTTACAACTCTTTCTTCCCTAAAATGAGAAATGTGGAGCATCATGTGAAGTTATACTTCGGCTCCGGTTATATAAATAAGGAAATCTTTTAGCAGCAGCATCAAACTGGTTGCTGATTGGTGGAGCTGGTCGGCCGTCATCTGCTGGGCAGAGCTCAAAGCTTTCTCTCTGAAACGGGTTGTTGTATGATGACTTCATTCTCGTAATATTATGACTTTATTCTCCAAATGGAAGAAAATTAATTTTCTAGTCTGGCCCTAATACTCTGTGGTAATTCTCTGAGCTCTGAACAATAATGAAATTTTCATGTCTTTGTTAAAACTCTTTAAAGTATCAACAATAACAGCTGCTACAGTAAAGTAGATACCATATGCATCAGAGATGTGTGCTGTCTTCAGCACCATTGCCACTTAAAGTATCTGTGGGAAGAAAAGGCACAAACAAGTTATGTATGTCTTAATTCAGTGATCTGCTTCGTTATTATTTCATAGAGATATCTGATCTGATGGTATTTGTTACATCAAGATGTAACAATTTCTTCAAATTTGCAGAGATCAACATTAGCTGAGATTTAACAGATCATTTGTATGACTACCAGTAGGAAGCTGTGTCACCGGCTGCATTCAAAATATTGCACTTTTCTAGTAAATAAGGAAAAGATAAAACTTCTAACCAGTCATGAAAGCTCATGAATGCGATATGTGTCGTACACTGAAATCAGCAACTGAAAAAAAAATATGGGTCAGTGAGCTGCACTTGAAATTCCCTATATGACTTCTTTTCCCTCTTCATGGAGGTCAGAGGTTTGCTTCATTTATGGCCAAAAGCTCTCATCACAGTACTTTTGATGCGGAGTGCCAGAAAGAGTGTGGGTTAAATGTCTAATGCGTAATTACAAGTGCTTAACATATCCAGTTTAGGGCCCTTGAGAACAACCCAGGCCTACAAGAGCACACCTCATATCTTGACCCATCATGTCTTGATCTATTATTCCTTTGTTTCCCCAACCTTATTTGAATGGGATCAAACTCCCAAGAGGTTCTGAGTAGTAAAATGTTATGAATGATCTTTGTGTTAGCTTGATTGGCAACATTAAACAGGGTGTTTCATAACAGAAGGGAATTTTGCAGAGTTAATTGCGTAATCTTTTGTTCTCGGAATTTTTATTTTACTTATTTGGAATTTCATTGTAAGTCTTTTTCCACCTTGCTAACATTCAAATCCCCCTATGCCTTCTGAACATAGGGGGGTTTGGCATGTTCAGATTTAACAAAGGATCAGAAGAAATCCTCCAGATTTTTACTCATGTGGATTTTACAGTTTACATTAGTTCCTGCAGATTTTCTTTAAATTCCATGTTGCAAATCCCTGTATTCGTTCGAGACGTAGTGACTATTGACGTCATTAGAATTGAACTCAGTGTCATCCCTTTCTGCTAGAGAGTAAAGAACATAGCAATGAGAAAAAACTTTCTCTTGACTCAGCGAGTCTTATGCTGCTGTATCTGGTGAGGCATTAGTTAAGAGGAGCCCTTGTTTGAGTTTGTTTTCAGATTTCCATAAATGTGTTTTATCTTAATCTCTAATCTCACACAAATACTTACACACATACACACAATTTTGCAACAGTCGTCTCTTTGTTGGTGTAGTACTTCTAAATGCTTGCTGTCAAACAGGACGATACAAGGTGTCAGCAAAGGCCGGGCCAAAAAATACAAACATTTGACCTTATCAAAGTCAGACACAGAGAGAGAGAGGAGGAGAGAGAGAGAGAAAGAGAAAGAGAGAGAGAGTCCCCTACCTCTCGTAACCGATAATAAACAAAGTGCTGGCTATAATTGTTCTCCAGGATCTGTGGCGCCTGTTGCCCTGTGGAAGTGTGTGTATGTATGCTCTTGTGTATTATAGCATATTGAACGTCATTAAAATTAATGATGAGAGGTTGATGTCACCAGCTTGAGTGAGGGAGCGAGAGAGTGAACGAAGGAAAAAAGTCAGATTGTGAATTAGGATATGAATGAGTGTATAAAGGTGTTTTGTTTGCATCAGGCAATGATTTATGGCAGAGTAAAAGTTAAAACGGCCGGAGTGCGAGCAGAAGAGAGGAAAAGCCAAGATGAGAATTTTGAGACACTTGAGCATAAATCATTACTGGAGTCTTCTCCCAAATGGACTCTGTTATCTTTTAGCTTACTTGGAAAAGACAAGTGGAAAAATGGAGCATTAACATCGAACCATGACCAGGTTTTGGTGATAAAATGTAAACATATGATGAGAAATCGATGAAACCAGCTAAAATGAATACTTTTACTGGGTCGCTTGATGAATATGTTCAAATGTATGCTTTTCTTTGAGTTGTTGAGTATATATCTGTTAAAATGGAGCCTTTATGATTACTCGCCTTCATCCGCCTACGACAAAGCAAATCAGCTTTGAGCTGCGCCCCCACGAAAACCAATTAGCATCCAATGTTCATCTTAAAAGGCCTCTCATCCGCAACTCATACGCTACCTATTGCGCAGGTGGTGGTTGCGCTGTGTGATACACCGTTTCAACCCCCCTCCAGCCCCTCCTCGACCATCGTAGCTAAAACTTCATCAGAGCGTCATTCCTCCTGGACTCTTACTGCATTCCGCGTCTCATTTCAACCGGTCCGGTAGAAGATCGCCATGTTGAGCCTGGTTCTGCCAGAAGTTTCTTCCCAATGGGGAGTTTTTCCTCTCCACTGTCGCTTCATGATTGCTCATCATGGACAGGTTCTCTCAACCTGTGTTTTCCAACCGGACTTCCATCTTCCAGGTCCCTGAGTTAAGCTCTAGTATCAGCTCACCCATCATCTCCCCATAAAGCTCAGCAGACCGTCTCTCTAACCAGCAGTCTACAGACTGACCAACTCCATCTATCTCCACTCCACCACCAGTTTCAGGCCTGGTGGGAAACAGCCCTGTTCTTTACTCCTGTTCATGCATACTGTATCTATCAAAATTCAGCGCTAATTTTCCTGCCGAGGTCTGAGCGCCAAAGACCAAGTAATTGTATCAATAAATTTCTATTTGTCTTTTCTCTCCATATGAGTTTTTAAATTGTTTAAACTTTCTGATTTATTACCAATGGGCCTCATGCAACTACATTTTCAAATTCTTGTCATAAATTTCTTTACCTGTTTTTCCTACCACGTGCTCCTCCAAATATGCTAGATGGCTTAGATTCAACAAATGTTCTTGAATTCAGTAAATTATCCTCGTAAATGTTCTGTGGTATCGCACTGAAGATGATGAAGAGATTTCACCAGTTTGGATATCGAGGTTCTGCTGATTTAAGCAATAGGGAATAAATAACAAGAGCGGTTACACTATTACAGAAGCAGAAATAAAATAAAATAAAAACAATAATGAAAAATAATGGGCTGCACTTTGATGCAGTGGCTAGAGCCGTGGCCTTGCAGCAAGAAGGTTCCTGGTTCGATTCTTGGCCTAGGGTCTTTCTACTTGGAGTTTGCATGTTTTCCCTGTGGGACTAAAAAACAGGACAGTTAGGTCAACTGGATTCTCTAAACTGTTCTTAGGTGTAGATGCCTCTCGCTTAAATACTGCCAGAGATAGGCACCAGCCCCACCGTAACACTGATGGAATAAGCGGCAGGAGATTGATTAAAATAAAATAATTTCAACCAAAAACAGCTGGAGCAAAAGTAAAACAGTTAATAAAATCAACTAGAGGAGGCCAGATGTGCAACATATGATGTAAGTGCTTTATACCAGTTTGCTATCATCAAAACATTCAGCAAAATCTTCATTTAATACAAACACTCCTATTTATTGTACATTTCCAGACCATCTCTGTCATCCCTACATCACACTTTCCATCTCTCTCTCATAGGACTCATTAAAATTGAAATCTTAACTACAAAACTCTAATTGGACAAATTAAGACGGATCCAAACATTCCATATTTCAAGTAATAACAACCTCAAGCAGCCGTCATGGAGTGAACTGAATGCATGTCTGACTGTTAGAAAACGCTGCTAAAACTTCTTTTTAAAATCTCTGTCCATTTTCTCTTTCACATGTTATGTCAATAGTATCCTGGTCTCTTACCATTCTTTCCTTTGACGAAATGACAATAGATTAAACCAGTGTCCCCTGGATACAGACATCCCAGCTGCAGGTGTACTGACCAATTCTGTTATCAGTCAATAAAAATGTATTTTATAATTGCAGAATGTATTAATATATAATGATGTAACCTAATAAAACAAATGTGGTCATTTAGTTAAAAAAACAGCTTTGAATAACAGCTGACTGATGTGCAAGACTCCTACACTGCAAAAGCAATCTTAAAATGATTTTAAAATATTCTTAAAGTAATAGTATACCCTTTACCCTTAATTTAAGTGGGTAAATAACATCTCCCTATAGAATTAATATGTTTGGACTTAAAAGAAGATTGTCATATATTAGGCTCTTGAAATAAGAAAATGCAATTGTTTTTTTCTTTTCTTATTTCAAATGTAAATTGTCTTTTGGCAAAATGTCACATTTATCTTCTCAAATCAAGAATAAATGCACATATTTTAAGAAAAAATAAAATTAGTTTGTACCCAAGAGACGATCAGAAATAGGAGAACATTTGTGACTGCAACATTTTCTCCCAATTGGTGCATTCAAACAATTTAAGAAGGAAATTGTTTTTTTGAACACTTCTTGCATGAGGCCCAATGACATCAACAGAGAAATTTTCTAAGAAATATTCCTTAAATTACCTTTACACTTGAAAATGAAATACAAATCAAAAGCTTTTGTCATGGCCTTTTCCTACATCGGTGGATGCTATACGTTTCCCTGAAGGAAAGTTAGGGGAAATACCCCCCCGTCACAGAATTGCATATGTACCCTAGACAATGACTGATGCAAGTGGTACTCAAGTGCATAATCCCATCATATCTACATCGTCTGTCTGCACTGGGACACTGCCTGTCTGTCTTACCTCCAAACACACACCTCTGGCCTACTTTAAGATTTAGTTAGCTAATAATTCATCATAATAAAGAATAATCAATTGCTATAATTAATCATTGCTAATAAGTATTCTGTCACTTGGGGGAGCTCTACATCAAATAAGAGGAATATGTATGGAAAAGTGAGCTTGTTTCCTCTCTGTGATATGATTTCACATGTGCAATCAGCCAAGTTTTAATGTTGTACATACTGTACAGATGATCATATTGGTCTTAAAACAAAGCAAAAGCATTTCTGAATGATAAGAACTTAGCCCAAAATAATAAAATGACAGAGCATGGTCTACAGAGTTAGTTGCTTCAGACCTCCACAGTTCATGTTGTGTTCAAATTTGCTCCACAGAGAGCTATATGGAATAGGCTATAAGGCTAAGCAGCTGGATCAAGCCTGAAACTACCAAGTGCAGCTGAAACCTTCTCCAACACCACTGCTTTTTGAGCGGTAATGAACGACTGGTTTGGCAAAATCCAAGAGAATGGGAACTTGGCTGACCGCTATGTTTCAGCTACAGTATTTGGTACAGGTTGGATTATGGTTTGGACGTGTTTTTGGAAACTTTGCTTGAGTTAGAGTACAGCTGTTAATGCGTCTTCAGAGCAAGATAAGGAAAATTCATTAATTAATTACCTCTGATGAAACTGACAGGAATGCAAAGAGTATAAAGTTACAGGCTAAAACACAGCCTCCCCCCGGTGGTTGCAGCTGATGCTGACTTCCTAAATGGACTGAACAATGTATTTGGAAGGTTTGAGGCACTAAACAGCACTCCAGCAATGAAAGCTGTTCCCCATCAGGGTGAGGAGGCATTCTGGCTCAACACAGCTGATGGAAGACTCTGAGGAGAGTCAACCCATGGAAAGCCCCGAGCCCCAATAACATACCTGGGCAGGTGTTCAAAGAGTGTGCCTGCACACTACAGACAGAACCGCTCTAATGAGGAAGGCATCTCCTCTGCTCTCCACCTGAGCCTGGCACACCAGGAGAAGAACACCCACGTGCAGATGCTGTTCCTGGATTTCAGTTCAGCTTTCAACACCATCATGCCACAGTATCTGATAGGAAAACATCTTGCTTCAATAGACCCCTTTGCACTTGGCTTTTTCCCTGCTATATAACTGTTAAACTCTAAACTGGACTCAAAGACCCTTAAAGCTTCAGAGTTGTAAGAAAGCCATTGATTTAACCTAAAAATTTAAACATGCCCTCTGTTAAGGTGTTCCCCCCTGTTCTGGTGCGCAACCATCACCAACTGCTCCCCCAGGCTGGTGCCTGTTACCAGCAGTCTATGGGGGAAAGGGGGTACACCCTGGAGAGGTCAATTCCATTTATTTCTATAGCACCAATTCACAACACGTCATCTCAAGGCACTTTACAGTTTACCAGAACAAATAGTCAAATTGGTTCAAAGTTTTCTATCTAAGGAAAACCAGTTGATTGCATCAACTCATTGAAGGCAATCTTTCACACTAAGCATGCTTGTAGCGACAGTGGAGAGGAAAAACTCCCTTTGAACAGCAAGAATCAGGCTCAGTGTCAGCAGCCATCTGCTGAGGCTGACTGGGGTTCAAGGAGACAGAAGCAGACATAGAAAAAGAAGCATAGATACAAAAGGCAACTGTAAAAGGCGGTCCCATCCAGGAAATACACAGCCAGGCAGATGAGCTCCAAGCCTACTCCCATTTCAGATAATGAAGAGAGGACAACCAGCCAGTCACCGTCAGAGAAACAGGACTACACTGGAAAACAGACCGATCTCCAGCATCTATAAACAAAGGTGTTGATGGCAGCAGCACAGCTGGTATTTCTCTCCAGGATGGAGTCACAGCCAAACAGGAACAGACCAGATGAAGCTACTATGAGAAAAAGCAGAGAGAGCAGAACATTAGACATTGAACTAACAGATTCTGCTGAGTGGGAGAATAGAGATAGAATGAAGCAGAATGATGAAAAAGAGGTCCCTATGTCCTCCAGCAGTCTAAGCCTATAGCAGCATAACTATAGAGATAGCTCAGGATAACCTGAGCCACCCTAACTAGAAGCTTTATCAAAAAGGAAAGTTTTAAGCCTAGCCTTAAAAGTAGACAGGGTGTCTGCCTCACGGACTAAAACTGGTAGTTGGTTCCACAGGAGAGGAGCCTGATAACTAAAAGATCTGCCTCCCATTCTACTTTTAGAAATTCTAGGAACCACTAGTAAACCTGCAGATTGAGAGCGAAGTGCTCTGTTAGGAACATAAGGAACAATCAGATCTCTGATATCAGATGGAGCTTGGCCATTTAAGGCTTTATATGTGAGAAGGAGGATTTTAAATTCTATTCTGGATTTAACAGGAAGCCAATGAAGAGAAGCCAGGATAGGAGAGATATGATCTCTCTTTGTAATTTTCATCAGAACTCTGGCTGCAGCATTTTGGATCAGCTGCAGGCTTTTAACTACAGTTTGTGGACTTCCTGATAGTAAAGAATTACAATAGTTCAGCCTTGAATTAACAAATGCAAAAACAGCACCAAGATTTTTTACTTTATAATCTGAAATCAGTTTAATCCCATCCAAATGAAGTGACTGGCTAATCAGCTTCTTTTTCAGAGACTCTGGTCCAAAGACTATAACTTCTGTTTTGTCTGCATTGAGAAGGAGAAAGTTAAGAGTCATCCAGGTTTTTATGTCTTCAAGGCATGCATTTAATCTATGTAATGGGTTAGCTTCATCTGGATTTATAGACAGATATAGCTGGGTATCATCAGCATAACAGTGAAAATTAATCCCATGCTGTCTAATAATTCTACCGACTGGGAGCATCTTTAAAGTAAAGAGAATTGGTCCTAGCACTGATCCCTGTGGTACTCCACAGGTAGCCTTTGAGCATGTTGAAGATCTATCATTAACATAAACAAACTGAATTCGATCAGATAGATAAGATTTAAACCAGTCTAGTGCTGTTCCTTTAATTTCAACAAAATATTCAAGTCTTTCTAAAAGAATATTATGGTCAACTGTATCAAATGCAGCACTGAGATCCAACAGGACGAGCACAGATACAAGTCCATTATCTGAGGCCATGAGAATATCATTAGTGACTTTCACCAGAGCTGTTTCAGTGCTATGATGAGCTCTAAAGCCAGACTGAAACTCTTCAAAAAGTTCATTATGTTGTAAGTTAATGCACTCTTGTTTGGCAACTACTTTCTCAAGGATTTTAGATGAGAAAGGAAGATTGGATATAGGTCTATAGTTGACCAAGTCATCTGGGTCAAGAGACGATTTCTTAAGCAAAGGTTTAATTACAGCAACCTTAAAAGCCTTTGGTACATATCCCTGTAACAGAGATAGATTAATCACATCTAAAATGGAGGAGGAGATCAAAGGGAATACCTCCTTAAATAACCTGGTTGGAACTGGATCTAACATACAAGTTGAAGGTTTAGATGAAGATAATAGTTTTGCTAACTCTGAAAGTTCACCTGGATCAAAGCAGACTAAACCCAGTTCAGATTCCATGACTACCTCAGATGCTGCCCCACCCTCCAGAGACAAACTGATCGCAGATAGAGGAGTGCTAATGATCTTATTTTTAAGATCAATCTTATTTATAAAGAATCCCATAAAATCATTACTGCAAAGAGCAGGTGGAATGGATGGTTCAACTAAGCTATGACTCTGGGTGAGTTTGGCAACTGTATAAAAAAGATATCAAGGGTTATTCTTATTCTCCTCTTCTAATGAGGAAAAATAAGCTGCTCTTGCTTTGTAAAGGGTCCTCTTATACAGCAGCAAACCACTTCTCCAGACTTGGTAGGACTCCCATAGGCCTGTGGAGCGATATTTTCTCTCCAGTTTCCTAGCATTTTGCTTCAAAGTGCGCAGCTCTGTATTAAACCAAGGAGCAAGCTTTCTATTTTTAACGGTTTTCATTTTCAAAGGAGCTGCGTTGTCTAAGGCAGTACGCAGAGAACTAGCAACCCCGTCAACAAAATCATCAACCTGTGAAAGGCAATAAACTAAACCAATTCAATTGGCAACACTGGAGATCCCATGGCACAACCATGCTTCTGTCTGTCAAAATTATCCCTGAACTTGAAATAGGTTGTGGAAAGTAGGGTTCAGATCTGGTCCGGAGTGAAATTGGTCCTTTTGTTTAGGTCGCTGTCTTGTTGAAGACGTTTACTGACTGTTTCCACTGCCTCTGATATATCAAATTGAAGTAAAATCAATAGACACCATCTTTAAATGTTTGACATTGTTTGCAAAGTCTTTGGAGTTTTCAATTTGATGTGTGGTGTTTCCCATCAGGGGGGCTAAGATATTAGTAAGCTTTTTAGCAATGTATGTATGTTACTGAGGTAATGCTACTAAAAATGGGTCTGAGTGGTGTTCTTCCCTGTGAATTTTTGGGAGTCCATATAAGCATTAGTTAGCAGCTGGCTTGCTCAATTGGTAAGTCACCTGTCCTGCAAACAGGAAGCCTTGGTTTGTATCCCAGCTGGGGGAAGAGCTGTCAGTGTGGGTCCTTAGACAAGACCCTTCAGGCTAATGCCTGTTTTGGGGAGTGGCGACCTAGTGGTTAGGGTATTGCACTTGGAATCTTGAGCTCAAGCCGCACTCCCACAGACTGCCACTTCAGCTCTGTGAGCTAGACCCTAAACCTCCACACTGCTCAATGGCAGCCCACTGCTCCCCAAGGGGATGGGTTAAATTAGTTAATTTAGATGCTCTATACTGGTGACAGTGTAATGACAATCAAACGCTGGAAGAACAAGAAAGACGAAACATGGAATGTCTTCACCTGGATATAATCAAAAATAAACTGAACAGTTAATTACCTTGTCTTTTTGTATTAGTTTTAAGTAGTTTGTGATTTTCTTTTTGCAGGCGTTTTTTGGATCTCTTTTCAAAGACTCATAGGTGTTGGGGTCTCTGAGTAGAGTTATATTTTTTCCCTGGAAGTGTTGAGGACCATGGTGCATCTTCCTTTGTCTGCTGGCAATATGGTGCTACTTTGTTCCTGGCTAAGAGATGTTATGGCTTTCCTTTCCAGCGGTGTGAGATTGGAAGGACATGGTTTGGCATTTGGCACTGGACAGGGTAGCTGTTATATTCATCCTGAGTTGCTCTGCCTCTGTTTCAGGCAGGTTGTTGTTCCTGATGGCAGATTCAGTGGCAGTGATCAGCTCCACAATAGGTATTTCTTGTGGAGAAATTGCAAAATTCAGGCTTACTCAGTACTTCCATCTATGGCTTTGTCAGCAATCTGCAAGACAGGTTTTCAACCCACTTGTCCTGGACATCAATGTTGGTGTCCCCCTCCTGTGATATGTTGGTACATTGGTTAATTGCTGCTTTCTGTTGTAATTAATTGAATTTAGCTTTCTGCCTTTCTTTTGTTTTCTGGTGCTGTGAAAGCTGGAACTTAAAAGATTATCATGTTTTATTTCTTTTTGGGGGAAACAAGAAAATGTACACTCGTTGCCTACACACTCTTTACAGAAGTGAAAGTTTTCTCCTAATTTTTTAAACAAGAAGCCATGATGGGATGCTTATTGCGTGCACACACACAGTCCCCCCAACACACACATGCACAGACCTTTAAAAGAAACAACTTAACCTCAGAGAGTTAATCCTTGCTAAAACCTACTGAAATATGAAAGACCTGGCGGGAGGAGATGAGGAGGAGATTGTATGCTGGCTGTACAAGCAGCACCAAGATGGGAAAGAGGGGGGATGGAGATGCAGATGCAGTAAGTGAATATTAGATAGGAGAGACGAGGTCATAGAAAGGTCTGGGACATGTGCTGTGTCAGTGCCTTTGTGTCATCAGGGACCTTCTGTGGCTATGTTATATCAGGGATAGGTTGAAATTCAATTGAAAATTCTAATTGAAAATCAGTCTTTTTTTTTTAAGTTTACAAGCATTCTTCAGCATACAGAAATATATAGATATTAACCCTAACAGAGCTGAATAGGGATTAAATCAACTTACTTAGAGTTTACTGAATATACTTCTAACCTCAAATGAAATAAATTTTTTTGACTGTTTCATATTTAATTTTAAAGTGCAAATATATTTTAGAGCCTGAACACCTCAAACTTTTGAAAGCATAAAGCATGAATAAATCACAGTTTGCCTTTTCTAATGATTTGCTGACTTAGAAACTTTAAAAGGCAATGTTCTGACACAAAAAATATCTTTGGAGGCCTTCACTGTCTAACTAAAAGGCTTGAACCATGAATGATGATGGTATTTTTGGAAAGAGCAGAGGCAATATCTTGTTGTAAACAGCAAGATAATTATTGTTAAAAGTATGTAAGTGACTGGAGCTACTGTAGTATTGTGCTCTACCTTTTGCCATGTCAAAAAGTGAATACTTTACCCAAATATATTCTGAATAGAAAACATTGGTAAGCTTTGTAAGCTTTTAACTGGTAAAGAGGTCAGGTTTCTCCTCCAACCAAAGCCAATAAAACATTCAGAAGATGACTGGCACTGAAAGAGAAAGGGACACATATCATATGATGTTACCTAACTGCAGAAGCATCAATAAACTTTACCAAAATGCTATCTTTTAGATTGAGCAAAGATACAGAAAATGTGTATACCATTGTTTCCGGACTATAGGCATGTTGAAACGTGATGTAACCTACGCAAAATCCCGCCCCCAGTTTGCTGCTGGAGGGCAAAAACTGGCAATGTGTATTGTGTTTAGCAGTCAAGTTACCAAGCTGAGTTACTAAATCTTAAATTTACTGTAATGAGTCAGAACAGATGGACCAAGAATTCAGGCAAGACAGACAGTGAAATAACTTTGATATTCAAAACAAACGGGTCTGCAGAAACAGCGGCTGCAGCAGTTAGAGCGTCTGAGGCAGGAACATCTATCGGAAAGAAACACGGGTTAGTGACCACAGTAATCTAAGCATTGTTATAAACATGGGAGTCACTAACCTGTTTTAACAGTTTAACAGTTCAGTCCATGCACAGAGAACGAGGATGCAGAACTGGCAAAAGGTCAGATCCAAGCAGACCAAAGAAGGCAGGATAATCCAGGTCGAAGGCAGAAGACAGATCCAGGTTCAGTCCACAATAAGAATCCGACAGATGTCCGAAGATAGGTCAGGCATATAGATCAGACAGGGGCAGGCAGTGTCAGAGGTCCAAATGTAAAATGGGTCAGGATCAGACAAACAGAATATTATTAGTAATGCTTGAAAAATGTCCACACCAAAGGCTCAATAATAATCTGGCACTGATGGCTGGGAATAAGGAGTTTAAATAGAAGCAGCAGCAGGAGGATAAGATGAGCAGTGATGAGAAGAACAGCAGAGCTAGACAGATGAATGATATGAGCAATCAAGCCAGCTATCAGTGCCAAAATCATGACATTTACACATAATATAAAAAGTCTACCCATTTGGACTAAGGCTTTATATAAAAGACTAACATTTCTGTTATTATTTGGAATACCAAAAGTATATGGCTTGCATCTAAAACTAGCACATAGATTTTTATAAATATCAAATCATCTTAACCTGCATTGCATGTGCAATGGGCAGACGCAACATAGCCTTTTATTTTGTCCAGACAGACCCAGAAATTGTGACGCCCTTTCTTGCCTTCTATGAGATAAACAATCATATCGCACATGCCCTCCTTGAGCCCTGAGGAAGTCGAAGTGGAGCAAGACAGGAGGAAGAGTGGAGGCTGTAGGCTTTGCTTTCCACAGGCGGTCTGGAGCGGAGTTGGGCGGAGTGGAGGATGTGGGATTTCGGGGTCAGCTGCTGATATCTACTGAACTGTCTCCCAATAAACCTGTAGAGGGAGCTCTACATATGGAATAGGGACGAAGAAGAATGCTAGCTCGTTCGCTCGCAGTATTAAGAGCGTCTACTGAAAGATGGGACTTTGTTAGCTCTTTATTTCAGCTCTGCAGGAGTTGAGCTCAGTCTATCATTGGTTCGACAGCTTTATTGTGGCAAATAAATGTCAAACTGTGTGAATTCAGGACAATTATTCTCCGTCAGGCCTGCTGCTAGCATGTTATTGTGCTAAATGAAAAGTAGCCCCGTATTCTTTCATTTTCAACTATGAGTTCCCCCTCTGGTAGTTAGAAAAAATGCACAGAAAAGCAGCACCTTCTTATAAGCCACATGGTTCAAAGCGTGGGAAAAAATAAGGGCTTATAGTCCAGAAAATATGGTATATCTTTGTCTGCCATCAAATCTAAATGAAAACATTTCGAAACAATAACTTCAGATTAAGAAGATACGAATATGTGTTTTGTTAGTTTAAAAAATGCAAAAGCGAATAATAAAAAAAATGACTTTTAAAATACCAATGAACAGAAATAAAGCTTTGGCGAAGACACACAGCTGCCTACACATGGGTACATAATTCACTGCCTGAGGCCTGACAGAAAGGTTAGACCAGGTCGGCTGGTGAGAGCTTTTATTTTCCCAAAGCGTAAAATGTCACTGAGGTGTCACAGGGATCTAATCAGACAGAAGAAGGGTTGTCATCAGTAGGTACATTAAACTGACAGAAGTAACACAATGTCATCGCAATCTTACCTAC
This sequence comes from Cyprinodon diabolis, assembly GCA_030533445.1. Classification (NCBI taxonomy): domain Eukaryota; kingdom Metazoa; phylum Chordata; class Actinopteri; order Cyprinodontiformes; family Cyprinodontidae; genus Cyprinodon; species Cyprinodon diabolis. Next base: position 51,748,762 of record CM060066.1, on the reverse strand, counting down.
ATTTATCCATAATAACTTTATTACAGTAAGGTCAAATCAGCCTGAAGTTTTTATTTGACCACAAATTGAAAAAATACAAACAGAAACTATTATAAAAGAAGATTCAATATCAGATATTTGGACACTGATGTTAATATAAAAGGACCGCTCCTCAGCAGACTGCTTTTTTAATGCAGTGAGTGTAATTTCCAGTATACATGGAGGAAATTCAGATTTACTTATTTTTATGTGGTGAGCACGGTGATAAAAAAAAAATCATCACTGTGGGGATTTTCCCTGCTTACACGCCATTAACATTGTATTGTGTATTTTATAATGTAGAAAATATTCGAATATAACTCATTTTTAATTAATGTAATTTCCTAAAAGGTATGTTTTAGAGAAGCTTGTCATAATTTCATAAAATTGTGGTGGATTTTATAGCTGCGCTTTGTGTAGCTACGGTCACTAAAGTTCCTCAAACTTTAAAAGTGGATATCTTAGGCTTTTAGTGGAAATATTCTCCCTAATTGCTCTAACAAAGCCAACTGTTGATCATACAGAGTTGAGCTATTTGTTTGAAACTGCCTTTTAATTGGCCCATGTGGGAAGAATTTTAAGATAAGTAGCACATTTTTCTTCAAATTAAGCTGCCCTAATTTGTTTGACTTTATTTATCTTGTTTTTCCTCTTTTGGCTGGATATGTACCCTATCACACAACAGTTTAGGGACATTTTCAAATTGTACAGCAACAATTTAATCAGCAAACATGCAGGCTTAAGACCTAAATCTGATAAAGGCATATAATACATGTTACTGACAGTAATATTTGATATTATTATTTGAATATATATAATTGCAATTAATATAATGAAAATATCGGAAAAAAACCGACAGCAAACAACAAAAACCTGTATTTATGAACATAATTTTTCAAACTGACCAGTTAAACTTCTCTATAACCCAGAATTGACCTACAACAGATAGAGTGACGCATATTTAGAGATTTTAAAAGGGAGCAGTCTAACCTCAGAGAGCTTATCCTTGCTAAAAACTACTAAAATATGAAAGACCTGTTGGGAGGGAGGGAAATGGGAATTGTAGAAAACACAAAGGGGAAATGGTGAAGTGGCTGAACATTAGACAGAGAGAAGTGAGGTCACAGAAAGGTCTGGTGGGTGTCAGAGTTTTTACAAAACCAGCGCATTGAAGCCTTTTTTTCAATTTACATATATATGAAATGTAAATAATAAAAGTAAGTATGCAGAAAATACATAAGAAAAATTAATATGGAACAAATTAATGATGTAATTAATGATTGGATCAGCAGTGAAAAATATTGAAGTAAAAAGAAAGAAAGCTCATATAAATAATTAATAGGGGTACAATTTCTTTAAAAAACATGTGAAGATCAGATTTACCCTTAAAGTTCCTATGTCCTGTTGTTTTTTAAGCTTTCCAAAGCCTTAAACCATGAAGAAAGACACTAGCCTTTACTGCAACACTGCCTCTCACTGTGTGGTCACCTCCATTTCACGATGACATCCTACAGCCACTGCACTGTGGTATCAGGCCACTTCTCCTCTTTTTAAAGAAGGTTAAATAATTCTGAGACCTCCCATAGCCTGTGACTTAGAAACTACCTAAATCAATAAACAGTAGCCTTCATTTTGTAAATGACATCCTAAAAGGGCCACTTCAGCTCATTTTTGAGTAGAACTGCTCATGCTCTGCCTCTCAAAATCACTCACTGATCTGAAAAAGTGGGCATGTTGTTTACTAAGCAGACGCAGCACAGTCAAGGTAGGTGTTTCCTTGGGTTTGGGCGCTTTGCAGAACATTGAGGGACTGGAGTTCATAAGGACATCCATGAATCCATGAATTTAGACATCTGTGAAATACATAACTACCCATTTCGACATGATTTTGATGTAGGAAAAGCATAATAACATAATTACAAACTCATTGCACGTTCTCTACATTTAGACCTATAATGATCAACAAAAAGGGCCTTCACGCTGACACTGTTTGTAGCACTGTCGCCTAGCAGCTGTTGCCTAGCAGCAAGAAGATCCCGGGTTTGATTACCGGCGCTGGGGATGTGTGCATGCGTGAGTTATGTCCAGTTACCGACTCCCACTGTCCAAAAACAAAACTTTTAGGTTCATTGGTCTCTTTGTGTCTCTGTGTTGCCCTGTGACAGACTGGCGTCCTGTCCGGTGTGGACCCCGCCTCTCGCCCGTAGACTGTCAGAGATAGGCACATTTTGTTTTAAACATGGAAGAAGCAAAAGCAATAGTTAAATCTGTTGTCATCAATACCACTGCTGTCTATTTTATGGATTTTCTCGGAATTCCCATTCAGTCCATTACTGCAGCGAGTCACAGTTGGACCCTAGAAAACCAATGTTCACCCTGACACAGCATCAAGCTACTTGAGTTCTCACTGACCTCATTGTTGTACTTGTCGTCTTCCAGTTTACTGGGACCAAGTTGTGGGAGCAGCAGTCTCAGCACGAACACCCAGATTTCTCTCAACCCAAAACACCTCCTACGGCTATTCTGGGGGAAGCTTGAGGCATTCCAGGGCCAACCAAGGGACATAATCCCTCACTGTGGTATGTGCTTGGAACCCCTCCCAAGAGAGTCTTCCAGGCAGCTTTTGCAATAGGTCTAAGAACGAACCTCCCTAAGCCAGGTTTTGACACTTAGCTGTACTCTTTTCTTCTTAGCGTCCTTGGAGGAAAAAAGCTATCCCACCACATCTCTCCATCTATCCCTGAAGGTCAGTCCACAGTAGACGAAAGTCCAGGCTCTCTCCAGGGCCTTAGATCCAGAGTCCATGCTGTGTGTAGAGTTGAGCCCAGCAATTTCTAGCAGGCATTGCTCAACCTACTCTACAGGCTTTGGCTCCTCACCCCTCAGTGAGATGACATTCTCTGTTCCCAGAGCCAATTTAAAATCAGATTGCCAAGGCCTTTGACTGATGCCTAATCCACTTTAGCAACAGTCCATCTTCTTTCCCTCCACAGGTGGTGAGACATTTATAATACCCCTTTCACCCTATCCAAAAAAAAAACAGTTTAAACCTAGAAACAATCTACTTTTAGTGGCAGTGGGAACAGCTCACTGTCTACTCGGGTAAAAACGACCTGCATTAGAATTACCTCAGCTCAGATCGGCATGCTGTTGGTACACCAGAGCTGGGTGTACCCGCTAAATGACATAATATCATTCAGTGCAAGGTACAGATGTCAACATACTGCGCCAGTCGCTTCTGATCTAAAAGCCGAAACAACTCTGTTAACATTCGATAAAGATGGTGCAGCTCTGGTGAGACGGATTCAGACAGAAAATAGAGGGAAACAATAAAGCACACTGACTACGCCCTGGCTTCTTTACATGTCGCTCTCCATAGCACATTTTAGTGATTTCTATGGCACTGGTGACATCATCAACGCTAACCCAGCATGATGGTGCCACCAGACAGGCAACAATGGTGGGACAGAGGTCACGCAGCTGCCAGCGAGGGGTTAGATCCAGCTTTTTCAGGAATGCTGAATGTTAGCGGGTCGACCCATGTTTGAAAAACATGGTGAACCCGTTATTTTTATTGGGAAAGAGGCTTAAGATCTCACGTCCCAGAGTTGATCTGACGCAACCCAAGCTGAGGTACCCAACTACCAGACACTTGCCACAAAACACCAAACCCCAGGCCTGTATTGTAGGTCAGGCCTACCATTCCTAAAAACAATGATTGCCTCAATTTTTTTTCAAAGGCAAACTTATTTTAATTGGTTAACCCTGGTATAAAGATTGATGTTTAAAAACGAATTAATTGTAGGGGACAAGCCAAAGACCAGCCAAGGACCCATCAAGGAAAGTGGGGCAATTTTGAATGGCTACTACTGTATACACGTCTAACAACCAAAAGCTTTATAGTATAGAAGAGAAAAACTCAAAACGCAAAGAATATTTTGACAATTTTTGGTTTTTAGTATAAATATGAGTGGGGTATCCTGTTATAACAGTCAAAGTTTCTCATTCTTGACCTTTAAATAATATAAACACTTTATTACTTTAATGTGTTTTACATCATGTCATGTTGGATAAATAATCTGTTGATCTGAGGTTTAGAAGTGTTTGTTTATCTTTATCTGTGTGTGTAGATGGGGCGCATGGGTGTGTGCTCAGTTTACATGAGTATGTTTAAAAACTGGGATCTTTTCTAATCCGAGCCATACTTTCAGAGCGTGTGTATATGCTTCTGTGCCTCTAGATTTCATTTTAGAGATCAAGTGTACCACATGCAGGACTCTGCTGGGTTTGAGTGCTTATTCGGATACAGATTACACACACATACACAGCTTGTCATTATAAGCAGGTGTGTTTAGATAAATCCGGTTTCTTGGACTGCATCCACAGAAACTGCTGCCCCTCCTCAGCTGCTTTTTTTCTGTCTGTCTTGCACTTTCTGCCTTCGTCTTGCTTTTCATGAAGTGGTTTTCTGTATATATTGCTTTTATTTGGGGGATGAGAGAGGAGGAGAGATATGCGGCAAAGGACCACAGGCCAGATTCGAACTCAAGTCGGCCACATCAAGGATTAAGGCATGAGTCTTGTGCGCTAACCACTGTGTCACCTGCACACCGACCTTTATATGTATCTGATTCAACTTTAAAAACTGGCAGCATTTAGTGGACTAGTTCAAAGTAAGAATTGGTAGCCTTGGACTAACAAATTCATGGACTGTTTTTTCAACGTCACTCTTGAACATGATTTATCAAACTTTATCAATGTTCAAGAAGTGAAAGGAGGAAATTATAGAAAGTATTTTGTTTGGAATTTGAAATTCATGTTCTGGTCAAAAATAGCAATAAGAATGTAAAAAGAATCTAACTTCTGTATTGTTTGAGTGCTTGTTTATTTGTCTGGTTTTGCAGTCTCGGTTGACTGTTTGGCTCCTTTGTTGTTTTTACCAATGCCTTTTTGCGCCTCTGTCATGTGTGAATCCATGTGCCCGCTTATCTTTGCCGCTATGATGCTTGACAGGAACTTCCATGTTGTTAAGAAATGTGTTGTTGGCAGAGAAAAATCCAATTCAGTTTATTGCTATAGCGCCAATTCACAACACATGTCATCTCAAGGCACTTTACAGTTCACCAGATCATCCAGTCACATTGATTCAAAGTTTTATATCTAAGGAAAACCAGCTGATTGCATCGACTCATTGACTCTTCAGCAATCCCTCACACTAAGCATGCTTGTAGCGACAGTGGAGAGGAAAAACTCCCTTTGAACAGGAAGAAACCTCCAGCAGAACCAGGCTCAGTGTGAGCGGCGATCAGCCGAGGCCGACTGGGGTTCAAGGAGACAGAAGTAGAGATACAAAAGGCAACAGTAAAAGGCGGCCCCATCCAGGAAACACACAGGCAGGCAGACGAGCTCCGAGCCAGCTCCCATGTCAGAGCATGAAGAAATATCATTGACATTAACTCAAATTGAGATGAATGTATAGAAATGTTCAATATCATGTCAAAGGGTTGCATGGTGAATTGGCAAATGTTGTAGACTTCAGTGACAACAAGTTGTGCGCTTTAGAATAATACACAACTAGACCTTTACCTGCCTGGTGAACCTCGAACCATTTGGTTGACCAGACAGATAGATGATTAACATGAAGAAATGGTAATACCAACATGCATTTCACCTCAGCAAAAGTAGCTTGTTTTTTAATATTCCAAAAAGTTAAAGTTAAAAAGCAAACCGCTGGACTTTTTCTAAGATTGAAGACGTTTCGCTTCCCATCCAAGAAGCTTTCTTAAGTGAAAATGTCTGTTTTTAATATTATTCACAGGAAGATTAGAGGAAATACATAAACATTGTCTGTGTATTGTGTGATCCATACAAGGGAGATGCTTTCTGTTATAGCATTAGTAAAATAGTGCACTTTACGAGGTATTGCATTATCTCAAATAGGTGATTGTTAGTACTGGTAAAGGTTCTCAGTCATCCAAGTCATAGTCATTCCAAAAAAAGTAACAAAACAAAAAAAATAATCCACTGGACTTTGTTTCCAAGTTTGAATGTGATTGTGTAACTGTACCCAAGGCAGCTGGAACATTTTGTGATCTCTCAAAGCCTTAATAGCAGATATATCACACCTGAGTCCAACTATATTAACACAGGAGAGGAGCTGAAAATCCTAAAATTGCTTTAAGAGACATTGATTTGCTCTATATGTAGATCTCCATATTTTTTCTCTTTTGTTTTTCTTGGATATAAATGACTTCTATATCAGCATCCAAGTGAAATAATTACTCACTCCAAAGTATTCTTATGCTCTTATATATTTCCCTTGTTCTTGAAAAAAAAAGACAATAGTGTGAATTTCTCCTGTCTGAAAACTGGAAGTGAGACCCATGCTTTGCTGTTAAAATGGGACATGGAGTTTCAAGGGAATTTGCCATTTAGAGAGAGGCATTGCAAACAACTCCCCAATGCAGACCCGAAACATGAGGTCCCCAGGGATATTAGATTGTTATCTTCAGAGAAGATTTACGACTGTTTATGTTCGGCTTGGTATTTAAGCAAAACAAATGATGAATGCTAAAGTTGTGCATCAGAAGTAGGCTAGTCTAACAATAGAACTTACCGTTTTAGGAGGGCTATTGTTAAAGAATAGGCAGAAATTACCCCTGGTACCTGTAACAATTAAACCGAAAAATTACAGTCAGTTCAACTTTTGTTCTGACTGTGATTCGTTCTGTTCGGTACATCATAGTAATTTGAAATAATAGGATTCATAAAAGTAATATGACAGTTGGTAGTGATAAATAGTATAATTTATGCTTATGCATTTTAGCTCTTTCCTGGTATAAATTCAAGTTGCATTAAAGCCACTAAAACCACATAAAACTTTAAAAATGGAAAAATTTGAGATAATGAGAAATTAAACAGTTTCGCTTTTTTGTGGAGAACTGACCTCATGTCTGTTATTCACAGATGTTCTATCTTTCTGCCTTTAGTTTGTTAAAACCCTTATAATCTTGCTTGTTATGTGAAAAACATTAAGATAAGACTTTTCTGGCCTTAAACGCCCAGGAGATGGACCTCTGGAGGAACCTCTGAGCTGTAGTAATGGGGATTCATAGGCATAGATAACAGATATAAGTTAGAGTTAAACAACGTTTCATTGTCATCATACAAAATGTAACTTATGTCCTATGTTTTTTTTACAATTCAAAATCAAACCTTAATAGTTCACTTACATTTCTTAGTACTTAAATTCATTTTTCAAAAATCACCTCAAAAAGTTTTAATTGTGGAAAAAGAAAATTAATTTACATTTGATGAGTTCAACATGAAGAGTTTGCTAGAATTTTATTTCTGTAATTTATTTTTTTATTAAACAGAAACAGATGAAGAGAGAACATTTTATTGTAAATTTGTAAATTTTCTCTTAAAAATTACAGTTTATATTGTAATTTGGTAGATTTTCTCTTTAAAATTACAGTATAACTTTTTTTCAACCTGTTTTACCTGATGTTTTTTTATTTTTCAAAGGCAGTTCCATAATTTGGTTGGATAATTAAAGCCCTCTTAAACTCCCTCCAGTCTTTAACAATTCCCTCTGGAGGCTATATGCAAACTGTTTAACGCAGTGATTAAATTCATTCATCTAATTTATGATTATTTCAGTCAAACTTTGATTGGTTCTACCAAAAACGGTTAGTTTGTTTAACTTTTTACCAGATAAGCCAACACAGTGGGTTTTGCATGCTCATCTAATACGCTTAACTATTTGTTCACATTAAAAGAATTATATGCCCACCGTTTTCCACTTTAAGGAAGAGTTCCCGGTCCATTCCCAGGGAGTCATCTCCGGCTTTTAAAAATGATCAATATCAAAGTCTGTGTGAAAAAGCTATAAGAAACTCTGATTTTTTGGTTTACGGTCTGTGGTTTTAACAGCTGCTTCATCAGCTATTTTTTTAGATTTTACTCTACACCTATACGTTTCTAGTGGCCACTTTATAACAATATAAAGATCAGTCTAATGACATGCAAGGGCGTTTTTAGGGTTTTGAAACATTGGGGGCTTTAGCCCAAAATAAATTCTTCTTTCTCGCTTTTAAAGGTTCTCTGCAGTCTGTGTTCAAACACTATCCCTCCACTGAAAACTAGAGCATTGACGAGTTACAATTTAACAGGAAAAGTCCAAGTTTCGCTGATGCGTCATTCTATCACATAATCAAACTAAGTCAGGGATGGGGTGAGTGAGGGTGAGGCCAAAAATTACTTTCAGTACATCATGCTGCAGTGTCGGGTTTGTGTTAACTCAGCTGAAGTCGACATGGTGACTTTTTTGGTAAATGCCCTACTGCAAACAGAATGGGGCTGATATGATTTAGTTCACACTTATCTCCTGAGCTGGTCTGGTAGAGTATTAAGTTTGTTGAAACTTGAACAACAAATAAGACCTGAACCAAATAGTGCACTTTTCTTCAGCCATTTAGACAGACAGCAGTGGGACCTAGAGTTACTATTTAACATTTTGTCATTTGCACTCTATTTCATTTAGGCTTTTGCCTTTCAGTCTGTTGCTAATGGGTTAAACTCTTAGGAAACGGCCGTTCCCACCCTTGCATGTCCGAATTCCCCCAAGTGGCAAATAGATGTGCTCCCAACTGGCAAAATGTGGCAATAGAATCTAACTTTGAGGAAGATGCACAGTTTGGAGTTGATCATGACGGGTCTTTACCTGATATTCAGAACAGCAATAATATTGTTCTTCTGTATATTGCTATAAGCAAAAATGACACAACAGCTAATTTGATGCACCACACTTTTGATCTTCTGCAAAAAACTATGGCATTGATTTATTCTGCTCTGTATTAACTTTTGTTGAACAACATCAGTTGTAATCTTTACAATTTTGTCTCCATTGTATATGTTGAAAGTGAAGATAAAGACTGAATGTTGTAGGGAAACGGCCGTTTCAACAGTTGCATTTCTGAATTCTCACAAGTGGTGCCCGACTTTACAGGAGTAAATAAAGTGAATGTGATTGGTCGATTATCATGGGGGCGGGAATGTTGTGGCAGAAGCTTCGCAAGCAAGTTTGATTGTGGCCGGTTTCTCTGAAGCATCTTGCTAACCAGTTAGCAACTTAGTGCTAGTAGGTTGCCAATGGGAAATTCCATTGGGACCAAGTAGCACTAAATTGATGACTTAGAAACGACGCTGTCAAGGAACGCTAAGGACAGCGGAAACATGCGAGAGAAGGAGAATTTTGTGTTGGAGGCCATGGATGAGTCTCCTCCATCATAGATTTTTCATTAGGAGATTAATTACTACTGTAGATCATCCTCACATATAGCTAGCTATGGTACACCTGCTGCTGTTCTTTAAGGAAATAAACAAAAATTAGAGCAAATATTTCTGATCCAACAAGAGCTATTTGAAATGTCCTCAGTATTGTGCATTAAAGAAAGAACATTTAAGGTTGGTTGAGAACCCAAATGCAGAGTTGAGTTCTTACAGGGTTTAATGAAATCAAATAGGCTGCAGAAGCAAAATCCAAATATCAAAAAACAGGAAACCAAAAACCAGGGAAAAACACACATGAAGCCAAGCAACGACAAGATACCAGCAGTGAAGAACTGCACAGGGAGAGTATATATGGGAGACAGAACAAAGACTAGGGTAATCAGGTGATATGGAGCAGGTGTGGAGGGAAGAGACTAGAAGGGAGCTGGGGGAAAGGAAACAGGCTGAAGGGGGCAAAAGAGAGTAACTCAAGACTGCCTAAATATAACACAAAATGAAAAATAAACCAAAAATCAACAAAACAGAATGACACAAATAACTCAAAACTACTCAAAACAGTACTTGTGAAATTCCTTTTACATAAACGTTCATTATTTTATAATTTACCTGGGGTGATATATTTTTCAGAAGAGCATCTTTTTCTTCAGCTCTTTTTAAAACTAATCATATCACACACAGAGCTGGGATCTCCTGTTTGATTTTTGACATCTCCAGTTAACTATGATAATTAGGACCCTTCATGTTTTAAAGTCTGTTAGAAATTGGAGACTGAGACACAGCAGACTACAAGGAACAAAGCTTCCTTTTAATTTAGACACATGCAAGTGGAGAGCTCACAGTTACACAGAATCTCTCAGTGAGCTCTGACTGTGGTGGCTTATTCCCCCTCTACATATAGATCACTTTCACGCATAAAAGAGGTTACAAAACTAACAGAAACTCTTTTGCACAACACAATGGTTTCCACAGAACTGACCTGTTGAGGTGTTTCATAGTAACTGTTTTACCACTAATTGCTCTTGCTTGTTATTTTTTAAACAACACCTATTTCAAACTGACTGTTCCCAGCTTCTGCACAGATGTGTCATGTTGGGTTTCAAATGTCTAGCCCACATGCAGAAAACTACTCAGAGGCACGGGAAACGTTTACAAATTATTGAATGTGACAAAAACTCAGAGAGAGATAATACAGGAGATTCTCAGCTGGGAAGTATCTAGCGGTCTGAATCACAAAGGACACAAAAGGCTAAATCCTTAGACTCGGAGAGACAAAAACTCTGAAGGTTAGACTCAGCTAAACTCAGAGAGGCTAGAGTACCCAATACTGGCAAACACTCTGGCGTTGAAGTGATGACAGTCCGCTGCTTATATACTCCTCTGGAGGTAATTACCAAATGAGCCACATGTGTGGGCAACCAGGAAGAAGGCCTCTAGGCCAACAGAGAACTAGGACACCATCTAGTGGATGGACGAAGGTACTAAAAAGAAGAAGAACACGAAACAACCCCCCACAAATAGGAACCCTAACAAGATGTTTAACCTGTTAACAAACTCTGCTAAGTTTCTGCAAGGTCATCTTACACCCTTGTGACCTTCAACAAATATACTGCTTGCTTAAAAAAAAGGTATAAGTTGAACACACAATTTTAACTACACAAAGTACATTGAGATAATAACTTTTTCATTGGCTTTAGGCTGTGTAATTAATTCTCAGAGGCTGACATTGTTTATCTGGATGATGCGAAGGCTGATTTACAGCTGCAGGTACACCAACAGTTAGTTTGCAAATATTTAGATAGAGTTTGAATATTTGAAAAATGTTTATTTATTGAGATATGGCTATGTAATAATAATAAAAAAATTAACTATCTTACATGCAATCAATAAATTGGAAAGTTGCTCTGGGTTCTTTGTACTTTAGTATCACCCTAGCAGCACAGAGGGAGGGTGATACTATTTATTTATTTATCTAAAGTTAACCAGGAAAATGTTTAGGTGACAGAAATGCTGTTTGATTTTCACTATCTGAGATAAAACCTTTCTTTATATGCTCCCAGAAATCAGTGTTTTGTTGTTGTTTATTTGTTTTTTTTTATCATGCTGACATCCATGAGTAATTATGAATTCATTAGTAATTATGAATTACTTCAGAGCATTACTGTAACAGAAGACAGTATCAGAATATAACTCTAAATAGCATCATTTAATGCTGCTCTGGGGCTACCACTCAAACTCGTGTAGATTAATGTTTTATGTAAAAAATGGTTAGTAGAAAATTATATATCCCCTTATCTTTGGCAATGAACTCCCAGTCTTTGGAGTTGGCAGGTCTTCTTGTTATTATTCTCATCTTTAAGTCTCTTTGTGAATGAAAGTTTTATGCTAGGGGGCGGCTTCAAAACATTATATTTCTTCCAGTAATATAACACATTATTAAAATTCAGTGATTATTTCAAATCCAAATCTTCCAGGGGTATAAATAATTATGAACGTAACTTTAGATTTACAAACAGACTGAACTATTGTTGGTCTTATTAAGAATTTAAATGTCCTATATAATGATTGAAGAGACGAGTGACTCTGCAAACGTCCTCTCATGCTACGTTCAGACCGCAAGCATGGAAGCAGCAAAAAAAGCTTCTGCTGCTTCTCTTTTGATGCTTGTTCAAATTAAGGTCCAACGCGCCTCAAGTGCATCCTTAACGCTCCTAAAGCTCGTCCATAAAAATGTATATTGATGCGTCTGATGCTTCTGCTTCTCCTGTGTTCAATGGCAGAGAGTGGCTTTGATATATTTGCTGTGATCAGTGGGCAAATAGTAGTTTTAATATGTTTTTAACTGGGAAAATCCACCTGAAAACATGGTCTGTTCAGTCAGTTCATCCAGATTACCATCCTGCCTTCAAAGATTAGCCACTCAGACCCCCACATACCGGTGGTGCGCTGTCACTGGGAATCCCCAGCAGCAGCTGCCTCAGGACGTCACTTGGGTGTTTTCTGCTACTGTTGGTGGTGGCTGGAAGTAGATGTTAGCGTTTTTCATGTACATAATCCAAACTGCAAGCAGAATAATAAAAGTGAACATAGAGGTCAGACCATGTGTGATGTGATACCTTTTTTTAATTTTTTTTTACTGTCATTATACTGTCACAAGTACATAGCAATGAGATTGACTCTGCATTTACCACATCCCCTTGGGGTGCAGTGGGCTGCTATTGTGCAGCACCTGGGGAGCAGTGTGGGATTAAGGCTCTTTGCTCAGGGACCAAGAGAGGCAATGGGAGTGGGGCTTGAACTCACAACCTCAGGATTTTAAGCTCTATTCCCTAACTACTAGAATGCCACTTCCCCATCCAGCTGAATGTTAGGGTTTTTACGTTGCATTCAGAGGAAGAGAGAGGAAAAGGATTTTCTTATTGTAATTAAAGATGCCTAGGGTAAGGATTCAGAATGTGATATATGAGGTGGGCAGTGTTGTGCAGGAATACAAACACTGAATACAAACATATTTTTAGAGAACGGTGAACTGAACTGATCACTTTAAAGTAATGAAAGTGAACGGGAGTGACATTGACTCTGAGAAGAATGAGACACACAGCTTATGTTGGTGTTCAATTGATAACGACACTTTTCATTGGATAAGGTCAGGTTTTACGACACTTATTACAGCAAACAGCCTGGCGAGCAGCATGTCTACAGCTAGTTCTAGTCTGCTCCATTCAGACTCATCTGCTGGGATTTCTGATGCCAGTTTAGTAGAGAGCCTGGCAGAGTTTAATCAACCAACAAAAGAAGACGAAAAAAAACATGTCTTGCATAATTTTTGTGTAAACTGTGCTAATCAGGACTTAACAAACCATTGAGTGTTAGCCTAGTGGTAAGAGCAGTGTGCTTGTGCTCTGAGAAGGTTGCGAGTACCCGGTTCAATCTCCACAGCCTCCACTCTGGGTTCCTGAGCAAGACCCTTAACCCCACGCTGCTCCCTGGGTGCCGCACAATGGCAGCCCACTGCTCCCCAAGGCCATGAGGAGGTGCATTTCCAGTGTGAGATCAATAAAGTTAAATTATTATTATTAAACAAGGCCATACGTCAGCAACATCTACTTCAAATTTAAAGTGACACATGGAGTTAAAGCATCCGAGCTATCTTGGGAAATATCCCCTACTGTATGAGGAAAGGAAGAAATCATTTTGGATCCAGATCTTTTCAGCAGAACCTGAATGTTCCAGTTTCTGTCTGAAGTTCTATGTAATTTGGCTAAATAAAGGCTTCACTTCACATCCAGTAAACCTTGACTGCATCCAGTATTTTCCATTTCTTTCTATATATTATGAGCAAACATTTAAAAGGGGAAATATGAGGTTCTACTGTGGAGGATTGTGCTTTATTTAACAAATGAACTTAAACTGGTTCATTTCCAGGTTGGTGAACTTAGTTCATTTTGGAAAACTGAACTATTAATGTGAGGTAGTTAATTTTCATCTGTGTGAACTGATTTTTGAGCTTGTTCCCTTCATTTATGAAGTGGCATATTGCAAGGTGATACCCTTAGTGAAACGTTTGCAAAACACTTCATTAGAATCAACTGTATTAATTTGGCTTTAATGACAGATTAAAGCCAGATTATGCAATTTGATGTGTAAATTAAGCAAACTTTTAAAAATCCATCATCCTTTATTTTAAAGGAAAAGTCCGCTCATATTCAGAATTCAAACTTCTTAAAGTACTTTAAATATAAAATTATGACATGCTGTTCAATAAATAATAAGTGTTTTTAATTAAGAGTAATTTTCATTTGAATGTGCTTTACTGGAGGCATCCATGTTTGTCAAAGAACACTACTGCCACCTACAGGTTTGTGACGTCACGGTGCGGTATCGGCTGTTGATCAAGTCCCAGTGCTGTATCTGGTGTTTGTCACAACGCGCTATTATCCAAGTCATCTTGAAAACATTCTTCTTCCAAATGTTGGCTACATATTACGTGTTTTTTCTCTGGCCAGAAGTTCGATGGCAAATCCTCCCTCTTCAAGTTGGCGATCCAACGACCAACCCGTCCGTGGAGGATCAGGAATCAGAAAGGTGGAATAACTCTTTTTTTCACTTCTACCCGATGTATTCCAACATCCAGCTGCCATGCACGTGGGCATTGTCAGTTTCACTATAGCTCTGGTGAATTTCAATGGTGAAGTCCTCTGGAAATCTTCAATAATTGTTGCTGATTGCAGATGTGTCTAGTAGTTCCCATTGATTTTGCTTGTAAAGCGGGGAGAATGGCGCTAGGCCGTGACATCAATGCTGGAAGATGTCAGGAGGGAGATGTTTAATATATCTGGGCAAAAATGGCCGCTCCCAGACTTGTGACGAAAATTACTACTTTTATTTTTTTACTGATTAATGCTAAATTCATTAAATCACCACAAACGTATTAGTTTTAGGTATAAATAATGATCCATTGTTTATTCCTTGCTGACAGGACTTTTCCTTTAAATGAACAACAAATGTGTATATGAAAATAACCCATCAAGACTCTTTGTGTGGCTTGTTTGTGGTTTTTATTATTACATTAGGGAGGTGGTATTTAAAAGACATGTTTGTCTTCAGTCCTTCCATTTACTGGAGTAAATTCCTCTGTGAAAAGTTTGCTTTCTTTGAAAGCTCTTGGAGCATCACAGGCATAATTTTATTCACCAATAATTGCAGAGTGGAGTTAGAGATGTCAGAGGCCAATATCTCCAGACGTAAGCAGATAAAATTTTAATCATGTGTCTGGCATGCAGACGAGATAATATGTGCTTTTGTAATTTGGGCAACTTGAAACTTTAACTGCTGTGAGAGTACAATGAATCACTGGAATACCCAAAGAAAAGGAGCGTGTCTCTTACTTTAAAGTCACAGCCTACTCTGGGGAAATATGAATGTAAATATAAATCGACTTTCCTTTCTCATACTTTCACAAACCCCAAAATAATGAATTTAAAACAAATTCTAAGATTTGCCACACCCTAGAAATAATATGCTGGATGAGAACTTTTGTGCTTTTATTCTTTGTTTTGCAAAATTTCATTTACAGCAGAAACAAATTGTTGCAGACCTTCCCCACCCTGCAGGTCCCCATGCAGAGATCAGGCTGGAGTTGTTATTAAAACCCAGTCCACCCCCGCTGTTTGAGGAGTGAACAGACTGCTGAATACCACTACTGTGGAACTGATTTTATTTATTCATTTTTGTTATCTATGGCAAACCTTTGTACAATCTGATCCTTAAATGTTTAGATCGGTCAATGTCATTTACTTTTGTCTTGTAAAATTAAATTATATCTCTGACGCTGAAGTGTGTTAGGAGCTCAAATGTATTTAAACCCAATTCTAGCAGGTATTTTTTATAGCACATGTCATCTAAAAGCATTTTCCATTGTATATTTAGTCAAATATTTAATAGACTTAATGCATGGAATGTTTAATACCAAAAGAAATAAGCAGCCTCTTAAAACATGCCGTCCAGCTGCAGCTGATTCCACTGTAAGCAGAGTAGCAACTAAACTGTGTTAGACGCTTTCCAAGGATTCAAACTCTGCATCATTTCTGCCTGTTTTTGTATTTCTCTTTCCAACAATAGAGCCTTTTCAAAAAGTCCACACCCATAATGAATACTTACTGGTGATATGAGTATTTGAATTTAAATTGTGTTTTATGTTAAAATGCAAGCACATAAACAACTCCTTGTATAGAGTATTTTGAATGTTTTATGTGTGCAGATTCAATACTATTGTCTCTCAATATCCAAACATGAGTTCATGCTCATTTTAGGAGCTCATGGTTGTTATAATTGGTTTAAGCAATCTGACCCACATGCAGAGAACCACTCAGAGACCAGGGGACAAAGTTTAACAGGTTTAACTGAATGTTGATGAAACACAGAAGTAGGAGCTGGAACTCAGTGGAATGGTAAACTGGAACCGGAAAGTCTAAAGGAGAAGTCACAGTGATCAGTTCAGGGACCGTAGGAAAATTGGCTTGAATATAGCTGGAGAGAAACTCACATTTGAGGGGGCTCTTGTTAATCCTTGAATCCAGTTTGTGGGGAATTAATCCAGAGGATAGGGAACTCGTTGGATAGCGGACAGGTAGACATATGTTGGACCCAGAGGAGTAAAGGAGCAGACTGTCACTTGGTTTTCAGATGAGGACTTGAACGGATCATGTGGAGGTTTACCCCTGCTCAGTGTGTACAGAGTAATCCTTCCAGGGGGAGAAGGTCCAGGTTATCCACTTACACAGGAAAGGCTTCCTGCCGAAGAGCAAAGACAAAAACAAGATTAGACTCAGAGAAACAAAGCTTCGGTTAGACTCTGCTAATCTCAGCATGGCTAGAGTTCCCAAAACTGGCAAACACTCTGGCGTCGAGGTAGTGGCAGCCTGCTTCTCAAATACTCCTCTGGTAATGATCCAAGCTGCAGGTGTGCAGGGAGGCCCAACGAGGAACAGGGCACCACCTGGTGGTGGATAGAGAAAAAAAAAACAACCCACACAAACTGGATTCCTAACAATGGTTTGCTTTTCATGCATCTGTCTTGTCTTTTACTCGTGTGTGGATCTGTCCCACCGAGCAAAAACTGGTTGCAAAGACATTGAAAAGACGATATGGTTTATGTCTGAACAACGTCTTTTCAAGGTCTATAATTGGACTAAAGCAGGACAAAATCAGACTGGCCAAACACAGCCTAGTTTTTAACAGCTGTTTCTAGACTAAATCATAAACTGTGACGAACCGAACAGAATTACCCTGCATGCTCATGTCAACTCTTGACACTTTGAGGGTGGTAACCTCTGGAAAAAGTAAAGTGCCTGTGATTGGCTACTTTTCGGGAAGCCCCGCCTCTTTAGACTGTTCTGGTTATGGCTAATAACAATGGAAACATTTTCAGGCTAACCGAAAATATAAAGCTA
Organism: Cyprinodon diabolis; assembly: GCA_030533445.1. Lineage (NCBI taxonomy): Eukaryota > Metazoa > Chordata > Actinopteri > Cyprinodontiformes > Cyprinodontidae > Cyprinodon > Cyprinodon diabolis. Next base: position 51,731,501 of record CM060066.1, on the reverse strand, counting down.
AAAAGGTCAGTTTTTGTGGGGCTTTTTAAGCTGCATCATACAGTTTTCAGCCTAGTCTTAAAATGCAAATGAGGTTTTTTAAACCTCCATAAACTGGAGGTGGGTGGGATTCAGCCATGACACCTTCATTCAGGCATATTTTTAGTCTGATATTCAAGAGAGAATATAAGAGTTAAAGAAATTATAAACCTGGCCTGCCCTCCCAGCCCTTTCTCTCTCTCCACTCCACACACAAACAACTGCGCTGCTCAGACACCGGAGAGAGAGAGAGAGACCATCGGAGCAGAAAATACAATAAATGAAAACAACCACAACGTATGGTTTGTAAAAAGCTGGTTAAATGCAGTTTAAAAAGCGCACGAAAAACCATGAGCAAGAAAACACTGAGCTACAGAAACGGAGAGAGGAGACGAAACTTCGCTCATTGCCCTGACAGACCCTCAGTCAGTTTCAGACCTCCAGAGATATCCAGGTAGATAAGAGTCATCACCTTCAGAAGCACTTCATATCAAAGGTATAGTGGAGACACGCCCTCTCCACTTTAAAAGAAATGCACATGCATAACCCTGTACCCCCTCCCGAGAGCGTTAACAAGCCCATTTCTTTTTGTGCATGCTCTGTTTGATGTTGCTTTTTGCATCGCTCATGCAAACTTACTTTCCAAAAGAACATTTTAATTTTTCCACTACGTCAGACTCACCATCGGTATTATTGCCATTTATTCTGATGATCCACCCAGAAAAAGAACATTCTCAACTATACCTTTAACTTTCAAAGTAGATATTAAATGTCATATGTTACTGTAGCCCACTCAGAAAGTGTAATTAAGACCTTGAAAGAACCCAGTACATTTATCCCATCAAAACGTGCACGTCCAAGTGGTCTAACATTTACTAATACGTTATTTATCCGACATGTGGAAATTTATAGAATCAAAGCAACAGGCAGGTGAGCACAATACAAACAAAATTATATACAGGATGAAGATATACTTTAAGAGGTCGATTAGAAAGAACACACTATTAACATTACATTATTAATACTGTTATTATTCAACTGTAAAATAAAATAAAAATGAGAGACATTTCAACAGTTCCATTAAACATCAAGCTTAAATGTAAAAAGTATCAGTATCGTATCGATATCGGTGATACTGAATCTGTCTTTTGCTTGGTATCGTATCGTTTGAAAATCGCCCACCTCTATATGTGACCTGCTAACACATCTATGAAAATGTTATTTTCTATTTTTCTGGAGATTACTGCTTTGTTGTGCCTGATATTTCCGTAGAGAAGGGGACTGCTCCTCAATCCAACAAAGTTTTTCTCCTATGAAGCATTAGTCCCCTTCAATTAAACTGATTTAGGAATGTTTCCATGGAATCTGAGGGGTGGTGTGAAGACCTTTGAAGATTGTTACACTCTAAAACCTCACAATTTGATTAATATTTGTTGTTTCAGCTTCCTTCAACTTCAACAACAATAATATTACTAGAAAACTAATTGGTCGGATCGGTCATCCAGAATTCCATCACCTTGTTCAGCAGTTTCACAGGAAATGCTGTGTATAGATATTATTATTGTAATAAATATTCAAATGTAATAGAGAATGGAGAAAACCCAAAAGAACTGAAAGATATCACCCAAACAGTGTTTGAAAACATCAACTTCAGACCTACAGTTACTGCGTAATTCTTTATTTCTACCCTTTGATGAAAATGTATTCTTAACAATCCACGTTAATCTCACTGTGCTAGTTAGATAACATCTTGGACTTGTTACTGAAGTCCCGTTTGATGAGGGTTAGCTAAAGGAGCACATGCACTGCTTTTTTTGAATGGAGAAAATGCCTGGATCCCCATGCCAGTAGGGAGGGGAGGGATTTATCAATTGAAATTATAATCTGTTGCTAATGCTTATGTTTCTTCTTAAATGTAAGAAACGTAAAATAATCCTAACTGTCAAGATCAAAGTGTCATCCAGTGTCCTCCACTGTTTTTAACCAATTTCTCTATCTGCCTCAGAGGGCTGATTAAGGCAAAATAGGTTTTTCTAACATTTATATAAGGGGAGTCAAATGATGAGGATGAAGGCCAAATAGAGCAGGAAGGAAAAACCTTACAGGGCAATAAAAACGCTTTTTAAGAGCCTAAACAGGAGCAAAGCACAGAGTTTCATCAGCCAATATGAATGACAAGAAAAATATTAATGAGTGCTGCATGATTAATTGATATTGTATCTGCAAAAATTAACTAATGATTCTTTTAATTACATACAAAGTAAGCTCTTCAGGGCTAAGTATAGTCCTGCTTCTATCTGTCATGACCAAGGATGGGCTGTACATAGTTAGGTAATTCCTTTAACAATCCTGTTCGTCAGTACCAGAGTAAATAAATCTCTCTGGACTGGAAGTGTTACTACTTTCTAGTTGTAATGCTAGTGCTGCTGTTAGATGTTGAGGTTAAAATAGGCAGAAAATGTGGTGATCTGTTGCTGGGAATGTTTAGGAAGCCAATAGATGAATGGCAAAGTCCTCTAAACCTTGAGAGATTTTTAATCTTGATAAAAACCTTGGATCTGTTGAGAATGAAAGGTTATGTGATAAGAAGGACAATCATGAAGAACAAAATAGTCAAGGACAAATATGAAATGATAGGCAGGTAGATGCAGAGATTGTTCATCAGAATGACGTACCATGTTAAGCTCAGACCTACCGCTGTAGCTCAGTACAACAAAAGCACGGATGGAGTTGGTTTGTGTGACCAAACAACTAGCATTTAACAAAAGATGCATTAATATGACCATTTCCTATATCATATGTGTTTATCTGAAACACTTTATTGCAAAGTAGGGTTTTAGACACACAAAGGTTTACTTTTCCTGATTCTACATACAGAGAAGCAAGAATACATTTGATATAAATAACTTCAAACCATGTGATAATTTGCAATAAAGATATGCAAGATATAGGAATGTTATTAGAATAGAGGAGAATAAGGCAGCTGGTTGCCAAGGAAGAGGAAAAAGGCAGAAAATAAAAATGTGGGAGATTGTTTAATTTGAACTAAGTTACAGGCCTTTGTCCTGCTAGGAATGTTGTGTTGTTTTAACTTCAAACAGGAAGAGCAAGTCTTCCAGGAAAGTCCTGGTCTTATCCAGCTATGCTGTTGCAGGTCAGTGATAACCACCGGCAATAAACCTGCACCCACTTTTTGTATGTGTAAACTTCTGCCCCCTCCTGTTACTCCTTTGAACGTCCCAGCAGAGATGATCACAGATGTTCAGGGAGTGAAAATTCTCTGTCTAAGAATTATTTCCTCTTCTGCCGCAAAGTTACTTTTTTTGTGTGTTGGTTATGTCGAGTACAATAAGGGGTTATTGTTGTTTAATCCTGAGAGAGATAAAATTATCTAGTACAAAAAAAAAATTGATGTTGCACAATAAGTGCTAAACACATTTTTTCTTGTGGATTCAACAAGAAAAGAAGGACATAGCAAAACAAAATGTTTGTTTTTAAAATATTTCAGCAATGGCTCTTTTTTTTAACTCTTTGATTTTTTTAGAAGCCAAACAAACTGAACTTTTCAGCATATGTTGGGAAAGAAGGAATCAAATCTACAACCTTCCATGACCAGACAACTAAACTTCCAACAAATCTACGGTGTGCCAAAACAAATTTTGTAGGGCCTTTGAAAAATGTTTACTTTTGCCAGTAATTTCCTGAACTTGTCATGAGTTTTTGGTTTGAATGTGTGTGGCTACGTGTTTTTGAATGACTGCCTTTACTGTCAGTGCATCCCATCATCCTACTGTGTAATTTACTCTTCTATATCTCTCCAACGAAACAAAAAAATCTTCCTCAGCATGACCACACACAGCGAAAAAACAGCATTTCAAACTAAGTGATATAAATGACATAAGGAAAAGAGGAAATTTGGAAGTCATAACCTCCTGTTGCAATATGAGAATGATCCTATGATGGGGGAGCGAGGGGGTTTTGGGGGTATGAATTGAGTTCCTGCATAGCTGAGGGGTAGAAGCTGTTTTCCAGGCTGAGACTGTGACATCTGATGGCTTTGCGGCGTCTTCCAGAGGGCAGTGATGTAAATATGTGGTGGCATGGATCTGTAGTGTCCTTCACAACCCTACAGGCTCTGTTGCAACAGCCTGAAGTGTCGACATCTTCCAGGGAAAACAGAGGAAGAACAATGATTTTTTTTTGCTGATTTAATTACTCTCTGGAGAGCTGCATTTTTGTTGCAATATAGTAAAACATAAAGTACAGCATCCCCAGTACTACTAAAAGCTGCTAGATATCATTTAATGATAAAAGGGGAGAAGTGCTTATGAAAGCCTGTCGTAATGATCCCATTAAGGGAAAGCAACACAGAACAGAGCCAGCCTCAGATGGAAAGACAAGAGGAAGAGAGACACAGCAACTTGGAATATTTCAGATATATAGACCTAGAATGGTAAAATCTACAGGAAAACAATCTGCTGGATAATAAGGTCTAATTTTCTGTTTTCATAAATTACCATTGCATTAGCTTTTATGGTTGTAACCATGACTGCAGTGAAAATATATACAAACAATGGAGAAAAGCAACCAAAAGATATAACCGGATAGCCATCACTATAGAAATTAAGTTACTTCAACTTCCAAGTTCTATGGTAAAGTAGATGAACCCCAGTGTACAGTGATCAAAGAATTAGAGATATTGGTTATTAGGGCTGGGCGATAAAAGTTCGATAAAAAAGAAAACGCAGTTTTCCTTCCTTCTCATTGTAGCCTAGCATGTAGGTTTATGCTAGTCACTACTTCCTCCCAACCAATTGCAATCGCGGACCCAGGCATGCCGTCACAAAGCGCCGCCCTCTCAAACCACAACACAGAGCACATGAAGATGTCGCAGCAGGAGAGGCGGAGGAAATTGTTCCAAAGAAGGTTTTTGTAGTTTGCCAGTTTGGCAGTATTTCGGTCATGGCAAGTCGGACAAAAAACAAACCACAGTCATCTGTAAAATGTGTCGGGAACCAGTGAAAACCAAGTCTGATAACACAACCAACTTTTTTTTATCATCTCGGCCGCTCACACCCGCAGGAGTACGAGCTTTGTAGGCCACGGCGCGCATCGCAATCGTCCTCCGAGGAATCTTCGGGAATTTCGGGAAAATATATATATATTTTCAGTTCTGGGCAGTTTCCCACGTAGTTCTAACAATTGAGAGAAAAATGCTGAGGGGCCAGAAACTTCAAAGTAATAACTCAGGTTAAAGCAGGAAACTAAGCTGAAGAGGAATGCGGGGGGGGGAGGGGTGGGGGGGGGGTCACTTTAGTTTATTCTTTGTTATATTTAATAACATAACTCAGGTCTTTTAAGTTATTTTTCTTTAAAACAATTCTGTTATGGTTAAAAAAGTTGGTTAAATAAATATTTAATTGGAAGTCTGTGTTTGTGTTCTTTATTAAAATTAAATCATTTAGCAATATCATAAAATGTCCAGGCAGAGCTGCACATAAAATATGGTTTCAAATCTTTTCAATAATTATCGATATTGATCAATGTGCATTTTTTTTTATCGATAAGGTTTTTTTCTATATCGCCCAGCCCTATTGGTTATTAAAGTATATATGCTACCAGTGACTCCACTTCCACACAAGTGTATAGCAGTAATTTGACATAATATTCTCAGAACGTCTTGGTCTGGTTGGAAATGCACTGAAGCAGGTATATTTCTACATTACCGCTGCAATTACTGCTGTCGTTGTAAAGGCTTAACAAGGAAATCAAAAATAGCTCAAAACCAGCTGAGTTAGTCCAAACAAAGAATGGGATAAATGCTCTGCCTTGTTTAGGACCCAACATTGGTTTTATCAAAACCGTCTGCATTTATGACTAATATCTAGATAAGTCATTTAGTCTTAAAATAAGTGCATTTGTTCTTTGATTCAGGAGGTAAAAGAGACCTTTTGCCAAGGGAACAAGACATTTACATCTAAAATAAGAAAAAAACAATTTAATTGTCTGGTTTCAAGTGCATATTATCTAATTATCTTATTTTAAGAGTAAAAATACTAATTCCGTTGGCAAAGTATCTCATTTAGCTACTCAAATTAAGGGTTAATACACTTAATTTAAGACATTTTTAATAATTTCTAGATGTTTTTTCCAGTGTGATGGGACAATTTAAGTTTTGGTGGATCTAGTTTTTGTCTAAAGAGGAAAACGCTTTTATTAAAGCATCAACCATTGAGGAGACAGTATCTCCATTTTTTTAACTGTCACTTCCTAATAACTTAATAGTAAAGTGAGGTGTGCTCTTTAGTCCGTACGGACTATATATCATTCACCTCCTCTAAATGGATGACATCAAGCTGTACGCTAAGAATGAGCAAAACATCGACTAACTGATCCATACCGCCCGATTCTACAGCGTGGTCAGATGGTGACTAAGAGAGGGAAGGTAGATTACACAGAGGGGGTCTCCCTCCCAGAAGGAACAATAGCAGAATCCCACAAGCAAATGGCAACCTTGGAGAGGTAACAAGGAAAGCAGTTACGGCCAAATACCTCCAATGAGTAAGGCAGGTCCTAAGAAGCCAGCCCAAGTCTCGGACAATAAATAGCTACACTGTATCAGTAATCAGATACCCTACAGGAATAATAAGCTGGCCAAAGGATGAGATACAGCCCAAAGATGTTGAGACACGAAAGCTCCTAAACATGCAGGGAGGGTACCACCCCAAATGCAGCACCCTGAGATTATACACCATCCTTAAGGAAGGAGGCCGAGGACTAGTGAGCGTAAATGCCACTATCCAGGATGAAACTTCCAAGAGCGATCAAGTACATCAAGGACAAGGCTCTAACAAATGACATCGTCAGTGAATGTCTCAGACAAAGTGGAACAGAAGATGAGGTGCTGGCGGTTCCGTCATGGGAGGATAAGCCCCTAAACAGGATGTTCCACCAAAACATAACCGAAGTGTCAGATATCAGGAAATCCTACCAATGGCTAGACAAAGCCGGACTGAAGGACAGCCCAGAGGCACTCATCATGGCTGCTCAGGAGCAGACCCTGAGCACCAGAGCAATAGAGGCCCAGATCTACCACACCAGCCAAGACCCCAGGTGCAGACTGTACAAAGAGGCCCCTGAGACAATCCAGCACATATCTACAGGGTGCAAGGTGCTGGCAGGGAAAACAAAACTCATGGATTTTGTGAGCTATACCATCCATTTCTAGCGATGCAGATTTTCCAGTGTACTTCAGAACATTTCACCACCTGAGTTCTACGTTTCTTCCTGGTAGACGTGTTAAATTGGCATAAGTAAGTGTTGACTAGGCCTGGCGGAGCCAGCAGTGCCTTAGACACTGGAAACACAATGGAGATGGACTTTAGCCATGCCCCAGGCTTCCTCAGATACTGAATGCTCAGTATAAATGACGCCTAATGCTACCAGACCATGAGAGGGGTGGAGGGGTCAAGGCAGCAGAGAGAGCATGAGATTTAAACTGACAGCACAAAGCACAGGGGAGCAGCCAATGATGATAACCCTGCTGCCAGGAACGGTACCTCACTAAAGAGTTTTGTTTGGGGTTTTTTTGAGAATGCTATTGCTGTTTATTAATAATTTACCCCCCAGTAACCCGAAAGTCAGCCATTTAAATGCCCGTAGAGGATCTGTGGAATTTAGAAGATTAGAGTTTGCTGACAGAGCTTTGAAAGGATCTGCGAAAATGACTGAATTGGAGTGAAAATTTGTGGAAACTCATCCAAAAAGATTACAAAGGTCTATTACAGAACTTCCTTTGGGGTCTAAACAGCTATGTAAATGTGGGATTAGAATTTTAAAGGTGTGATTTCTGACCTAAGGAAAGCATTGGGCAAAAACTATAGAGCAGATAGTATACTTGGTGTTAAAAAAGTAAAGTAAAAGTTGTGTGTTTATGAAGGTGATTTATATTTTTTTAGAAGAAAAATGGGATGACATGAATGTTTTTTGAGGGTCTTTCAATAACAATACTGTTTATTCAGTGTTTCGGAGGCCAAGTTAACATGTATTTTGCCCTTAAAACATTTTTTATGCTCCTATGTAAATTGACATTGGAGGTTAGACAACATAGTGAAATAAACCTGTTCATCCAGTTATATACAGGGACAATTCCACCACCCAGCTCACCTCTACTCTTAACCCCAGTATACAGAGTTCATATATGTCTGAAATGGAAGTGATCCATGCGGAACATTGCTCTGCAGCGCCAGTGTAATGAACAGTAAGTCATCATGACGCCAGTAACACATTATCAGCAGTCAGATGACATTCTGCAGGGTGCCATTGCAACTAGTGTTAAAGATTACAATGTGCTAAGGCAGAGCACATATTTACCATGTAGAGGTTTTAGTATTTGTTTGTTTTTCTTGGCAGAATAACAGTGATCAGACTAGATTCTTGCCTTTTTTGATGGCTGTTCCTTGCAGCCCGATGCTTCTGTTGTTCAGATCTTTATTCCAACATTTGTGATATTTTGTATTTTTGACTTTCAGGATGTGGGGAACATTTGTTTGCATGGCTGAAAAATCCTTTCACCCAACATGAAATAAAGATTCCCAGCGTTTTGAAAAAGAAACATACAACAAAAACTCCTCTGTAGTTAAACTCGTTGTTATGGGAAAACAAAAGCTCTTGGTGACATCAGCAACACCGATATAACATATCTTAATTCAAGCAGCATTTACTAATCCTGACATTTGTTTCACGAAGCAAGTTTAATGGAAAAGTGTATAATTCGTGAAATCAAGAAAACAAAAAGAGAGTTTATTGAACCTTTGTCTTACCATAGTAACATTCTCCCTAAAGCTAACTTGGTCAAGGTGTCTGTGATTTAGTAAGGAGGGTTCTATCGTAGTTCTGTGCAAACAATAAAAAGAAAATCATTAACTAGGTCAAGTAGAGAAATTAGATGTTAAAAACACAAACACATAAGCAGCATTAAATAAATTAAATGTAGATGGTTCTCAGATTAAGTATAGATGTCGTTTTTATAATCAGAAAGTTATCTTTATGAGCGCTACCGTTTCACTTCACAATCCATCACATAAATCTATGACCTTAACCTTCCTCAAACCGGCAGCATTCGACAGACTTGTAGGAATTGTAAGTTCGTGAGAAAATCAAACATGTTTGAAATTCGGTTGGCTGTTGTAAGGTGGTCGTGGGTAAATCGTGCTGTTCAAGCAGAGCAACGAGCCGATTTACCAGAACCTCCTGCACTGCACACCTGCAGACAAGGGAGTTCTTCTTCTTCTTCCAGATTGCTGAGTCCGACCAGCGCCATCTCTCTGCACTGAGTCCAATGTGTGGTTTTTGGATGTATGGTGTGAGCAGGTAGATCGCATCAGAGCGTCGGGCCACACAGTGTGAGAACATACATCGTGAGCTGTGAACTTTTGTTGTGCAGTTTTGTTGTACCGTTTAAGCTGTAGCTGTGTGCTACGATTGAAAATATCTTACACTGTATTCCCAGCTTTACAGAACTTTATTTACTTTATTTAACAGAACCTATTATCGGTGAGAGAAAATTGATATGTGATAACAGCATTAGAGAAAATAACTGCACTGTCAAATAGCCACTTAGTATTTACTGTGTAATGGAAGACAGAATCAAAATGAGGAGGAACCCCATGAGACGGTGCACAGGTCCTACCTGTTTGAACATTTTTATACTTCATCTTTATCTGCTGACAGGTTACTGAACCCTAATTGAATACGCTGATCCACTTCATTCAAGCAATAAACTAGTTTTTTCCCTGTAATGTCATCTTGATTACAACAGACTATTTTACATAATATGATTATTGAAATAAATGTTTTCCTGTACAAAATTAACATTTAAAAAATGACATTCTTCATATCTATGATAAATATTCCGGATTTCAGGTCTCCATATTCCTATTCTAAGTCAGAAGTTGTGTTATTTTGACTATGAAGAAATGTCTTTCAGATAATATAAATACATATTCAGTCAAGCTGATGAATGTCAAAACGCCACAGAAAATTGATAAACATTTCACCACACCTAAAAAATTTTGGGTTATATGAAACTTAATTCTAACTAGTACAATTTTGTTTTGTTTTTATTCTGAAATAAAGTTTCTACTGCAAAAACGTAATTTAGTAAATCTATTATTACAGCTCAGACTGGGAGAGCTCGGTGGGGTCTCCGCTCCTCTGTACCAGGAACCACCAGCCTAAATTCCTTTGTCTTCATGAGGTCTTTTTGACATCAATACTCAATTACACTGAAAATAATGCAACCGTTTTTAGCATTTACTCAATCATATTTAGTATCTTTAACACAATTGTTTCATGTTAGCAGGGTAGGACATAAAACAATTGTGTTAAAGTTACTAAATATGATTAAGTAAAGGCTAAAAACGGTTAGTTAGAACTCCTACCTTAGAATAACAGTGGAGTTATTGTGACACCATAAAACAATAGAAAATGCTCTGTGCACTGCTGTCCCATTACTCTTTTGATGTTACTATGGCAACTAGGTTGTAGCTCACAACTAACAAGTGGTCTTCACTAGCAACATAAAGTAAATCCTTGCTGGTTGGTATATTGATTGAATAACAGATATTTATGAGAAAGTTATAGCATTAAAATAACAATGTACTTAGGATTGGGCAGAGTTAGGCTTTTTGCCTGGAGCAATTCAAAATGAACAAGGTCAGTAATCAATAATAATCTAAAACAAGACTGAGATAACCTTGAAAATATGATAGGTAAATATTCTATCCAGGCTGTGACTGGCTAAATGCTTAGCTCATTAGTCGTAGTCTACGGCGGTCTCATGTTCGTCATGACGCAATGCAGTTTCGTTTTTATACATAGAAGAAAGTTCATGATTCCTTCTCTACAAACAAGAACAAAAGGTCCAAATAAGACTTGGGAGTAAAACAACAAGCACTGAGAATATTAAACTTTTAATGGTCAGTTGAATGGAGCTGGGTTTTGCCATATTTCATTTATCCAGCTGTGAGTTGAACAGCAAACATTTACCATGAACTATTTTCATCAATACTGTTTAATTATTCCAAATATGAAACACAGTTTTTAGGTATTCTAATATACAAAGTAAGTTCAAACGCTATAAGATAAATTTTTACACTGAAAAATAATGTTTTTAACTTGCACATAGTCTGATTCATAACAACTGATTTATTTGCGTAATTGATTCAACATTTCAAAAAAAAAAAAAATCAAAGTTTCACTTTAATTACTTTTATAATAATTCATCATTGGATTGGATTAATTCCATCACTGTCAAATTTTACAGCCTAAAATCTTTCTGTCCAGTATTATCATTTTGTTGACCATTTAGTTTTAAGCTGCCTCAATAAACTGTTTGCAGAGGTTCATAAACTTTGCGACTCTATTCATATCAACATTGAATCAGAGGGACTCATAAATAATTCTCTTGGTATTATGAAAAGATACAAACTACTTTTATGTTTAAAAAAAAGTCTAAAGACGATTTATAACAGAGAAGCTGACAATGAATGTGACTGAAGAACAAAGTTTCTCATTTTTAACTTGATGAGCTATCCATCCATCTTGTCTTTGTTGTCCATCAGGTCACCGTGGAGTTGGTGTTTATCTTCAGCAGTCTGTGTGTGTAAGGGGGTGTACAACCTAGACAGGGCAGAGATAAACAACACCAAAGGACAAAATAAGAGGCAGCAGTTAATCTAATTCAACATGTTTCTGGATTCTGTGAGGAAGCCAGAGAGCCCAGACAAAACCCAGAAACCCCAGGTTGATAATCTAACCCTGGACCTTCTTGCGGCATGGCAACACTGCTAGAAAGTGTGCCACTGTGCAACTTTTTGAGCAAAATAAATGTTATAATATAAACTATTGCAAAACTAAACTTTGATTGCTTTACTGCAGATATACAAATACCCCTGTCACACCTTGACAATTTAGAAAGCATATGCCTTACATAAGGAAAGTCTGTATAAGTTATGAGCAGGCCGAAAGACGCTGGAACACGCTGGCACACGTTGACATACTGCAAGTTCGTATGCCAGCGTATGCTCATACGTGGGCCATAGGTTCCAGGTCAGTTATCTGATGGTTGACATACGTTAAGTGTAAGTTACTCTTAAGTCGTGGCATCTAGCTTATCAAAAACCTATTAGTATAGCATAACTTCTCCGTAACTTATCAAGAACTCCTCTCCAACGCATATCAACGTATCTGACGTTCCAGACGAGCGCTGATCAGCATTGCGCTGCGGTGCTTTATGCAGAACTTAAGCTGTAATTGGACATAAGCTCTGGACTCGTTATGAATACTCTAAGTATATGCCCAAAATTGAATAAATACATAGAAAGTTCAGCCAGTTATGCCAGCATTTTTGGAGATTCTGGGACATCTGGCACACGCTGGGTAAATCGTCAAGATGCGGAAGTGGCATAAGACAAAAAACATGACAAAAAGAAAGGGTATGTAGTGCTGTAGGACATTCCTGTAACAATTTGTTCGAAAATAAGTTTCTCTAACATAATCGGCCAGATAAAACTAAATAAAAAACAAACAAAACATGAACAAAACAGAAGAGGGGTTTTATCATATTTCGACAATCTAATATCAAAACTGTGACACACGTAAAGCATTTAAATGCAAAACAAGCGCAAGGCATTTCAAGAACAAAAAGGCTTCTGGCCAATAAAGTGTTTGTGTTGCTGAGAATTTGAGGCTTTAAGACACAGAAGCTGAAGATTGTATTGCATGAAAATCTACAGTTAATCCAGCCCTTACTGAATTAGATTTTATGAAAATGTTAAAAATCCTCAATAAAATTTGTTTCTCTCATATGAATCCATATCCACATCTCTCACTCTTCTCTGTCGGGTGACTTGATTCTCCTCAGGTGTGTCCTGGAAAGACAAGGTGATAGCTTAGGTTTATTCAATTTGGGCACAGAGAGTTGTGATATGCACATTGACCATCTCTAGAAATTTTATAATAAAGCATGAAACTACAGAAAAAAAGACTTTCCAGAGTAATGTTATTTCAACACTGGAGAGACACACAGAGAAAAGCTGAAATTAGAAAAGTTTTATTGAAATGAATTAAATATATAAAGTTCTTTGGCGCTCGGGCCCCGGCAGAAGAACCATGCTGTGAATTCCCATTCGCTTTGATGAGTAACCTACATTAGGACAAGTAGTCTTCCCCCTAGGGGAGAGGACAGTGGTGGTTAAATAAGCCACTAAGAAGGGAAGAGATTGGGGGTAGGTCTGTAACAGTTTACTGGCATGCAAGGAGCTATATAAAGGAGATCTTGAAAGATGACTGGCTTTGAAGGAGGTGCAGCCAAACATTGATTGGCTGGAGCTTGAATGAGGGACATTGCAGGTGGTCCAAGCATCTTCCAGATTGAATTTTCTTTTAAGGGCACTGTCACACCTTGCCAATTTATCCAGCCTGTGCCTGAGGTCCCAGAATCCCCTGAAAGCTTGGGCGTTTGCACAGCATATTCATAACGACTGCCTAACTTAGGCATAACGCGCGGCAGCGCAATGCCCCTGAAGTGATGCAGAAGGAGCATCATTTCAGGAGCACTGCTGTGCCTAAGGGGGGCAGTGAGTCGCCTAGTCTGCATAAAAAGATTTCTTTGATTGCGGTATTAACCTAGCTACTGTTTACCGCCCGCTCAAAATAAGAATAAATAAAAAGAAAAAAGAAAGAAAGAAGGTTTTTGGTGGCAGCAGATTAAGCATCGTGTCTGCTAGAAAGTGTGTTGGTGGTGGGCGTGAACGCAGGGAGGATCCATCACACTCACCTTCTGGCTCACCCTATGATGGGGATGAAGTCTGGAGGAGAACTGACGGTTTCCTCCTGTGAACCCCCTTTATACCAAAACGCTGCCAATACGCCATTATACAGTAGCTGGAAGTTAGAAACACGTTCAGCGCTCGTCTGGAACACGTCAGATACGTTGATGTGCTTGGAGAGAAGTTCTGGATAAGTTACACAGAAGTTATGCACAAGTTACTCAGAGGTTTAGGATAAGCTGGACGCTACGACTGATTAGTAACTGACACTGAACGGATGTCAACCATCAGATAACTGACCTGGAACTTATATACGCTGGCATTTTTGTGCATGCTCAAAATTTCTCGACGTACTGTATGTTGACGTGTGCCAGTGTGTTTCAGTGTACTTCAGCATGCTCATAACTTAAACAATACATACCCATAACATATCCAGCGTATGCCAGCGTTGTTGCCAGATGTGACAGGGGCTTTAGCTTCATTACTGCCCCATCTGCCTTTGGAATAATAATTGCCTTTATTTAGTGGTGAACTCAAACATGATTACTGAAGTTAGTTCTCACCTCAAAAACTTGTTCTTTGAAGAATAAAAATATAAAAACAAATATGCAAGGGATTGTTAACAAAAAATATCTTTTATTGTTGTCAGTTGCTGGTGAATCATGGGTCTAGTCTTGCTTTTTCACACATAAATTTCATTCCCACTTGTCTTTGTTTATTGGTGAATCTTTTAAATCTGTTATTCAACTCAATTAAGGATAATATGATGATCCCAACATGACTTCAAATGTGTTGTAACTCTTATTATAGAGGTTTCTTCAAATATTGTTGTAGGTGTTGATGGTGTCATCTCTTAAGAATCTCCTGAAGTGGCTTTTCATGCAGCAAATCTGGAAAAGCTTCTGGCTGACGATCCTTTCTTGAACAGTTTCATGAAGATGATGCTCAGGGTTGTCCAAAGTGTTCTTCATTTTATAAAGAATTCTTCAATGTAAAATAACTCCAGAGGCTCAAGGCAAATTTATTTGTTTAGCGCAATTCAGTGCAAAGAAAATTTAAAGTGCTTTAAATGAATTAAACAGGATATCAGAAGGGTAAAAAAAATCAGAATAAAGGCAAGTAACGTTAAAAACATATTTAAAGCAGGCATGTCTGTCTAATTGAGCTTTTATGAAAACCTATGAAGACACTGTTGCAGTGATCAGTTCTACTAAAGATAAATGCATGAATGAGTTTAACTAGATCCTGCTGGACATTAGTCCTTTAATCCTGGAGATGTTCTTCAGGTGATCAAAGGCTGACTTATTAACTGCCTTTATGAGCCTCTGAAGGTTCAGGTCTGAGTCCATCATGATTTTAGCTATAATTAGTGGTTTCGAGCTGCAGGAGCTAAAGCTTTGAGCTAACTCGGGATCTCTGCTGCTTAGTGAGAAAATTATTACCTCTGTCTTTTTTTTTTATTCAATTTTATTTTTATTCTATTGGAGAAAATGATGGTGCATTCACATATTAATCAGGGCAGTCTCAATACTGTGGTTGGCAAAGAGACTTCAAAGCAGCTGGTCATTGTTAAGAAGGCCTCTAGTAACTTTTGAAACACAACTTTTTTTCACAAAAAACAAAGTGTTACCGATGAAGGGGAGGTCTGCAGGACTAATTTGTCCAAGTTTCTCCTTTTTAACGATGCTTTAATAATTGCTGACCTGGGGGAAAACACCAGACATAAGGGATATGATTATGGTTTCAATCAAATCAGACTCTAAAACAGATAAAACCTTTTTAATATAACCTGTGGGAAAAACATCAAGACAGCAGGATGATGAGCTGACCTGCTGATTTTTTTTTTCTAAAATTTGGCAAAATAGAATAGAATTTACCTGAATTCAGTTTATTTCTATAGCTCCAATTCACAACACACGTCATCTCAAGGCACTTTACAGTTCAACCAGATCATCCAGTCACATTGGTTCAAAGTTTTCTATCTAAGGAAAACCAGTTGATTTTATTGACTCATTGACTCTTCAGCAATCCCTCACACTAAGCATGCTTGTAGCGACAGTGGAGAGGAAAAACTCCCTTTTAACAGGAAGAAACCTCCAACAGAACCAGGCTCAGTGTGAGCGGCCATCTGCTGAGGCCGACTGGGGTTCAAGGAGACAGAAGCAGACATAGAGAAAGAAGCAGAGATACAAAAGGCATTTTAGATTTAGTCTTATTCTTATTTTTAGTCGCATTTTAGTCATTATTATGTGATAATTTCAGTCAGTTTTAGTCGACTAAAACTCAGAGGTTTTTGCCTAGTTTTAATCAGTTTTATGTTTTAATTCATAAAAAAGTTAACCTTTTCAATTTCGAATAACAACCAGATTCTTTACCAGACTGACAACTCTAGCCTAGATACTACAGTAGCTGGAGATACAATGCTGCCACGCAGTACATCATTGCTGTTTGGAAGCTGATTTCTAAAATTAAAATAGACTTTTTTATGAATTAATTCACTCATTTATAAAAAACAAAAGTGTCTCACAAAAGTTGTGAAAATAGCAGATCTAGTTTAACACATCATATTGGTTAGTATAGCAGACAAGGTTTTAGACATACAAGGTGTCCATCAAATACTGATCTGCTATGAATTATGCATTACACACAGATCAATAACATCTTCATTGCTCCAAAAAAGAAAAGAACAAAAACATTCTTCTTTCTACTTTGTCAATTTTGGTTTTATTTCTAAGTTTTACTAATTTTCTAATTTACGCCTTAGTTCCTGCTTCTCAGGGGTCTGATATAAATAACTGCACAGAAAACCTTCATAATTTTCTTATAATGCCATGGCAATCTGGACCTAAATATAAAAAATATGTGAACAAAATTGTTGAAATATTCAAATGGATAGAAACAAGAAGAAGATATTCAAAGTTCTATGTACCTTTTCATCTTGGTCTTTATCTAAAAATAAACAGTATGCAATGAAATATTTTCTTTGGATATAATTTAAGGATTAGTTTTGGTAGAAATGAAAGAAGGTTTTGCATCACATCTTGTGAGTTGGAGGAAATAAATTCCTGATAAGCGAACCGATTTCCGCTCTTGACAGTTTGTTTAAGATTTATAAACAAACAGTTCAAAACTTGTTAGCATGGTTTTTTATGCGGGCCAATTAGTTAGCTTGTCTTACACATCAGTAGACATGAAATGATCTTCAAAAAAAAAAAATCAAACATTAAAAAGACTAAAAGTTTAGCTGGAAACTCTTTCCGTGACTTTGCCAAACCTCTAACCTCTGCTGATCTGCTTTCATTGATGACTGCATTGTCTCCAGTGTTTAGCAACCTAGCATGTCAGGCCTGCAGCAGAGATGCTAACCTTTTGTTCCGGAATGCTAAACTATTTCATTATCTGGCACCCTAAAGTTCCCTATAAACTCAGAAAAAAATGTTGCAGAAGGGTGTGTTTTTGAGATTAGCCACCATGTCCTCTTAAACTTGATCAGCCTGCAGATTCTGGTCCTTGGCTTGTGGCATGGGCGTAGGTTTGCATAGGGACCATAGGGACATGTCCCTACCAAAATTTTGAACCGACCTAATTGTCCCTACCAATAACTGGATGTGAGCAACTTGTTTATAATTTACAGCAGTAGTTGTTGCAGCAGTGGCTTCTTTTCCTCTCGCAGCTCCTCTGCCTGGTCTCTCCTGTCCGTTTCACGTAGCAGCGCATGGAACTGTGCTTCGCTGTTTAACTCCACTCTCATTGGTTGTTCTGCCTTAGGTCCCGCCTTCTCTCTCCTTAATAGGCTGTTTTCTAGTCCGTCCGTGCTTGGAGCACAAAATTGAAAATTTATTCACACTAGAATGCTGCGGTTACTGCAATTAATATTAGGCTGCAAAACTAGAAAATAGACATAAGGAGCTATTTAAACAGTCAGACAGTAAGCAATATAGGGCAATGATAAAAGGTTGTGTTACATTTAATCCTTTACTATTAAAAATGCACTTATACATTATATGATTATAGGAAACACAGATATCCAGTAATAATGATGCAGGGCAGCTTGTAGGTGAAGCAGCTGGCCCTTCAGTGCTTCAGGTGATGTCTAAATAAACCAGGTGATACTAAAATATTTCCTCTTGATGAGTTCTGGATGAAGAATATTGACAGACAAAAAATTTATTTTATCTTATATATTATATATATATGTTGTATTTTTAAAATTTTGGTATAATTACTGATCTAAGTGGGTTGGTCTGTCGGAGAAAGGCATATTTTACATTTTTATTATGTTTTAGAGTGTCTATTCTACAGTTAATGATGAATCACTTACTAAATTAGTTGACGATTATTGAAATAATTAATTAATACGATTCATTTTTTCAGCCCCAGATAAAATACATGAAATTGGCTACACATAGTAACTACAGCCCAGTTGTTCCACTTTTATAGTGAAGTTAATATTTTAATGAATGTATTATTTTGCTTGATACAGAGAGAGCATAGTAGGTAAAAATATAAGAGTGGGGTTTAACTCTGCACAATTCTATATCTTCAAAAGAAAATACTGTATTTACCTTCTCTCTTAGTCATTCAAATGAAACCATTTTCAAAGTGGAAAACAGTCCTTAATTCCACATTGATCAGAGCCGGTGATACTTCAAACATTGATAAACAGCATCTAATGAGTATAGTGCTTATACAATTTTTATTAATGTAGCAAAATGATGCTTTTCTCTTTTAACAATTAATTCCTCTTATCAGTACGGATGCTCACACCGTGCATAAAAAAGGACATGCATATTGCATAGCACCAATGACAACCGACTGATAGTGTCCCTACCAAAGTTCAAATCAAACCTACGCCCTTGGCCGGTGGCATTCCATTAAGGAATCTTCCCAATGTGATCCTTCCACCAGGATAGACTCATCAGAGAAAGACACAAAGTCGGTGAGTTGATTACTTTGTGTACAGTTTTGGGGAGAGGGAGAACAGCTGAAATTGGAGGGCAAGAGCAGAGCAACACTGTATCCTCCTACACCAATATACACTGTTAATATCAGCATGGACATTAGTGTCTAAAATTTCAATCAGTCATTTCATATAAGACAGTATACTATATATATAAAACAGTAAACTGGTTATCATAGGGGCTCCGTCAAGGAAAGAAATAATTAAACAGACCGGCTTTGAGCTATGTCTAGAAGAGAAACATGTCTAGGCACTGAAAAAAAGGCCCAAAGCTATCATCTGTAATTGAAGTAAGAGCACACTTGATATATCTCTACAGCATGTTGTAACAACCAATCGGGACCAGGCTAGATAACGCTACAATGATAAGAGAAAGCGGCGGAAAGTAAAATAAGCAGAGTGATGAGAATGTCTCCCGGTATCCTCCAGCAGCCTAAGCCTATAGCAGCATCAGTTTGGAGATAGTTCAGGAAAACTTGAGTCACTCTAACTATAAGCTCTACCAAAGGAAAGCTTAAAGTGTAGTCTTAAAAGTATATAGGGTGTCTGCCCCATAAAATCAATAAAATAACATTCCGGATTATCTTTTTAGTTTGAATTCTGGTTGGCCCAAAACACCAATACACTACAGTAATTTCTCTGAGTTTCTTTCCAGACCTGCACAGACCTCAAAAAAAGAACCATATAGATCTCAGCAAGAAATACAGAGTGGGAGGAAAATTAAGTGAAGGCAAAGTCAGGCCTTTAGAGACCGAAGCATATTGAAGTCATGACACCCTCCTACTCCCTTGTTAACTAAAACCAAGCTGATATCCTGATGTCTAACCTCCCCTTAACACTCTCTAAGAGGAATAAACTGACATATTAGCTGTTAGCTTTCCATGTCTTCTTGTTAGAGATTTTGGCTCAGCTCCGGTGAATGTCTCAAAAAAATGTCGTCTGTTCTGTTTGCTTTGGCGTGAGACATGCAGATGGGAGCTCTTTCTTTAACAAAGGAAAACACGCCACGTAGAAATAATTGGCAATAAGGCTACAAAAGGCAGCAAAATGGATGTTTATATCCTCCTCACCCACTATAACATGGAAACACATTGTTATCAGACAGTCCATTTCATTACCAGCGGTATGTAATATGTAATAAAACCGTTGTCAAGGGAGACCCTGTGCAGTGCCAATAAAAGAGTAGTGATTACTGCCCACACCAGCCATTTGTTGAATAACTCACATTAATGTAAATGATCCTCCTCCTGGGCAGACGCAAAGTTGGACTCAAACATTGGTCAGTTCAATTTAAAAAAGCCATTTGCCTAAAGAAAGAAAGAAAGTAAGAAAGAAAGAAAGAAAGAAAGAAAGAAAGAAAGAAAAAGATGGAGGATCTCCTGTGGTTCTCCCATGTCTCTCTAACCTAAACACCTGGTACCAATCCAAATGTAAAGTTATTACATGTATAAACTATCGTTCTTTTTGGAATACAGACCAACCCAGACTGAACCACAATGTTGACATGCTGCTATACATTCACATTGACTACTACCCACAACAGCCGTCTTCTTTATCACTGACTTCAATGACTTTATTGCACTTTAAATTTACTTTACCAATTACATGTCTACAAAAACAATTTGGTGAACTTTATATTTTACATTTTATATTGCTTCCATTCTCTGTTGTTGCCAAACTGTTTTGTCAGAGATTATAAATCTGATAGGCTTGGATTTTAAATAATCTGAATCTTACTGACCTGTTTCTACTGATAAGAAGTAATAAATAATAGGAGAAATTGTAGTGTTGTGATCCAATCCTTTCCACTATTTAGTCATTTTAATCCATCCTTATTAATAACATTTTAGGAAAGCAAATCATTATTTGTTTATAGAAAATGTTTCTTCCTGTGATCCCAGCTATGCCATTTTCTATCAGCAACAAACTTAAAGGCACATTGACTGCTTTAATTGATTAATATCATAAATTGGACTCTATTCCCTTAAGTTGAATAGGTTAAATAAAAGAAAATGGGTTTTTTTATTGTTTATTTTTGTTATTTTAAATGTCTGAAATTTCGAGACTGACTGACTTTTTGTTTTCTGTCACATTAAATGCACATTGTGTACAAAGTATTGGATACAATGAATATCCTGTTGTGTTTCATAAAGTGCACTTTTGGCCACATGTATAATGGTTTAATGGACATAAGCTTGGCCTCTCCTGTTGACTGAGATGATTACTTTAAAGGTTAAAGGTTAGCCTTGTTTGTGACTGAACTTCTTTTCTCAATTTCCTTTTCATTCTGAATTCACATTTACTAACCATTACACCCATCAGTCAAATACCCAGCCATCTACTGCTGGTGCCTATCTCCAGCTGTCTGTGGGCGAGAGGCGGGGTCCACCCTGGACAGGTCTCCGGTCCATCGCAGGGCAACACAGAGACAAACAGGACAAACAATCATTCACACTCACACCTAAGGAGAATTTTTGGACTGAGGGAGGAAGCAGGAGTACCCGGAGAGAACACACGCATGCTCTGGGAGAACATGCAAACTCCATGCAGAAAGACCCCGGGCCAGAAATCAAACCCAGAACCTTCTTGCTGCCTGGCAGCAGTGCTACCCACTGCGTCACTGAGCAGCCCTAACACTCCAATATTCATACACTAACACTTTACTCCACAGGTCAGTGGGGCTTCAGTGCCTTCCTATATGCACATTTTGTGTGGGAAAGTGGGATGAAATTTTACAAACTTCTTATTGGAAGAGAACATTTTCCTCCATTGTGCCAAAGCCCTGCTCATAAATATCTGCTCACTGCTCATATTTTATCAATTTCTCTGCCCTATAATAATCCAGCTCTAACATCTTCCTGTCCCCAACACAGTATGTCTACTATCCCCTGGATGTAAACTTATTTTAAATAAAAGAAAGTAAAAGTCATGTTATTTGACAGTAAGGACATCGTTCTCTTTAACTGTTTTAACTGCCATCTGTGCCAACTAAATTACACAATGTCAGGTTAGAAATGACGCTCTGCGCTGAAGAACAAAACAAATCATGGAGATAAGATAACAGGAAGCCAATCTCACCTTTTTTCAATCGATTTTACTGTATTGTTTCCACTTAGCAGCTAAAAGTTATTTTTTTCTCTAAGCTTTCTGCCTAATTCACACCTAGACATGTAATGTCCTCTGAGTGGGAGCCTTTCCCTATTATGTCCTGTTTTGCAGCATCCTATATAATAAGAATGTTGTATTCTAGCAACTAGTTACACTTTAATACAGCACCTTTCCATTATAAACAACATTATAAAGGCCTTCACATAGAAATGATAAACAGTAAAGCATGATCGAAAAGAAAAAAGAGGAAATTAAATGATATAAGTTATTATAAATACAATAACACTGAGATCCCAAGGTAAGCTTTACTGTAAGTAAGATGTTATTTAAAAAAGTTCAGACTGTAAACAGAACATAATAACCATGAGAAACCAAGTTCCTCATCCTGCAACACTCTTAAAAAAAGAGCAAGATTTATATCTCTTCCTTCAGACTAGGAATAGATTTGGGTTGGAGGATCAGAGGATGCCAGGTGGAGTGTGTGCCTTTAATAAGTCAGGGATGTAGGAAGGAGCTGGACCATGGAACTCTGGATTTTATATACAATTCTAAAATGAATAGATATCTGACCATTAAAAACAGCAGTAATGTGAGATTGTCTAATATTGTTAGTTAGAGTTTTGTGTTTCAATAGTGTAGAGCTGAAGAAATAGAAGCTGGAATAATCCTCCGGAGTAAATCTTTTAAAACCAACATTATAAGAAGGTAATATTTTGATTAATAACTATAAGCGCTACATTACTGCAAGTAAGATCTTAATCTAATGTAAAGATATTTTCTCTAGACCAGCAGAATGGCTACGTCAGGGTTTTCACAGGTCATTAAAAATCATTAAAAGTAATTAAATTATTATTTTTTAAATTAAGACCTTAATTGGCATTAACATTCATTAAATGTGATTATTGTGGCATTTAAAATACATTCTTTAAAAAAAAAGTTTATAAAAACAATTTTGATATTATATTGCGATATATTTGTGCAGAACTGCTTCCGGTTGATCATAAAGCCCTATGTTCGGAAAAGAAGCTCGAGGCAGAGAAAAAGCTAGAGAATAGGAAAATGCTCATTTTAACACAAGTAGCTGGAAAACGAGAATTCAGGAAATGGCTGCAGCCTGTCAACGATAAAGATGACAAAGGATATATATATACATATATGAGAGTCATGGGTAGAGGTTGATGGCATAAAATCATTTCTAGAGGATTTAAAGAGCGTTAAAAAGCATTCAATTAGAGTTACTTATTCCTGTATAAACCCTGCATGTATTATTAGTATTATTATTTTTAAAAAAGCAGTAAAATATGCATTTTGTTCACAATTTTTCCTATGATGCAAACTGGGACCCTTGGTGTTATTATTTTTTACCACTAACTGATCTGTAAACAGGGACACAGTCTACACTTCATAGTTGGGCTGGATGTTAACATGTTGTGTATAAAAAAAACAACACTTTTTTAAGAGAAATGTAATGTGATTGCCTCTCTAATAGAAACCAGTTTAATTAATTAATTATCATAAATTGTGTAGATTATATTTCATTGTGTGGGATGGGTTAAATAAAAGAAAATTGTTTTTTTTATTGTTTATTTTTGTTATTTTAAATGTCTGAAATGTCGTGACTGACTGACTTTCTGTTATCTATCACATTAAAAGACTGATTTGTTTTATTTTTTTATGTTTTTCTTAGCAACCATATTTGCAGGTTTTTATCCAAGCCTTGTTTCTTGTGATGTATTTCAGAAATAGAGACCTCCTTTAGGATATTTTGCTGAATTTGCTGTCCTGGTCAGAAAAATGAGGATGAAGACCTGAATGATACGGTTCAGTGCGGAAAAAAAAAAAAAAAATATATATATATATATATATATATATATATATATATATATATATATATATATATATATATATATATATATATGACAGGGAAACACAAAAACAACCTTAAAACCTGACAAGCCACTGCAGAAACAATCTGCTAAATGACAGAAGAAACCCAGGAAAGACCTTATTTACACTGTCCTTCACGCAACCGTGCCCCAGCCAACACAAAAAACACAACATTTTAGAAAGAAAACACATTTCTGATCATAAAAAAGAAACACAGATAAAAGAAATGTTTATTATTTGGGCAAAAAAGTTCCTTTTTTAAGGATTTTATAGATTTCTCTTTTAGATTTTATAGGATTTCTTTTAAGCTTATATGTTAAATTGTAAACAAGCTCAAAGTAATTTCTTTACTTGCAACTAGGGCTGCAACAACGAATCGATAAAATCGATAAAAATCGACTTTTAAAAGCGTTGGCAACGAATTTCATCATCGATTAGTTGTGTCGCGCGATTAATACGTCATCCGCCGCGCCGTCATCACTGCCACTTGACTGAAATGGGGGAAGAAATAAAAATACGGCAGAGCGAGCCAGCGCTGCAGGTGCAGTGTTGCCAACTCAGCGACTTTTCAGACCCCTCATTTTTCAAAAAAGCGACTAGCGACAAATCTGGCGACTTTTTACGGTGTCACTGGCGGCTTTTGGAGACTCTTACGTGAAAGCATGTATCGTTCCTACTCTGCCGTGAGGCGCCTCCTAATATCATTTGAATTAGCTTAAGCAGCGCTTACATTTACTTTATAAATAAATTAACTTGCAAATTATGAGGGCAAGGCTTTTAAAGTTTAAAACTTCTGGCAAAGATAAAGTAAAGAAGATCCTGCAATTTATGGAAGTAAAGCAGAATAAAATCCAGCAAGATCAGTAATATGTCAATTAATTATCTGCCACATTCCCATGTAAATATCTGTCTTTGGAGGATGTGTTTTTTAGCACCCCTAGTTCTCTCATTTTTATTCCAAATACAATTTATAATTTGAATCACAGGCTATTTTTATCTCTATGGTTCAGTATTTTCTCAAGTAGCAACTTTAACTGCTATACTTTCCTGTCTTAAAAGGCAGAACTCTTCTAGTCTAAAAAAAACTCATTTGTTGAAATGGGGGGGCCTATTGTTTGAGCCCCTTAGGGGCTTTTAAAAACAAAAATATCTTTTTTTGCGCTTTATGAAACAAAGTAGCCTATATTTTGTGGATGTACAGCTACATTTCTCATGTAAGTTTGCGTAGTTTTAACACAAACATTTATTTTTCATATTGCACCAGTACAGTTAATGAGCAACCTGTACTTGTGTGCTTGTTTGTTCTGTCTAAAATGTTTATTTTGGAATAAAGAGGTTAATATAAAAAATATTTTTTTGTCCGATTCATCGATTAATCGAAAAAATAATCGGCCGATTCATCGATTTTTAAAATAATCGTTAGTTGCAGCCCTACTTGCAACAATAATCCTTTTTTTTTAATATATACTTTTAAAAAAAGTGGACAGACCAAACTTATATAAGACTGTCCTCGCTAGCAGAAGGCTGCGTTCCTTCAGAACCAGAACATTTCACTATAAAACCGTTTCATCCCACCTGCTACTCGCCAAATCAACATGACTGAGGTCTTCTAATGTCACTGGAGAAAAACAAACAATCTCCATATCTTTAATATCTGATCCACTTTTTATCATTTCTTTCCTTTTAATCTACTTTTTATAAACTGCTTTTTAAACAACACCGCATTAGTTTATTCTAATGTTTTTAATTCCCGTATATATTTATGCTAATAATGTGTTTGCCCGTCTGAGTTTAGCACCAAAAACCAAAATAATTCCTTGTCTGTGTTAAAACATTACTGAGCAGTAAATTATTTTAAAAACCTAATTCTGATAATGTCAATACATGATTTATTTATTTTTTTTAGCAAAATAAGCTAAGTTAACTCTTGATTCGTCTGTTTTTAAAACAGGCATTTATTTCCATAGAGAAGAGAAGGTTTGTGATAGAGAGGAGTTAAACTAGTTGATCCACTGCTTCGGTCAGAACAACCTGCAGCTAAAGCCACACTAAACAGCAGAGCTGTACCACTGATTGACCCAAACACTGCTTCCCCTCTACAATCCTAAACCCTACCAGGTCTGCTTTGGTTCACTCTGGGTTCCTTAGACCTACTCCTTCTTGGGACCTGGAATGGTCCTCATTAATGGTTTGTAATGTTCTCAGATATGCATCAAAACTACTTCTGAGAAGGATAAGCATAACTTGCCAAAAGCTTTTATCCAAGCCAAAGCTCCTTTAAAAGATGATCATTCATTGATTTTTCCTTTAATATCTCTTTGTGATGGGAAACCAGCACGTTTGGATCAATGTGAGTTGTTCAAAACCAGTTATTCAGAGGTGTGTTGAAAGTTGAAACGGAATTCATTGCTTTTTCTGCCAAAATGTTTGTTTATATATGAGCCTTCATGTATAATTTTGACCCTGTAAGATTAGAAAATCCAAAATATGTTTTAAAATTATCAGCCAAGACCATTGTTATCTGGGAATGAAGGGAAATTCAAAACTTTTGGAGAGCAATAAAAAATATTGCCGAACATCTTGTTTCAAAGAATTTTGCACTGGATCCGGTTTTCCTAATTTTAGGATTGTATCGAAAAAAAATACTTTGTTTACAAAATGTAAACAATTATTGATTGATATTAATCTATTACAAGATAAAAGACTTATAGCACTATTCTGAAAAAAAAAACAGGACCAAGTATCAAAGAATGGATCAGGCAAATGCTGAAGACTTTACCTGTGGAATACATAATATATCTCCAAAAAGGGAAAAGTGAATTATTTCAAAACATTTGACGAACCTTCTGGAACTTTGTTGAATACGGAAGAAGATTAGGGCCACTGAAAAAAAAAAGTTTACTGATTTTTAAATTTTATTTCAGTTTAGTATGGGAAAAAAGACAGAATTCTGATTTTTTTTCTCAGAATTCTGGACTTTAATCTCAGAATTCTTACTTTTTTTCAGAATTCTGACTGATTTCTGACAATAAAAAAGTCTGAATTCTGAGAAAAAAGTCAGAATTTTGAGATCAAAGTCAGAATTCTGAGAAAAAGTCAGAATTAAAAAAAAAGTAATATTCTGACAAAAAAATCTGAATTCTGACTTTTTTCCCAAACTAAACTGAAATAAAATTTTAAAATCAGTACACTTTTTTCTTTTTTTTCCAGTGGCCCTAATCCTCTTCCGTAGTTGAAGATGAAGAAGCCAGCTAATGAAAAGATTAATGTCGGACCAAAAGGTTAAACAACGTAGCCTCAGCAATGGACTTTTATCTTCTGTATTCTCAAAGGAATCTATGCAGATATGTGCCAGAGAGGGCGTTTGTTGATGTTGTTTATTGTATTGGTTCTATGGCAGATACATCTGTAAGAAAAAAAATACAATAGAATAACTGTTAAAAAAAATATCAGCAAGGACAAAAAAACTGACCCTGTTTGTAAAATAAAATACTCATCACTAAGTAATAAACTTGGTCTAAAAAGTCATTAACAGCCCTGAATTAGTAAGCCGCTCGTGCCAATGATGGGTGCATGTAAACCTCTGGCCAGGGTTCATTAGAGAGGACATGTTGGAGAACTAAAGGAAAGGAGCAGTGGATGCTGGAGGGGCCGTTTGGGAGATTTAGGAGCACTCTTGTTGAGCCCATGGGGACGGAAATGTCAAAAACAAAAATAATAGTAATTATCTTTGTTAATCTTTAAACATGCAAGCATTTTACCATCTGAAAAACCAGGTGGACTGATTATTAATGTAAAACTGTCAAAATAGATCCTATCAGTGGTTCGAGTGGGAATAGGATGGCATGGAAACAAACGCTTCTTAACCCTGAGATATACTTACATCCACACGCATTTGCAGAAAAAGAAAAATAACTTTTAGGAAGACAGATAGAGGATTCATCGTTCAGCGGCTTCTTCTCCTCTTTGGATGCAATGCGAGAGACAAAGGCATGGGATAGGGTTGGACAGCAGACATTTCTAAGCCATAGGGGTTCAATGCCCCAAGCCACATTCAGTGACCATGACACAATGTGCCCCCTGCAGTGTGAGCGGACGCCGTGGAATAATACTAGACCAGGGAAAAGCTGCACAACCACAGGGGTGGACTGTTGTGACACAAAATAGCTGAGTGGAGGGAGGCCGTGGCATGAAATGACATTTGTCAGAGAGACACTAGCTAGCTTTGTGGGGGGTCAAAGTGGGGGAACTCTTACATTGACCTGCTTGATGCTCTGTCCCAGTAATGAAAGGATGTATGAATAGAGAATTTATTCAATAAACACTTTATATCTTTAACTGATTTTATGTTTCAGATGATAACGTTTACCATTCCTGGGAAACTAATGCATTTCAATGTGAAACTGATCTCATTGTTTCAAAGCAAATTCTGCAAACAGCTTTAACCTTTGTGTCCAAATGATTAAATATGGAGGAGAAATCCACCAAGTTACCTCTTTATATATCACGTTTCTAAGAATCGGCTACCTCAGCGGTGCATACAGTAGCTTTTCAGGGTGATTAGCCTAGCTGCTTCAAACATGACGCGGTGGAACAGAATGAGACAGAGAGACAGTGCCCACCCCTGGGGGGTCCGGCAGGGCCGCGTTTCCCCCTATGGAGCTGGGCCACTGCCCACTGAGTTTCCCATGACCATTCATTTTGGGAGAGCTTGGAATGATGACGGCTTCTGAAGGCCAGAAACAATAAACAGCAAAAAAAGCAGGTGCAGAAATATGAATCTGAGCTTCAGAGCTTTCATCCTGTTTATTTGATTTCCGGGGGGGGGGGGGGGTACATTATATTCCCAACTGTTTAAAGCCATCTAGACCCAGACATGGATTCTGCTTGTGTTATATTCACTTTCACCCCATCCTAAACAAAACTAAACAAAAATATTTCTTTTTTTATGTATTTCAATTTCACAACCTTTATCTCAAACTTGTTGTTTTCTGTTATTTCCTGTCCTACAGGTGATTGTGATTCATTTGAAGCAAACAGAACAACCTGAGGAACAACAAGAACCCAACATCTGGTAAGACCTTCAGTCACTGCAGCAGCTTTTTTATTGCTTATTTTTCTACTTTGAATAACAACCATTTCAGTGGCGCTCAGCGGACAGAGTAGTCGCCTTGCTTTCTGAAAGCGGCGTTTTGATTCCAGCTGCTGATTGTTGATGTCCTCCTGTGCTTCTGACCTGTACGGGTGGAGGAATGAGCGTCTGCCGGTACGCAGCATTTGGTGGTTGACTTGGTCTACGTAGACGCTGCTTTATATATAGACGTCACTTTGATTTTCTTCAAGTTAATCATATAAAAAAGCACCACGAATTATAAAAAAAAGTCAAACTAAAGGGAGAACTGGAGGATGAGTTGAAATGTTAAAAGCTGAGCTTCATGATGGTTTTATTTCTTTTTTTTTCTGTCGGTTGGTTTTCCCATTAGGACTTATGTCAAGTAAAATGGTTTGTTGCATAAGTGGTGTTTTGTAAGATTTGTAATAAGCGAACTGGGAACAGTGATGGGCCAGCCTTGCTTAGTTGGTTTTCTATTTTTATCAGGAAGAGGTGTCAGCAGACTGGAGTTTAATCTCACCGCGGCCCTGACTACTTATTGGCTGCTCTGTGTTGCCATGAAAAGTTCATTAGCTTGAGATATTTCAACACGGATTTGCCTTTAAGGCGCTCATACACCTTCACATCAAAACGCCTTGGTAACTAAAACAAGGAGGCGACCAATGAGAACGCTTTCTGCAAATAAAAGCAGCCAAAGTGCCTCCTAATAGGCTTCTTCTCTCAGCCAGTTAAAATACAGACTTTAAAAACAAACATGTCTGAACTCCAGCTCTAATCTTCATTTATTTATTCATTTATAGAGAAACAAGAAAAATGAATAGAAGATTTTGTTAGGATTACATGATTGAATAGAATCCTTCCAACAGTAGAAGACTGGTTTAGATTGTTTTAGATATATCTAAATTAGAAAGGTTGACTTTATCTTTAAGAATCCATAGGGGGAAAGATGTAATAATATTTGGAATTAATGGTTTGGGTTTCAGAAAATATTTTTTTTATAATTTCCTAACCTTCTTGGTGCTCTGTCTCGACCTTCTTGAATTGGAAACTTGCTCTTCTTTAAGAATAAGTAAATAGATTTTGCAACTCCCTGTTAAAGCCACCATGTTTTACTTCAACAGATATTTATAGTTTGGTTCTGTTTTATTTCATTTTTCTGGCTTTTGTTTTGGTTTTGATTAAATATCATTTTTTATTCATGTTAAACCTAAAGTAGAACCGATTTTCTGTGTAAAACTGACTGTGTTTTCATCCTTTTCAATAAGAAATGAATGAAAAAAAAAAAAAAAAACGAATATTCCACAGTTATTTGTTTGTCCAACCTGCACATATTAACTCTCCAACTGTAAACATGTACACATTTAGCTGCTGTATGAAATTCGATTTAACTGCTTCTAAATCACTCTGCTTACAAATGTAATAAAATGAATCATGCTTCTTATAAATAACAAAGATTTTCGTGGAGGCCAGCGACCAGCCTGTCCTACGACACCAGAATGAGGCTGAAAACGGATCATTTCATCACAACCTCAGATTCTGACTTCAGGCAGTTTGCTTAAATGCTCTTTTAAATGTTCCACTTTGTGTTTCTGTTTCATTAGATAGAAAATAGTTGACTTTATAAAAATGCTTTGGGTGTTGGGTGTGGTTATGTCATTATTCATCCTTATTAAAAAAAAAAAAAACTGGTTCATATTTTCCACAAGAAAAAACTAATAAAATTCAAACAAATAAAAAAATATGTAAACATCTCTTTTTAATTTGAAATAAAATGGCAGATTGCTTTGATAAGGCAGGAGCTCCAATAAACCTTATTTCCCAAACATCAAGCAGCAGCTTAAGTTAAATTAAATGCCAACATTTTAGTTTGCTTGGTTGACACCAGAACCAACACAAACCCATGTCAGTGCCGCTAACATCCACTAAAGCAGAGGTGCCAAAAGTATTCAGGTTTTTAACTCCAGTAGAAATATAAATCCTACTTTCTAAGCAAAAACAAGGCCTTGTTTTTGGTCCACTCTATAAAGCCTGGAAATCAACCCTATTTCTGACATTTTGAATTGAAATAATTTCCTGGATGGGAAACAAAACGTCTTCAAACTTGGAAACAAAGTCCAGTGAATTGTTTTATTAACACTTTTGTAGAAATCCTGCTGCTTAAAAACACTTTTATAGAAGTTAGAGAATCAGCTTCAGCTTTTTACTCCAGTAAAAGTGTAAAAGTACCATTTTTAAAACTACTTAAAGTATAAAAGTCAAAGTAATGCAGGAAAAAATGTTAAGGACAGAAGCTTTACTGTTCTACCCTGTTAAAGGAACATTTTCTACAATTCTGTAATTTCCTTAGACTTCATTTTCTTAGTTTTATAACTAATGATAACTTTATCACATTTAACTTTGCATCATGTTGAAAAATGATTCATTTTGGTATTTGACAAAGAACAAGCAAATTATTTAGATGGTTTTTATTGTTTTAAATACCAACAGGCCACAATGAAAATAAGCTTCAATGAAAAAACTACAGTCTATTTTTAACATTTAATGAGTTGAATTAAAAGGACCGGAGCATTTGTACTTTCACATCTCTGCACTCAAGGTTCTTTGGAACAGAATCACCAAATCATCTTCATACCTTAACGGGTTAAAAAGAAGCGTATCCTCCGTCATCCAGATCCCTCTTGGTAGATGTTCATAGCCAGATTTCACCTGCTTATATAAATATAAAAAAACCGAATCAGTCCTAAAATCATTTAGCTTGACAGAAAGATCATCCACATATGAGCTTAAAGTAAAGGAGAAATGATTCCATCAGACCTGACTGCCATTCAGATCCTCCATTATAAACACACCTGCAACTTCATGTCCATTTTGTTCAACCCTAAACCCCCCAATAAACAAACACATTATTACTGATGTATCTATGTGATTTATTTTGGCAATATCTAGAAAGATATACATAGATCAGTTATGCTCTTACTTTTAAATCCATCCCAATTATTAGTTTAGGTTAAACTGTAAATATTGATATACAGTTAAATAAAAAAACCTTATTTTAAATAACTATATTTATTTTCCTGTAAACTCATTTGCTTCTGAAATATTTTGCCCCTAAAACATGACGATATTGTACGCTTCAAATAAAAGATAGTGGAGGTTTTTCTTATTTTAAAAGCAATAATTTATTCCTTCGGCTGATCATTTTACTTCAATTTAAAGAAACTTTAACTTCAGTTTTTACTGTGATGGTCAAAAGTTTTTTAAAGGAACAGTAAAAAAACAGAATAACCTGCATAAATGGATAAATGGCATGCTTGTTCTTTAACAGATGACTAGGACTCATGTAGAAGCCGTGAGTTCATGGTAACAAAACAACATGGAGCCAAACAAAGATGTTCAGCTTCAGTTACTGTGCTGTGCACTGATCCAGAGCTTAGGCTTTATTTAGAGACTCGCTTCAATACCAGACAAACTTCCTCAGGTCAACTAGTCCTACATTCAACAGCATTAAACCATTCAAAAAAGCAGCAGCTGGGAATTTTGGCATTTAATGTAATTAGTTATTGATTTCTGCTTTTGTTTGCTGCGGAGAAAATATGAGTGTTTGACAAAGAAGAGGAGCATAAATTATTAATACTAGATTATCATTTTAACAGAGCCCATTTTCCTCCATGTTTTTATACGTTTTCAAATTCCTAGTATTTTGTTGGAAGGTAGGGAAGAAAAACTGGGACAGAAAGCTGATTTTTATTTATTATCTTTGTGGAATTAACAGTTATACTCTGTAAACTTGTTCTAACTTGTTTTAAATTCTAACATCAGTGCTTAGTGATTATTCTCTTACATTCAGGGGGTGGCAGAGATATTGTTCTTCATTTTGTTTCACAGTGATAACAGATTAATCGATGGCATAGAAAGGCATCTATGGACAGGATGCTGATCACTTTGGGAGCATGCAGGTCATAATCGGGACATTTCATCACCACAGTGTTTAAGATATATTTAAATTAGAAAAGGACATTCTCTTAAAGAACCCAGTGGGAAAAATGTTGTAACATTTGGAAATAATGGATCGGGTCTGTAATCCCATTCAGAGATTATTTTTTTATTTTTATAATTCTTATTCTTATTTCCTAACCTTATTGGTGCTCTGTCTTGACCATATTGAATTGGGAAAAAGACTAGAAACTTGGTCTTTTTTTAAGAACTAAAAGAGATTCTTCAGCTCCCTGTTAAAACCACCATGTTTTACTTCAACAGATATTTATAGTTTGGTTCTGTTTTTTTTTGTTTTTTTTTTTCATTTTTCTGGCTTTTGTTTTTGTTTTAATTGAATTTCATTTTTTATTCATGTTAAACCTAAAGCAGAACTTATTTTCTGTGTAAAACTGACTGTGTTTTCATCCTTTTCACTTAGAAATGAATGGAAAATACAAAAACGAATATTCCACAGTTATTTGTTTGTCCAACCTGCACATATTAACTCTCCAACTGTAAACATGCACACATTTAGCTGCTGTGTGAAATTCGATTTAACTGCTTCTAAATCACTCTGCTTACAAATGTAATAAAATGAATCATGCTTCTTATAAATTGCAAAGATTTTCGTGGACGCCAGCGACCAGCCTGTCCTACGACACCAGAATGAGGCTGAAAACGGATCATTTCATCACAACCTCAGATTCTGACTTCAGGCAGTTTGCTTAAATGCTCTTTTAAATGTTCCACTTTGTGTTTCTGTTTGATTAGATAGAAAATAGTTGACTTTATAAAAATGCTTTGGGTGTTGGGTGTGGTTATGTCATTATTCATCCTTATTTAGAAAAAAAAAGGTTCATATTTTCCACAAGAAAAAACAAATACAGGTCAAATAAAAATAAAAAAACGTAACCATCCCTTTTAAGTGTTTGTTGAATATCAATTGTTGTTATTGTTAAACCTAAAGAACTGATTTTGTGTGTAAAAATGACTGTTTTCATCCTTTTCAATAAGAAATAAATAGAAAAATAACACGAAAGCTCCACGGTTATGTGTTTGTCCAACCTGCACATATTTAACTCTCACTGTAAACAAGCACACATTTAGCTGCTGAGTGAAAAAAAGATTCAACCAAAGATCATGACCAGGATCACATCCCGTTTTTTGTTGGTTGTTTGAAGCGATAGATGAGAATTGTTCTGTTTTTATTGCTGTTAATGTTAAAAGTTTTCTGCAGTGATAGTGAAAGTTAAAGCTGCGTCCGGGTGTTAACGGTGAGCTCGTGTTTTCCCTGGTTTCCCTGCGGTACGGCAGAATTCCAGTAAATTTCCATGTGTCTCAGCAAACAGGACAAGCCTAGATCTGTACAGTGAGTAGAGCACATTGCATATGAGTATATCAGTCCCCTCTGCTGCTTATTTACCAGCTTTGTGACAGACTGGATCTGAAGATAAACTAGGGCAAACCTCTGTAGGCTTTGTTATATCCCAAACTCTCTGGTGAGAAGAAGCCAAGGTGTAGAACTACTCTAAATATGTTTTTCCTTCTTGAGAAAGAACAGGAATCATCAAGCAGAACACATCCATGCAGTGAAGGCCATAATGTGCAGACAGATACTTTCTCTGCAATACTGAGTTGAAATAGGAGCAGCTAGCTCACTGCGTCCTCTAGGGTTAAGAGCTAAAGGTGTCACAGACTTCCTGGAATTATTGGTTCTTTCTATCGAATCATAAAAATAAAACATTTTTAGATGCATATTTTTACCCTGGTAGTGTAGAAGGAGCAGTAAAGTTTCAGGCTGTGAGTCCAGAATGTTCCACACTAATTCTCTTTATCTGTTGTTTTTATTTTTATTATGACAGAACATGCACTTGTGGTTTTGGAAGGACTTTGATGTTTTTGGACTATTTAAAGCTGAACTATTTGAAGTTGAAACTTCTCCTTCAGTCCGCCAACTGTACGCATCTGAACAGAAGAGCTTCTCTAAACATCATAAATGCATCGGCCTGTTGTTCATTACTCTTTTGCTTTATGCTCTGACTCCAACTAAAAGGTTTGTTTTTTTTCTCTTTGACCTTAAAATTATCCAGATGACTTTTTTTCTTTTTTTACCTCTGTTTCCATTTTTCTGAAGAGGGAGAAGCAGAAGCTGGGATTGCACAGGTGACATTTGGTATTCACTGCAAACCTCTGCAGATTTCTACTCAGAGATTCTATTCTTGTTACTGCTGGGATCTTACTGCTCTCCCACTTTCTCTCTTGCTGACTGTTTCATTTTCCCTACCCATGGACTGTGAGGGATTTTGCTGTCCCTGGGACCACTTTTGTTCAGTGATTCCCTCAGTTCCATCTTCCCTCATCAGTTTTTAACATTCCAACTACATTTCAGTTTGTCCCATATAACCAGTACTCTAGTTGAGGGAGGATGGCATTCCCCTTCTTAAAAAAATCTAAAAAAAAATCATCCCCCTACTTAAATGACCATCCCCCATACCATCCCCTGAGATAATTTATGACGGAATGTGTAAAATTTCTACTATATATTAACAGTAATGGCCATAATATTGCCCTTTCAACATTTGGCAGGCCTGGGGGCTTATGAGTAGCCTGAGCAAAACAAATAAAATTCAAGAAGTGTCCTACTATGACTATGAATGTAGGAGCAGTGATAGCCATGCTAACTGTGTAGGGGCAGTGATAGCCATGCTAACTATGTAGGGGCAGTGATAGCCATGCTAACTATGTAGGGGCAGTGATAGCCATGCTAATTATGTAGGGGCAGTGATAGCCATGCTAACTGTTTAGGGGCAGTGATAGCCATGCTAACTATGTAGAGGCAGTGATAGCCATGCTAACTATGTAGAGGCAGTGATAGCCATGCTAATTATGTAGGGGCAGTGATAGCCATGCTAACTATGTAGGGGCAGTGATAGCCATGCTAACTGTTTAGGGGCAGTGATAGCCATGCTAACTATGTAGGGGCAGTGATAGCCATGCTAATTATGTAGGGGCAGTGATAGCCATGCTAACTATGTAGGGGCAGTGATAGACATGCTAACTTTGTAGGGGCAGTGATAACCATGCTAATTATGTAGGGGCAGTGATAGCCATGCTAACTATGTAGGGGCAGTGATAACCATGCTAATTATGTAGGGGCAGTGATAGACATGCTAACTATGTAGGGGCAGTGATAGACATGCTAACTATGTAGGGGCAGTGATAGCCATGCTAACTATGTAGAGGCAGTGATAGCCATGCTAACTCTGTAGGGGCAGTGCTAGCCATGCTAACCATGTAGAGGCAGTGATAGCCATGCTAACTGTGTAGGGGCAGTGATAACCATGCTAATTATGTAGGGGCAGTGATAGCCATGCTAACTGTGTAGGGGCAGTGATAGCCATGCTAACTATGTAGGGGCAGTGATAGCCATGCTAACTATGTAGAGGCAGTGATAGCCATGCTAACTATGTAGGGGCAGTGATAGCCATGCTAACTATGTAGGGGCAGTGATAACCATGCAAATTATGTAGGAGCAGTGATAGCCATGCTAACTGTGTAGGGGCAGTGATAACCATGCTAATTATGTAGGGGCAGTGATAGCCATGCTAACTGTATAGGGGCAGTGATAGCCATGCTAACTATGTAGGGGCAGTGATAGCCATGCTAACTGTGTAGGGGCAGTGATAGACATGCTAACTGTGTAGGGGCAGTGATAGTCATGCCAGTCCATGGACTGAGTGCAGTTCTACTGGAAGGCGCCTTGGTCAAGGTCAATGACACTGTACCTGACATGGAACAACCAGACCATGCATGTTGCTTTAGATTAATATTCTATAATAATTAGACTATGGATGCTTCCAAAATAAAAAAAATTCCTCCATCACCCTTATTTTTTTTTTTTTTTTACAACTAGACTACTGCATATAATGGTTTTGCTAGCAATACTTAAGAAAGGAAAATAGATTTAATGTAGATTGTTCTCATTATTCTATACCTGATGCTGGGCAGATTTTTGCCGTCTAATATTTTGCTCCAGGTTTAGGGGAACCAGATCAGACTGAGCTGTTCAGGACAAACATCTTAACAGCATGATTCCTCCAAGTAAAGGACACCAGACGGCCGGCTGCAGGCCGCACAATCCTCCGAAAACCCCAGTGAGAGCTTTGTTTTATTGGACAGCGTTGGTCACTTATTTATGTGCTGCGCTGCATTAGTTGTTCTTTATCACCTTCTTTTATTACCATTTCAATGTGCAGACACAGTCGGGGTGGAACTCCAAGAACTCTGTTGGCTTTTTGTAAATGATATCCTGCATTGAACCAGTAAAGCTAAAAAAGATTTATTCCACTTCCAGGCGGTTCATCAAGGTTTTTCTAAGCCATCCCACTGAGCAAAAATTAGTTGAAAAGACATTGAAAAGACATGATTTACAATCAAATGTCGTCTCTGTTTGGTTGAAAAGTGAAAGGTAAAAAGTCATACATTTCATATCGTTAAAAAGATGTTAAAAACCAAAATGTAGAGATTTTTATCTTCTATCAATATCTTTTATTTTGCTGTATAAATATATTAAGAAAATTTTCTTCTATGAAGTTTTATCAGGTTTTCACCAGGAACTTAGCAGTATGCTGAATCTTAGCTCCGATGTGACAGATTAAGATGTTGACGTGTTCTATGTGAAGCATCTGATTTCTGTGAAACAGTTCTGGTTCTATTAGAATGTGGGAAAAATCAAAATCTAGATAAGTCATTTTTTTCTTAAAATGAGTGCATTTGTTCCCGGATTCAGGAGGTAAAAGAGACATTTTGCCAATGGATTTTCTAATTTTACATTTAAAATTAGAAAATACAATAGCATCGTCTTATTTCAAGCGCATATTATCGAACAATCTTATTAAAAAGTCAAAAGTAAAAATAATCATTCCATTGGAAACTATTTCATTTACCCACTCAAATTAAGGGTAAATACACTTATTTTAAGAGTGCATTATTAGACTAAAGCTTCACAAAATCAGACCGACCAAACAGAGCCCAATTTCAAGATCTATTTCTGGACTAAACCAGGACTATGACCGACCAGATTTAGCCTAAAAAAAAAACGTCTAATGACGTCTGATGATGTTTCTGGTACAAATATTTAAAAATCTGGAAAAACTTATCCAAAAATACATGAACAACTCTTAAAGTAAGTGTATTTTGCCTTCATTGGAGCAGAAAAATAAGATGTTTCCCAAATGGAACGAGTATCTTTTCTTTAAATAAGATAAATATTATGCACTTCAAATAAAATAATGAATTGTTTTTTTTTACTTTTATTATTTTAAACCTAAGTCATCTTATTCCTCTGGCAGGTAGAACTACTTTCCTGCTAAAAAAAAAAACATATTTCTAGAAAAATTCACTTATATTTATTTTGCAGTATATCCCAGAATATAGACTTATATTTTTGTTTCATTATATTTTTTTTCCCATGCCATTCTTTGGTCATAAAATATTCATGCGCTATAGGGTGAAAGAAGCTCACTGAAGCAGCAGCTCTGTTTTCTGCGCCGTATCAGATCTGATGGTGAAGACATTTCAGTTGACTCCCATCATCCCACCATGCTGTGAGCAGATCTGCCTCAGACGCTGAGAAATCCCCCCACTATAGACGGTAATGTCAGGCCTTGGTGCTCTGAGATCTTCTGCTGGTGGAGCTCATTGTTCGCTCAGCTTCAGTTGTTTGAAAGCCTGCTAGCAGCAGCACAGAGAAAGCTT
The DNA here is from genome assembly GCA_030533445.1 of Cyprinodon diabolis. NCBI lineage: Eukaryota > Metazoa > Chordata > Actinopteri > Cyprinodontiformes > Cyprinodontidae > Cyprinodon > Cyprinodon diabolis. The sequence goes on along the minus strand of CM060066.1, from coordinate 51,692,851 downwards.
TGCCCACTTGATCCTTCCTTCTGATGGGATATTATTAGCAGGTTTTTTTTTTAATCATAGGCGGCAAATTGACATTTCAGAAATGGCAAACATCGGCCGAATTTGTAAGCCAACTAATACCCTGACCTTCTTTCAGTCACAAGTTGTTTTTTAAATTGGTTTAGATGTATCTGAATTTAAAGGGAGTTATACCACAAAAAACTCTGATTTCATGTTAGAATAAACAGTGTTACTATGGTTTCCAGTTGTACCAGCAACAACATGCCTCATGACGAAAGGTCAAGTATTTTTAAAGTCGTAGGGAAGCGGCTGTTCCAGCATTTCTGAATTCTCCAGAGTGGTGCACAACTTTACACGAGTGAATAAAGTGAATGTGATTGGTCATTTATCAAGGGGGGCATTGTTGTGGTGCAAGGTTCGCAAGCAGGTTTGGTTGTGGCCGGTTTGTCGGAAGCATCTTGCTAACCAGTTAGCAACTTAGTGCTGGTAGGTTCCCAATGGGAAATTTCATTGGGACCAAGTAGCACTAAATTGGTGGCTTAGAAACGACGCTGTCAAGGAACGCTATGGACAGAGGAAACATGCAAGAGGAGGAGAGTTTAGTGTCGGAGGTCGTGGATGAGTCTCCTCCGTCATCCATTTTTTATTTAGAGGAGGAAAGCGGGGACGAAGATGTTGTGGAAGAGGACGCCAGGGCAGCAGAAGCTTGGTTTGGTGTAGAAGGCTTCCAGCCGTACATGTTTGAGCTCTTGCCTCCCAACGCTGCCAGTTCTGTTAGCTCTACGCCTGCCGAAGACACAGACGTCCATCCCCGTGAACACTGGGACGCAACTCAATGGGAAAGGAAAGGATTCTTATTTCAACCGTTGCGTATATTAGCTGCGACATGAATCAAGATGCTATGACCGAAAAAATTTGATTGACAGATGACCGTTGATATATGATTGACCGAATTTAGGTGTTCAGGCTGATGTATAACTAACTGGCCTGCATAAGATAATGGGGGGAAAAAAACACAGATTTTTAAAACAGGAATTTATTTTAAATAGACATTTTCTAAATTTTGGGACAACATTGTCCGATAAAGAGTATATTTATATACATGTTTAAGCCAGAATGATTTGACATTTAAATATGATTCTCCCTACTTTAAACTTTTTCCTGTCAGTTATCGTCTAGATGGGCAATGGATGGTTATTCTTTTTACAGCTGCTTTATTGGGTCTTTCTGGTTAAAATCATATTTAAATGTTGTATATTAAACTAATGTCAATCAGAATCAGTTTTAAAAATGACAAAACCAATATTTATTTTCTAAAGATCATAAATGTCAACAAGATTTTTCTGTTTTCATCAAAGAGAGGGCCTTCTGTACGACCATCCCAGAGGTACAGCTGAACAGGGAGACAAGCAGCGCTGTTTGAACCGGTTTGTTTGGCAGAAATAAGTTCCAAGCCTGAAATAACGAGGCAGCGTCTTTTCAACAAGATGGATGATAGTGTTTAATATTCCAATGGGATCAAAGTCCTTAGCTGAAGCCTGTGAAAGATTTTCATCCAGACTAGTAAAGGGCTAAACCAGAATTCCTTCTGGACTCCCCGTGTGTCCTCAAACGCAAAATTAGCTACAGGACCACAAAACAATAATTCTCCACTCTATAGATGCCAGTAAATAAATTTTTTATCAGCGTGGTGTCAATCTATCTATAGTTTATTTTAAATTCAGTCTGTGCTTTATTAATAATACTTTTGAAAACGTTTAGCAAAGTCCAGGAAGAACGTGAAGCTGGTTTCCATGCATTTCTCCACACTGAAGCCTCTCTGTGAAGACGTCTAATTTCATAGACTAACTTATGAGTCTACATGTGTCCATCCTGTAACTACTGCAGAGGCAAACATTATTATCCCAATGTTTTCAGGAGAAGGGAAGCTAAAAGTTCACGGGAAGGCGTTCCAAAATATCATCACCATGTTTTATTCCCTGGAAGTTTGAGGTGAGTGCAATAAAGATGGAGACAGGGTGTGGTTAGAATCTTGGAGGAATTGCCATGGTAACACTGAGCTGCAGTTGATTTTTTTTCGGGGGGGTTTCAACCAAGCACTTTGGAACATTTTTGGGTTTGAAAATCAGGAGAAACTCCAACAGTTCAATAATCAGTGAGTAGAAACATTTCTTCACAGGAAGATGTGCAGCATTGCATCATGTGGAGGTCTGGTCATCACTGCAGTCCCTCCTGTTTTCCACTCACTGCTCCGACTGTTAATGCAGAGCAGAGCTGTTCTAGTGCTGCGCATGTATGTCATCCAAGAAGCAATGCTTTGTCCTGTTTGTTTCTGATTTCAGTTAAAGTGGTAAAAAAACCCACACAGTGTTTGTTTAAAGCTCTACGCTCCAGCTTTTCTCTTTTACAGAGTTGTCTGTTCTGCTTTACAGGTAAAACATTTTTATAAGATGATTTATAAGCTTCTCGAGATGAAAAAGAGCCATACATGTACAGGCCATTTAGCATATAACAGAGAAAAAAGACTAGCTTTGTCTTTAGAAGATTCAGAGATGATTTGGGTCTGATCTCAGGAGAAACACCACAGCCTGACATCATTACCTGAACCAGGATCAGCAAAGATGAGGCCAGCATGGAAAAAAAAACTAAAGACATCTCCAAGGTGTAATAGATAGGAATTGACTATACAGTACTGTAGAGTAAACTTTAATTTAAACACGAGAATATTCTAACTATTTAAGCAGATCTTTAGAGGAGCAGAAGATAAAACAGTTTTGGAAGCAAATCAGAGACAAATGTGGAAGAAAGAAAAAAAAAAGTCGAGTTTAGCATCCATCTGCATCTGTTCTCAGATAATGGCTTTCTGGTTTGCTCCTCGTCAGTCACTGAACATCCACTGAAATGCTGTTAGAAGCTAAAACTGTTTGACTAATTAACAAAATTTGCTTTCACATTTTGTCAATTTAAAATGTGATTTTTAATTTTTTTTTTTTTTTTTTGATGGAACAACACAACATTGAGCATAATTCTGAGTAAAGGGAAGATTTAAAGATATGTTTCTACCAGCTTTGGAAACCAAAGGTGGAGATTCTTATAAAAAGCTGAAATTTGAACAGATTGAATGAAATTAGCAATGTTCAATAGTGACATAATCCTCCATCAGACTGATTTGATCTGATCTGGATTTTTTTTTATACTTTTATCTAAAATAATGTAGCTTAAAGCACCTTTAAGGTTATTGTCCTGCTGCAAAGTGAACCTCTGCAGACTCTGAAGCCTGTTTCACATTGAGAAAGATTTGTACTACAACAAATATCAAGCAAAGCCAGGAATATTGGAAGAAAATCATGCAGTGTGACTGCTGCTGTGGCACATGACTGATTTTTGTCCTGGTTGGGTTTTTTTTTTTTGTTTTTTTTTGCCATAAGTTCCTGCACAGCTCTTAGCTCTTCCTCATCCTCTTCTCCCTTAGTGAGAATACAACAGAGATGCCTTTATTGTCCCACAGTGGGAAATAGAGGACGGTAGAACATGTTAGATTAAGAAGTAAAGCTGTGCAATATGGCTGAACAGTGACCAGAGTATAAACCTTTTATGAGTCGTTATTGATAATTATTTTATTTTTTAATTAAATTAAGGAACAGGAGAAAAAAGAGTAAACATCACCTTAAAAAAAGTGCTGCCCTGCTGCCGACCTGGCTGAGTTTGACCATGGAAGGTTAGGAGGGTAAACCTCTTCCTACAGTAGCAGCTATTCAAAATGGCCCGTCCCAGCTGAATGGCAGCCCACTTCCATGCAGCTCCAACCAAATCCCCTTCAACTTCCAGTCACTACAGTGACCCCCTCTTGCATATTTTTTTTTACTCTCTACCTTTCACTGAATTACAGGGTCTGATCAGGAGATGGTCATTCTCTCTAGATCTTCATGTCCACAAATCATGACAGAAAGAATATTTTAGTACAAAGATTGATGTTTAAAAAGGAATCTTAGGGGACCAACCAAGGACCAACCAAGAGCCTACCAAGAACCAGTCAAGGAGCAGTCAAGGGCCAGTCAAGGGCCAGCCAAGGACCAGTCAAGGGCCATTCAAGGACCAACCAATAGCCTACCAAGAACCAGTCAAGGACCAGCCAAGGGCCAGCCAAGGACCAGCCAAGGACCAGCGAAGGGCCAGCCAAGGACCAGTCAAGGGCCAGCCAAGGACCAGTCAAGGGCCAGTCAAGGGCCAGCCAAGGACCAGTCAAGGGCCATTCAAGGACCAAGCAATAGCCTACCAAGAACCAGTCAAGGACCAGCCAAGGGCCAGCCAAGCACCAGCCAAGGGCCAGCCAAGGACCAGCCAAGGGCCAGTCAAGGACCAGCCAAGGGCCAGCCAAGGACCAGCGAAGGGCCAGCCAAGGACCAGTCAAGGGCCAGCCAAGGACCAGTCAAGGACCAGTCAAGGGCCAGTCAAGGGCCAGCCAAGGACCAGTCAAGGGCCATTCAAGGACCAACCAATAGCCTACCAAGAACCAGTCAAGGACCAGCCAAGGACCAGCCAAGGGCCAGCCAAGGACCAGCGAAGGGCCAGCCAAGGACCAGTCAAGGGCCAGCCAAGGACCAGTCAAGGGCCATTCAAGGACCAACCAATAGCCTACCAAGAACCAGCCAAGGACCAGCCAAGGGCCAGCCAAGGACCAGCCAAGGACCAGCCAAGGGCCAGCCAAGGACCAGCCGAGGACCAGCCAAGGGCCAGCCAAGGACCAGCCAAGGGCCAGCCAAGGACCAGCTAGGGAAAGTGTGGAAATTTTGAATGGTTACTACTGTAAAACCCCAGAATCTGGAAAGGAGTCCTGAGGAGACTCTGATCCCCTGACTGCTCCTCTGAGTCTGCCCTGGGGGTTAAACTGACCTCTAAAAGTGACATTAATAGGAAGATGCAAACCATTATGATCTGCAAAGATTATTTTTACTTTTTTGTTGCACAACAGAAAAGTATTGCTGTCCACCTCCTGCTGGACTGCGATCTCTGCGGGAATAATCAAACATGATTCAGTGATAAATCATGCATTTCCCACCATGCAGTGTGGGATGAGTTTTTATAAAGTTTATCTTCTATATTTCCTGGCCTTGAAATGTTTTCCTTCTCAGTTCTTCTGCATTTGCTTCATTCAGGTTCCCTAATGGAGTGAATACAGGCCATGTTAATGCCGCCGTGTTTCACTGATGGACTGATCTGTTAGCGACGTGTCTGCTTTGTTTGTTGTTTGGAACAAAAAGTTAAATTCTAATGTCATCAAAGCTGACGGCTTTTTCACTCAGTCGTTTGTTGCTTTTAGAAAACTGCAAACTTTGCTCTGGTTTAACATTGATAAAGGTTATGTTCTTTATTGTCTGGTATAAAAAAGATTTAAATATTAGATTAGATTGTAAAGATTTTTTACTGTGCTTTGGGCTGTTGCTCTCTGCAGCTCCCCCAGAGTAACCACAGGAGCTTGGTTTCCTCTTTGATTCATCTTCTAGTTTAGATCTTCTGCCTTGTTTGCAGCTGTCTTTGAAGAGACCTCTGTTTGATTTTCCAAACTAACCTGTCTGCTGTGTTCTTTGGTCTCAATTAATCTGTTTTTTATTGTATTTTATTTTTTCACCAATGTTCTCTATCAAACATCTGAGGCTAAAATAATCCTGCTTTATTTATACACTATATAATTTCTGAAGTCGTCTGGTGGACCTGGAGTACATAGAAGAGTGAAAGGGACACAATATAAACACTTTTTTTCTGGATGTAAAACTATTTATCTCCTACTGCATATTTTCCTTTTGAGTAAAATGATTAAATATATTGTTTAAGGTATTGTACCAAATCATTTACACAGCTATTTAATGCTCTATGATAATATAAAATAAGAAAAACAAACAAAGGTCATTACAGCTTTTATATATAAAAGTTTTTTTCTCGCTTTTATACACTGGAAAAACGATCTAGAAATAAGTGAAAATTTCTTAAATTAAGTTTATTTACCCTTAATTTGAAAACGTAAATGAGATGATTTGCCAATGGAATTAGTATTTTTACTCTTAAAATATGATATTTAGATCAAATGCACTTGAAATATGACAATGCAATTGCGTTTTCTTATTGTAAATGTAAATTGTCTGGTTCTATTAACAAAATGTCTCTTATACCTTCTCAATTCAAGAACAAATGCACTTATTTGAAGAATAAGTTTATCTAGATTTAGATTTTTTTTCTAGTGAAGTCGAAACTCTTCTCTAAAGCAAAACTGGTGTGATTGTAAGAGGAGCCACTATGTTAAACAGCATATCTGCACGGCTGGGCGTTTCTGTAAAACTGAAGGGCTTCGGTTTTCAGAGGAGATCAATTAACAGCATTTAGTTTTTATCCAAATCTGGCTATTTGTTGTTGCTTTCAATCCCTGAGCTGGCGTGTTTTTCTGTACTCGGAGCAGCAGCGGAAGGTGGACATGCTGGAATAGCTGTACCTTATATACACACGGATGGGCAGGAATGATAGCGACTGCAGTGGGATAACTTTATCTCAGCGTGGCGGTGAGTTGCAAGCGAGTGAAATGCCTGGGGAGAGAGGGATTATAGATTGAAAGAGGGGTGTGATGTTGAAACTGCACACTGAGGGAGAAGACACCTCACCCTGACAGAAAAATCACACCCAACCAAAGCTGCTTTACCTCTTGTATTAACAAATACCTACAAATATACCTCTTCTCTGAGACACATGCATAATTAAATACACGGCTCTCTCTCCAAGCCCTCTTCGATCCAGGTCCCCACTGGGTCTGCATCTCTTTTAAGCCTGAGCAGAGGAGAGCGCTCTGTTGACCCGTTTCCTTTTGTCTCTTTCGCTTCCCTTTTTCTTCGTTCTTATCCACCAGCTATTGTCTGACTAAATGTTGTTCCATTTGCAAACCAGTTACCATAGCAAAAAACAGCTTCACGAGCAGCATGATTACACATCTCTTCTGTGTTCTCAGCTCAAGCATCACTTTGGGAAGCACTATGAACTGTGTGTTACAGAAAATAAACAGAAAAACCAGCTCAGCAATTAAAAGATGATTCCTTGTTTATGGACGGTATTTCCTGCAGTCTGTGATGGAAGAGGCAACCTGCAGAGCCAATGTCAGAGCCTTACAGCTTCCTAAACCCCTTTTCTTCTCATGTGTCCAGGTCATCATATTTTAACACTACATTAGTACATGTCTACTTTTAAGCTGGACTAATTTCTGGAATAAAAATGTTTATTGATTCAGATCTCAGGAAGAACTGAGGGAACTTCAGAACGCCTACATTACCTGTATAAAAGGGCCACCAGATGACCGCAATGTCCTCCCGAGGGTCCGTTCTGAGGGAGCACATCAATCAGAGGTCCCCCTTATCCAGAACAGCTCTGCGCCTCATTGGGACCAACTGAAGCTGCTCAGACTGACTGTATTTACAGCTCTGAATTTATTTCCAATAATAATGGCTGTGTTTACAAAACGTTCGCACACCAAGGCTGACTGCCGGATGAAAAACGGGCCAGAATCAACATGAGCCGCAGTGATTGTTACCATGGAAACCGGTGTAAACATAATAAACACACGAACAAACAAAGATAGAGCTGTATGTTATAGATTACTGAGGTCTTATTACATCTAGTGCTGCACCGATACCAACACCAGTATCGGGCAGGGCCCCGATCCAGCACTAAAATGGTGGGATCGGTTTCAGCCAGTACCACCAAATAGGGCGCCGATACCATTCAACTATTGTCACCCATTCTAGATAGGCAATAAGAAGTTCTACTGGATTCACTTTGTTTTAGTCTTTTTCTTGCTTCACAAAAGTACGTAGGCAGCAGCTTGACAAAGCCATGATGGCAATTATTTTAGATCCAAGTAGTATGCAGTTCTTCAAATATAGATGCACGCATCAATTTCAAACAGACGGTATTGGTAGGGTATGGGTATCGGCCATTACTGCACAGCCAGGAATCGGGTATCGGTATCAGGGCCAAAAAATGGCATCGGCGCAACACTAATTACATCTTGACATTACATATTAACTCATTGATGATGAGTGATGAGCCAAAAGCGTCCACCTTCAGATCCAATATATTATGTTTTATTTCTAGATGGTTTTACCCATAAAAATATTAAATGCTGAAGTGTTGGTGTTGCAGAGCTGCTGTTGAAGAAGGAGAACATTTAATCGTTGGACCAATGTCTAGAACCTTTGAAGGAAAACCGATCTAAAGATTTGGCTGAATAAAAGCAGAACCAGAATCCTTTAGATGGTTGGCATTGACACAAAGAAGGTCAGAGGAGCTTTTCCTCCTCCCCGGGTATGTGGGCCGTGTGATCCCACGCTGAGTCGCCATCTTCTTTCTTTCATTTCCCCCTCTCTGTCTCACACACTGTTCTTTTAATCAAGAGATTGCTCCCAGTAGTGTCTCAAACACTATTGCTGGTGAAAAAGCGATGAAAATCACATCAGTGTGTTGAAGACGTGGCCTTTTCTGAAGGACCCTAAGGACGCGGCGGTCACAATAAACGTCTGCTTAGTCAATGTCCATTTTTCCTTCTCTACCTTCATTTGTCAAACTGAATCCAAGGACAGAATCTGACATTCTCACCAACCGTTTCCAAGCGGCCATCTTACTGCCAGGTTCTCTGCAGTCCAGAACCGTCTGAACACAGAAGCAGGACTCTGGTTTCACTGACTTAATGTTAAATATGTAAATGTTTGCTTTTCTTCTTCTTGGTTTTCAGTCTCTGAACTCTTTTGGAATATCAGAAAAAAAAATCAAACTCTTTGTTCTGTGATACTGGTTAAATTAGGACCCTGGGATTTTAGAAAGGAAAGGTTGGGTAGAATAATTATTTTACTGGGTATTATGGTCAAAAATATCAATCAGTCCAACAATAAAACGTCCTTTACCAGTCTGAATAAAGGGAGTCAACGTCGACATTGGATATTGCTATGAGTTTTTTTGATACAAGGACAATAAACATAAAAAAACTTAAATCTTAAGAACTTTATCACATCTAGAACAAATATTTTACAGCAGAAGAAATGGCTTTTAAGGTTTAAAGGAAATGTAATTTCTATCTTTTGCATAATGCAGTTTGATCCCTAGTGAAGCAAGACTTCCTTTTTTTTGTTGCTGTTGTTATTGCAAAATGTTGTGGTATGACCATCAGAACGCCACATCAGTGACATTTATAGCTCATATATAATGCTTTAAGGAAACATAATTTATTTAGGCCACTAAACAGAAGGGAATACCACAATCAGCCATCAGTTATGGTTTCTTCCAATCAGGCTCCTAGTTGTTGGTTTCACCAGATAAAACAGGAACATTTTTAACTCTCTGTCAGCTTTTAATATCCCTGTAACATTTAAGCAGAGCTTAATTGCCCGAGGACATCCTATGAGAATCCAGCAGATGCCAGAGGCTTTCACAAAACAGCAAAAAAGCTGATCTCTAGGTACAGAAATGGACGATTTGAAACCAGATAAGCATGCAGTATAAGTATCCCCTCCCCTGTTAGGCACAGCTCATGAGCAAACGTCTCAGCAGCTGCACTCAATCTAAACAGAGAAATAAAAAGTTAAGTAAAGTCGCAGCCAACAGAGGCATACATTGTACTTACAGGTTTGTAAGTAGGACTTCAGGCCAAAGTCAAATGTTTCTTGATGTTATGACTGGTAACTCCTAAAAAGTGGGTCATGCTCTCCGATTTATGGTCAGTGCCACCATAGCAAGAGAGCAACCTAATAAGCTTGAGTCCATGTGAGGAGCAAAATTTATTCAGTTTGTGTTCCAGGCTGAGATGGTTTAGAAAGCTGCCACAGTAGGAGATTTTCAAGCAGCCCCCTCCTGCGCTACTTCAAATACTGCAACCGTCAAATGGCTTGGCTTGGGATTCATTATATCACACAGGAGGATAGGCCTCTATTCCTCATCGATATTCAAGTCAATTTAATCCCATTTTTTCCACTGTCCTAATTTATGTAGGCCCTTAATGATCGGCTGCTGCTCCTGGTAGGAACACAAAGAGGGCCTGAAGGGAAAAAAAATTTATTTTTAGAAATGTTGAACATGTGAAGTTCCACACAGGAAATCCATTGCTTGACAAGAAATATATCTATTTACTGATTTATTTATCCAGTTCTCTGATATGTATACTTGATGCATACTAGAAAAGTTCATAAACATCTTTTTAACCCCTTGAGCCCAGATGGTGTTAACAGCAAATTCCGCTTGAAATTACACATGTGAATTAAAGCAAGTACAGCTACCAAACTATAAATTGGAAATACAACTGTTTGTTTTTCTATGACAGAAAGGCATTGAGGAATAGTTTTAGGTGAAACCACTATTTTAAATGTCACCATGTCTGATTTATAGGTTATAAACAAAGAAAAGATGAAAAATGTTTAGCCTCGGCAAAAAAAAATTTCCAAAATAAAATAACATGAAAGCCCATCTGAAACTCTGGATGAACCCTCAGACCTTATAGATCCACATCTTGACTATAACTCAAGCTAATTTGGACTAAATAAGCTGAAGCATGTTTGTTCCACAAAGGTTTCAGTGGGCAGTGTGCTAGGAGGAAATTGGATTTTGGCAAAGTGGCAAAACTGCAAAATGCATTTTTCCAATCATAAAAGGGAATCTGGTCAGACAAATATGTTGATTTACATTATTGGAGACCTTCTGCATAAGGGAAAGCCTTTGCTCCTAAGATTTAGCTGTTGTTTCATTGAAATTTACCAATAATATCACCAAACTGAATACAAAATAAGAATAACGGAACAAGATTATTTAACGCATGCCGATTACATGACCTGAAATGATCGGACAATGACCTTCGACACCTACATGGAAAAGTCTGAGCCTCTAGTTTCCAATGATGCCAGCCTGCTGATGCATTTCTCCCGCAGAGTCACACACGTCAGGTGGAATTTTGAATCTCTTTTTATTTGTTTACACAGCTATAAAACAAAAACTTGTGAAAAAAATTATTTTGAAACATGTTTTAGAAATTTTAAAGCCCCATTTGAAAGGCGTGTGGATGAAACACCATGTGACTGTGGTTTGGACATTTCTATAAATAGATAAACATGAGCAGGTGTCAGTTGGGCCCTGTATCCGACCCGCCGGGCTTAAGGTCTGATGCAAAGACAGTGCTGCATGAACTGCTGAAATAATCTCACATTTAGGCGTTTTGAGGTAGAAAGCTAAAAAACAGAATGAATTATTAAAAAAAAAAAATAAAAGATAAAAGAATTCATTAAAATCTGAAAAATAATAGCAATTCTTGTTTTTTCCAGTGTTGCTTCCTAATAAACATAAAAGCTCAGAGGCAACTTTGCAATGTTAACAAGTCTCTTTGTTTTGTGTTGGACAGTTTGTTCTGAATGTTAATATTGTGTTTGCTCCTGTCTGAGCTGTGACTGAACGCTGAGGTCAGGCCTATTGTGTCTGGATCACTTGCTTAAGTGAGAAGTTCACTGCAGGGCACTGCACCCTCACGGTTCCTCAACACATCAGATGTCCACAACAATTTGGAGTCCCGTCATCTGCAGAAATACTCAGATGAACACGTCGGTAGGTTGTGGTAGTGCTGGACGGGAGACACATCAGGATATGGGCGGACGATTTTGTTACACGGAGAGAGGAAAATAGATTGAAAAATGGATGAAGATGTCGGTAGGATTGGAAAAGAGAAACAAGGAACGGCTCTTCCCATCAGCATCATATAGGGGCTCAGTGTTACAGTTTGGAAGCTGTCTGTTCTGTTATCTGCTGTTTTACCAGGATTATTCCAGGTTTCCTACAGACTAAAGTAAGGCTAAACAGAAATCCAGCAAAGTGGAATTCAAGGAATCCTGACATTTTGAAATCATTATATATTCATTTCAAGTTAGTTTATTTCTATTGCGCCAATTCACAACACATGTCATCTCAAGGCACTTTACTGTTCAATCAGATCATCCAGATTAGATTGAATCAAAGTTTTCAATCAAAGGAAAACCAGTTGATTGCATCGACTCATTGACTCTTCAGCAATCCCTCAGACTAAGCATGCTTGTAGTGACAGTGGAGAGGAAAAACTCCCTTTGAACAGGAAGAAACCTCCAGCAGAACCAGTCTCAGTGTGAGCGGCCATCTGCTGAGGCCGACTGGGGTTCAAGGAGAAGGAAGCAGACATAGAAAAAGAAGCACAGATACAAAAGGCAACTGTTAACCAGCTCCACAGGTGGCCCCGTCCAGGAAACACACAGCCAGGCAGACGAGCTCCGAGCCAGCTCCCATGTCAGAGGATGAAGAGAGCACATCCAGTTAGTCACAGTCAGAGAAACAGGACTACACTGAAAAACAGGCCAAGCTCCAACATCTATAAACAAAGGTGTTGATGGCAGCAGCACAGCTGATATTTCTCTCCAGGATGGAGTCACAGCCAAACAGGAACAGACCAGATGAAGCTACTATGAGAAAAAGCAGAGAGAGCAGAACGTTAGAGATTGAACTAACAAATATGGGAGAATAGAGATAGAACAAAGCAGAAAGATGAACAGGGGTCCCTATGTCCTCCAGCAGTCTAAGCCTGTAGCAGCGTAACTATAGAGATAGATCAGGATAACCTGAGCCACTCTAACTATGGGTTCAAGCCATTACTGTCTCATTTCACCTGTTTTCTTCTTACTTAGTTTTATGGTTGTGTAACCATCAAATATACATAGTTGTCTGTGTATAAAGATTAAGACTGCAACTAAGGCAATGGTTCCAAAATCAAATACTTTATTACTATTCAGTTTGGGTTTCATATGTAGAATTATGCTTTTGCCGCCAATTTCAAGGACTGAAGGGCTGAATGTAGTCTAATTAAGACTGAATTCTTATTCTTCTTAACTAACCCACAGAACAAGAGAGATCCTACGAGACAGGTCCTTCCTAACCTGACAACAGCCAGATGCATGTCTCGCTCCGCCTAGCTCCACTCACATACATCTGGGAACCCGCCATAGGAATTGCCTTTACTGAAGGCTGGGCCTTATCAAAACTCCTTGCATATGATTGGAGAAGCCACTTGTCTGTCATCTTTATTGACGTGCTATTTCAACCACTCACACCGAAGCTAACCCGTGACGCTGTGAGAGGAGAAGCCATTTGGTAGATCAAGCTCTTGCCAAATCCGGTCGGGAGAAGGGCGAAAAAATCGTTTCCACCAACAAAAGCCTTCAAAGCCGTTCTCTGATGTTCTTTTAATGAAACAATATCAGATAGATTGGACAACACAGAAGAAATAGCAGAATCAATGCTAACGCTTGCTTCCTCAATGCGAGCCACCATTGTTGTTGGAATCTCACGGTCGCTTCTCCACTCCAGGACACACCCGCCCTGCGTCCTGATTGGGGACTGGTTGGGGAAATCACTTTCAATGAGCGGGTTCCCAGATGTATGTGAGTGGAGCTAGGCGGAGCGAGACATGCATCTGGCTGTTGTCAGGTTAGGTCCTTCCACTGCTAGCATTCAAATGCCCTTTTTTATCAGAATAACAGTTCTTGACTGTCAAGGCCATGTGTAAGCTATTTCACTTAGATAGTCAATATAAATTGTTATTTAAATTATAATTATTGTTGAAACACATGCATGTTGTTGAGCATCTCTGTTATAAATTCTCAGAAACAGTTTTTGAATCCATCTTATTGCAACAGAATGAGTTTCATGCTGTGATCAATGAAAGACATTTGTCCAGCGACTTGTTGTTATGGAGTTTGACAACATTATTATAAAGTGCCCTTGAAAGTGCTGTGTGTCTACATAAAGAAATATCATTTTCTTTAAGTGACAATATTTTTTTAAAGGACAAAGTATTGATGGTATGCTGGGTAATTCATGAAAACTGATTGCCGACATTTATGTCATAGAATGAGTACACCAAAACATAGTGGATGTTTTTACCTGGGTGAAAATATTAGCAAACCCATCCTCATGTCTGTTTTTATTTTTTCATTCTAATTTTTTACTGTCTGAGGGAACTTCCCCTGTCCTAAATACCAAAGATTTATACAAACTAGTCCAAACTACACAGCATGCACAAAGCTGATTTTCAAACCAGATGTAACTTGTACTTGTATATCTCTCAAATGACCAAGAGATATTATAACAGATTCTGATAGAAACTGTGATCTTACTCAGATCTGAGAAGTTGCTTATAGTTACAAAAGGCAGCTGCTTACCAACCAGGCTCACATCTTGTTGAAGTGGCCCCAATTCACAGTTAAATAAGCATTTTATACAACTCCAGCCACATCAGCACATCATACACATTTGTAAATGAGGAGACATCCATGGCTCCAGCCTTATCATAATATTTTATTTTGTTCTTAGATAAACAACACCGCTCTCATTCCATTCCCAAATCTTTGCCACATACAGAATGAAGATAACTTTTTATCCTGACAGAAGAACTTTCCTAATTAGATAAACTACTTGGTAAAACATTAGTTTAGATGCATAACAGGCAGGTATTTTTAGGGTTTAATTGACTCATACATCATCAATTAAAATAATCCAGAATATGCAGATCATATTCTTATGACCTAAAAGCACAAACATCTGGTTTGAGGATATGTAAAGGTAAACAGAAGTCATAGAGCGAGTTATTAAACCTGTAAGTGATAGCGGACACTGGTTTGCATCTATATTTAGCATGTTTGACAGTCAGGTGCAAACTTAGTCAACATGGCCACAAAAGAGGCATTGGTGCAATGACAGATGATGGACAGAGAGTCTGTGCTCATGTGAACATGTTTAATGTTCAAAAATAAAATTTATATTAGTGAGAAAAAGATGCCTGTATGAAAAAGATAAATGTAGCTGGAAGAATATTTTTATGCTTTTAAAATAAAGTAAAAAAAAAAAAAAAAAAAAAAAAAAACATGAGGAGAAGGAGAATCTCTTGTCTGTACTAAAAGTTTTTTTTCTCCACAAATTGCCTTTCTGACTCCAAAGAAAGCACATTAAAGATGCATGAAATACTTATTGGGTTTGCAACTTGGTTTTTAATATTTCAGGTCAAATGGGTGTTGTGACGAGTTTGTGGGGGTAAATCCAGCTGTTTAGAGCCTTATCCAGCTGCTGTAAGTTTTCAGAGGTCCTTCTCTTTTTTTGGTTGTTTTATTCTTTATTATCATTAATATTATTTGTTTTTCTGTTATTGTATTATTTCTATCATAATTGAATCCATCTCCTTACCAGGATTTTTTACAGCCATTACTGCCAATAGCACACATAACTTCCACACTTGAGTAGGAAAAAACGATTTGCACATCTTATCTATGGTGTACAAAATCTTTGTAGATCCAGTAGTTTGATAACTCAGCCAGGATTTGTTTGTTTGAGGACACAGATTCCATGAAATACAAAGGTTAAACTCTGTTTGCCTCATACCGTATGTACATGCCCACAGTACAGCCAAGGGGCAACTGCTAAGCATTGTTTGCTACAAAAACTGCCAGCAGTGAGCATGCAAGCACCAGAATTAAACCACAGCCTGGTCTGATTAGCTATTGTTTACCTAGGGGACACATGGTAGCCGCATGCAAACAAAGCGTCATGCTGAGGGGAAACTTCTGCTTAGAGACCTTACTGCCAGTCATGTTTGTCTTACTTTGATGAGTCCCACCTAAAGTTGGGCATATATTGTACAAGCTTTTGCCCTTTTCGGGCCGATTTTCAAGTCGTGAAAGAATTTGTTTGATCTGGCCGAGTTCTAGCCTATTGGTGCGCCCTGTGTTGTGTATTGTATAGGGGGTAACAAGGGGCGATTAGCCTCTCACGACCACCTCCCCGGTCAGGAATCATAAGGTCGGGAGAAAATCAAACATGTTAGACATTCAGTTGGACCTCATGAGGTTTTCAGAGGCAAATCCTGCTGTTGAAACAGAGCTACGAGCTGATTTACCATAAGCTCCTGCACTGCACATGCGCAAGCAAGGGCATTTTTCTTCTTCTTTTAGCAGATTGACGAGCCCAACCAGCGCCATCTCTCGGCACTGAGTCCGATGTGTGTTTTTTAGACGTGCTTGTGAGCAGGTACATCTTTAAGAACATACATGAGCTGTGAACTTTTAAACCCTGAAGTTTCATTGTATAGTTTGAGCTGCAGCTGAGTACAACGATTGAAAATATTGTACAGTGCATGCCCGGCCTTGCATTTTTGCAGACCATGTCCCCTTCATTATTAAAATGGTGTTCACTGATGGCTGTGGCCTCCATTAGCAAAACAACTGCACCCTGCCAAAAAGTAAAAGTACGTAAAAGAGCACAAAATATACCCCACAGCAATTTGATAATTTGTTCCGTCAGTTTCCTGGATCTTAACCCAGTTAAGCATCTTTAGGATGTGCTGTAGAAACACATCCAAAACATGGAGCCTTCAGATCCTAAAAGATTCCCTGTACACATTTTGGTGCCAGACAGCACAGCAAGCCCTCAGAGGCTTAAGGGGGTCCTTGCCTTGAAGGGTCAAGCCTGGTTGACTAAGCCTGGTTGACTGGTCACTACAGGGAACGATTAGGGAGCCAAATGCAGTATTATGGATATGTAAGACGTTTCATAATATTAATATAATAAAAACACAGAGAATCATGGAGCTGAAAAAGTGATGTAACTAAATCTACCTAAAAACAAGCCAATAACAGTTAGAGAAGACAAGGGAGGACCAAATGAACAGGTCTGACTAGACCAAGATTGAGCAGCAAAAAATAACAAGCATGAAAACTGAAACTAACCACAAGGGAATCATTTACAGTAGCAGCCAAATAGCAGCCCACTTCCCTTCAACTCCAAGCAAAATCCCCTCCAACTTTCAGCCACTGGAGTTACCCCCCTCTAGCATAATTTTCTACTCTGACTCCACACTTTTACTGGATTACAGGGTCTGGCCAGGCGCTTCTATTTAGATCTTAATGTCCAAAAATTATGACAGAATATTTTAGTACAAAGATTGATGTTTAAAAAGGAATTGTAGGGGACCAGCCAAGGACCAGTCAAGGAACAGCCAAGGCCCCATCAAGGAAAGTGGGGAAATTTTTAATGGCTACTACTGTAATATGGTAATACCAGGCAGAACCAGCCTCTGGATATTGAAAAAAAAAAACAAACATAAACAAATTTTTCAACAGTTTGAGAAACGTTTCAACAGTTGAGACAATAAGCTGAAACAATACTGCCACTATGCATCAGATCCAGCTCTAAATGGCTTAATTGGGATCTATCAGAGGCTGCTAGCCTTCCTCTGGAACTCTAACATTTCATTCTGCTGAAAACTTAAAAAGATGAAACTCTGTTTACTCTAGGTAACCATCTGAAAAGTGATTGCTAGAACACAAATTTCTGTTTTTAAAAAAATTACCTCCAACCTGTGAGGCCATGCAGTGGACACATTACTTCTCGTGTATGTTTGAAACTATTTGTAACCACTGCAAAGTGAAACCATCAACCGTGATATGAATCAGAACATAAACAATTTTTTATTTTTTATTTTATGTAGAGGTACATGTGATCAAACTAAAACTGTCGCATATGGACGATCAAGTGAATTGGAGTCAGTCTTTTTATTTTGCAGATACCAAAATAAAGACCCAGATTACCTTTTCTGTTGGTATTAATTACCTCTAAAATGCATGGCTCCAGCCTTAACCACAGAAGATACTTTTCATATCCTCTGATATCTGATTCATACACCTGAGCTAAAATCAATGCCAAGTCTACAATAAATAGCGTGTATGTGCAGCGTCTCACAGCACCTTACACATAATCCATATCGCCAGGGTGAATTTCAGAACCGTCGTCATTAAAACTAACAGTTCAAGATGCAGACTTGTTGAGCGTTTCTGCCAGCTCTCTAGAGCCCTGAAGCCAGGAGTTTGGCTCTGAATAGTGTGCAGGTATGTTGAACTAAAATCATAACGTTGGGAGCTGTGTTTGCTCTGGATGTTTTTTGGATCCTAAACCTCAGTTCATGAACCACAAAAACTCACACACTCTGTCAAGACAGCACATTTTAGATCCCCTTAAGGCAAGTTCAAAAAGGTTCATCTGACATTTAGCATGTACCAAATCCATCAGTAAAATGATCTGCTTTGGGGAGTTTGAGCATTGAGATGGATAGAAGGGAAGCAGGCCTGAGATAGAACCGGTCCAGGAGTTCCATATGTATATTTGAGCTGCATGTGTCTCAACATTTCTGTCTGTGGGGCTTTTTTTTATGCAACCTTAACATGATACTGTGACACTGTGAACTGTTGCACCCATTCTGCAAACACAGACAAGTTTCTACCTCAAATGAAACTTCTGGCTTAACTTCTGCTGAGTTATAATCCAGCAGGCAGGGATCCAGGCTCTTTTATATGCTGCCCACAGCTGACAGTTTTCTAAACCTAGATAAATAAATTAATAATTTGAATGTTGCCTACCATTTAGGGTTTCAGAGGACATTTAATAAAATCTGACCCAGTGCACGAGCATGTAGAGTCTGTTGGGTCTGACATGCAACTATTTGAGATTCCATGAACAGGACACAGTGAAATCAAGCAGAAGTTAGGCTACAGAACACAGTCTTGATTAGTAGAGCTAATGTGCTTTAAGCACATTAGCTCTACTAAGACACTATACAGGCTCCACTGCTGAAAAGATACAAAACCTTATGTTGAGAAGACTGGTTTCTAGATCAACAACAGAAACGGATCATTAGGAGAACCGGGACTGATTGGATCCAGTATGAAAGGTGCCGTTTGGCAAACAGAGCAGCTGATTCAGTTCTCTGGAAATCACCATAGAAATTTCTCCGCTTTGTTTACGGAGCGCACAGTTTGATGACAACGAATTCATAAAACACTTTATATACGTGCTTATATGTGAGATGACTGAGGTGACAGCAGGATTTATTGCTGTGAATGCCGTGATCTAATGTGAGATGCCTCATTAAAGATGTAAAAAAGTATTTCTCTCATGCTCATCACATAGATATAATTAATGGAGCGTTTTGTAAACTTATGTGCCGTGCTGGTAAGGAGGCGAACGCAGCCTTAGAAAAAAGAAACTTTTATTGCATTAGCATAATGTCACAACAAAATTCTAAGGAAATTCCTAATTTTAGCTCATTTGTTAAATCAGAAAAAAATCACTGTAATAAAAATGGCACCTCTAACTGTTCTGATAAAACTAACCATGTAATTTTCTTTCTTTTATATCACAGTTTCTGAGGTTAAACTAAGTTTTCGGGAACTTTTTCCAAATTAGTCAAAGACTTTTTTTGTGTCTGTGTTGTGAAGATGACATGACCCAGAGGTCCATACTTTTATCCCCTTTTTCACTAGGGTGGTTTGAAGACCCATATTTATCTTGCCACCACGCACCATGAGCAGGATGGTAAGGGAAGTACAAAATGTGTCCAAAGCTCACTGTTAGAGAACTGCAGCAAAGAGCGGGCTCTTGGACTCACCCTGTCTCCATAGAAACCATTAAATGCCATCTACTTTCCCAAAAGTTGTTCTGTAGGGATGTCAGATTAAAGTTAAAGCTTTTTTTTTTATCATGGGAAAGCACCGTTTGCTGTATGTGGATGTGGTGGATGATCAGTGAGGCTTCATCGGTGGCCCTGGGAATCTTTTTGGATTGGTCCTAAAAAATATGTATTTTTTAACTTTCTAAAAAATGCTTTTTAAAGTTTTTTTTTTTTTTTGAATAAACAATATACGTAGCAGAACCAACACAGACATAGTTCACCAGAAATAAAATTAGCTTTTTAGTCTTCACTGTCTCATATCTACAATGGCCATTTTTGCACCCCTACAAGGGGTGCAAAAATGTTATAAATACTTTAACACAAAGCAAATATTAATAAAAAAGAATATGGGACTAACTCACTAAGCACATACCATGGAAAAATAATGCTAAAGAGAAATTGTGCAGCACAGACAATAAATAGAACAGCAGAGTGGAAATGCACAGCATCTCAAAACTCGCTGCAATGATGATAGATAATGCTAACATACAAAATACATACATGGAAAAATTATTTCGAAACAAACCTACAAGATAAGAAAAGTAGTCCTGCATAAATCAAGTGTTACAGACCATTAGGGGAAGATGATCACCAACTTATATGCCAGACCCTCTGTTCTACTGGTTTTGGTGCAATGCTTTCCATATTTTTGAGTGTTTACATCATTAAAGTGCCCCATACAACCAAACAGACTGCAACCAGACCAGCAGACTTGGTTTAACCAACGGATGTCAAGTAGCAAAGTGATTTGAGGTTGAAAAGTTCATTTGAATTGCCCAATCATGTCAGATCTTGGCCCCTGCAGTATGGCTGGTTTTGGATTTTTTCTCACATCTGCTTTGCTCCGCCCAGCGCTCATTGTCTCTAATCAGATACACCTGTTCCTGCTTCTATTTAAGCTACCTGTTCCCAGCCATTGGTGCCCGATTGTTGGAGCTGAGTATGAGAGTATTCTAGTATACCCTATTGTGTTGTGACTGCTTGATCCTGAGCCATTTCTGCAACCGAACTTTTGAGTTTTGGTTGCTCCTGTTCTGTTATATGTGCCTGGTCTGTTTCCGGACTGCTACCTGGATTCTGCCTGTTAAAGGTATACTATGCAGCCGGGGTGGATTTTCCAGCGAGGCTCCCCCCAGAGGGCAAAAGTAAAAGTGCACTGTCGTAAATATGCTCAGCTGTTCTCCTGCTTTTTCCGTCAAGCCAGTCGCGGTTGTTTTGAGCTTAGCAGACAGGCGAACGCAACGAATGACTAAAACAGTGAAAGTATGAACATGCACACAGAGAGAGAGAAAGTGTCATGATGGGTTTTAGTTGCTTAGCCCACATGCAGAACACAACGCAGGCTGGGTAAAAGGTTTAACAGAGTTTATTGAATGTGCAATAATACAAGTTAAGTACAGGATCTTGAACTGGTCCGGGCTGGTTCACTGAAGTCTGCAGAGATGATAGTTTGATTAGAAAGGCAGGCAGATGAGCATGAGTCCTTAGATAATTCAGAATTCTACCTTGACTGAATCTGGGCTTCTCTTTGAGAGAGGAGGAACCGTTGGGTCCAAAGACTGTTTGTTCAGCAGAGTACACGAGCAGCTGCAGCGTCTAGCTTCTCACTTTGAATGGCAGACCTTGATTAGAGTTTCAGCTCTTCACTAAGAGCAGCAGGAGAATCCACATAGGAATCTTCAGGTTTGGCTCACCAGGGCAGATTAGCAGGTTAAGCTCATCCAGAGCTTCAGGCTAGAGACAGGTTTCCTGAGAGACAAAAACAGAAGAGAGTTAGAATCAGATCTCTCTCTAGAGACAACTAAGATTCTTATCAGTTTCAAGGCTCAGGTCGCTAACCAAACTAAGGTCAACACTGCGGCGTCGAAGCAAGGTCTGGCAGCTGGTTATAAAGGGCAGGTCTCCTGATGAGTAGATGCGTCTCAGGTGTGCTGGAAGACTCCAGCTCCAGGAGACCCACGGCGCACTCTGCTGGAGGAAGGTGGTACAGCTCCAGATCCCAACAGAAAGCATTCCAATGTTACTTACAATCGCATCAGCAGAAACGCGAGGTCCGCGTCAGCCTTGCAGCCTTCTTTTTGTTTTAGCTCTCGCCATTCGGAAAAAGCTTGCCCGATGTTCACCCGTGTACGACTCCTCTCTCTGTCCAGAGCCCTTTTCCTCTTTCTTGCCTGCTCCGACATGGGCTTTCGCTGTTTTCTCTCTGGTTCCACCATGATAACTGCACAAATATCGCCACTGTGCTAGCAACGTGCATGCCTTTCACTGGGGGCGTGTAGCAGTTCTCGCCGTAAAGCAAGACCGACTCTCGCGAGACTTCTGAGCCTGTGGGTGCGGGCCGAGGGCTCCTGCAATTGCGGTATTTCCCCGACAGAACACCAGGGCGGCCGAGAATACCTTTGTTCAACCTGAAATGACTCATTTAATCATCCAAAACGTTATGGAACACATTAATTAACTGAAAAATGTTGCATAGTATGCCTTTAACAAACGTAGACCTGTCTTCTGACCCCAGCTTGGATTATCCCTCTGGATTTTGTCTGCTGCTCTGTGTGCTCTGGCTGCTTGTCGCTACTCCACTTCTCTCATGTATCTCTGGAAGGGGCTCCCTCACAAGCTATGGAGTAAGCTCTCCTTTGGACTTTACTCCTTCTTCTGTGCAGAGACTGAACTCTACCAGGTTGTTGACTCTCATGCTCATTATCATTTCCCATCTGAGCTTACTGACCTGAGTATTCATCTGTACACAGGATCCAGTAAAACCGCCCAATCCGACAATCCATTTTAAATGTTTCTGATCTGTCTGCTTGAATTCTGGATTGAACGTTTTGAGCTTCTGACAGACCATGGAAACAACTTCTGAAACGTACAACAAGGATCATACCGTGCAGACCACTCACATCTGCCTCAATACCTAGGTCTCAGCTCGGTGGAATTGAGCTGTGGCCTGTTTACAATAGATATGTGAATGCTAAGCAGACTGGAGACCGCTCGTAAAGCTGGAATTGTACTCTAATTTGTGTAAAAATACAAATTAAATTATATATGTATCTTAAAAATGCATTGTAGTCTTGACACCTGCCTTGAGTACAAAAAAGAAACTCCGTTGTGTTTTTTTTTTTTTTTCATTTTGAGCCAAATGTTAAAAGATTTTTTTCTGGCAAACCTTTCAAAAGACAGCACAGCAATAACACTGCTGAAATCTGTTGTCATTCCATGATGTTTTCCTTTTTGCGGACAAGGAAGTAGTTTTGTGTTGCTGACCAACTGTCTGTCTACAGTGGTTGTTGGTAGAGAGCCACTGCTGGTGAGGGGGTAAACAAGTGGGTCAAAAGTTTTATTTCAAAATGCCTTGTGAAAGCAAAGTGCACCAGATGAAAATATATACAATGTTTCAATCTTGGTCACCAATCAATTCGAGTCTACCAGACTATCAGGAATAAAAATGACCAAAGTCATATTTTTGTGTTTCCTTGTCTGAATTTCATGTTTATGGTCTCAGTAATAGAAACAGGACTACACTGAAAAGCAGGCCGAGCTCAAACATCTATTAACAAAGGTTTTGATGGCAGCAGCACAGCAGATATTTCTTGCCAGGATGGTGTCACAGCCAAATAGGGACAGACCAGATGAAGCTACTATTATGAGAAAAAGCAGAGAGAGCACAATGTTAAAAAATGAAGTAACAAATTCTGCAAAATTCTGTATGAACTGTCTGCTTCTGTCTCCTTGAACCTCGGTCGGCCTCAGCAGATGGCCGCTCACATCGAGTCTGGTTCCGCTGGAATTTCCCTCCTGTTCAAAGGGAGTTTTTCCTCTCCACTGTCGCTACAAGCATGCTTAGTGTGATGGATTGCCTTTGAGTCAATACAATCAACTAGTTTTATTTTGATAGAAAACATTGAATTAATTTGACTGTATGATCTGGTTGAATTGTAAAGTGCCTTGAGATGACGTGTTGTGAATTGGCACTATATAAGTAAACTGAATTGAATAGAATTGAATTAATCAGCTTCTTTTTCAAGGACTCTGGTCCAAAGACTATAACTTTTTTTTTGTGCATTGAAGAGCAGAAAGTTAAGAGTCATCCAGGTTTTTATGTCTTAGACAAATGCCTTTAGTCTATGTAATGGGCTAATTTGATCTGGATTTATAGACAGATATAGCTGTGTACTGTATTGTCAGCATAACAGTGGGAATTAATCCAATGCTGTCTACCTACTCTACCGATTGGGGGCATATATAAAGTAAAGAGAATTGGTCCTACCACTGATCCCTGTGGTACTCCACAGGTAACACTGGAGCACGAGGAAGATTTGTCTTTAATGTGAATGAACTGAAATCTGTCAGGTAGAAATTATTCAAACCAGTCTAGTGCTGTTCCTTTAATTCCTAAAAAAATATTAAAGTCATTCTAAAAGAATTTTATGATCAACTGGATCAAGTGCAGCACTGAGATCTAACAATGATATCTGAGGCCATGAGAACATCATCAGCGACTTTCGTCACAGCTGTTTCAGTGTTATGATAAGCTCTAAAGCCAGACCAAATCTCCTCAAAAAGTTCATTATGGTGTAAGTGATCACACCCTTGTTTCACAACTATTTTCTCAAGAATTTTAGATAAGAAAGGAATATTTGATATTGGCGTATAACTGACCAAGTCTACTGGGTGAAGAGATGGTTTCTTAAGTAAAGGTTTAATTACAGCTACCTTCAAAGCATGAGGTAAATATTCCTGAAACAGGGATAGAATAATCACATCTAAAATGGATGAGTAAATACTACCTGAAATAACCTGGTTGGAACTGGGTCTATCATAGGCTTATATTAAAGGGTTAGATGAAGATAAGAATATTGCTAACTCCAGAAGTTAAACTGATTCAAAAACAGTGAAAACCCATCGCAGATTCTATAGTTTCCTCCGATGCTTTAAAATTTATAACTGTATTATCTGATAATGATCTGTTAAAGTGAAACATTCTTTTGGGGGAATAGAACCCAATAAATTAATCTTAAAGGTTGTTAAAAAGTGGTGTGAGAAGACACATTCAATGCCATATATTATCACAAGGTTCAAAGTATGAAGATGAGAATGTGTGGAAATATTCACATTTTGAACAAATCCAATCGAGTCGAGAAGATAGCATCCTTTAGGATTAAGCTGATAAGTAGTGGACAGAATCCAGGATTTAGGACTAAAGTATGTAAAGAGGAACAGACAATCATCTCTTTCGGTTTATATGGTTCAAAAATAAAATGAAATGTTTTAGGCAAATGATAATTGTTTTAATTTTGTCAAGAGTGCAATTTTTTCTGAATGGATTAACCTTAAAATATGTAATGTGTTAGGGAGGAGTTAGAACTAAACTAAACTAAAATGAAAAATAATAAAATGAATAAGAATTTTCACCCAATTAGTTTGCATCTACAGTGATGGGAAGAACAACTTTGCTCTGGAAAAATGCCTTGAAAGCATTTTTTCTCCATGTGCATTGGCTGGATTTCCCATTCCTTTAAAACTGTTTGAGTAACTAAAGTTTAATAAAGTCGATAAAGGATACCCTTACATTAAAAAAAAAAATAAACAACTCATTCTTTGTAGCTAGCATTGTTAATTAAACAACCTAACCTTATCTTATTTTTTCCACTTCTCTTAAACAAATGCGCTCCCACACACATACTGTAAAAAAACACACATACTTACACACAGAATCCCATAGAGAGGTTTTGCTTGAATACACACCTGTCCTTGTGCTCTATGCTGCAAAGCACACCATCTGACCACAGGCCATGCTATGAGTGCTTTCGTGTGTGTGTATTTGGAGGTGGGGGGGGGGTCTCAAAGTGTCTCTAGTGTATTCATACAGAGACAGCTCCTCTCTGGCCAAAAGTCCTGACAATAGCCTTCTCCTCTGTCCGTCCTTCAGTTTGTTTGTTTAAAGTTGCTGTTTGATTTATTCTGTTTTCAGCTTTTCATTCTGATTTTCTTGATAGCTTGCCCTGATTTCTCCCCCCCCCCACCCCAAGAAAAAAAAATTACTTACTTTAACTCTTTCATCTTTCTTTGCTCTAAGTTTTCTTTCTTTTGACCCAAAGGATGAATAAATTTGCATGATTTTCCTCGGAGAATGTCCCTAGATGAAGAGTGTCATTGTGTCAGCAAGACTGTCTGTGGCGTGTCAGTGGGTGCCTCAGTGTTTGCATGGGCAAACGTGTGTGTGCATGGATAAGGAAATGCAACTCTAAGATACATCAACTCCACTTTTTCTATTCCATATATATGTATATATGAATACACTATGTATATATATGTATTTGTTTTTATATATACCTTCTAATTTATTATTTTCTATTACCTGCACAAGGGAGAGTTTGCCTGTCTGTGAACAGAATAACTTGACAAGTTATGGATCGATTTTAATGAAATCTTTATCAGAGGTGTCCCTCCTGCCAAGGAATAGTCCATTAAATTTTGTTGATCATCCAGAGTATAATCAGGGTACAGGATGTTTTTTACCGATTCTCTAACGTTGTGAATAGGGATATTTGTTGGAACGAGTAGTGACTATTGACAGCCTCAGCATTGGACTCAAAAATTTGAAGATATTTTTTGTTTGTTAGCAGGATAGCCTGAAAACTTATGAACAGATTTCAAGTCTTTTACCGGAGGTCCGCCTAGATAAGACTGGATGATGTAGCCAACACCTGTGTCACTTATATTTCTATAGTTTGCTTGATACAGTATAATTTCACCATCAATACAGGATGTCCACAACATAATACGGTACCAAGGTGTGACTTTAAATGTTTATAAAACTCCTCCAATATAGACAAATAATACTTAACTTATTCCTCCTGCTGTTCTAAACTCTTGTTTTACATACTCTACCTTTATTTGTGTACTACATAACTTTTACTTGTTCATTGTGTGGATTATTTGTGTGAATTTCCTGTCAATGCTACAAATATTCTTAGTAAGGAAACTATTAACACATTCAGCACCTTTAATTAGCCAATAAATTAAGTTAGAAAGTACATCCTAATAAAGCTAATAAATAAATAACCTGAAGTTTCCCATATATGAATATGAATGGCATATCGCTTGCAATTTCTTCTCAGATATGAATGTCTTCTCGTCTTTAGAGAGCTCAGAATCCAGAGTGCGAGGCAACCCACTGCGCACCTTTTACCACACTGGCTTTATTTTGGAATATGCTCCACGTGCTGCCCCCACATGCTGCTTTAAGTCCTGTCTGGCTTCCCTGTTTTTCCGGTGCCTGAAACACAAAGCAGCCAGAGCTTGAGACGCTCACTGCCAGAGCTGTCAAAGAGGTCTGTGTAATGTTCAAGAAAGGAGCATAGTTTCTGTTAGCAGCATTGCTCAAATAAGTTGCATCATGCATCCTGACAACGTTCCAGGATTGATCAAACTTTTTGAAGCACAGTTTATGAATGACTGCTCCTTAATTGACATGACCTGAGACTGCGATGCAATCTGCCAGTGCTTCAAGAGCGACATCAGATCCAAAAGGTTTCTTTGTTTTAGGAGCAGTTTGGGAGAGGTGTGGAATTCTGCTTCAGAATCAGAATCCTTTTTATAGCCAAGTAGGTTTGTACTTACAAGGAATTTGACTTAGTGTTGATGGTGCAGACAAATAATATTATATACAGTGTATATATATATATATATATATATATATATATATATATATATGCAAAATTATAAAAGTTGTCAAATATAAGTGTATTATTTGTGAAATGCCCATATTTATTTGCACATTAAATGACTATACTCACACAGCGCAACACTGCAGGACATTATTACTCAGCATTTAAAGGAAAATAAGATCATTCTTACATTTTATTAGATGAATTTCTGCTTTTTTATCTAACGGACCCTATAAGAAAGCACCACTTGAAGAAAACCTTCCCCTCCAGGAAAAACAAAATGCCACACTAAAGGGCTGCAGCAGAACCTGACCTGCTGGCCATCCCAGAATCAGAGTGTTCTTGTCACCCCATCTTTAAAAAAAAAAAGGTCAAGCTGAATAGAGGTGTACTCTGTAACATGACCATGACCAAAACCAAACCTGGAAATCCAGTAGAAACATTAGAGGATATAGAATAGAAAGTCCTTGACAGAGTTAAAGCCCAGACCTAGATATCATTGAGAGGCAGTGGGTGACATGAAATGGGCTGGCCATGCAAGGAATCACATCTCCCAGCTGAAAGGAAGGACAGGTCCAGATTCTCCTCAGCACAGTGTAAAACAGAATGCTAGATGGCAACAAGGAGCATCTCACTGAAGAAAGAATCTAAGGTGTCCTTTTGTCCTGCTACAGGATCTATTTTTGAACTTGTGATTACATATTATAAAAATTACTTTTAAATTATTTTTAAAATAAAATAAAAATTACTTTTAAATTATTTTTAAAATAAAATAAAAATGTAATAAAATTAATAAACATGCCATCTTTAAGTATTAAGTAGTAAGTAGTGTCAAAATATATCTAAAGAAGTAAACATTTAATGGGAAGTACCTATATATATACTGTATATTGAGATAACGAGCATACAGGGAAGTATGTGTTAATTACTCTTAGTTCCTAGTGTACCAACAATCCTTTTCTCTTTTTATCTTGTTCCATTTAACTTAATGAGGACAAAGAATACAAATATGACTTTGATATTTAGTCATCTCTGTTTTATAGCTCAGACATCACATAGGCCTATCATTTCAGTTAGAATTAGCTTTAGATTGGTCTTATTATTTTAAAATCAGTTTAGGTTTTTATTCCTTTTTTTCTTTTTCTTCGGCTTCAGATGCAAAATCAGAAATCCTGCCGTTTGTTTTGGAGTTTTTTCCAGTTATTCATCCATCCATCCATCCAACCAAAATTCATCCATCCATCCAATCAAAATTTATCCATCCATCCATTCATCCATCCATCCAATCAAAATTCATCCATCCATCCATCCATCCATCCAACCATCCATCCAACCAAAATTCATCCATCATCCATCCATCCAATTATTCATCCATCATCCATCCAACCATCCATCCAACCAAAATTCATCCATCAACCATCCATCCATCATTCATCTATCATCCATCCATCCATCCAATCAAAATTCATCCATCCATCCATCCATCATCCATTTTTCATCTACCATCCATCCATCCATCCATCCATCCATCCATTATTCATCTATCATCCATCCATCCATCCAATCAAAATTCATCCATCCATCCATCCATCATCCATCCATCCATTATTCATCTATCATCCATCCATCCATCCAATCAAAATTCATCCATCCATCCATCCATCGATTATTCATCTATCATCCATCCATCCATCCATCCATCCATCCAATCAAAATTCATCCATCCATCCATCCATCGATTATTCATCTATCATCCATCCATCCATCCATCCATCCATCCACTTTATGCTAATTCCTGAGTTTGAGAAAACAACAGCTAGATGCTCCCAATTAAATGTTACCAGTAGGTTTGCTGAGCTATTTGTTTCAAATCTAAATGTGTCCATTTGACTAACGCAGCAACTACAGTGCAGCTTTTATGTCTTTTAGAGCTTGGTAGAGACTGCTAGTGTTTTATTCTGCTAAATCTTTATAATACAGACTAAAATCAGTTTAAAGCAGAGCACAGAACTTGTTCAGGGGTGGAGGTGGACAGCGTTTGCAGTGATTTAGACACTCTGCTGTTCTATCAGGGAGCAGAGAGAGCAGAGCCATAAGGCAAACCTTTCTTTTTTTACCAGGTGATCTATGTTCTATCCCTCACCTGTCATGAGCTGTGGGTAATGACCGAAAAAATGAGATTGCAAATCGAGGCTGTTGAAATGAGCTCTTGCTGTGAAGTGGCCGGACTCCCCTCGGTGTAAGGGTGAGGAGGTGGTGTGATTATTTGTTAAGGATGCCTTCTACACTATCTGTCCCACTGGAGGAGGCTTTTGAACACATTCAGGACTCATTAGAGAGATTTTAACTCACAACTGGCCCAGTATTGTCCCCGAATGAGGGGGTAGCTGGGGACCTCTACCTTATGGATACATTTATCTCAGTTAGCATTAACAGCTGAAAACATTCCAGCTTAAGTTCCAACAAACCAGGAATGAAGCTGGTCTTCATATTAAAGCAATATTAATATATCTTTGAATTTTTTTACTTTGTGTAAATCTGCTTTTTTTGTTTATTTATATCCAGACTTCCTACTTTATTATTTTCAATTCAGTTCAGTTTATTTCTATAGCGCCAATTCACAACACGTCATCTCAAGGCACTTTCCAGTTCACCAGATCATCCAGTCAGATTGATTCAACGTTTCTATCCAAGGAAAACCAGTTGATTGCATCGACTCATTGACTCTTCAGAAATCCTTCACACTAGGCATGCTTGTAGTGACAGTGGAGAGGAACAACTCAATTTCAACAGGAAGAAACCTCCAGGAGGAACCAGGCTTAGTGTGAGCAGCCATCTGCTGATGGGATTTTCTACTCTCATGTTCAAGCAGTCTGGGGGATTGCTGTAAAATCAATTCCTCTGATTTCGTTGATCATTGGGCAAATTGAAATTATGAAAATTAATAGCTTAAGGAAGACATGCAAATTTCCCAAAAACCTTTCTTCAATAAAAAGTTTTTTTTTTTGATCTGCAGGCATGGCTTTTCCAGCAATATCAGAATAGATGCATTTTGTAAAAAACTGTGACAGGAGCAGCAACCGAGACATTTGATAAGTAGCCAGATGCAAAAAAGACTAATAAAGACGACATGAAGTCATAGAAGGATGTCACAGCAGGTTTTTTAATTAGTTATCACGTAAAAAAAGTTATTCCCATGAGCATTGAGAGCAGAAAATGGACAAAGCTAGGCCCCGTTTCTAAAGGAAACAGATTTACTGACACAATGCGAGCAAGCGACTGTCCACTGTAGGCATTCTCATCTAAAAGAAGTGATCCTGTAAGTCAGTCTGTTGTGTTTCTTTTTTTCACCATTTTAAATAATAACCTGACCTTTACTGCAATGCTTTAGTCAAACGTCTGTAACCGACTATGATTTTGTTCAGTTTATTCAATTATTTCCTACTTTTCCGGAGTTGAGTTGCAGGGTCAACAGATTGTATAGACAAGAGTAAAGCAGCAGTTTCTCTTTCTGGCTCAGCTCTTTCTTTAACCCAACTCAACGGAGCAGCACCACCGCTGACTTCTCCCCTAGAGGCAAAAACTGAAACCCAAAGAAGCAGTCTGCTTTTCTTGGTTGTAGAATAATGTCCACCGACTTAGAGCCCCTCCCCTCTTCGCTGGAGGAAGATGCCAAACGAGCCACATTATCAACAAAAACGCAAAGATGAGGTCTTCAGGTTGTTAAATGACATCCTCTTCTCCATATGGACCTGACGTCTTGTCCAAAAACAGGATCAGCAATACTGGCATCTTTAAATCTCTAGAGTTCAGCTTTGATTTTGATTAGTGAAATCTAAAACATAAAAGCAATAAAAACACAAAGCTTCAAACAGAATGAAACGGCAGATTTGCCCCAGAACAAACACCAAGGATGAAAAAGAGCATATGGTGGCTCTGCTTTGCCTCTCTGTGCTCAAGGCCCAGCAAATATAGACCCCAGGAATACCTCCCACACATGTGTCTGCCTTTTTTGTTTTAAATCCCATTAGGGTTGGTTCAGATGTATGAAACATGTGAGATTAGGACCACTGTTTGAAATTCTTATGCATTTTTAAGGAACCTGCTTTTGTTTGCCTTTCACTTTGCTGCTGGTTTACCTGTTTCCTCACTGAGGGACGATTGGACAAAATGATGAACTGTTTCTTCGTTTTGTGTTCAGCCTCATCCTTCTGATCCTACCCTCACTAATCGGCAAAAGTTCTACGAGTCTCTTTATGGAGGGAGATGTTACCAAATATAGTAGCCCCTCCCTCCCGCCATCTTCCAGCAGTGACGTCACGGTGCGGTAAGCCTAGCGCCATTCTCCCCGCTTTACAAGCTAAATCAATGGGAACTACTAGACACATCTGCAATCAGCAACAATTATTGAAGATTTCCAGAGGACTTCACCATTGAAATTCACCAGAGCTATAGTGAAACTGACAATGCCCACGTGCATGGCAGCTGGATGCTGGAATACATCGGGTAAAAGTGAAAAAAAAAAGAGTTATTCCACCTTTCTGATTCCTGATCCTCCACGGACGGGTTGGTCGTTGGATCGCCAACTTGAAGAGGGAGGATTTGCCATGGAGCTTCTGGCCAGAGAAAAAACACGTAATATGTAGCCAACATTTGGAAGAAGAATGTTTTCAAGATGACTTGGATAATAGCGCGTTGTGACAAACACCAGATACAGCACTGGGACTTGATCAACAGCCGATACCGCACCGTGACGTCACAAACCAGTAGGTGGCAGTAGTGTTCTTTGACAAACATGGATGCCTCCAGTAAAGCACATTCACATGAAAATTACTCTGAATTAAAACACTTTATTGAACAGTATGGAATAATTTCCTATTTAAAGTACTTTCAGAAGTTTGAACTCTGAATACGACCGGACTTCTCCTTTAAGAGTTCCCACTCACCACCTCCTTTGGTTGGGGTCTGTAAAATCTAAACTTAACCTACCTTGCCGAGCATTCTGAAAACCATCTAGATCTATGCCATAACAAGGTAATACAATGATTATTCGTATGGGATCCAGTAATACTTGGTAGCTGTCAATCATCATACAGAAGCATTTCACCAGGTCTTTGACTTTCTGAGAACAGTGGGTAGTCTGTTTTTATCGTAGGTCTAATTTCCTTAGCTGTCAAAGGAAGACATCTGATCTGGTCCTCATTGCCAGTAGGTTCAGTCTAATCTCTTTCACAGCCTCTACTGTCTTTAGAGGCGCCGTATTAGGGGGAAACGTTAAGAAGATTCTAAGACCCTAGATTGAGGTGGGGCCCAAAAGAAGATGAAAAGTAACATTTGTAGCCATTCAAAATGTCCCCACTTTCCTCGGCTGGTCCTTTGCTGGTCCTTGGATGGTCCTTGTCTCCCGTGGTCATTTCCAATAGAGTAACTGCCTGCTTTGTAATGCTTGTAGAAGTAAACCCGACCGTAGGCTAAACAGCTAAACTGTTTTATGGTGGAAGTTTAGAATTGTGAGATTTGCATAGAAAGGAGGTGTTGATGGAGTTTGAACTTCTCTGTACGTCCATTTCTCCCAGTGGGAGAAATGACAATGGAGTCATCAATGACAATGGAAACTGTTTTACATTCTATGACTCCTTTAACATGTACGTATGTCATAATTTATCATAACTTTTGTCTCCTGACTCAGCTGTTTTTCATAAAAGGATAAATGAAATGAAATATATCTGTCTGTCTAGATAGAATATGTTGGAGGGGGGGGGGGGGGGGGGGGGGTGCGCTCCTAAGTTGAAAATGACAGCTGACCTCTTAGCCTCCTGCAGCCATCTCTACCTGCCACTATGCTCATTCGCTCACGTGCTCCCGGTTAAGACGTCAGGATTGGACGCAGCGGGGATCCCCGGCACACCGTTACCGACTCGGCGCAGCGCATCATCATCATCATCATCCTTTACCGGGAGGAGCAGAGCTCGTGCGGCTCCCAGAACACAGGACTGTTGTTTCTCACTTGGAGCGCAGCTCGCGCGCTAACTCTCCGCTCTGTGCGCTGCTGCAGCTTCTCTGGCACAGTGGAGTGGTGAACAGTGGAGGAAACAGAAACTGGTCCCTAGAAGAGAGAACATGGAAGAGCTTTCTACCCTGTTAGTGTGACAGAAGAACCGACCGTCTGTCCTTCTTTAGCGGCACTTGTTCCCCTTCACGTGCGTCCTCTCAGCTGCGCGCGCGTCGCTTCTTTGGACCTCGCTTTAAAAAAAAGATATAAAAAAAAAATCTTATGCAACAGCTAGAAACAGTAATGGAAGAGAGGATCGAGCTCTTTTTTCTTCTTTATTTCATGTTTTCATCGCTGAGAGTAAAGCATCCAGAGGCGCAGTGAGAGGAGCGGAGAAGGCGGCGCCGCGCGGAGATCTTCGCAGGGTCCATCAGGCTGTTCCTGCTCCTGCTCCTGCTCCTGCTCCTGCTCCTGCTCCTGCTCCTGTTCCTTCGCTTCTTTGTTAATCTGCTGCTAAAAGCCTGAAAGAAACGGCTGCAGGCTGAAGGGGACAGAGTTGGTCTGGGTTTAAAGTGGGACAGAAGGGGCAGCGGTCTGAGGACTCCCGCAACATCTGGCAGGTAGGAGCGCGCTGATGCTCAGAAAAAAACAAAAAACAAAGGAAAAAGCAATAATGTTTGATATAAAGGCGCATTCATTTTCACATGATAGTACACCCCTAATTAATAACAGTTGTTTGCATAAAGGTCGCAGCTTCCTAAACACTCAGTATCATGGAACTGCAGGGTTAATCCGCGGTCAGCGTCGCTCTTACCTATTTCTACTGTAAGGTATTCACACAGTGGAATTCCGCTTTAAGTTTTTTGCTTTAAAATGTTCATGTATATAAATTATAACTTAAGGCGCACTGAAGTTTTTTTTTCCCTTAGCATGCTGGAAAAATAAAGTAATTTATTTCAAATAACTGATTTTATAATAGAGGACTACAATAACGCTTTGGATGGAAAACATGGAAATGTTAGCTTCATTAATTAAATATCTTCGGGGTTGTTTATTTATTTATTTTATTTTTTGGACAGTGTTGGCAAAAAAAAAAAGACAAAAAGAAGAAGTCAAGCTTTCACTTTAGGTGTTTTTTATTTTATTTTACTTTTTGACTTTAGATGACACATCAGTGAGAAATAAGCATTAGGTTGTCATTTATTTGGAGAAAAATGCCATTTTCTGAGGCTGAGTGTGAGGAAGGTGTGTAGGTGTGGAAGGTTAAGGTGGCAGAGCCCAAAGAAAGACTGAGGCTCTGCTCTCCCCCTCGCTCACTTTAAACTGCTTTACCTTCACAAGGTGTTATTTATTGATTTATTTCCCCACTAATCTACGGTTTCACTTCTGGTGACAGCAGTTTGACATTTTCTACAACATTTCTTAATTTCTGAGGGATTTTTTGTGTGAAAGGTGTTCTATTTCCCCTCAGGTGCGGTCCTCTCAGCTCTAAGGATGCTCACTGTGTCTAACAGAAGGGACTCTGTAGCCTTTCCTGCAGATGATCCAAAGTCCTAATTGTTGCTGTGATTGTGTTTGATCTGCCCCCATGAGTGTGAGAAATGAACTGATGAGGAAGTTCACTGGTTTACCTCATTGCTTTAATGATGAAAAGCAGTGAAACTGCTCCAGCGGGCCGTGCTTGGGAACTTAAAGTCAGGTAGATGTGGTTGGTGTGATATTTGTATTATTTAAGTGAGAAAATAAAACAAACAACTTCCAAATAAGGGCGGCTACCTAATACATCAGTTAGTCATACCTTTAGCTGAGTTTACAGTATTGCATATACTACAATAAGTATCCAAATTAATGGCGAGGCAAAACTTCTCTGTGTTTGCGGATTTTCTTTGCAGTTTTTTGGGATAAAAACTAATCCTATGCAGTCAGGTTTTAAAAAAAATCTAAATCAGTTTACAAACTCAGTGCCTTGGTTTATGATGAAATTTACGTTCGCTTTTCATAGTAAACATCTCAGAACTCCTTTGGTTTTCTTTCTTTCTGCCTTTAAATGTCTTGTTGCCATGCTTTATTATGGTTAGTTTAAGTAAAATCCGAGCTGAAAAGTCTGTAGGTTTGGCCATGGTATCTAATCCCGCTGACATTCAAACATTTTTCAGGAGAAAAATAACATTTCAGGTTTAAAATTACGGAACTTTGTATTTGCTAATTTGATTTTTAATACCCAGTTCGTTTTGTCTGTAGCGGATCTGAACATATCGTTTTTTTGTTTTTCTTTCCTCATGAAAGTATTAAATCTGTCTGATGACAAATTATAACAAAAATAAACGATAAAGAATTACAAATGCATTAAGAAAACACATTAAACATTGAGCTATGGCTAGAATGAGGTGGAGAAGTGGGGATGAGGTTGATTGAGGCTGCTGAGCTGGAATGAGGTTGATCTGTAGGATATAGTTTGGAGGTTTATGCCAATAGGCTGGTTTCTGTAGCTGGCAGCAGAGCCCCATCACTCCAGCCTGTACCTCCTAACTCACAGCTATTGCCAGAAGCTGATTTATTCCTGATCCTTACTGTGTACTGCCCATAATGTGGTCCGTGGTCATTATCATCACTTCACAGTTGGCCGACCCGGCCACAGCTTATGTCTGTGTGTTGTGTATACAGTAAGGTTAGATGGGTGCTCTGTCATAAAGAATTTATTAGAAGGTGTTTGCCGTAGACCTGCCTGTTCTACACTTGTATCAGGGCTGTTGGACATCTTTTTGTTTCTAGGAACGCTCCTATTTCGACTGTGGGGACCAGAACCAGAGAACTGGTCCACTTTTCTAATCCGTCGCCTGCTAAACAGACAAAATATTCCTGGCCAGCTTGTTAGAGTCCTATTTTCAGCTGGAGGAAGGAAAATGGGAAACTCAAATGGATTAAAAATTAATTAATGATTAAACATTTTAACGCTTCAAACTGAAAAGCAGAGTTTTTCTTTTTCTCCTTCATTCCATGTTTGAAGAAAAGCATTTTAAACGGAGGTGAAACGGAATGGAGCTCAGTTCAGTAGTATAACCGGACGTTTTCAGGAAAGTTTCATTTCCAAGTTACACCATGGGACATTTTTCAACCCTTTTAGATTTTCTTTAAATATTTCTTTTAAAATACGTAGAGGCTAATTACTAATGTTGTCGCAGAAAAAAATCTGGTATTTATTAAGGGTGAATTCTAATTGGCTAAAATCAGAAATCAACTTTTGCAAAAAAAACAAAAATAAAACAGAAAACAACAGACTTTTGCATGAACTGTGTTCTATTACTGGGCCTTATTTGGCTTTAAAAAAAAGTTCCTACAAGCATTGGTATTTCCTTATAGCTGCATCAGCTCTATTGCAGCAGCCCTTTTTGTGCTGCATTTAGCTCTGATTGTAAAAGTCTCATAGCGTTCTGGAGGAATCCTGTCCAGATTTCCCTGAACTCATCGCGTGTGTGTGGCTCCGGTCCCTGGTTTGCCCAAAGGTTCAGAGTCATAGAAGGGTTTGCTATTTGTTAAGCTGGTAGAAAAAAAAAGTGTTGTTTATAGTTTTTGCCTTTATTTTGAAAAAGTTCAGACTTAGTATATTGACCTGTGTGTGTGTGTGTGTGTGTGTGTGTGTGTGTGTGTGTGTGTGTGTGTGTGTGTGTGTGTGTGTGTGAAAGCGTTTGTGCATCATTTACACCTTATCCAGGGATTATTCACCTTGAAGAGCGTGATAAAAGGAGTGCGGCGCTGCATTAGAGACCTCATTCCTGCATGTGTGTGTTTTTGAATCTTAACTTGATGGAAATTAAATAGGAACACGGTGTTTGACCTTTCTCACAGTTTGTTCAGAGGCAGATCGGCTACAGCTTTCTGTGCTTATATACTCGTTAGCGGTTAAAGGGACGACATTTAACAATTAGATAGTTAAACAGTTAGCTGCAGAAGATTTTCTGGATTTTTCTCCTCTCACTAATATGCACTCTTCTAGTTCTCTGGTCGCAGCCTGAAGAGCACAGCAGCATTGAAGGTAAAACAGATCCTCTCTTCAATTATAGAAATTTTTATAGCCGGACATACAAACTTTACTATCTCTCTCTCTCTTTCTTTATATATATATATATATATATATATATAGTAGATAAAATATTAATTATCTGTATTTTTATATATTTATATATATATTCTTTTTTTCTTTTTTTGCTGTTTATATATATATTTATATATATATTTACTGTATATATATATATGCATATATATATATATATATATATATATATATATATATATATATATACGCATATATATAAATATATATATACGATAAATATATATATATATATATATATATATATATATATATTTGTATATATATTTACTGTATATATATATACGCATATATATATATATATATATATATATATATATACGTGTATATATATATATATAAATATATATATATATATACGTATATATATACACATATATATATACGTATATATATATAAATATATATATACAATAAACATATAGATAAATATATATATATATATATACACAGTAAAAAAAGAAAAAAATATATATATATAAAAATACAGATAAATAATATTTTACAATGCGCGTTGACGCTATGATTTGGATGAAATTAGACTTTAAAAAAGATGTTTTGATTTTACTTTTTTTTTTAAGATGTGCGTAAAAATCGCTGCGACACTGAAAAAAAAAAAAAGCAATAAAATAAAACCCATACGAATAGATATTCTCAAATTTAAGATTTTTGTCATTATTATTAGGGTCAGATTCAATTCTGTCATGATGGAAGATGAAAATTTCTCTTTTTCCAATAAACATTTTTAGAAAAAGTATTTCACAGCACCGAGGCAGCGGTATGGTGCGTTTAAGATTAGCTTGTAAATTCTCAAACAGTATTTTTTTTATCAAGGCCTCGCACATTAAACCACATCTTTCCCAGAGTCCTAATCCCGATGGAGAATTCCTGTTGTACGCCTGAACTGCTCCCACTGAGTCCTGACCATAACCCCATGAACAGCTTCGCTGAAGAAGCCGCCTCACCTTCCTCTCACTCACACTGGATGCTCATTGCTAAATATTACTAAACTGAATATTAAAGCCTTATTTGGACCTATTTTATCCTTTGCAAACTAGCTTCTAATACAAACTATATTTTGATTTTAATTTTAAACCAGATGAGCTTTAAGTTTTCTTCATTATTGCATTGAAACGGATGTTGGAACTTCTTCTTGGTCTCTTTTATTTTCGGAAGTCTATCATCTTTTGTATGAATTCAGACATCAGGAGCTGTGTGTGTGTGTGTGTGGTGTGTGTGTGTGTGGTGGTGTGTGTGTGTGTGATCCTCTTATTATGAAATGACACACTGCCTCTCTAAACTAAAAGAAACCTATAAAAAACAGATGAGCAGTAGATTTAGCATGTTTAGATATTTATAAAAGAAAAATTCTCTGCTTTTTATTTCAGTGAGTTTGTGTTAGTGAGGGTGGCGTACTGTAAAACTGTCATATGTAATAATTTTTTTATTACATCAGCGGTGCTCTCTAGAATGTGACCCGATTTAACCTTTAGCTTCTTTCCCAGGGTTGTTCCTTGTTATCGCCTCAGACCATAAGCGGCTCCAAGCTGTGCCTCATCCCCTTCTTTTTTAATTCTTCAGCCCAATAACCTAAGCAGGTCTCTCCTGTTTTATTTTATGTCCATAAGAGCCCAGATACGTTTCTGAGGTGTAACAGTGGAATAATCCTAACGGAACCAGGAAGTAATGCTGAAATCGGCTGCAGCTGCTCGCTTTAACGTGCAGGTTTTGTTCCGTAACAGGATTGGTTCACAGCACAGTTCCTACAGGCTGAGGCCTTTTTTTTCTTCTTTTTTTTTCCACCAATCCGTTTCACGTTTCAGAGCATGAGAATGAGGAGTATGGTTGCATTTAAAAATAAGCCCTGTGTTATCTCTCCATCACTCTCAGGTTTACTTTCTGCAGCCTTAGCATTGCATCGATTACCGAGAAAGCTTTAGATGAACACCTAGAAGGAGCTGAAAATACATTTTAGCAGGAATATATTTTTGATAAACACAAACATCAGAATACGAGCATAAAAGAGGCTTTGATTTAAGCAGTTTGGGCTAAAATGAAATGTTTAAAGAAGTGTTTTCTTTCAAATTTGTAAATCTTTGCTCGCTGTCTTTATCAGAATTATTTCAAATCGTCATTTGTTTCATTTGACTCTCAGCATTTTTAGTTTACATCAACCCCTAAATAAAGGAAACTGATTTTTCTTTTTGTGCCATAAACATCAGTAAACCTATGTTGTTACTTTAACTGTTCCAGTGGGAATAGAGAACTTTTACATTTTTAATACACGATCATTTAATTCCTGTGCATCTGTGTTTCTGTCACTACCTGGATATTAAAAGCACATATATAAAAGATTAAAATAAAAGAAGTTCTGTGTTAATTTTAGACAAACTTTAGATGAAACATGTTTTCTAACTGTAATATATGTGTGTAATCTGTATACCCACAGAAGGGTAATTGAAAAGACGTATTTAATCTGTTGTTTGAGCCATGGGACTTATTTTTCTGTGTGAATCAAACTCAGACGAGTTTCTCAGACGTTGCGCTCAGAATGCAGTTTCAAGAGGACAGCTGATAAAATAACAGTGAGCCAGAGAAATAAACAAGGTAGTAAAGAGTGTATTCAGAATAGATTAACAAACCTTGGACATTTGTAAACTTATTAAAACACCATCTGAAGTGCACTCAGTCTGTGTGTGTCTATAAAACCCATAAACTGATGATTA
Source organism: Cyprinodon diabolis (assembly GCA_030533445.1). Lineage (NCBI taxonomy): Eukaryota > Metazoa > Chordata > Actinopteri > Cyprinodontiformes > Cyprinodontidae > Cyprinodon > Cyprinodon diabolis. The sequence goes on along the minus strand of CM060066.1, from coordinate 51,652,770 downwards.
ATCAGTGCAGCTTGTTTGAGGATTGTGGAAACAAGCAGAGCCTCAGTTTGCTGCTCAGCACATCCCTGCAGCCTGCAGAAGGGCTCATCCTCCTCCAATCACTCTGGATCCTGCTCATTTAGCACGTTCAGATGATCAGCAGACACACCTCTAATTTCCTCCTCTAATTCCAGTGCTTTGGACAGTGTTAGGTTCCTCCTAGTGGCATTACTCGGTACTAGAGCAACTGAGCACCTTATTTCTGGAAAGATGCGCATTAACAATCCATTTACTGAAATGTTCATTTAAAAAAGGGTCAACACATATGTATAAATAAATATACACTATATTGCCAAAAGTATTTGCTCACCCATCCAAATTATTGGAATCAGGTGTTCCAATCACTTCCATGGCCACAGGTGTATAAATTCAAGCACCTAGGCATGCAGACTGTTTTTACAAACATTTGTGAAAGAATGGGTCGCTCTCAGGAGCTCAGTGAATTCCAGCGTGGAACTGTGATAGGATGCCACCTGTGCAACAAATCCAGTCGTGAAATTTCCTCGCTCCTAAATATTCCACAGTCAACTGTCAGCTGTATTATAAGAAAATGGAAGTGTTTGGGAACGACAGCAACTCAGCCACGAAGTGGTAGGCCACGTAAACTGACGGAGCGGGGTCAGCGGATGCTGAAGCGCATAGTGCGAAGAGGTCGCCAACTTTCTGCAGAGTCAATCACTACAGACCTCCAAACTTCATGTGGCCTTCAGATTAGCTCAAGAACAGTGCGCAGAGAGCTTCATGGAATGGGTTTCCATGGTCGAGCAGCTGCATCCAAGCCATACATAACCAAGTGCAATGCAAAGCGTCGGATGCGGTGGTGTAAAGCACGCCGCCACTGGACTCTAGAGCAGTGGAGACGCGTTCTCTGGAGTGACGAATCGCGCTTCTCCATCTGGCAATCTGATGGACGGGTCTGGGTTTGGCGGTTGCCAGGAGAACGGTACTTGTCTGACTGCATTGTGCCAAGTGTAAAGTTTGGTGGAGGGGGGATTATGGTGTGGGGTTGTTTTTCAGGAGCTGGGCTTGGCCCCTTAGTTCCAGTGAAAGGAACTCTGAATGCTTCAGCATACCAAGACATTTTGGACAATTCCATGCTCCCAACTTTGTGGGAACAGTTTGGAGCTGCCCCCTTCCTCTTCCAACATGACTGTGCACCAGTGCACAAAGCAAGGTCCATAAAGACATGGATGACAGAGTCTGGTGTGGATGAACTTGACTGGCCTGCACAGAGTCCTGACCTCAACCCGATAGAACACCTTTGGGATGAATTAGAGCGGAGACTGAGAGCCAGGCCTTCTCGTCCAACATCAGTGTGCGACCTCACAAATGCGCTTCTGGAAGAATGGTCAAAAATTCCCATAAACACACTCCTAAACCTTGTGGACAGCCTTCCCAGAAGAGTTGAAGCTGTTCTAGCTGCAAAGGGTGGACCGACGTCATATTGAACCCTATGGATTAGGAACGGGATGTCACTTAAGCTCATATGTGAGTCAAGGCAGGTGAGCAAATACTTTTGGCAATATAGTGTATATATATATATATATATATACATATATGTTATTGTTTGTTTAGTCATTAAATGTACTAATATTTTGGTAGAAAAATGTGAGAATTTGAGTTCATATATAATTATTCTCTATAAAAATTTGAGTTTGTTTTTCAGTTGAGGAAAAACGTGTCTTAAAATAGAGACATTTTATTTCAATGAAACTATAAACGTTGATTTTGCTCATTTAAAAAAAAATATAGCTGTTCTGAGAGGACTTTAACGCCTTTAGTTCAAGGCTGATTAATGTTAATGGAAACATATTTATGTTTTGTTTTTACAGCTAAACCAGGGAATCCTTGACTGATGCTCTTGCAGGTCTGCATGGCTGCATCTCAGATGAACAAAACAATGAATCCCTAGATAGATGGATGGATGGATGGATGGATGGATGGATGGATGGATGGATGGATGGATGGATGGATGGATGGATGGATAGATAGATAGATAGATAGATAGATAGATAGATAGATAGATAGATAGATAGATAGATAGATAGATAGATAGATAGATAGATAGATAGATAGATAGATAGATAGATAGATAGATAGGTGTGTGTGTGTGTACCATACACATACATTTTATTGGCAGTTATATTTATATAAAACTAATTACATCTTTATGTGATATATTTAAGTGATAATACTAAAATAATTAAGTGAGATCTATATCTATTTATATGCTTTTATATTTACACATTTAATGTTGTTTAATATTTCACATTCATTAGAAAACAGTTTGCAAATAATAATTAGTTTATTCATAAAAAGGGAAAATAAGTATTTTAAGCCTTATTTGAATGAGACAGCTGCGGACTGATGTAGTCTGGTTGGAAATCTTAAAAACAGTGAATGTGTGCAATAACAGTGAATGCATTCGGTACCAGTGAATGCGTTCAGTATCAGTACCAGTGAATACATTCAGTGCCAGTGAATACGTTCAGTATCAGTACCAGTGAATACATTCAGTGCCAGTTAATACTTTCAGTGCTAGTGAATACGTTCAACACCAGTGAATACGTTCAGTGCCAGTGAATACGTTCAGTGCCAGTGAATACGTTCAACACCAGTGAATACTTTCAGTGCTAGTGAATACGTTCAACACCAGTGAATACGTTCAGTACCAGTGAATACGTTCAGTGCCAGTGAATACGTTCAGTACATGTGAATACATTCAGTGCCAGTGAATACTTTCAGTGCTAGTGAATACGTTCAACACCAGTGAATACGTTCAGTACCAGTGAATACGTTCAGTGCCAGTGAATATGTTCAGTGCCAGTGAATACGTTTAGTACCAGTGAATACGTTCAGTAGCAGTCAATACGTTCAGTGCCAGTGAATGCGTTCAGTACCAGTGAATGCGTTCAGTACCAGTGAATACGTTCAGTAGCAGTCAATACGTTCAGTGCCAGTGAATGCGTTCAGTACCAGTGAATGCGTTCAGTACCAGTGAATACGTTCAGTGCCAGTGAATACGTTCAGTGCCAGTGAATACGTTCAGTGCCAGTGAATACGTTTAGTACCAGTGAATACGTTCAGTAGCAGTCAATACGTTCAGTGCCAGTGAATGCGTTCAGTACCAGTGAATGCGTTCAGTACCAGTGAATACGTTCAGTGCCAGTGAATACGTTCAGTACCAGTGAATACGTTCAGTAGCAGTGAATACGTTCAGTGCCAGTGAATACGTTCAGTGCCAGTGAATACGTTCAACACCAGTGAATACTTTCAGTACCAGTGAATATGTTCAGTGCCAGTGAATACGTTCAGTGCCAGTGAATACGCTCAGTACCAGTGAATACGTTCAGTGCCAGTGAATGCGTTCAGTGCCAGTGAATACGTTCAGTACCAGTGAATACGTTCAGTACCAGTGAATGCGTTCAGTACCAGTGAATATGTTCAGTACCAGTGAATGCGTTCAGTACCAGTGAATACGTTCAGTACCAGTGAATACGTTCAGTGCCAGTGAATGCGTTCAGTACCAGTTAATATGTTCAGTACCAGTGAATGCGTTCAGTACCAGTGAATATGTTCAGTACCAGTGAATGCGTTCAGTACCAGTGAATACGTTCAGTACCAGTGAATGCGTTTAGTACCAGTGAATATGTTCAGTATCAGTGAATACATTCAGTGCCAGTGAATACGTTCAGTGCTAGTGAATACGTTCAACACCAGTGAATACGTTCAGTACCAGTGAATACGTTCAGTGCCAGTGAATACGTTTCAGTGCCAGTGAATGCGTTCAGTGCCAGTGAATACGTTCAGTACCAGTGAATGCGTTCAGTACCAGTGAATACGTTCAGTACCAGTGAATGCGTTCAGTACCAGTGAATGCGTGCAGTATTAGTGAATGCGTTCAGTACCAGTGAATGTGTGCAGTATTAGTGAATGCGTTCAGTACCAGTGAATACGTTCAGTACCAGTGAATGCGTGCAGTACCAGTGAATACGTTCAGTACCAGTGAATACGTTCAGTACCAGTGAATACGTGCAGTATTACTGAATGCGTTCAGTACCAGTGAATACGTTCAGTGCCAGTGAATACGTTCAGTACCAGTGAATGCATGCAGTATTAGTGAACGCGTTCAGTACCAGTGAATGCGTTCAGTACCAGTGAATGCGTTCAGTACCATTGAATACGTTCAGTACCAGTGAATGCGTGCAGTTTTAGTGAATGCGTTCAGTAACGGCGAATGTGTTCAGTACCAGTAAATGCGTTCAGTCTTGTTGACCTTTAGCGCACAACAAAAAAAAGAAAAAAAGAATAAAATACTGTAACTAAATAAAAAATAGAAAAAGCTTTAAACAAAAACAACATCTCAGTTTAAAAGTACTGTGCTGACTGGTCTCCAGCCAAAAAGAAAACAAAAAAACCAACAAAATAATAGGACTAAAAACCAAAGAATGCTTTTAACAATTAGGAGCTCTGTTGGTTTAAAGTTGCTGAATACAGTTGCTGAATCCCCTCTTCAGGCCCCCCCTCCCTATATATATACCAGGGCCTCATGAAGAGGAGCCTTATTTTGCATTGTTTAGATGGCTGCTGTGCTCTACAGCCGTAGCTGCTGGAGACGCAGTCACCAGAGGAGGAAACGTCTCCATGTCATGGTTTAACGCTCCTCAGTGACCTGAAGCATCCTTCACTGTGAAACATCTCCATCTCTTTCCTCAGAGAATTATTTCCACCTTTTCATTTGCCATTTTAATTTAGAGCCACTTGCTTTTAAAATGCTCCTTCTTTCTTTAAGCCTTCCCTTCCAGACGCTGTCTTGTTGTTTGGGGGCTGTAGTCAGCATCAGTGGGGGTCTTAATGTGAGTCGAGGCTCTGTCTCACAGACAGCTCCTCAGCAGAGGTGACATTTATTAGGTCGACAACTAGACTGGGCTGCCTGAGTGCCTCCGAGCTCAACAGAAACCGTGAAGAACAGCAATCCTGCCACTTTCTTTCTACTTTCTACCCTCAGCTAAAGGAATGTCCGATCAAAATGTCATTAAAGACAAATTCAGCAGATATGCTTAGATTTTAATTCAATTTGAGCTTTTTTTTTTTCATTCTTTGGCCCTCTGTGTGTTTTTGTTGTCTTAATATTTTTTTTCCTTTCTCTCCATTTGTAATTTCCATCCTGTTCATGATTTGTCTCAAAAAATGAAAAATACTTGGAGTAACTCCGAGGGTTCGTCTTTACACAAAATGAGGAGAAGATCAGAGGAAGAGTTTAAACAATGAAGGAATTAGAAAACTCATGAATCTGCTTTGATGCGACTATTCTTTGTTGTAGAGTAGAATAGCGAAAAATGTAAAAAGCCACATTTCATGGTAGAAATGTCTCATTGTCTGCCAGAATTGAGACCATCGGTCCACATATTGGAAGAAGATGCATGATAGCGATCCATTGGCCTGTTCATGTTTAAGTAAATCTACATATCTGATTAGATGCTCTTGTCTAAGGTGGACTCATATTTCACACTGAATCTCCTAAAACGAAGAGCGTGAAGAGAAACAGATAAATATCTGATAATAGAAGCTTTAAATCATTCTCTCAGGAGACGCTGCTGACGTTCCATCTCTGCTAACTCTTCATCCAGAACGCTGTCATTCAGAGATAAGCAAATAGATCGAGTGTGTCTGCAAACTTCCTTTTGTCTGATCAAGTTTTATCAAGCTGATATTTTGTGGCATTCAGACGGAACGATGAAGCTTTTGTTTGTAATCTGATTACTGGGATTGCTGGTGTTTCCTGTTGGGGCCGGATGTGAGGAAGTCAGCTTGGCCTAGGCTCATCTCTTCTATATAAAACACATTAGATAAGATTATTTTTGCATTATTTTGCATTAGATCTCCAAATGCTTTGGGGGTTTTTAAACATTTTTCCTCATGTGTGTTTAAAATTCTGACAAAGCTAAAAGTTAGCCAGATTATTTGTTCTGCTAAATTATTAAAAAAGGTTCAGTCCCTTCAGATTGTTTTGTTTAATCATTTATTTTATTTCCAAAGTCAACTTCTCTTGAATTAACTGTTGAGTAAAGAAATTATAATAATATAAAACATCCCAAATACCTTATGATAAAAGTTTTATATATTTAAATGCTGAAAACCAAAAGAACTTTCTCTGTTCTTTAAATCTTTTTCTATCAGCTGTTCTGTTGACACCAAACTTTGCAGCATTTAAACTCGGTTTTATTCCGTCCGTTTCGATGAGCAGCTGACTGGAGACGCAGAGCTACAGACATTTGATAAAAGCAGGTCTTGCTTCTGCTGAAGTTCTCTCTCTCATCAGGAGGAGTTTGCTGATCCAACAGCTAAATTCCAGCGTCCTTCCTCTGATTTCGGCTTTTTGATCTTTGTTTCTTTTTTAATCGAATTTTTTCTAATTCATCCAGTCAATCAAAATGTGCAGTAAAGTTTTATTCCAGTCGGTGAATGAAGTGTTTTTTTTTATGTTTTAATTTCTCCTTTCCTGCTGGCTGTGATGGGGTGGGGGGGTAAAGCATTAAATCGCCACCACATGTTCATCATTGTAATGTCTGCTTTTTAATGTGTGCTAATTTGTCATTTAGGTCGATATAACTATGAGCTCCACTATGTAAAGATTAGTGTTTCATTCTACACAAAAACACAATAAATAAATATTTTTGTTTCGATTGAAAAATCTGTTTTGTCTATAAATTTGTTCTGTATCCTAAATAGAAACAATTAACTAATCCTTTCGCAAATTAAACATTTCTTTTTTTATGTAGTATAAATTAATTATACAAACATTTAAATAAAGATCAATTACATTGAGTTGTTGTGAGCATTGAGTTTAGTTTTTTTTCTTTGTACTTATTGTCTTTAGCAAACAATTCAAACATACTCAGAATGTTTATTTTTTAGGTTCAAAATTCTCTATTCAAAAATAAAAGCTTAGAATTAAATATATATAGCGGTATATCTTTTTAAGGAATAACAAAAAAGAATAATTCATTATTTTATATTATTTAATTTATTTAGTTAAATTAATAATTAATGGAATAATTAATTAGTAAAATAATCAATAACTTTATTCCTACTTTCCGTATTAGTTGCTCATCGGTCATTCTGAGTTAAAACACCAGGAAGTTGCACAGATTGGTTTGGTTTTGTCTCAAAGTGAAGAACGCTGGATTCCTCGTAAAGGAGAGGATTAATATATAACATCCAGGAGAAAATACAGTAAAATATCCTAAAATAATGATCTAAAATCAAATACTCTGTGATCCTCTAGAGCCTGAATGTAAATGTAAAGGTATATCTAATTAACTGTTTAGCCTTAGTGTAGGATTAAAAGAAACTTGCTAAGAAGTGGTTAGCAGGTTCTTCTTTTTTTGATTTAATGCAAAAATCTTAAGCTTATATTTTAAACCCAACATTGTGTTGCTGAGTGCTTAAAAAGGTGAAGGTAATTTTTCAACTGTAAAATGGAAATTTAATCTGATCTTGAGGATCACATCTGGCCGTATTTAATGGCAGGTAACTGATCTTTATTTCTCAGTAGATTCTAGGATTTCCTTTCCTATTGTTTTACTGCTTTTTCCTATTTTCAGCTCACTAATCTGTCTTTTGTCTGAATTATATATTTTTTATGATTTAAACAGTAAAACATCATTTTTATGCTAAATAAAACTGAATTAATTCTCTTCCAGCTCCAGGGAGCATCTAAACGGTTCATATTTTTAGCTTGGATTTGTATTTCTTAGAGAAACGGGAAACGGTCCTTAAGGTCGTCAGTCACCTGCATGTTGGCATGTTTTCTAGAAGCAGTCATGCAGCTCTGCCGCTGCGGCTCCTGCCTGAGTTCGCAGCATTCTGAAGGGATTTAGTCATGGAAACATCTGCACATGAAGGCGGCTCGTGTTCCTCTAACTTCCTCTGTGTTCCGGTTCCGTTGGTTCGGTTCTCCTCCTGGAAACATTCTATCTGAACAAGCACCTTTTATAGAAGAAGAGGTTTTATTTCTAGCAGCAGACAGGATAAAACAACCATTAATTAAATGAAGGTGGGATTAGAATTTAGCTCTTTATTGTCATGGAAGCAGTTGTGGGATTTTAACCTTTAATTAGTAAGAGGCTTTGCTCTAATGCTAACTTTATCTGAACAGCTGAATTAAAAAATAACCCTCATTTTTACTGTTGGAGACGTTACTTAGATAAGTTACCAGTTACTGGGTTCGTCGACCATGAGTAATTATATACGACTACTGGCTATGATTTTGAATTTGAACAATTTGAATGAATTCTTGTAACTAGACCTTTAAATACAACTAAGAGTTCAGATATGAGAAATAAAATGTTTAAAATATGGAAATAAATGGAATGATAAGTTATTAAAAAGGAGAGTGCATCTGAAAACATTGAACACTGATTTACACGATGTGAGACGACCAGTGAGCCGAGACACTCATTTATGAAGGGATTGTTTAAAATGTGAAATTTATGCCCGTTAACAGGCTTCCACTGGCTATTAAAAAGATATAACGCTTTTAACCCTTTCTAGGGCACTCAGTGAAATACTTTGAAAATCTAAATTTCAAGCCAATAGTGTTATTGGAATCCAGAACAAGACCTTATTACCTTTGTAACATTCAAAATATATGGATAATTTTGATGGCAAAAATTAAAGTCAATGTAAGAACAAGAAAGGCCAACCTGTCCAAATCAATTAAGAAAAATAACTAAAGTTATTTCATAAGAAATTAATAAAAAACACTCAGATTGAAAGAAATACATTTTTTTGGTCCAACAACTTAGAGGCATTAATGCTGATACTGGCACTTACATTTTTTAGTTTATAAAACTAAATATAATTGTTAACTAGGCTTATCAACTTTTCAATTAGCTTTTTACCTTTTTTTTTCTTCACTTGACTTTTTTTTCCAACTAAATTTCCAGTAGGTAATATATCAGTCAAAGGCTCATCTGATTGGTCAAATGCCAAAATAAGAGGTTCAGCAATGTAGCAGGATGTTTGCTGAATGGCTGGACATAGATCTTGTGCTTCTAGACTCCATTTGTAAGGGGGATGCAAGTGATAAAAAACGCTAACTTGCCCTATAAAGGGGTTAAAGCACCTTAACCCAAAGATGTATATCGATGTAATACAATTAAACAACTTTCCACAAAATAAAAGCAAGCAGGACGTATGTCCATGTAAAACTTAACATTAAACTCTCCTAGTGAATTAGTTATAAAATTGTCGGATAGAGGGTGATGTGTTGGAAAGCTCCATGTTGATGTGAGGAGCTTCATCAGAACTTTGGTTCTCCTGCATAATGAGCGAATCACAGGAACGTTTAGCGAATGTTTCCAGTTTGGTAACGCTGTCAGTGAATCTGCGGGGGCATCACCATGCTGCACTGCTTTCAGTCTCACCGCTGACCCCTCCCTCACGTTACAGCTCCTCAGCCAGTCATGGTAATGTCTGCCTCTACTGTATCTCTGCTGTGGTGCTTTCAGGGAAAACAGAACAATGTCTCCTCCCTCAGCAGAGAGAGAAGTTGTTCTGTCTCGTTTCGTTCTTCATTTTTTTTTTATAGATTTTTGTTAATAAATTGCAAAAATACATCGACTTATATGGTATATAATTTTTTGCTCCAAGATATTTAGTATACCAATTCCTTTTTCCAGGATTTTTCCAATATTTTTTTTTTTTCCCAGTTTGTTCTGGAAAAATCTTGGAAGGCGAGATGTACCTTTTTTCTTTTGGTGAATATTTAACCTTCAGCAGGCCCAAATCCAGTCATAACCTTGATGTGGCGTTCAATATCTATAAACCAGAGAGGTTTGGGAGCATGAAGAGCAGAATAAATAAAAGAAAAAGAAAGCCAGCCGGTGGAATCAAATAATACAAGAAACGGGTTCTCCTACCATGTGACTAATAGTTATTCATTTATCTTAATAGATTATATCAATTCTTAATCTGTGTCCCTGTGTGTATTCTCGTAAAGATTTCTCCTGTACTTAGTCGACTCTTCAATGGAGTAGATGTTGGAGATCGGCCTGTTTTTCAGTGTAGTCCTGTTTCTCTGACTGTGACTAACTGGATGTGCTCTCTTCATCCTCTGACATGGGAGCTGCCTTGGAGCTCGTCTGCCTGGCTGTGTGTTTCCTGGACGGGGCCGCCTTTTACAGCTGCTTTTTGTGTCTCTGCTTCTGTCTCCTTGAACCCCAGTGGGCCTCAGCAGATGGCCGCTCACACTGAGCCTGGTTCTGCTGGAGGTTTCTTCCTGTTCAAAGGGAGTTTTTCCTCTCCACTGTCGCTACAAGCATGCTTAGAGTGAGGGATTGCCTTCAAGACAATGAGTCGATGCAATCAACTGGTTTTCCTTACATAGAAAACGTTGAATCAGTCTGACTGGATGATCTAGTGAACTGTAAAGTGCCTTGAGATGATGTGTTGTGAATTGCTGCTATAGAAATAAACTGAATAGAACTGAACTATCCCAGTTCTCGAAAATATGATTTTTTACCAGAACTTTCTTCCAGTTTCACCGATAAGAAATTTAAACCCTGTAGTAAATTCTTATTGTTCCACATCTGTTTGTCTTTTTAAAAAAAATGCAGCCAAGATAGAGGAATGTTTTCCTCTTCCTTTGGTCCTTTTCTTAGGTTAGATCATATTTGGAACAAAAGTTATCCATAAGCGCAAACAGGATTTGGTTTTTGATGATCAATGATAGAAATGTATTTCTGATTACCTGTTGTAATCTCACTATTTCTAAACTACATTTTAAATCAGTGTCTCCAGAGATGTTTTATGGGTCAGTAGGTAGAGACGTTAAATTAAAAGAAAGTGATATTAAAAGAAAGGGCCCTTCAATCTTTAACATTAGGAGGTTTATGTTCCTCTTTGATGTCACTTTAGATTTTATCAAGCAATAATCAGGTTTTTCAGGGTTTTTCCAGATAACATCTGTGTTCCTATTTCCGGCTTTAGTTTCCTCTTCTCCGTTTGAAGGGAAAACTTTAAGGTGTCAGATTGTTTTTCCTGCTCTTTTTCTGTTTCTTAACACCTGGACTCCATACCTGCCTTTAGGATGCTCCCCGGGGGCCAACAGAAGTGGGCAGACATGACTCAGCATTATCTTTGAGTTTTTAAGATCTGCGCGTAAGCCCTCACTTCTTATTGCTAAGCAACTCTAAAACAAGCAGAGGTATGGATCTTTTTTTGTCCCCAACATAAGAGCCTGATGTGCATCCATGCAAATAACCAACACACACTTAGGAGAGCTGGTGCTGTAGCCTGGAAATGTTCAGAGGTTTGTTCTAAATCTGGAGGTTTGCAGCATTGTTGAAAAGAACGGTGGTTTAATGCCACCTTTATTGGTGAAAATAATGAAGGGTAAACTGAAGGCTTTACTTTGCAGAATATTATGTTATAAACATAAAAAACTAAAATAATCATCAATGTTTTGGAGTTTTTGTATCTCAGGAAGATTTTACATTGTCCTGCAATGAAGGTGGAATCACTGAGTTTAAACCATTTAATAAAAAAAAGTGATTATTGTTAAGGTGGAGGGTAATGACCTGTTCACACTGAATGTAAATAACACAACCAGAGCAGAAAACAGAAAGAGTGAAAACCACCAGGGGAGACTTTCACTGGAGTTCAAAATGCAACAACCAGTCAGGAACTAGATGTTCAATTTATTTCAGTTTATTTCTATAGCACCAATTCACAACACATCACATCTCAAGGCACTTTACAGTTCACCAGGTCATCCAGTCAGTTTAGGGAAAACTAGCCGATTGCATCAACTCATTGATTCCAAGGCATTCACTCACACTAAACATGCTTGTAGAGACAGTGGAGAGGAAAAACCCATTCTTTCAATCAAAATGGAAGATAAAAATATATATATTGTTGGCAAAGGATGAAGTAAGGAATGCCCTTCAGAGATTTTTATAGGGCATTTATATCATTGTTCCTCCTCCCTCAGTTCCAAAGCTGTTCCTGAAAAAAACGATAAACAAATTAGGGCTAGGTGATACCACAATATCTAAGTTTCATAATAGAAATTAAAAAAAGACATAACTTTCTTAAACAAGTTTTGGTTTTAGTCATCCCCTTTGGGAGGCAAACTTATACTTCAAAGGGCAACTCAATGCAAGCTGTGAAACAAAAGAAAATATTTTCAGCTACACTTATTAAAGTGAGCTAGTTCAGTTATGATGAGGCATCTGCGAAGGAAAAGTAATGAAATGATGGAAACTCAAGAAGTGGATTGGAGGAATAAAAAGATTTTCTAAGAGTGAAATCTTCATAAACAGAAGCCCAGCCCTAAAACAAACAGACATCCGTTTGTGTAACGGACGCTGAAGCCTGGACCCAATCAGTGGTGTAAAAAGTGGGCATGCAGTGTATGCGACGCATACGGGCGCTGCACCAGAGGGGGCGTCAAAACCCCCTCTGGAAAACATGTTTTTCTAGTTTGCATCTTATATCTTTAACAGCATAAAATAATCCACCTCAAAAATATGTAGTTGCGCCCCTGGACCCAGTATTCTGCAGACAAACTGAATGTTTCAAACAAGTTTACTTAAACAACCAAAAGAGGAGCAGGTTCTCCGATTCTCTGCTGAGACAGGAAACTCGTATCAGTGACAAGAATGATGAGCGAAGAAGACTATAAAAAGTCACTGACCTGGTTGGGAGTTCAGTCTGATACTGACAGAGGAGAAACCCAGTCCAGAACAATGCTGATTATAGTGACGCACAATCCAGGCAGTCAGACAAAACACAAACTGAACAGAACAGACAGGGAAAAAGGCAAAAACCAAAAACACATGGAGAAAAAGCTGATCAGAATTTAACAACACAGACAGCTTACTTTGAACGCTAGAGGTACTCACACCGAGGCAGCTGCAGTAATCTGGTGCTGATGGAGAGCAAACAGCATAAATAGCTCCTGGTACAGGTGAATCACATCGTCTGTAATCAGCCACAGAAATTAGGCAGGTGAGCCGGAGCAGATGGAAAAATCCAACCATCAGCACCAGGATTATGACAGTTTGCTGTGTTCTGTCTGAAGGGTTATTAAGCTCAAACTGAAAGACAAGAATCTGGGGGCAGACTTTGAAAGACCCTCTGTGTGAAAGTCTTAACAACTGGGCGTAAATAAAGAGATGATCTGTAGGCTGGATACACACTTCCTGTTGACTAATCACTGCATACAAACCCCAACCTATGAGGAGATGTTTTCCTTAAAGGAAGCGGCCATTCGTCTCTTTTAATGAAGACACATGGAGATATAAATGTCCGCCCATGGTCAGCTAGAGAGGGATCCAGGCAACCTTCACTGACCGGCCCTCAGACTAAATTTACCCAAGGGCATCACGCTTGGATAGATGCAAACACCTTGAATCCCTCAGAAGACTCACAAAAAGCAGCTCCACACATAAACGGCAGCAGATGACAAACAGCTACAGCTTCAAATAGGTCAGTGTGCTCATATTGGCTGGGAGCTTATGTGTGTGCATACAGCTCATTGCTGGTCCAGGGGACAACTGGCTGAGTTTAGCTCTTTACACTGAGTGGCCCCCATTCATTGTAGTGGGACAGATTGGAGGAATCGCATAGTTAAGCACAAATACTGATCTTTAAAAAGCAGTATTTTTATATCATGAATTTTTTCATTAGAATAACAGAATTCAGAGAAAGTTAAAGGAGGACGCAAGCTGCTAATATGACCCACTTTGATTTCATTTATTATTTTCCAGCATTTATGTGGTTAGCAGAGGCCTCAAGTAACAAAGTACAAATACTTTGTTACCTTACTTAAGTTTACATGTTGGCTATTTTTACTTTACTGGAGTAAATATATTTTTAGACAACTTTTTACTTCTACTCCTTACATTTTTTTTGCAATTATCTCTTGTTTCTATTCCTTACATTTTAAAAATAGACTGTTAAAGCAGAAGTATAGGATGTTCTTTTTCCGAGTGGATCATCAAAATAAGTGGTCCTCCTAATTGTCAATGATTCAGGTGATATGTTTACATCCTCGTCCCCATTTTCACTTAGTGATGATGAGTCTCACATAGTGGAACAATTGCTTATCTTCTTCTAGAAATTTTGTATGAGTGATGCAAACAGCAAGTTTTGAACAGAGCACAAGAGGAAATAGGGCTAATGCACGCTTTTACACGTGTTTAATAGGTTTCCATTAGTTATAAAACTAAGAAAATGAAGTCTAAGGAAGTTTTCATCCAGAATTGTAGAAAAATGTTCCTTTAATAGGCTATTGCAGTAAAGCTTCTGTCATTAACATTTTTTCCTGCATTAGTTTTATACTTTAAGTATTTTTAAGCTGAAGTTGATCCTCTAATTTCTATAAAAGTGTTTTTAAACAGCAGGATTTATACTTCTACTGAAGTAAGAATCATTAATAGTTTAGGCACCTCTGGTGGTTTGTATGTTAGGCTGAGAGTTGGTTTCATTTACTGTTGTTGTAATATTTTTAAAACATATTTCCAATTATAGCTGTTTAAAATATGAAATCGATGTATTTGGAAGTTCATGATCAACAAAGCGCTATAAAAAAGCGTCACTATAATCAGCATAGAAAATGTGTTTGCATACATTATTTTCCCATTGAAGAAAATCTATTTTCAAACATCAGTAACCATTCAGAGTAATTCAGTTTCCATGGTGAAACATGCCTGCGTTTACTTCTGTGACCTGCGGTGTACAGCGATCTCCACTGTTTGGACTGATGATTCAAACAAACGAAGGATGGAGAAAAAAGGTTTACAGCGTTCTAAAGAATATGTCTGAGGGAAGCGCTCTTGAACTGTGTGAACCTGCCAAGACCCCTGCAGCTACATCGTTGCAGCTCCACGTTTTACAGCAGAATTACAGATAATTCATGCTAAAAATGGAATTTACTCTGAAGTTGTCGCCTGCTGTGAAACCATGAGTGGCTTTGATAGTAATACATTCATGTTCTTGTCCTCATTAAGTTTCTTTTGTTTTTCTTTGCATCCTTTTTATTATTTATCTTGCTGAAATTAGTCTATTGTTGTTTGTTGATGATACCTACTTACACAATGTAAATTTAAAAAGATGTTTTTTTTATTTGTTGTTTTTTTTTTTCCTGTTGATTTTCTGGCTCATGAAAACAATTTCCTCCAGGAAAAAGCTGATGAATTATACAGCAGGTAAAAAAGGATCCAGAATATCATGTAAAACAGAACAGACCTTATCTGCTTCAACTAAGATCAGCATTAAGGAATCAACACTATTTAGAGAAAAGGAAAAACCTTTTGTGAGTTAAAGAACATAAAGGGTCCTTCTTAAAAAACAGCTTGTTGATCTGTGAAGTTTCTAATCTGCATCTCTTATAAAACTAAAAGCCTCTTATCAAAAAAATAAAACCCTCCATATTGATAGTCAAACATAGCGGTGGTATTGTGATGATCTAACCATCAAAGCTGCTTCTAACAAATAACCCTGAGGGAATAATGTGTAGCTATGAGTTATTAGCATAGATGTTCCCAGGTTAAATACTGTGACATTTCAATTGTGACATTTAGTTGAAGGTTTAAGACTAACCAATGTCCATTTCAATGTTGTTGTGGCCTTATCAATTAAAAGCTTTTCATCTTTAAAACCATCCAATTTTAAACAATTCAGTCAAGCTGGCCGACTCATTCTCTATCCTAATGTAAAAGGTTTGTCACTCTTCACTTTTAGCTGCAAAGAATTTGAAGAATACATTTTCTATATACTATTTTTTATATAGTGTATATTGAGCCATAGCAATTCAGTCTCACTCCCAACTCACCACATATTAACACTTTTTCAAGTCCCCTGCGCCTCAGTTACTGACAGAAACAGGTTCATGACAGGCTGTAGCAGCAACTTCTCTTTGCCAAAAACCTAAATTGCGATTATATATTATTTTAAATCAAAATTGTGATTTATTTTGATTTTCCTTTGCACTAACCCCAAGCTGATAGATTCTTCACTCCAGATTTTCGGTTTTTGAAAGCTTGCTTTCCCAGAGTCCATTGTTACATTGTTACTTTACTGGTTCTATGTCTGCTTCTGTCTCCTTGAACCCCAGTGGGCCTCAGCAGATGGCCGCTCACACTGAGCCTGGTTCTGCTGGAGGTTTCTTCCTGTTAAAAGGGAGTTTTTCCTCTCCACTGTCGCTACAAGCATGCTTAGTGTGAGGGATTGCTGAAGACTCACTGAGTCGATGCAATCAACTGGTTTTCCTTAGATAGGAAACTTTGAATTAATCTGACCGGATGAGCTGGTGAACTGGAAAGTGCTTTGAGATGACATTTGTTGTGAATTGGCATTATAAATATAAGTTGAATTGAAAAGTGTTTACTTCTACTTGCATGCATGGATCTGTGAGCTAGCTGATTTAGTTGTCTGTTTGGCAACAGACCCACTTCAAGTGTTTAAACACCACCTAAAGGGCTGCAGTCAGTGTCCTACTCTTGTTAAATCATTAAAATCTATGCTTCTGTGAGTTGAAAATTGTGATTATATCGCAATAATAATATTAGAATTAGTTTTTTTGGAGTTTTTACTGCACTAGTGGCTACATTTTTTGACAGTAGGCTGACAGGAAAGGGGTTACAAGAGAGGGGGAGAGACATGCAACAAAGGACCAAAGGTCGGATTCAAACCCAGGTCGGCCAGGTAGTCGAGGACTAAGGCCTCTGCAACTGGGCCGTGCATGCTTACCACTGCGCCACCTGCATGCCCATATTAGAATGATTTAACTGTGTTGATCTCACATTAGAGAAAATGTACCTCTGCATTTAACCCATCCCCTTGGAGAGCAGTGGGCTGCTGTTGTGCTGCGCCTGGGGAGCAGTGTGGGGTTAAGGGTCTTGCTCAGGAACCCAGTGTGGAGGCTCAAACTGAGTACTTTCAACCCTTTCAGAGCACAAGCACACTGTTCTAACCACTAGGCCAACAATCCCCCCAAACTGCAATTGGAAACGCAATTAATTACCAACCCTTACCACTAACCCATCCCTTACCTTAACCCTAACCTCTAAACCTAAAGAAACACTAGTATACATGTTACCATTCACTTCTAAAGCCACCAAAATAACTTTGTAGCTATTTTTTTATTTGTTTTTGTTGCAGGTCACATGACATACTGTCTGAAACCTATAATTTACCTTGCGCATCACATATTGATGTGGGGGCTACCCCCTGCTCGTCAGTATGTCACGCACTAGGGACTTTGGCCAAGTGTCCACATGTGACGAGTTGGGAATGAGGATGTCTTGCAGCCAGAGAGGTGTAGAGTCAACAAGTCATCTCAATGGCATGTTTTTGTTCTCAATCAGGTGAGTCTAATCTGCTCAATCTAATTCACTGTGCAGATTGGACTCACTGGGTTCCATGGCTGAGCAGGACAAATACATGACATAGAGAGGACTTTTTAACTCCATACTGCTGGGCCATCAGTGATCATTTATAAAACAAGCCAGTACCTGATGTAAAAAGAACCCCTCAGAATTAGTAAATAGTGAATATGTGCACAAAGGTCAAGAAAAGAACTGACATTAATCAAAAAGGACAGAATTGTAGCTCATCTACATTTCTTTTGCTCAGGAGTTTTTTTCTGGCTCTTTTCTGAACTGGAATCAAGCAGTCTGCATATAATGGACTTCAGTTAGGCTGGGTCTGACTACTGCCACCAGATCACAGCTGGATAAAGGTAACATTTTATTTTCACAATGAATGTCCGGTTTATTAGCTAAGCTCAGGGAACCCTATCTAGTCGACCCTGTATACTGTATAGCATGTTTTATGAAGAACTGTCATTTATCTTTAAAGTCGTAGGGAAGTCGTAATTCTCCCGAGTGGTGCACGACATTACACAAGTGAATTAGGTGAATGTGATTGATCGGGAGAGGGATATGTGTGGCGGAAGGTTCGCAAGCAAGTTTGGTTGTGGCCGGTTTGTCTGAAGCATCTTGCTAACCAGTTAGCATCTTAGTGCTAGCAGGTTCCCAATGGGAAATTCCATTGGGACCAAGTCGCACTAAATTGGTGACTTAGAAACGACGCTGTCAAGGAACGCTATGGACAGAGGAAACATGCAAGAGGAGGAGAGTTTAGTGTCGGAGGTCGTGGATGAGTCTCCTCCGTCATCCATTTTTTATTTAGAGGAGGAAAGCGGGACGAAGATGTCGTGAAAGAGGACGCCAGGGCGGCAGAAGCTTGGTTTGGTGTAGAAGGCTTCCAGCCGTACATGTTTGAGCCCTTGCCTCGCAACGCTGCCAGTTCTGTTAGCTCTACGCCTGCCGAAGACACAGACGTCCATCCCCGTGAACACTGGGACGGAACTCAATGGGAAACGAAAGGATTCTGGTTTTATGATTTAAAAAAAAAAAAAAAAAAATGATTTTAAGACAGGATTTTTTTTTTTTATAGACATTTTCTAACTTTTGGGACATTATGATCTGATAAAGAGTACATTTATATATATGTTTAAGCCATAATTATTTTACATTTAAATATGACTTCCCTACGACTTTAAGTAATTAAGTAGTAAAACTGCCACAGTAAAGCAGGCAAGTTTTTATAACTAGTGAGTTACAGCAACACCTTATTTAGATGCTGACAAACAAAAACTGCAACATTTATAAATACTCAGAAAAATCCTATCCTATTTTAAGGTTAGTCCTTATAAGGCCTTCCTCTCTAAAGTAAGGAACCCATTAGAGACTTTTAATATTGCAGTTTATGCTAAACACTGTTTAGACGCAGTCTGTGAATCCTTTCCAGCATGTTCCATATGACCCAGTGACTGTACAGAAAACCAGCCGCAAATACGAAATCCCTTTGACCACAGGAATCTGTTTAAGTATATTGAGAATAGAGAACAGACAGAAAGGGAACAGAGAAATCTCAGAAAGGTTTACAGAAAGAAAACAGAAAAGACCAACCTTTAGGCTGTTATGTCTATAAAACACTATTAGCTAATTAAATGTTGAATGTCCCTTTGGGATAAATATAAGTATTTTTGGATGGAATTGAATAATTAACTCGATGAAAGAATTATGGCCTTGTACAGTTACTAGATTATATATAAGATCATTGTCTTCATCACTGTGTCTGTTTTTAAAATCTAACGATACTATAATTTTATAGTTACATGATTTTAAACTGTGAAAATTGAAAAAAATAAATGTTTGGCTGATTGGATGGACTGTAAACATCCTTAATGTGTCCACATGACATTTTAGATATTTTAGTTATAGAGAGATCAGTGCGCTTTGAGCAAAGGTAAAGAAATGAAAATCATAATCAAGGCCATTGGAGTTTCCAACAAAAGCATTTTAAATATATGATTTCCTGATCTACAAGTTTGTCAGTCTGGAAATGTGATGTGTGACGTCGACATTACTGTATGGATAGCATCGACACGCATCATTTAGATGATCTTAATGGGTCATTCTTAGACATTACCGGCTAGGGAGTGATAAATGGAACAAAGAATAAAAGGTACATTTGCATGATAAACTTTTATTAAAGTTATTTGTTGTGTTTTTTTAGAGCATTTGTAGAGAAACAAAAGAAAAAGAGATAACTAGAAAATGCAGAAACACATGGATACAATGATGAAATAAGTATAATAAATAAAACACATAAGAACAGATACAGTAGTACATAAAACAAGATTTAAGATGGTGGATGTTTCTTTAACACTCTTCTAACCTTCATCCTGTTTTTTTGGCAGCTCTTTGGGTTATAAAACCCTTCATGATGTATTATACTGCTCAGCCAAAACACTAAAATGTCCCACAGTGACTCAAACCTTAGTGTGCTATTAAACACACACATACATCCACACACAACACACACTCACTGGGATCTAAGATAATGTACACGTCAACATTTTTTTCCATCTTGCTAAGAATTTCTTTTTTCTCACAATAACATCCCTAGAGGGAAGGTTGGCATTTTATTCTGGACAACAAATATCTCAGGGACACACATGCTGACTTAAGCACATGTAACCACTTAAACCAAATGTGTATATATAAGGAACACTTTGGCTTTGACTTTTCTTCCAAGGATTGTTGGGAATCTTTGGAGGCGGTTGTTTTATCTGAGACTTTATGGCTTTTCTCTGGATGCCTTGGTTTCCCCCCTTTTAATCATCTTATAATTCACTAGAAACTATGATTTATAATCTGATGACTTCAGTTTAGCCCTTTAACAAAAAATGTAATTTATAACTTCTGAACTATCCTTAAAAACTAGTGCTATGGGTTCAAACCAACACAAACTCTTTAAGGAGACGTTTTTTTTTTATTGTTTTTTTTTTATCAACCACTACATAAAATGTATTTATTTTTTCAATATAATATACATGATTTGATTTAGATAATATATTTTTTCTTTAATGGCAATAAAAAACGCTGCACTAATACACATACTCTAGTAATATAATAGAAGAGGGATGCTGTTATCTTAGTAACATACCCAGATATTTAAGCGTGACTTACGATATCTCTGCATGGCAGTGGACAATAGAAAGGAAACCCTGTGTATAGTTTATAAAGCCAAAGCAGAATTCATCCTGTAAAAGTTGCGCATGCTTTCAGAGGGTATAATGAAAAACGATGGGAGAAAATTACTAATTGTATGTGGGAAGGAAAGGCGTGCCAAGCCTTCATGAATTTCTACGGCAGTGGCTCCCTCTGGTTGCTTACAAAGGGTTTCTAGCTACCTCATGGCTCCCTGGCAGCTTATTGTTCATATTATGTGCTTTATTTCCAATCAAAAACTTTTTTCAGGTGAATTAAACCACACCAGGAGAAAGGTGTGGCAGATTATTGGTTTAGACGTAGTGTAAACATACTTAAAGGAACGTTTCTAATGCTCAGATCCTGTATTCGGATAGAAATGCATTTTTTGTTAAGAAGACACATTTTATCGACTAAAAACACCACATGTTTAAATATGCTAATGCTTTTATATATATATTGCTATTTATATATAGTCATTCTATTTTCAAAATGCAAGAACATTTTGGTTAGAGGACTTCACTGTTGTGTAACAACTGTGATGAGAACAAAACTTAATTTTATTCACATTTTATTTCATTTAATTGTTTGTATGATGAAAGGAGACTTTAAAGCTTTTTAATTTTAAATACGCTAATGTCAAAATATACCAAATCATTATGATTCCATTCCGTCCAGGGGGGAAAAAATCCTAGTTTCTGGCATAAAGTCAGTTATTCATGGTGATTTGGATGATGCTCCTATGACTCCTAACAATTTCCATATCTAACTCCTGATTTCTGATGCCTTTGTATCAAAATGATCGACTCTGAGGACATTATATCGAAGCTCCTGAAAGGAGTTTACTAAAATAGATGTCAAGTATTTACATCACTGATATTTTACTGAAGTTAGAACAAAGGATTTTCTGAAATTGAAAACATTATTTGAGCTTTGGATAAAAATCAGGCCTTTAGAGGCAAATATTTGAATGAAAAAAGAATATTAAAGTGCTGTATTTCAAAGTCTTCAAACTGTCCTCAGAGCTCGGGTCCATTCAATGAGAAGAAGGAGAAGAGAGGAAGAAAAAAAGGAAAACGTTGAAAAGAAAAGATTAAGGTTTGAATCCAGATTATGTTAACAGTTGGAAAAAAATGTCCCTCCAGAAATCAAGTAATTATAGACGAGGTTAACCGAAATATAAATTCCACTTATAGCAGATTTATTTTCTATAGAAGACTTTCTGACTCTTTTTGGCTGAAAATACATTAAGAGAAAAATGGACTCTGTGGGTGTATAAAGTATTATTTGAATATCTGTAGCCTATGTTATCTTCACCAGCAAAAAGGCAAAAAAATCAGTAACTGTTGATAGGTTTTATAGATTTTCCTCTCAAGAAAGTATTTGTAAAAATAGCAATGCTTCTTAATTGTGACAGTTGAGCAATTTTGCAAAATAACCAAAAAGGAAAACTAATCAGTTGTCTGTCTGTAAAAGGAGAAGAGATGTTTTCTGTTTGGTTTTATGTGTTAATTGCTAGATTTATTTTATTTTTGTAACCTTGCAGTCTGACCATTACCCCTAATCCAGTTTTCTCCTTCTCCACTTCCTGTCCACAGTCCCTAAGGCCACTCTTAAAGGAACATAAATGTAAAAGGAGTGACTTTAATTGTTTGGAGGTGGCTCCTGTGGGAGAATAAAAGTCAATAAAATGATAGAATAATGAGGAATATTTATTTCTTTTAGATGTTAATCTCCACTCTCTCCCTGTTACATTTTCTTATGTTTTCCCCCTCAGGAACAGACAAACAAGCTTCTCTGTGGTTATCTTAAATTATTTCTTTAATTGAAAATAGAAAACAGGTTAAGAGGATCTCACTAATTGCTTAAACTCTCTATGATTATTGTAGGACAAGATGAAGCTGACGGTTTAGGCTGTTTGGGACCATAACCATTTGACAGTCCTAAAATGTCTTTCTCCATTTTGGAAGGGCAGAGGTGGGATTGTGAATCTACTGCTGACACACCTCGGAGCCACTCGCAGAGATAGCAACGGAGCTGGATAGGGGAGATTTATGAGGGGATGGCAGAGTGTTCAGCTCGCTGTTTTAACCCGCTCCACTGATTCCATAATGCCGCCTTGCAGTGGAATCATACAGTGATGTGATGCAGAGGTGTCTCTTTGTTCTGTGGGGACACAGTGGAAAAGCTGTCACACTAAGACGTCTTTAAGGACTTCTCACGCCCAATCAATTTAAGAGGACAATCAATCAATAACCTTATTAGATAGAAGGGATTGAATAATGGAAGCATCTCTGTTTATTGTCATATAAAAACATATTCATCACAACAACTTTTACTATATGATGGGTTTCTGCTGTTCAAATCTCTGTCAGGCTGAGGCATTCCGGTATCTAGTCATCAGCCCCATTTCCACTACCACTATGAAACTGTGCCTAGATCGGTATGAGCACGGTAACTGTTGAGTGTAAATTAATTTCAATTCAGTTTATTTCTATAGCACCAATTCACAACACATGTCATCTCAAGGCACTTTACAGTTCACCAGACCATCCAGTCAGATTGATTCAAAGTTTTCTATCTAAGGAAAACCAGCTGATTGCATCGACTCATTGACTCTTCAGCAATCCCTCACACTAAGCATGCTTGTAGCAACAGTGGAGAGGAAAAACTCCCTTTGAACAGGAAGAAACCTCCAGCAGAACCAGGCTCAGTGTGAGCGGCCATCTGCTGAGGCTGACTGGGTTTCAAGGAGACAGAAGCAGACATAGAGAAAGAAGCTGTAAACTGCGGCCCCGTCCAGGAAACACACAGCCAGGCAGACGAGCTCCGATCCAGCTCCCATGTCAGAGGATGAAGAGAGCACATCCAGTTAGTCACAGTCAGAGAAACAGGACTACACTGGAAAGAAGGCCAAGCTCCAACATCTATAAGCAAAGGAGTTGATGGCAGCAACACAGCTGATATTTCTCTCCAGGATGGAGTCACGGCCAAACAGGAACAGACCAGATGAAGCTACTATGAGGAAAAGCAGAGAGAGCAGAACGTTAGAGATTGAACTAACAGATTCTGCAGAGTGGGAGAATAGAGATAGAATGAAGCAGAATGATGAAAAAGGGGTCCCTATGTCCTCCAGCAGTCTAAGCCTATAGCAGCATAACTATAGAGATAGCTCAGGAAGATGACACACAAACTCAATTGGACTGCGCCAAACACAGTAGGGCTCAGCGCGATTCAGTTGTGGCTCGGTTCTCAGATAACAAAGAGCGCCTGAGCAGACCGCATCATCTCCTTACTGTCAGCCTCCGTAATCAGGAAATTTCAGACATTCATAAAAATACTAGCCTCCTACCGTGCCACACAAATTCCAGTGATGATTCTGCTTAGCAGTTTGATGATCCTCAACGTTTGTCGTTGTTTCCTGCGTCTCTAATCATTGATTAATGATGAAAATTAGACTATTGTTTGTTGTATCCACTTCCCAAAAGCTGACTCTGTCATGTAAATTCACGAAAGGCTGCCTTCTTCGCCTGACTATGCACAAACTTCCTGAATGTTACCGCCATGTTGGTTTGCTTGTTTATCTATAAAGAAGCAGTAATACCGTAGATTGCCACTTCGAGGTGAGGAACCACATTTGCATGGTGAATAAACGGTCCAAGGATTCAAGCTTGGCACAGATCGGTTTTCAGAGGGTAGTGTAAATTGGGCTATAACGAATCATCAGATCAGGGAGGAAAGTGGATTAATATGACGGGTGGTGAGTAGTGTGGGAGTGTTTTTCCGGCACACTTTGGTTCACTTTGGAAACATTTACACCAGGACATTCAGCAAAGAATGACAAAAAATGTGCAAGTAAATGATCCTCCATGTGGGTTCATGTGAATGGTAGTCTACTGGACTTTTAAAATTCAGCATTTCTGAATCACATGTTCATATATATGTCGAGTGTGTGTGAGTGGAACGGATTTGCATTTATCTTTATTATGATCTTTTCTTTTCTTTTTTTTTTAGCTCTGCTGAAATCAGAATATTTAAAAAAATGAAGTTCCTGCAAAGGAATATTCCCCAGAATATGTGGTTCACCCTGAGAATGTGTCTTTGATTTCCCTCTTTAACGAAGGTCATCACGGTGGGCTTGCCTCTGTCAGTTTGAAAAATAGGATTTTTTTCCCTTCAGTTGTACTAAATATACTCTGTCCTCTCTCTGACCCTGCAAACTTTATATTAAAGCGATGAAAAAAAAGCTGCCAAATCATGTGAAAAATGTCAGATCTATAACCTCCACAGTTTATCTACAGCATTTCCCTTTGAACACGTTTTAGCCAAATGCTATTTATAATTCAGGTGATGAAAGGGACTGATCCCATTCTGTCATACACTGGATTTAAAGAATTTATTGCTAGCTCCGCAGTTAGCCCAACGTGGTGTTTATATATTTTATTAATAATTAATGTGGGTTGTTTATGTAAAGATTTAGAAGAAAAAGTGTCACTCTCACATTTCTGGCATTTATAACACGTTCGTCACATTTACTGCATTTCTCTCACATTTAGCAGCAAATGCTAAATATCAACATTAAAATTAATTCTAAATGTGATATCTATATTTTTTTTTTACATCTGTTTATGCCTCCTATAAATGATATATGTTATATTTATATTCAAATAAGAGTAGCTCTCTCTAAATAAACTGTTCAGATAAACAGTATAAACTGTGTCTATGGGATGTTACTCTATAATGTTAAAGATATTCTTGTAAATTGGTTTAATTTTGTGATAATTGTCTTAAAACCATCTAAATGGAATAAAAAGTACCTATTTTCAATGGAATTTGACAAGTTTTCCACTCAGACAAATTTCCATCTCTTTGGGAACCCTTTCTATCATACTTTAGTGGCCTCCAAGAACTCCCACCAACATTGCAATAAATTGAAAGATTCTATGGTGTTAATTTGAAAATGTGAGGAGACACAAAGGCACACTTTGTTCTATTCTTAGTTCATTTATTCACTTACTGTTTTAATTTGTGTATTCTGATGCCTGCCTACATTTAACAAACAAAAACTGGACTCTACTGTTGGTATGGTTTCTTTTGATTCAGTATTATTACTATTATTGGTATTATTTTTGGGTTCAGTTGGGGTGGGGGGGAGGATGGGAAGGGGCTGATTTTTGAGTGTGTTTAAAGTTTGAAAAATGAAAAGTTGTTTAAATGAAAAGATTTTTTTTTTAAAAAGAGTAAAACCCTCAGAAAATATGTAATTTAAAATGAAAAGAAAAGAGTTTAAAATCAAACAAATAAAGAGTGATGCAATATTCAGCTCATTTTAAGAAAGAACCATGGATTCACGGTTCTTATCTGGGCCAGTTGTATTGGATGTCCTCAGAAGCATGTCTGCAGTTTCAGAAAGAAGGCTTAAATTCAGAATCTCTATTTGTCAGGTCTGGTTTTAGAGACAGAGTGAGAGAGTGCATGACTCAGTGTGGGCATCACTTGTCAAATGAAAGTGACCTGACACAGTGCAATGTGGAGCAGAAGGCTTTGCTTCAGTCTGCTGCTCTGACGCTCTCACAGCTGAATCAGCTGCGCTGAATGTTACAGAGCAACCATGAAACTACTGCATGTAGAAGAACAACCACCTTTACTGCTGGGTGTCATCCGCCCTCTTTCAACTGTCAGAGGCGGCTCCTCCAGTTAGATTGGGACATAATTGCAGTTGTTGGAAGACTTTTACTTCTACAGCAAATTTATAACTAATACCACAACATATAGGCAGTCAAAATAAACATTTTAAAACCTTTTGATTTGAAATATTTTAGTCATAAGCTTTAAAATTACTGTATGTATTTTATAATAATTAGATGAAAATGACATCCTTTGGTTTGGTTTCAGTTTCCACACAGATCTGCATGTGTTTTTAAATCAGGTTGGAGGACAATGATCATTGTTTGACAGTTGAATTAGAGGCCATGTCATTTATAGTAACTGTTGTGGAGCTTCAGTGTCGCTGAAATGAATCATTATTTAGAATAAACAGTGCTGGTAAGAAGTACTGCAGATAGATTTCCTCTGAGTTCCTTCCTTTTAATCTTATTTACAGGATCTAGCTCAATCTCCGAAAATGCCTTGAGATAACGGGTCGTTAATTGACTCCATGCAAATAAATTGAATCCAATAGAATTAAAGATGGTGAATACATAACAGGTAATAGAAATAGAAATTAACCCCGTATTCACACAGACTCCTTCATCTTTGTGTCCTCTGTTCCTCGTAAATAAAAGCCCTTTTTGTGAAAGGGGTAGTTCCCACTGGCTCCATGGGGCGACAGCATAAAGGATCACGCCTCTGTCAGCTGTCAGAAATACAGATGATGTGATGCTTCCACGAGATGTATTGTGACGTCACGGTGCGGTATCGGCTGTTGATCAAGTCCCAGTGCTGTATCTGGTGTTTAAAGACAACGCGCTATTATCCAAGTCATCTTGAAAACATTCTTCTTCCAAATGTTGGCTACATATTACGGGTTTCTTCTCTGGCCAGAAGTTCGATGGCAAATCCTCCCTCTTCAAGTTGGCGATCCAACGACCAACCCGTCCGTGGAGGATCAGGAATCAGAAAGGTGGAATAACTCACCTTCCCTTTTCCCCGATGTATTCCAGCATCCAGCTGCCATGCACGTGGGCATTGTCAGTTTCACTATAGCTCTGGTGAATTTCAATGGTGAAGTCCTCTGGAAATCTTCAATAATTGTTGTTGATTGCAGATGTGTCTAGTAGTTCCCATTGATTTAGCTTGTAAAGCGGGAGAATGGCGCTAGGCTTACCGCACCGTGACGTCACTGCTGGAAGATGGCAAGAGGGAGGGGTTACTATATTTGGCCGTAGAAAATGGCTGCTCCTAGACTCAGTGATCTAGACGAAGATTATTGTTTTAGATTTTTTTTACTGAATAACTATAAATTCCTTGAATAACCCTGAATGTATTGGTTTCATGTATAAATGATGATCCATTGGTTATGCCTTGCTGACCGAACTTTTCCTTTAAACGCAGCTTGAAATGTTGGCTTTCATTGTTTCTATGGTTCCATCCATCTTCTTCCTCTTAATCCATCAGGGTCACAGTGGGGCTGGGGCTATCTCCAGCAGCTTATAGGCAAAACACATTGTACACCCTTGACAGGTGACCTGTCCATCTCAGAGCAAAACAAAAAAATAAAAAATAAAATGCAACCATGCACACACACTGACACCTAATGAGGATTAACCTAACTGTTAACTGAGGAATCTGGAGTACCCAGAGAGAACCTATGGATGCACAAGGAGAACTTGCACAGTAGAAAAAACATAATGTTACTTCAACACCTACAGAGTTGAATATGACTGTTTCAAATAACATTTGCGCCCACTGCAGATGAGTGTAAAATTTACTTTATAGCTAGTGTCAGATTTTTAAGAGTTAATTATACTCATAATAGTGTTAAAATCAGCAAGATCGCTCAGAGATTGGCAGGTAATCAACTACATATAGAGTAAATGTTACACTGTATTGCCGTCAAAGTTTACACTGACTATTAAAGGTGTAGTAGAAGATCTTTTCTGATGCATATTTTACCATGTGGCTTAATGATCTCCCCACAGCAGCTTAGCAAGCAGTGAAAAAGAAGGTCTGGAAGTGAAATGAAACAAAAAAGGTCCCCACTACAGTGAGAACTCAATGAGTAACGCCCACCAATCACAAAACACGGTCCTTGGTCCAATCTATTGGTTCCTGACACATTAATCAGGGTCGTCTGCTTCTCGCTCCCTCCTGTGCGCGCACCCTGAAAAAGGAACGAATCGACCCGCCAATGCTAGTGGATGTGCGAGTTTTGGGTATCAATAGAACTACCGTTGTAACTGTAATGACAGTCTGTTTACGCTCACTGAGATGTTGAATAATCTTACTGCAGATGGAGAAGAGGACGCCATGGGTGGAAGCTAGCCACTGTTATGATGTTCTTAGCTCGTGTCACGAACCCACGGTCTCAGCTTGTTTCATTCTCGATCTCGGAAACATCCGAACACCTCGACAGACAGCATGCGCGTTTCAAGTGTTCACAGCAAAAGATGAAGTCTAAATAAGTAATTTTTTCTTAAACTATGTGCATTTGTTCTTGAATTGAGAAGGGAAGTGGGACATTTTGCCAATGGAACAAGACAATTTACATTTAAAATAAGAAAGCAATTGCATTGTCTTATTTCAAGTGCATATTATCTTATTTTAAGAGTAAAATACTAATTCCATTGGCAAATCATCCCATTTACCATTTACTAAAAAATAAAAATGTTTTACTTATTTCTAGATCATTTTTGCAGTGTTTTGAAGGTGCAGTTTGGGGTCTGAAGGGAGAGGCATGGTTGTGTATTTTCAAAAATATAGGTTGCTGGAAGCGTTTTTTCCAAGATCTCCTACGGCACCTTTAACTCCAACCCTATAGCACATTTACACTCACTATAGTTGTAAATATTTAATTTAGAGTCAAACATGTTAACTCTGAAATTTAACATCTATTTTTTTAGTGTGTTCAGCCTCCATGCAGAAAGAACCTGGAATTGAACTCAGAACCTTCTTGCTGCAAGGCAGTGGTGTTAGAAACGTGCAGCTGTTCCCATTGTTTTATGGTCTTAATTGTTTCTTTGAAATGACAGTTTGAGTTGATTCCTTTGCAATGATGTGTGTTTTAACGCTTTAGTTTTATTGTAATTGTACAGCCCTTCTGTTATCATTGTTGGTCTAAAATGCTTCATAAATTAAAATGATCTTATTGTTTAGAAAATAGTCTCTTTGATTTATTACCTAATCAACTAAAGAACTATGACGGTTCTAGTAATTGCTGTCAGGTGACATATGCAGGTTAACCTTGCTGATATATATCCAGCAAATATCAGAGCTGCAGCTATGATGGCGATGAAAAACAGATTTAATCTTTTTACCTACAGCTGTTTACGTTAATCAAACTATTACATTAATATGTTTTTGAACAAAAACATTTCTTGTAGGAGGGATGGACACAGGGTCTGTGTTCGGATTGAACCTTTTGTCTGTGGGGGTAGAAGGAGATTGGGGAGGGAGTGAGTCACCTGTCAGGCCTCATGCCTGTGGGGGAGGCGTCATCATTTGGGGTTTCTAACGTTGGTGAGGACTGGTTTCACGCACTGGAAAAACAATCTAAAAATAAGTAAATTTTCTTAAATCAGGTGTATTTACCCTTAATTTTAGTAGGTTAATAATATGATTTACCAATGGAATGAATATTTTTACTCTTTAAATAAGATAATTAGATAATATGCACTTGTAATAAGACAATGCAGTTGCTTTTACTTATTTTAAATGTAAATTGTCTTGTTCCATTGGCAAAGTATCTCGCTTACCTCCTCCATTCAAGACAAAATGCACGTATTTTAAGAAAAAGGTGCCTTATTTAGATTTCTTTTTTTTTGTAGTGGGACTGTCAAGTGCCCATTAATTTTCCAGAAGCACATTGTAATAGAACCAGATCTGTTTCAAAGAAATCAGATGCTTCACATAGAACACGTCATCATATTGATCTGTCACATTGAAGCTAAGATTCAGCGTACCGCTAAGTTCCTGGTGAAAACATGATAAAAAAAACTTAATTTAAGAAAATTTGTTTTTGAACCATGCGATCCAACTCCATAAGTTAATTTTTGTTTTAAAAATATATTTATACAACAAAACAAAAGATATTTATACAAGATAGAAATCTCTACATTTCTGATGTGGTGTTAAAAATGCAACATTGCTGTGAAAGAGCCACAGCCTTGGTAAACATATTGCTCAGTGTATATTTCATGCTCTGCTCTCAGGTTGGCTCAACATCAGGAGGTTCTATCAGAAACCTCTGAGGAACCGAAGCAGCATCACACACCGTTCTACTGGGGAAGCCTACAGTGCTGGGAGTGGGCTGGGGAATCACCATCAAAGCAGGACTCATCCGATAGAACACTTCAGCACCATTCATGGTGTAGATCAGGTCTGAAGGATCTACTCTAAAAGGGAAGGAAAAATAAAATGTAAATCAGAGACATGATTTATCGTTTTAAATAGGGGTCAGAAACACAATTAGGAGAGATACTCTGGTCAGATGAGACCAAAATAAAAACTTTAACTAGCACTTAACAAGAAGATGAGGAAATTGGACTTTATAGTAGTGGCATCATCGTGCTCTGGGACGTTTTCCTTTAGCAGGGACATAAGACTGCACCACCTGTGCAATGCTAGTAGATAACCCAAAAAGATGTGCATGTTCGGCCATAAATAAGAGGTTGTGTTTGGCAGAGGTCCTCACTGTAAGTGGTGTCTGTCCCAGTGGCAGAGGGCTGAAAAAATGCCACTCGCTCAATTTATCCGTCTCCATTATAACTGCAATTATTTGTACTCCATGCTAGATCTCTATGCTTGTAAATCGTTTCATCTATTTGCCTGAGTGCTGTTTTTCTTCGAGCTGGAAGCTTTTTTTCATTCTGCCAGAGAAGAAGGATAACATTCTGCTCGTAGGAGGGCTGGCTGAGCCACGCTGTTCCTTTTCCATATTTATGACTGAGAGGTGTGCAAGGAATTGCTTCCACACCCCCTCCTACTTTATCTCCTCCTCCTCTTCATCTTCAAGTACAAATTCATCTATCTGTCTTTCCTTCGTATCTTATGATGAATCAGTTTTTCTACTGCGCTGAAGTAACTCCAGAACATTGAGCTGTTTCCATTTTGAACCCCTTTTTATGGCATTTTCTACGTCTTTAGAAACATACAGCTTATTTTATCTACCCTATGCCATCATATATGTTTTAGGTCAGTAGTACCTTTCCTGGCTGTTCTGTACAGTGTGAATTTTTACTGACCACCAAAATTACACACCTGCATTATTACCTTCCTTCAGTGGTACACAAGTAATTATACACTGTCTAATATGTGCGAGGGGATAGTTTAAAAAAGTTACCATAAAGCTTTGCCTGAAAGTTTAAAGTTTTCTGGTGAACCTCAAAAGATACTATCGGCCCATTTAGCCATCCATTTTAGAAAATAACCTTATCCTGCCCAGATTTATAAATCACAGTCTGGTGAATAATGCCTAACATTAAAGGTTGCATATCATGCAAAATTCACATTATAAACATTTAATCGGATCGTTTTATTTTAACTTCAATCCCGAAACCTTCTTTTAGGAACCTTTTACTATCCCATTATTAATCGATAAATAATCAACAGATCAATACATTTGCAGCCCTAGTCATTCCCCGTATGATGTCATAAGGGGAAATAAGTTGTCTATAGTAGTCTGTAGCAGTGCATCAGTCAAGCTACGGCCTTCATCTAATGTATTATTCTGTGCTCCTAGCTGCTATCATTATAAATTATACTGGTTGTCATGGTTACGGGTTGTGGAGGTGTAGGGAGATTTTTGGTACTTGCTTTATGCCTAATCCGAGATTACCGGGGCCTTTAAATACTATCCAAATCTTAGATTCCTCTTTCTAAAACAACCACTCTGTGATTTTTGATTCAAAAAATGACGCTTTTCTGAAAGACCCGTTCATTTTAAAAAAAATCACTAATCAATTTATGTGTGAAGGTATGTACAATCTGCTCATTAATCTCTGTCCTCCAAATTCTACCCACACAAAGGTACTCTGCTTCTGGCATGTGTCTCTTTTGTATGTAAAACTAATGTTTTGCTGCTGTTTCAGCACTGCTGTTTATAGGAGTTCCTTTTAATGTTTTATAGAGTCAGAGATATCCTTAAGCCTTCTTTAGCCCTCTGTCTCAGCAGTGTCTGTAGAGAGCGGGAGGAGTGATGCATCCTAAAGGGACAGACCTATATGAGCCATGAGTCACAAAATAGGCTGTGAGAAAAACAGCTAACAGTTCTTATCAATGTAGAGGCAATTTGTTCTTAGATCTGGATACAACCGTGTAGATTAGTAGGTGGTGCAGCGTATCTTAGTGCTACAGTTAAGACTGAATTCATTAACGTCTGGACAGATTTATGCAAAAGGTACTGTTTGGATTTGATCAGCTTTGCTGACTGGAAGTAAAAGTGTTTTGGGGAGACCCAACAGGACTCCTCCCTGGAGCGGAGAGGGAATCTGCAGAGGGTACTAATGATAAGGGAGATGGCGAGGAGGAGTTCATTGCATACACCAACTATTTTCCCATCCATCCATTTTCTTCCTCTTTATCCGAGACCGGATTGCGGAGGCAGCAGTCTAAGCAGAGATGCCCAGACTTCCCGATCGACGCGCAGCTCCTCTGGGGGGACCCCGAGGCGACACCAGGGCAGCTCAAAGACATGGTCCCTCCAGCGTGTCCTGAGCCTTCCATGAGGCCTCCTCCCAATGGGACATGCCTGAGGGAGGCATCAGGAACAGATCCCCGAGCCACCTCAGCTGGCTCCTTTCGACCTGGAGCAGCAGCGACTCTACTCTGAGCTCCTCCAGGGTAACTGAGCTCCCCACTCAATCTCGAAGGCTGTGCCCAGCCACCCTGTGAAGGAAAGTCATTTCAGCCGCTTGTATTCGCAATCATGTCCTTTCGGTCATTACCCAGATCTCATGAGCATAGGTGAGGGTGGGAACCTAGATCCATCAGTAAATAGAGAGCTTTGCCTCCCGACTCAGCTCCCATTTCACCATGACAGTCTGATCCAGCGACCGCATCACTGCCGACCTCGCACCGATCCGTCTATCGATCTCACGCCCCATCCGTCCCTCACTCGTGAACAAGACCCAGAGATACTTGGACTATTTTCCCTTTACCTTTAATTCTGTCCACTTCATGAAAAGGCTTCTGTTCAAAAAACATTTGTCCAATTGTGGTTCATACATTACTGCATTCAAATCAGTTTTATTAATGTAGTGCTGAACAGATCAGAGCATTTAACAGACAGTTCACTAGAATCATTCAGACATATTGGCTAATGTTGTCTAACTTAGGCATCTCAGCGGATTGACTTTTAAATTGTTTATTTTTTAAGTTTCTTTTTCTGTTTGTTTGATAAATAATATATAATTTATTATTATACAGAGCTTTCAGATAAATTTGTGCAGCATTCAGAAAGCATTTAAATCCAATGAGTTCCTAAACCGAGAGGCTTCAGGTAGAAGCTTGATGATTTCTTTTTCCTCATGCCTCCTGTTGCAGAATCTCAGGCATATGTTATAGAAAAGCTGCTTGCCTACATGTGCCAGGCCAGATTTCCTGTATAGAAATGATTCCATGAGACAGATTCCCGATTGTGTGACTGACTTTATTAAATAGAGACTGGATCCAGTAGGAAAGCATAGAGGCAATAGTAAGTTCTAACATCATTCTCTGGGTTATATTTGTGCCTGTGTGCCTTTATTTATTTATTTTGGGGGTGGGGGTGGGGGGTAGTTCTGAGTATATTTGTAGTAAATAAGTTGGTTTTGTGTTTGCGTACGTGAATGGATTTACACCTGGAGCACAGCGGGCTGAGCGGAAAGATCAGCAGTGGTGAGCCAGGAAATCCTTGCAGAACTTCCACCAGGGCCAGTCTGGCATCAAGGCAGTGAAGCGTTTGGGGAGATGTAGATCTTCTCTGCTGAGGAGCTGTTCCCTTTGCTCCCCTTTGATTCTGGAATGACCCGTTTCTGTGTGTCTCCAATTATGACTCTGTAGAAAGACTCATCAGTGTAGCTTGGCAGACTGTCAGTGCTGTTCTTCTCCATATTGTTACTGATGAGGGAACGAGCACCATGGGTTCTCGTTGAAAAGGTAGCTGGTTTTATTGGAGTGTTGTTTTTAAACGTCTTTCTCCTCCTCTCTCTGCTTGAGGTTTGCTTTTTTGGACTGTTATTCCCTCTGGCTTTGGATCCTGTGCAGCTGGAAGGATTTTGGTACACGCTGTTTTACTTTTGGGCAGGTGTTAAAATGTGTAACCATAGCAACAAGATATATCTTTTCTTTTCTTTTTTCAACTGGAAGTAGCTGATTAACAACTCTGAAGTTTAACCATTACTTCCTGATCCCAGAAGAGTCGGCATCATTCCTCCACCTCGACGAGCCCACCATCAGCAGGGACCACTGTAAGGATCGGCTTCTTTGATGCTTGAATTAAATTAACACAATTCAACCTGACTTGCTCTGTCAGAGTCTCCAGAGGCCTACACTATCACCTGTCCACCTGCTGAAAGGGGGGACAGCTGAGTCAGTTGTACCAGGCCTTTAGTTAGGGTCCCTTTAAAAAACAGAATTGTTCCGTATTCAGAAATAGGAGTACGTGTCCCGTATTTAGTGGAAAAGGAACTTTATCCCGTATTACTGTGAGAGTAAAAAATATTCAGTAAAAATCTAATGGAAAATGAACAACAAGGGCACGTTAGATACAAAACTTACGGTAAACTTATTCCTGGGCCCTGTCCTGCGTTGTGACCAATGAGCTGACAACATACATGTAACAATCCAGACTCCCCTCATCCTTATGATGATTTTTTTCTGTTTCACAACTGTAGCCTACAGTCTTTGCAATTAAGGCACAAATATGTTTAAAAGTTTGCACAAGTTTGCTGTTTCACCAAAAATGTGCGCGATTTATTTATTGTTTCATATTCATTTTTACAGTTTGAAGTTAAACAGGACAGCCTTAAGTTTAAGATACGTATTTTATTCATCAAAGTTTGTTATTTTGTATTAAAGTGAATCTCTGGATTATAATTTGTTTTCCATGTGTTCATGTCACTCACAAATATGCATCTAATTCAATGCAGAATTGAGTCAAATAGTTAAAAAAAAAATCATTTCGAAGACTAAGGGGGGCTAAAAAAAAAAAATAAATAAATCACCACGCCAGGAGGGGTGAAGGCAATCAGGTCAGCTGGAACGCACATGAAGTGTCCCTTTTTTTCTCCAGGGAGTTGCCACCCCTATTGTAGAGAGCCGGGTCAGAACCTTTTAGACTTGATTATCCTAACCTTTCTTGCAGTAGTTGGAGAAAATGGCGCACCAGATGATAATGTATAGTGCTCTCGGTTTGTTTCTACACATTATCAATCAGCAGAGCTTTCTGAGCTGATTGGGTAGAGGGACACCTAGTGGCAGGGTTTGGTAATGTTTGCTAAACTCCACTAACTTCTGTGGATTCTGATGTTAGAGCTGCAGCTACTAGAGTTGTCAAAAGTATCGATACTCAAAAAAGTATCGATACTGAACCGTTGTATCCGGATACAATACTCGTTATTTAAAAGTATCGATACAGTGCTACTACCAGTGGCACCTAAGCAGTCATTCACCTAAAGTGCAGAATAGAGGAAAATGCACTTTCTGAACACTGTGTGATTGAATAATTCTACGCACTTTTCAGTTTCAGATTTTTTGTTTGCAAGAGGTGCAGCTGCTGAGAATTATTTTTGTTTCTTAACCGGTTTGGCTAATGTCATTGTTATGTGTGCAAAGCATAGCCAAGGAAGGAACACTTCATTTTAATAAGTTTTTTATCAAGTTTACTTAATATTGTGCACAGCATACAGTACAACCTCAAAATATTGTTCTTATTGTTTATAGTATTTATTTTTGGTATTTTATTTATTAATAAATATATTTCAGTTGAATTTTGGAGTCTTTGTTTTTATCCTTGTGGTATCGAAAATGGTATCGAGTATCGAATATTTTCCTTAGTATCGTATCGAGTTGAAAAGTTTAGTATCGTGACAACCCTAGCAGCTACATGCGCTTCTTCCTGCGCTGCCATGTTTATTCTTTTTCTTCAGGGGCCTTGGCTCCTCTTGCTTTTTTCACAGCTGCATTTTTGCGTGTTTGAAACCCTAATATTGATGCCAGGTGGTTTCTCGAACAGTTGAGTTTGTTTACAAATACTGCAGGAATTAATCTTGCAGGCAGTTAGAAAATAAACCACTTAATAATAAACAGGTCTGGCTGATGACTAGGGTGGCCAGATGTCCGGTTTTAGGCGGGGCAGTCTGGATTTTCAGGACGTGTATTTGTCTTTCTTAATGAAGCATGAGGCTTAAAGAGCATGTTTTTTTTGTTTTTATTATTATTTTTGCTGGGCTGTGTCTAGTAGTTCCCATTGATTTTGCTTGTAAAGCGGGGAGAATGGCGCTAGGCTTACCGCACCGTGATGTCACTGCTGGAAGATGGCAGGAGGGAGCGGTTACTATATTTGAGCAAAAATGGCCGCTCCCAGACCCAGTGATCGCAGCAAAAATTGTTTTTGTTTTTTTACTGATTAACGCCAAACTCATTAAATCACTGCAAACGTATTCATTTTAGGTATAAATAATGATCCATTGATCATTCCTTGCTGACCAGACTTTTCCTTTAATGCTAATAAAATCATTGTTATTATGAGTTTTAGTCATTGGAGGTGTGGAAGTGTTTCTACATTTACAGTAAAGAGGAATATGTAAGGAAGATGTGCCTCACTGTTCATCCCACATAGCTGCTGGCAACCAAGAAACTCCAATCTGCAGGGATTACAATCAGAATATCATTATGAATCAGCTAGAAGCTGATAGAAAACTCTGCTTGGAAGAAAGTAAAGCTTAAAGATGGTTATCCAAACAGTAGAAATGTTTTCTTGAGCCTCAGGCTGACATCTAAATGTTGAGATGTGCAGAATAATGACATCCATGAAGGTTCTCAATCGTTCGGGTTCTGCTGAGAGTTTCATATAGGATTTTATCTTACAGAAACTACATGCAGGATTGCCTAAGAAAAATACTGAGTGATATATAAGACCTGGTGGAAAATATAAAGTTGTGTTCTATATGAAACAACAGCTTACAGGGAGATCCAGCTGTAGGAGGCACAATAATGGAGACTGTGAAGATTTAATGAATTGGCAGAAACCATCCCTAAACATGTCACCAGAAACTAAGTAAAATCACAAGTTAGTCTACTTTTATCTGGAGAAATAAACATCATTACATTGAAAAATTAGATATGGTAAAAATTATGAAGATAGTTGAGTTATAGTTGTTATATATTAAAGCATTGTTTTAAGTTTGGTTTGCTCTCCCCACTCTAGTATTATTGAAGCGGGTGAATTTAGGTTCCGGTGAAAATATGAACGGACTTTCCTAAATGACCTGTCTAATCAATATATTGATTCTTATTAGAAATTAAAATGTAAGCATAAGGTTTGGTCTCAATAGGGTGATAATTCAATAGAGTGGATCCAAACACTGAAAGCGAAAAAAAAAAGTTTAATTTAATACAAAAAACACCTTCCTTCATTCTGTCTTTATTTTATTCCATATTGCTTGTATTGACTCATTGATGACTCATTTTGTCGCAGAGACTCTCCTTTGTTCGCTCTCATAGGTTCCTCCGATCGGTCTTGCATGTTTCTTCCATTTTTAGATTGTTTTACTCAGTTTAGATGTGTGGGCCCAAGTGGAAGATTAAAAGCAATAAAAAACAATAAAAAACTGAGCTACTCCTGCCTGCAGGTGTCACTGAAGGCTCTTAGCTGCTCCCCAAAAAGATCCCTTTCCTGAGCAAAATGGCGTCACTTGGATCGTGTAGCCGTGCCTTGCTTTCTCACCGCCTGTTGTTGACCTCAGCAGGGATAGCTTTGTCTTACAGGATGTTGGACTGTTGATTGTTTAGATGATTGTTGAGATGGGGCTCATGAGATTAGGAAAGTGGAAATAATTTGTCGCATTGTTTTTGGATGTGGAAACATGTACAATGAGTTAGTTTTGATGATCACCTGAATGAAAACATGAACATTTTATCACACTTTTTCTAAGTAATCTGTCCAACACAGAGCGGTGATAAAACTCCATCAATCAAAGCGACTTTCTGTGAGTGAATAACTTTCACTGCAGGGAGCTGAGACAGAGACTTACATGAAGCTGATTGGCTGAGGAGTGATGTGGGCGGTTCTTCAGCATCCAGCCTTGTACACAGGCTGAGACACGACGGAGCACAGCCCCCGATTCAGTGACGGAGTCACTGTTGAACATTTCTCATTGAAATCAAAGGCTCCTGTGATTTACTCATCATCTGCAGAAACATAGGCTGTTTCTCAATCTGTGCGTTCTTGTTTGCTTGTGAAACATCATCAGCCTCAGCCCTAGTACTCTTCCAATTCACAAGAACAAGAAGACCGAGACTGGACAAAGTCCCCGGATGTTGTTCTCGCCCCTTCCTCATTACCCAGCATGCTTTAGAGCAGACCTGTCCATTCTCCAGACTGACAGCTGTCCCAGCATGCACTGCAGCAGGAGCTTCCAGGTTAGCGCTCACAGAACTTTCCTGTGTTCTTGTCAAGAACGTACTTGGCGAGGACAGGAGTCCCTACTTGCATTCTAGGGAAATGAGCCATTGACTTGATCAACATCAGTGAGATCTGCTCCAATCTAAAGGAGCTGCTCGCACCATTCTTACACTGACAGACAGCTGGCTGCCCTATCAGTATATGCTCTTTACTCCCTCAGTTCTTAACTGAGTTCATTTGCATGTTTTTTGGGGGGGGGTTTTCACACAGAACTGCAGGGATAATACAGTCATGTTGGTTGTTTGTTGTTCTCTTCTCTCGAATATTGTACCAGCTGTTTAGTTCCAGTGCACAGTGTATTGTAAAATTTCTTTAACAATATTATTGCTCAGCTCTTTAAGAGACAGTTTAATGCTCCCAATGTAGAAAAAGTGTTTTAAAATTGTTTTAAAACACAATTAATCAGATTAATCGATTATTTAAATAATTATTTACTAATTTAGTAATCAATTATTTTGTTAACCTGAGTGTAGAGAGTCTAAAACAGGCCTTTAGCTGACAGAGCAAACAACTGAGAGCAACAGTTATACCAAAATTGTAAAAAAATATATTAACATTTTGCAATTAAGATAAAAATAAATAAATAAATAACATAATATCTATTCAACAGTAAATTTTTTACCAGCCATTCTTGGTGTTTATTGAATGCTACAAAATGATGCAAAACATGATGTTAGACTTACCTTTTTTTTCTTTGAATCTATCATTAAGTCAGGTAATATATTGTTTGTTTTATTTTTTTTAATATATATATTAATGCTCATATTTCTTACGGTTGTTAATTAACTGTATTTTTTTTTATTACATAAAATTACATAAACTGTAAACAAGGAAGTCTTTTCCTTGTAAACTGGACCCATTTTCCTTTTCATCAACTGGCTTCCTGTCCAGTGCAGCCAGCGGAACGTCTCTGCTTGACTATAATTGCTGTGAACTTTCCGTCGAACTGATAGATTACAGAACAAAGGCCCTATTATTTAATTATTTAGATCAAAATAGATCCTTTTTATTGTCTTTCAGTAGATATACACCGCATATGGACACATAAAGGAAATTTGATTGCAGATGGTTCAGATAGAAACAATTAAGGCACAATAAAAAGTCCGAATATTTAGCTTGTAATGAATTAAGGATGAAACCAACTAAAAATGAATAAAATCAGGCCTCATTTTAAACATGCGAGCAACTCCAAAAAAAATGAATCACTAGTAAACAGTTTCAGTCTGATACGGCAGTTTTAATCTAACAGCTGTGGCTCAAAACAAGGAGGAGAAAAACATTTTTTATTCTTATGCATAAATTATATAAAAACAGTAAAAAAGAAATCAACAAAACATTTTTTAACAGGAAATATTGATGCAAACCAACCTTTTCCTTAACTCTGGCAGAGTTTCTGATTTAGCTTTCAGATTCCAGTCGGGATTCAGCTATATTGGTGAAAATAAAATAACCAATAAAACCTCAGTCTGCAACAGATCGAAACGATTTTGGAAATAATTGCTGATAATTTGAATGTATTTGGAGTCTTTTTTTCTTTTTTTTCTTTTTTGAACATATAATTGTTTTATCTGAGGTTTAAATTCTTGAATCATCTTGATGTTTCTCCAAACGGGTACCAGCCAGGGTTGGAACTTTCTTCTAGAATATTTCCATGTTTTTTTTTTCCAACTGAAGAAACAGTTTCTTCCAATTTCTTCAAATTCCAAGGTCAGATTTACTGGAGAATTTTGTTTCTTTTGGTGAATTTGTTTCCATAAGGATGCCTGAATCCAGTAATAACCCTGAGGTGGGCTATCCAGTGGCGGCTGGCCGCCCAATCTCAGACACTCTGGTTTAACAGTCCAGACCACGAGTGTCCCCAGTGCTGCAGTCCCTGAGGTTATGCTGGAAGCTGATCCTGGTGAGGGATCCAGAACAGACAGGAACAGGCAGGGTCCAGATCAGGCAGGAACAGAAACAGGTGGCAGGATCCAGACTTCCAGACATGCACAGGCTTCCAGGAGGGCTCAAAGTCAGACTGGGACCAGGAGCATGACCAGGTGGTCACGCACAGGAGCAGACAGGATCAGGTGCAGACAGGCAGGCACAGTGGAAGAGGGTAGCCGAGACAGGACGTAGGAACTTGAAGCAGGACTTTAAACTGGTCTCCTCCCTGGAGCCAGGCATACTTTGATAAAAACTGAACTTCCCCCCATAATGAGCCAAAAACCCAGAGGACTCCGCAGGGGAGGAACAGTGGACGATCAGGAGACGAGACAAACACTAAAACCCTCTTTCCACTGGCAGCTAGGATCCAGGACATGAACCAAATAAAACTGAACAGAAAGACTGACAGAAAGACAAGCAATGATCTGGCACTGAATGCTCAGGCTGAACTGAATATAAACCAGAGGAAACAGGTGAGAGGAATAAATTATAATTGAGGCTGGGAAGGAAGAGGGCAGGTGAGAGGAATTACTAATTAGGGGAGAGCAAACAGGCCAGATCATGACAAGTATAGGGCTGCCCATGGCCCAGCTAATCTACGACCTGAGGGGACAGGAAGTGTATTTGTTCACCACCTCCTGCCACAGCACAGGCGTTTTGTGGGTGATTGACAGGTTGAGTCGCAGGAGTAAGAGAAGCATTGGAGAGAGTGGGAGAGAAAAATGGTGCAAGAATCATCTTTTTCCAGGACCTGGTTTAGCTCCAAGGCTAGGCTTACTGCATGCAGTGAGGCTAAGGCTTTATTCTGCTTTCCCTGCATCCTTTTTTAAATGTCAGGATCTGACCCAGCATGGATAAAGACAGCTAGGACTGATTAAAACACTTTTTAGAAAAGGCAACGAAGAACAAACAATCTGGGATTCACATGGAAAATAATAGAATATTGAAAACTTCACCAGCCGCCCCTGGAACTAACCCAGTTCTCGAAAGTTTGACTTTGACTGGACTTTCTTCCAGTTTTTTTCCACTTGTCTGGATGTGTCCTCTGGACAAAACTCAACCATGTTGCCAGTGTTATTGTACAGAGTCAGACAAGGAGCAGTCAGAAAACAGAGCAATTCTATTCAGAGAAAAGATTGGCGTCACGGTTGGCATGCCTCCATAGTGAAATCATCTCTGGTGTAATTTACATTTAATTATGTATTTCTCCACAATTTTCCCGAAAAAACAATGATAGATTTAAGGAATACATTACATACTATGAATAATATTCCATCTGCATTTCTGAGTGACTTGGAAACAAACAGTTTTCTTGCTGTCAATATGTTGTTTTTGTCATTTGAGTTTCAATTCATTTGCCTTTGATGACAGTAATGGCGTTTGCTCCTGTGGCGGACTGGCTTCCCATCTGTTCTGTGTGTAGGATCACATGAAGGGAAGTGTATATTTATGGCAGTTATTTGACTGAGCTGAGTGTAAGTGCCAGAAGTGGAGACTCCAGCGGTGTTATAGGACTCATCTGTCTGATCGGGAGGATTGCTGTGAACAGTTGTGGTGAGTTTTTTTTTTTTTCCTCGCTGCCACACACGTGTGCGTGCAGACTCACAAATCCAGACACCGCTTCACTTTCACACATTGAAAAGGTGACTGCGATGGTGGCAAAGCAACAGCTGGAGATGACCTTATGTGATCCTGGAGGTTGTCATGACAGCACATCCCTTGCTCCC
This sequence comes from Cyprinodon diabolis, assembly GCA_030533445.1. Classification (NCBI taxonomy): domain Eukaryota; kingdom Metazoa; phylum Chordata; class Actinopteri; order Cyprinodontiformes; family Cyprinodontidae; genus Cyprinodon; species Cyprinodon diabolis. The sequence goes on along the minus strand of CM060066.1, from coordinate 51,610,183 downwards.
ACAACAACTGCGCACTGTTCCATTACTGAGCTCCATCACTTATTTATGATTTCTTCAGTTTGCTGATGCCGTGTTTGTCAAAGTGTGTATGTGAATAAGCTTACGTTTTCTGTGTGGAAACGTTGAAGTACCTAAGTGTCTCGCCCGCCCAGCCGTACAGGGCAATGCACCTGCATGGAGAGCAACCATTCTGTGGTTGCTCACATGTATGCAGATAAATGAGTAATAGCACACAGACATAACATTTAAAGATGTCTGCAGTGCAGTGAGGTAGCTGGATTAGTAAGAAACAAGGCTGGGAAGTAATTTAATACCATAATTACAGGATCGGCTTCACACTCTTTTACCTCCATCTTATTACTGCATGTCTGCTCTGCTGCATAGATCTTTCATACATGATGTGATCTCAAGCTGGTCCTCCGTGCCATACATGTCTTGGATTCCTAAAAAGAAGTAAATCCAGTCAGGTTAAAGGTTTTCTATCTAAGGAAATCTAGCCGCTGCATCCAGGTTTTGATTTTGCAGGTTTCACTCCTGGATGAGCATGTTGCGACAGTGGCAGTCACCTGGATTGTGCTGTTGACTTTTCAGCAATCACTAATCAAGAGCAAGCATGTGGCGATAGTGGAGAGGATATTTCAAACCTCCAGGAGAAACAGAACAGAACCCCCCCCCCCCGAAGCACTGATTTAGGACTACAGGAAATGGCTGTATTTTGGAGCGGATTATCATAGTTTTTAATTTACATCAGAACATTGCATTTTTTCTGTAGATTAGAGATTTTCTCTCAGTATTGTTTATGTTGTTTTTCCTGTTGGAAGATGAACACTGACTTCTGCTGCTTTTAACAGTCTTTTTCGCCTTTTGATTGCACTGTATATTGCACCTTGCTGCATTGTCTCAGTTCTCAGCGTTCTTTTTTATATTAGGATCTTAAGCTAGGTCTAGATATATCCATTGTTTACTTTTATGCAGAGGATACATTGATTATTAGATTAAAATCTTCTCTTAAAGGTGTATAGTTATTTGAAATGTCAATGACATTTAGACAGCAGTACGTCATTCTGGTTCCATACAAAGATTTTCTAAAAGATTACCATGTCCTGCTAGTTTCTTATGTATTATTTCTGTGTTTTATGCTTTGTTTTTACTCGGTTTGTTAGAAAATAAAGCCCTACATGCATATTTATCATTCTGGGCATCTGTGCAGAGGTAAATAATGAAGTGGCCTAATGCAGATAACCAGTTAGCACCTCCAAGGGAACTGTGGAACTGTGGAAGAAATTACAGAAGTCCAGCCTCAGACTTTGACTCCACACATATACTGTATTCCAAACCAAGAGCCTGATCTCAATCTATCAACCTAAGTAGTCCTAACTTGTGCAGTAATAGCTGCAGTACGTACTCAACATGCATGTCATGATCGGTTCAGGAAGACCCAATATGCAGAACACCACGGAGACGGAAACTGGAGTAAAAGTTAACAATGTTTATTGAACAATGGAACAATGAAAGAGTCAGGTACTGGTTCACTTCTGGGGATCTGGTTCACAGGTAACTGGAAAGGAGACAGTTCAGTTAGCCACGTAGCTGGTGAATGTGGAAATGTTATCTTCAGAGATCTACCTTGAAGAATCCGGGTTTGGCTTTGAGAGAGGCACTGTTGTTTCCAGAGACTGTTTGATTCAGCAGAGTTCAGCTTCAGCGTCTTGCATCTAATGATAGGACAGACCTTGGTTTTCCAGCTCTTAGTCCAGAGCAGCATGGGAAAATCCAGAGAAGGTTCTTCAGGTTTGGCTCTGAGGGCTGGCTCGACAGGTTAAGCTCATCCAGAGCTTACAGGACAAAAACAGGTTTCCTGTAGGCAGAGACAAAGGTAATTAGTTTCCAGCTAGGAGACTAGAGGCAACAAAGACTTCACAGAGGAAGTTAGGCTCAGGTGCTAACCAAACTGGATAAACACTGCGGCGTTGATGCGAGGTCTGAGGGCTGCTTATATGGTGGAGGATCCTCCTGATGATGAGATGGGTTACAGGTGTGTCGAAGGCTCAGCTCAGGAGGATCCACAGTGAACTCTGCTGGAGACAGGTGGTACAGCTCCAGATCCCAACAGTACCCCCCCCTCAACGACCGCCTCTTGGCGGTCCAGAAGACGTCGATGGGAGGGATCGCTCGTACTCCTCGATGAGGGATGGGTCGAGGATGTAGGAACCAGGAACCCACTGACGATCCTCCGGACCGCAGCCCTCCCAGTCGACGAGGTACTGCCAGCCACGACCTCGCCGACGGGAGTCCACGATCCGGCGGACGGTGAAAGCCGGATGTCCATCGACTTCCAGGGCGGGTGGAGGGGAGTCGGACGGAGGGCACAAAGGGCTGGAGATCACGGGCTTGATCTGAGAGACGTGGAATGTGGGATGAATTCGAAGAGTCGGAGGCAGTTGTAGTCGTACGGCAGACTGGTTTATGACCTGGGAAATCCTGTAGGGGCCAATGAATCTGGGAGAGAGTTTACGGGACATCCCCTTGAGGGGAATGTCCCGAGTGGAAAGCCATACCTCCTGACCGACGGAGTAAACTGGTGCAGGGCGTCTTCTTGAGTCAGCGAAACGTTTAGTGGTCTCCATGGAACGGTTGAGGGTGGCTATGGTGTCTCTCCAGATGCGATGACTGCGGCGGATGTGGTGGTTGACTGATTTGACCGAATTCTCTCTCTCGTCTGCGGGGAAAAGTGGAGGTTGATAACCAAGACTGACCTGGAAAGGAGACTGGCCGGTGGAAGCTGACTTTAGAGAGTTGTGAGCATATTCGATCCATGGAAGGTGTTGGTTCCAATCGGAGGGATTACTAGAGGTCAGACAACGAAGGGAAGATTCGAGCTGTTGATTCATTCTCTCGGTTTGGCCGTTGGACTGTGGGTGATAACCTGAGGTGAGAGAAGATTTGCAGTTGAGGGCTGAACAAAATGCCTTCCAATTGAGATGAATTGTGGACCACGATCGGAAAGAATCTCCTGAGGGATGCCATGTAGACGGAAAACGTGTTTAATAAGGAGCTGGGCGGTCTGAAAAGCCGTAGGAAGCTTCCTGAGGGGTACAAGATGGCAGGACTTGGAAAATCGGTCAACAATGGTGAGAATCGTGGACATACCTCGAGAAATGGAGTAACAAAGTCGATTGCGATGTGAGACCAGGGACGAGAAGGAATAGGAAGTGGATGCAACAGGCCAGAGGGAGGTTGATGTGTGGACTTGTTTCTGGCGCAGGTAGAACAGGCCAGCACATACTCCTTAACATCTCTGTGTAGAGTGGGCCACCAGAAACGTCTTGAAATGAGGTTGATGGTTCTACTCACCCCCGGGTGAGCGGCAAATTTGGCATTGTGCATCCACTGAATTAGGCGAGACCTGACAGAAGAAGGTACATAAGTCTTGTTTGGGGGACCGTTACCTGGATCTGGTTCTGAAGCGAGGGCAGAGTTTATTAGATTGGTGATCTCCCAGGTAACCACCCCAACAGTGCAGGAAGCGGGTAGAATAGGCTCAGGAGTCTCAGATTGATCAGTGGAATAAAGACGAGAGAGAGAATCGGGTTTGATGTTCTTGGATCCGGGTCTGTAAGAGATGATGAGATTGAATCGTGAGGAAAAATAGTGACCACCTTGACAGTCGAGGATTGGCCTGTTTGGCGGACTGGATATAGGCAAGGTTCTTATGATCTGTCCAAACAAGAACCGGGTGTTCTGCTCCCTCAAGCCAGTGTCTCCATTCCTCTAATGCCAATTTGATGGCCAGTAATTCGCGGTCACCAACGTCGTAGTTTTGCTCAGCAGAGGAGAGTCTACGGGAGAAAAAAGCACATGGGTGAACTCTTTGGTCTGAATCGAGTCTCTGAGATAAGACAGCACCAACTCCTGAGTCGGAAGCGTCGACTTCGAGGATAAATTGTTTCGATGAATCAGGCTGGATTAACACTGGAGCTCTGGAAAACATCTTTAATTTGTCAAAAGCAGTTTGAGCCTCGGGAGACCATTGGAAGGTTTTCTGGACTGATGTAAGAGAGGTTAGAGGTAGAGCTGTCTGACTATAATTCCTGATGAATCGTCGATAAAAAATTAGCAAAACCCAGGAATCTCTGCAGCTGTTTGCGATTTTCGGGAACCGGCCACTTCAAAACTGCCTTTATCTTATCCTCAGATGGCTTAACCTGTCCGCCCTCGAGCACAAACCCCAAAAAGGTGACTGAAGGTTGGTGAAACTCGCATTTTTCTGCTTTGACGAAAAGTTTATTCTCAAGGAGTCTTTGTAAGACCAGGCGGACATGTTTCTTGTGTTCTGTGAGGTCTTTGGAGTAAATGAGTATGTCATCAATGTAGACAAAAACAAACACGTTCAAAAAATCTCTGAGAACGTCGTTGACTAGGGCTTGAAAACACGCAGGAGCGTTTGTTAGACCAAAAGGCATGACTAAATACTCGAATTGACCCAGAGGGGTCTTAAAGGCAGTCTTCCATTCATCGCCATCTCTGATTCTGAGAAGGTGATAGGCGTTCCTTAAGTCGAGCTTAGTAAAGACAGTGGCCCCTTGAACTGGTTCGAAGGCAGAAGCGAGTAGAGGAAGTGGGTACTTATTCTTAACAGTAATTTGGTTCAAACCTCTGTAGTCAATACATGGTCTGAGAGATCCATCCTTCTTACCCACAAAAAAGAAACCTGCTCCTAAAGGAGATGGAGAGGGGCGGATTATTCCAGCAGCTAGTGACTCATTTATGTACTTCTCCATTGTCTCCCGTTCGGGTTTGGAGATATTATAAAGTCTACTGCCGGGTAGAGGAGCTCCTGGTAAAAGCTCGATAGCACAGTCGTATGGTCTGTGAGGTGGAAGGGACGTAGCACTGACCTTACTGAAGACAGGGGCTAGATCATGGTACTCAGGAGGAACAGAAGTAAGGTCAGGAGAGTCCATCTCCCCCCCCCCCCTCTAGGAGATCTTACAGCGGGGGCCGCTGAACGAAGGCACGTCTCATGGCATGAGGTCGACCAAGACTCAATATGACGATCGGTCCAGTTTATGTGGGGGTTATGTCGTTCCAGCCACTCAAATCCCAAAACCAACGGAGAACATGCAGAGGGAAAAACAAAGAAAGATATGGTTTCTCGATGGTTACCTGAAACCAACAGTTCGAGGGGTTGTGTCTGGTGAGTCACTTGGTGAAGCTTCTTTCCATCAATCGCAGAGACACAGAGAGGCTGGGTTAGAGGAACAGTTTCAATCTGTAGTTGTTCAACTAAATTGGAGTCAATCAGGTTCCTTTCACAGCCTGAATCAATGAATGCAGATAAAGTGAGGTTTTGGTCAGCAAAAATCAGCGTGGCTGGAAGTAATAGGCGAGGAGATTTTTTAGAAATAACATGGCCCGTCAGACTCCTCAGATCCTCTGACGGGCCCCGGCTTTTGATTTAGCTGGGCATGAGGCAATGAAATGGCCACTCTCACCACAGTAGATGCACAGCTTGCTCCTGACACGCCTTAACCTTTCCTCTGGAGTTAGCCTCGTATGTCCAACCTGCATGGGTTCAGCCTCCACTTCAACCGCATGAGAGGCCTGAACTGGCAACGGGAGAGATTGGATCTTAGTTCTTGGCTTAGAAAAAGGTTCTGTGGAAGAGGAGAAGGCAGGTGTAATGTTAGAGGCAGAAACAGAACTTAAAGGACCATGATTCCTTGGTTTAGAGCTATTTCTGGCTCGAATCCTATTATCCAGCCTGATTGTCAGGCGAATTAATTCCTCAAGAGTGGCGGGTTCGTCAAGGGTAGCAAGCTCATCCTTTATGTTTTCATTGAGAGCCTCAAAAAATGCTGTCTTAAGAGCACATTGGTTCCAACCGGAAGCTGCGGCTTTAACCCGGAAGTTAATGGAGAATTCAGCTACAGAAGAATTTCCTTGTCTTAGTTTCAAAAGAGCTCGAGAATCAACAGTTTGATCTGTTTCCTGGTTGAAGACTTGTGAAAACTCAGAGATAAAGTCGGAGTACTGGCAGCTAAGGCTTTCATCGGAAGAAAACCTAGCCTGTGCCCATTCCAGGGCTCTTCCGGTCAATTGAGACAAAATAAATGATATCTTCTTATAATCGGTGGGAAAACTGCCAGGGGAATTTTTGAAGATTAATCGACATTGAAATAAAAATCCTTTACAGTCACTAATGTTACCTGAAAACTTTTCAGGGAGGCTTGGTCGGAATTCTGACGATGACGTCACCGCTGGTGACCTCGGAGGAGGGACTGGACCCGGAAATGGTTGTGCTAGCGGCGTGGCGTTAGCGCTGTTCAATCTATTAGCGAGGCTTTGAATTACTTGGTTTTGCAACTCAATGTGGGTGTTTAACTCACTGAGAGCCTGAACATGTCCATGGATTTGAGCCTCCCGCTCCTCCAATAGACGACGGAGGTGGTCTGCTGGGCCTTGTGTTTGGCCGCAGTGTTCTGTCATGATCGGTTCAGGAAGACCCAATATGCAGAACACCACGGAGACGGAAACTGGAGTAAAAGTTAACAATGTTTATTGAACAATGGAACAATGAAAGAGTCAGGTACTGGTTCACTTCTGGGGATCTGGTTCACAGGTAACTGGAAAGGAGACAGTTCAGTTAGCCACGTAGCTGGTGAATGTGGAAATGTTATCTTCAGAGATCTACCTTGAAGAATCCGGGTTTGGCTTTGAGAGAGGCACTGTTGGTTCCAGAGACTGTTTGATTCAGCAGAGTTCAGTTTCAGCTTCAGCGTCTTGCATCTAACGATAGGACAGACCTTGGTTTTCCAGCTCTTAGTCCAGAGCAGCATGGGAAAATCCAGAGAAGGTTCTTCAGGTTTGGCTCTGAGGGCTGGCTCGACAGGTTAAGCTCATCCAGAGCTTACAGGACAAAAACAGGTTTCCTGTAGGCAGAGACAAAGGTAATTGGTTTCCAGCTAGGAGACTAGAGGCAACAAAGATTTCACAGAGGAAGTTAGGCTCAGGTGCTAACCAAACTGGATAAACACTGCGGCGTTGATGCGAGGTCTGAGGGCTGCTTATATGGTGGAGGATCCTCCTGATGATGAGATGGGTTACAGGTGTGTCGAAGGCTCAGCTCAGGAGGATCCACAGTGAACTCTGCTGGAGACAGGTGGTACAGCTCCAGATCCCAACAATGCAAAGGTCAGGATTTAGGGAGCAGACTGCAGATCACAAAAATCATTGTCTGCTAATTGCCAATTACACCATCAAATAACTGAATTATTTAATACTACTGTCTCATGTACATTGACATATTATTGTTAGAAATCGAAATTATAGGAAAGGAGAAAGTCTGAACTGATCATTGTTTTAGTGAAGGAGGCTTCAGATACAGGCTTTTTTAAATCAAAATGAAATGGAACATAATGTTGACAAAGAATGAATAGCGGAATAGTCTAAAGAGGTTTGTTGGTGGCTTTAAACAAGATCCATTTAATTTAGCCCTAGAATGAGTGTTTCTGCATCCTACCTCCTGCGCAGACACCAACCAGAAGTCTCTCACCACTCCACCGCTCTGTCTGCCTGGCAGGCCCCTCTGATCCCTGCTGTCATACTTCCATCTCCAGCAGATAGCCACTAGAGACCGGCCTCAGCCAGCTGTAGCCTCTCTCTGCTCATTCTCTCTGGCTGGCTTCTCAAACCTACCACTGTTCTTCTCCTGGTCAGCAGTAGCCTCTGGCCCACCTTCAGTGAACTGTTTCCTTAGCTGATTTATCCAATTCTCCTCTTAGCTCCTTCAATACTCCGTAGTTAGCCTAGCTAGCCTAGGTGAGCTGTAGCCTCTCTCCACGCTGGCGCTGTTTCCCCAGCAGCTTTCTCCAATCCACCGCTTTGCTCCTCCGCTCTCTGCAAACCTGATTTAGTTCCACCGATTGGCTGTAAAAGAAAGATGCGGTTCAAAGCCATGGAGTTGGAGGTAATGAGAATTTGTTAATTCAATTATATTCAGCTTTTTTATATAGTACCAATTCTCAACACGTGTTATCTCAAGGCACTTTACAGAGATGACTGTCAGGTCGAAGATAACTATTAAAATTAAGCTGCTGGTAAGCAGGATAGGATAGGAATTATAGGGAGTGATGAATAAGGTAGGGTAGGGTAGGGTAGGGTAGGGTAGGGTAGGGTAGGATACAATGGAATGGAATGGAATGGAATGGAATAGAATAGAATAGAATAGAATAGAATAGAATAGAATAAAATAGAATAGACCCCGGCAGACACAGGTCCCCCTGGTCACCTTGGATAAAGGTTTGCAGAAATGGCTTTTAGTTCTTCTTAAATCCATTCCCAACTGTGCCTGTATGCTGGTTCTGAATGTAGACAAGCTTATAGGCTGTTCAAAGAGCACTGAATTTTCCTTCTCAGATGAGGCAGTCATTAAAAGAGAAAAAAAGAAGAATGAGATCAAACTTCCTGTATCCTGATTCAGTAGCAACTGTAAATTTTACATTCTCCATCCTAATGAGGTCAGACTTGGTAGAGGTTAGATATTTTACAAATATAGATTTGAAAGTATTCTCATATATCTTCATGTGACATATTTGTCTATGCTGGATATTGTATACTGCATGTATTTAATATCCTTGGTCTCTTCATCCAAATTCCTTTGGGGTCCGCCGTGTGTGTTGGCTCCTTGTCACTATCTTTGGTGCCTGTTGTTTGAAGAGAAGAATCCAGTTTCAGCACTTGGACACAGACAGGAAATGTGTTTAAAAAATCCATTAAACAGACACTGAGAAAGGTTATCTGTGATCAAAGCCTGAAGTTAGAATACATGCGTATTCACACAAACACCAGCAGAAAGCCATTGGATAAAAGAAACAGCCAAAATGAATCAACAGATTTTATGATGGTCCGGTCGGTTTTTACTGTTTGTGGTAAAACTCACAGATGTAGTAAAAGTTCTGGTTTTGTACAAACATTCCTCAGCAAAGTAATGACAGTGTTTTTATAATGACATGCTTTGTTCAATCACAGAATAGAAAAATGCAATCAATCAGTTTGGCAAGAACAAAGATGAAATCAGACAGTGAAAAAGAAAAAGCAGCTCTGATTTTACTGGATGTTAAAATTTTGGGGGCATGAACTTGGGATTGGAAAATATCCAAAGTGGTTCTTTGTTTCTCTTTCCAAAAATGGCTTCCTGTTTCTGACCAGTTGTCTTCCAGTTCTTTTATTGTGCATTTTCTATTTTGAAGACAGGTTGATTTGACTATATTTTCTTTGTAAGTGCCTTGAGATGACGTGTTTTGAATCGTAGCTATATAAATAAGACTTCAGGGTTTTTTTCCCTGGATTGACTTGTTGTACTTTTCTTCCAATTCTGTACAGTTTTTAATTCAGTTGAACTCAGAATGTTCCCAGTAGAAAAGTGCAGCAGAAAAACTGGTTTTAAAAGTGTTTCTGTACAGTTGGAGTAACCTAGAGATATCAAAAGAAAGGGAAATCAATTTAAATGGAGAGCTTGACCAGCACCTCAAAACGTAGTTCTGCAACAACCAAAACAGGAAGTGATGCAATACGCCTCACCAACAGCCTTTCCTTAGCTCCCTGTATTTAAATCATATCATTGTTCTTCTTTAATTCTATAAATACCTTAACAGAGCCATCTACCTTTAATGACGTAGGGAAGTCATACTTAAATGTCAAATCATTCTGGCTTAAACATGTATATAAATGTAGTCTTTATCAGAGCATATTGTCCTGAAATATAGTAAATTTCTGTTTTAAAAAAATCCTGTCTTAAAATCTATGTTTGTTTTTTTATTTCGTTATCTTCTGCAGGCCTGTTAGTTATACGTCAGCCTGAACACCTAAATTCAGCCAATCATATGTGAACATTCATCTGTCAATCACATATTTTTCGGTCATAGCATCTTGATTCATATGTCGCAGCTAATATACGCAACGGTTGAAATCAGAAATAAGAATCCTTTCCTTTCCCATTGAGTTCCGTCCCAGTGTACACGGGGATGGACGTCTGTGTCTTCAGCAGGCGTAGAGCTAACAGAACTGGCAAGGTTGCGAGGCAAGGGCTCAAACATGTACGGCTGGAAGCCTTCTACACCAAACCAAGCTTCTGCCGCCCTGGCGTCCTCTCCCACAACATCTTCGTCCCCGCTTTCCTCCTCTAAATAAAAAATGACGGAGGAGACTCATCCACGACCTCGGACACAAACTCGCCATCCCCCCTCCCTCGCCATGAAGCTTGCATGTTGCTAATGTTAACAAGACGCTATTCACTGCCGTTTCTGACATCTTGGCAGCAGCTCGTTCACGTAACTGACCCTGCACTCCCATCCTCAATTCTCCTACTAAACTTGTGTTTGGGAAGTCATGCGTTCTGATAAGCGACAACAGTTATCGCTTGTGTTGCTATGAAACTCTTGTTGACTATTTTATTTTCCCCTCCTGAAAAAAAAAAAAACGAAGTTCAAACCCCATCAACACCTCCTTTCTGTGCAAATCTCACTATTCTAAACTTCCACCATAACATGGCCAAATTAAAAAAAAGCCCCAAGTTAACATCCATTCGGGGATGTTGCCTTATTTGGTTCTGGTCTGTACTTTTGTCATGCCCAGAAATGTACATACAGACAAGCCCACTAGTTTGATGGCCAAAGGAAGGGGGATGTGTGAAGTGTCAACTGTTGGGCCACTGACTTGACCGGACCTCAGCAGAAAGCCATGAGCCACCCGTCCTCAGCCGGAGGAGGGGGACTGGGGGCCGGTAAGGCAGGCCGGGGGCAGCACGGTGCCAGTGTCCAGATTACCATGACTTGGTCAGGTTCAGCCGCTCCGTCCCCCGCTGGCTCCCTGCCTACTTCCGCCAGGGTTCCTGGACCAGCCCTGGAGCTGACGGCTCGGTTCCAAAGCCTGGTGTGTTTCGACTACGTGCTGCACTGTAGTCGACCGAAATCCCGGACGATTTTGAAGTTCTCCCCTGAAATTATTTTAGGTATGAAAAGTAGGACATGTCCGGGAAAAAGAGGACGTCTGGTCACCCTACCATATTAACAATTTCATGTTTCAGTGAGTGAGTGCTTGTTGCTATGATGTGTCTTTGCTCAGCAGCTTTGCTCGTTGTAAACCAACCAATCAGAGCACAGCTAATCTTAATATTCATAAGCATACCATAAAAGGAAGAAAACCTGTCGTTTCATTCTAGGGCTTTTAACCAGGCTTGCATTAGGGAACATTGCTGTTCTATGCAAATAGAACATTTGCTGTTCTTTTTGCATAGAACAGCTAATATGCCATTTTCAGCCCAACCAATGTTACACAGCCTATTCAGAGACCTTAAGGACTACATACCCTATAGAATCATTCTATCACCCCTTTGACAAAAATAAGAAAAGGAAACGTGCTCTGGGGCAAACAATGATATTTGAACATTAGAGTAGCAACAGAAACCCCAATGAGACATTTCTTTTTAATCCTTTTCTTTTGTTCTAGATGTGTGCAATACTGAAACAGTCCCTTGCATCTGCATGCTCTCGTTTAGCCCCTCTAAAATTCTGTTTCAAAAGAGGAAAGGCCAACCGAAAGTGTGAATTTTCTCACTTTAACTGCCCCCTTGTTGGATCTTTTTTCATGTCGCTTTCCCACCATTCGTGCTACAGATTCAGGGTTGATCCATCATGTAGAGGAAGTGGCCATGTTCTGTTTGTGGAGACAACATTTAAGCCCACATGCATCAAATTCATTTAAAACAATCTTAAAGGTCTGGTTATCCTCCCGCAGCAGCGTGTCGCAGTGAGCTTGTCGTACATATAATTGATTTTTGCCCAATATTGAAGCGTGGTCTGCGTTATGTTATTCCATGCCACAACGCAAGAGGAACAATCGGGAACTAGCTGTGGGTGTAGATACGGCTGAGGAGGTGAGGGCAAGTTTGTGTGACAACAGAGGGACATGGAGGCCAAAAAGAGCGGGGATCCAGGTGGAAAAAGGGTCCCAGCGTTCTTGCACACCTCACTCTTCTAGCTGGTCTACGGGTAGGGTGGCCATTTCTATAACACCAAAAAGGAGGACATTGTGCGGCATATCAATTACTAAGGTGTACATAAGAATCGGGTAAAGTCACATTTATAGTACAATTCTTAGTAGTTTAAAGATGATGCTTGTGTAGTTGAATAGAACAAAATATTAAAGAGATGTAAAAAAAGAATTGGTTCCCAGCATTTGTATTTATTTAATACATTGTGGTGTTTAAAAAGTGACTATTTTTTGACACGATTAATTTGAGCAGAACTGCTGCAATTGATCATAAAGCAGTTGTTTGGAAAAGAAGCTTGAGGCGGAGAGAGAGCTAGAGAATAGGACAATACAAATGTCAAAAAGTGGCTGGAAAAGAGGAATTCTGTCGAGAGTAAAGATGATTTCACCATGTTATCTATCTATCTATCTATCTATCTATATCTATATATATCTATATATATATATATATATATATACTGTATATATATATATATATATATATATATATATATACACAAACTTGAGTCATGGAACTGTGCTTACAGCTCCTTATTTCATGTATACTAATAACTTGTGTACATGATACTTGTTGATGAAATTAAAATTATTTCTAATAGCATTAAAAGAGCATTAAATTAGAGTTCCTCATTCCGGTATAAACCCTGTGAACGTTTAATTTAATATGACATATTAAAAAAAATCCCCATCATCATCCAGCAGATGTTCAGTTTCTGCCCAAATATTTTCTCTTTCTGCTGTGGATTTTTGTAACAGGAATAAACAGGATCATCCATAGTTTGTATGAACTATGTTTGTTCTCCGCTTCCAAACTCATCATCTCTTCATCCATTCCTGCAATAAGAATTTTTTGGTCTGTTGAAGCACCAATAGTCTGCATCCAGTTATTTAATTAATTGCTCTTAATTTTGGGAATATATACGAACTATGCTCTAATTTCTAGTAACCGACCTGTTTTTACTATAATTTAATTTGACAAACCGGGTCTTCACTACATTCTTTATCCTGTTTGGTGCGATTGCAATTGCGGGTCTTGATCTGGACTGACGGGAGCGGAGACAAAAAGAGCTCAGTTCCGTATTTTGACGGTGAAAGACGGAGAAGACGTACGTGGACAGAGACGTGCGGAGGAGTAGCGGAGGATGTGGAACAGCTCTCATTGATTTACATGACAGACAAGTACTTCGCACGACGTACTTGAGCGGAGCGGAGCACTGACAGAGTATGTGGAATCTGGGTGTAAAGGAGGGCAAATACACGTCCGGCTGGATGCGGCGCCGGACGCCGGACAGTGCAATGAAAATCCGGACTGTCCGCCCTAAAGCCGGACATCTGGCCACCCTATCTACGGGAGGGGTGGGTGTGGGGGGTATATCTGCTTTAATTGCGAAACACACGCAGACGACCTGGTTTCTGAGCATAAACCAACCTTAACTCCAGAGAGGATCCCTGTTGTTAGAGTTGAGAAGTTTATTAAAGGGGAACATTCTGTCATGATGGGTATCTGAGCTAGCCCAAAATGCAGAACACACACGGAGGCTGGATAAAAGTTCAACAGAGTGTATTAAGGTCTCACAAAAACACACGAATAAGAACTGATCTGGAACTGGTTTGGGCTGGTTCACAAAAGTCTTGACTGGGACCAGAGACTGTTGGTTAGCAGAGTTCATGAGGAGCTAAAGCATCTAGCTTCAGACTTAGCATTGCTGACCTTGATCTGAGCTTCCAGCTCTTCACTGAGAACAGCAGGGGATATCCACATAGGAAATCTTCAGGTTAACTCCACTTAGGAATCATCAGGTAAACTCCACATAGGAGTTTTCAGGTTAATTCCACATAGGAATCTTCAGGTTGGCTCACCAGGGCTGATTAGCAGGTTAAGCCCACCCAGAGCTTTAGGCTAGAGACAGGTTTCCTGTGAGGCAGCTCTCCCAGAGCTTCAGGCCAGAGACAGGTTTCCAGTGAGGCAGCTCTCCCAGAGCTTCAGGCCAGAGACAGGTTTCCTGTGAGGCAGCTCTCCCAGAGCTTCAGGCCAGAGACAGGTTTCCAGTGAGGCAGCTCTCCCAGAGCTTCAGGCCAAAGACAGGTTTCCTGTGAGGCAGCTCTCCCAGAGCTTCAGGCTAGAGACAGGTTTCCAGTGAGGCAGCTCTCCCAGAGCTTCAGGCCAGAGACAGGTTTCCAGTGAGGCAGCTCTCCCAGAGCTTCAGGCTAGAGACAGGTTTCCAGTGAGGCAGCTCTCCCAGAGCTTCAGGCCAGAGACAGGTTTCCAGTGAGGCAGCTCTCCCAGAGCTTCAGGCTAGAGACAGGTTTCCAGTGAGGCAGCTCTCCCAGAGCTTCAGGCCAGAGACAGGTTTCCTGTGAGGCAGCTCTCCCAGAGCTTCAGGCCAGAGACAGGTTTCCAGTGAGGCAGCTCACCCAGAGCTTTGGACTAGCGACAGGTTTCCAGTGAGGCAGCTCACCCAGAGCTTTGGACTAGCGACAGGTTTCCAGTGAGGCAGCTCACCCAGAGCTTTGGACTAGCGACAGGTTTCCTGTGAGGCACAGACAAAGAGAGATTAGAATCTGATCTCACACTAGAGACAACTAAGATTCTTCCAGTAACAGAGGCTCAGGTTGCTAACCAAACTAAGATCAACACTGTGGCGTGGAAGCAAGGTCAGGCAGGAGCTTATAAAGGAGAGGTCTACTGATGAGAGGATTAGCAACAGGTGTGCAGGAAGGTTCCAGCTCCAGAAGACCCACGGCGCACTCTGCTGGAGACAGAGGGTAGTCTCCAGATCCCCACAGTAACTCCAACCCTAAGGGAAAAACACAGAGCAGGAGAGGATCCTCGGCGCCCTCTGGAGGGCAAGCCTGAGGATCCCAACACATTCATGGTTTAGGAGCAGATTATTTTGGCACTGATCTGACCCTTCTTTTAAAAGAGCTTTATATTAATTAGGGCTGCAACAAGGAATCGATAAAATCGATAAAAATCGACTTTTAAAAGCGTTGGCAACGGATTTCATCATCGATTAGTTGTGTCGTGCGATTAATGCGTCATCTGCCGCCGTCGTCATCACTGCCACTTGATTGAAACGCGGGAAGAAAAAAAAAACAGCCAGCGAGCCAGCGCCGCAGGTGAGCTAAGGCTGTTTTGAAAAGACAGTAACGTCAACTGTTCTAACGCAAGCTGCGTCTCAATTCGCAGACAGCCTGCGCTTTGTAAAGCGAAAAAAGTCGTAACATGCAACGTGCACGGAAGCACCGCTGTTATGACGCAGCACCTGAAAAGAAAACATGTTGGAGCCTTTGATGGCAGTGAAGAGAGCTGATCAGCAGGGTGAGCGACCATGTTTGTTTGGTTTTAAAGTGGGAAAACGTAACGTTAGTTTCTCAGGTAGCTCATCTGATGCTTTCCTTACCTTGTTAGTAGGTTACAGACAGTGATAAGGTTGGCTATGTATTTTACTTTTAATTTCATTTGAATTAGCTTAAGCAGGGTTTATATTTTATTTATAAATAAATTAACTTGCAAATTATGAGGGCAAAGCTTTTAAAGTTTAAATCTTCTGGCAAAGATAAAGTAAAGAAGATCCTGCAATTTATGGAAGTAAAGCAGAATAAAATCCAGCAAGATCAGTAATATGTCAATTAATTATCTGCCACATTCCCATGTAAATATCTGTCTTTGGAGGATGTGTTTTTTAGCACCCCTAGTTCTCTCATTTTTATTCCAAATACAATTTATAATTTGAATCACAGGGCTATTTTTATCTCTATGGTTGAGTATTTTCTCAAGTAGCAACTTTAACTGCTATACTTTCCTGTCTTAAAAGGCAGAACTCTTCTAGAAAAAAAAAAAAAAAACCTCATTTGTTGAAATGGGGGGCCTATTGTTTGAGCCCCTTAGAGGCTTTTAAAAACAAAAATGCCTTTTTTTGCACTTTATGAAACAAGGTAACCTATATTTTGTGGAAGTACAGCTACATTTCTCATGTAAGTTTGCGTAGTTTTAACACAAACATTTATTTTTCATATTGCACCAGTACAGTTAATGAGCAACCTGTACTTGTGTGCTTGTTTGTTTTGTCTAAAATGTTTATTTTGGAATAAATAGGTTAATATAAAAAATAGTTTTTGTCCGATTCATTGATTAATCGAAAAAATATTCGGCCGATTCATCGATTTTTAAAATAATCGTTAGTTGCAGCCCTAATATTAACAGTAATTATTAAAGGAAATGTTCAGTTAAAAATGATTGTAAATGCTTGTCACAGTTTTTCTAGACAACCTGTTGGTTTATGTCATGTTTTTATGCCCTTAAAGTAACAAAAGCTTCTCTAAAAATAAAACCTTCACCAAAATCCTTCCGGCCAAAGTTATGTCGTTATGCTGCCGTCCCCCAAAACGTCAAAGATTGATCATTCACTAAACGAAGAGTGTAAGAACATTTAACAGCAGTTAATGTAAAAACCAGCATCATAGTTTCAGTGTTTGGGGTTTGTAATATTTTCAATTACAGTTTATTATGTTTCCAGTAAACTTTCTGTCCATCATTTGTCCGATAATTATGGGTATGAAGTTCTTCGAATTTGTATGATGACATATTTTCCTAAACATTGCTACGTTGAATCGTTTTGTAATTTTCTTTAGTAAAGCAATAAAAGACTTTTCCTCTGGACATTGACCTTTTTGGTAAATTTTTCCAGGATTGTTTCTAATGTTTTGTACAGCCTGATGCAAAGAAGGAGTTTAGAAAACACTAAGACGTGACTGACACAGAGGAAATGTTTGTGTTTACAAGTTTAACATGCCACACTGACAGATTTCAACACCCACCAGAATGTCTGTTGTCCCACACTTTGTCTTTATCTTGTCACTTTGTCAATTGTGTCTTCTTTAAATTGGATTCTCCTTCATTATTCTGTGACCTCATTATCTGATGGGCTGCACATCACGTTCAACAAGCTGCGTGCCCGTTGGTCCTCAGGGAACACCCCACATGCTAAGAAAGCGGGTCAAAACAATCCAACATGTTGAATATCCCTGATTTGAGGGGAGCGATCCTAACGTGCTTCCAAGCAGATTACATCACTGTTTATGCCCCACAAACATCTGGAATACGAGACTATGCTGAAAAAAATATGAAATTTACTAAATAGTCCTCAAATCACAAAAAAGATTTGTTCCCTAATTACGATTCAAGCCTCCTCATGATGCTTTGCCTTTTCCTTGAATAAACTCAAAGCTGCTGAGGGGCATTTTACTCAAGTAGAAGTAATTTAGGAAATAAATACAAATAAAATTTAAAAGAAATACATTTCAAAACCCTTTTTTTCCATAAAAATATTTTTAGTAGATCAGCATAAACTGGCTTTCCAAATAGAACCATTCATATCCATCTGCATCACCAGAACAACTTCCACTCTCGGTGTACCAAAAAGCTGTATCGTTTTAGGATTTATTTGGTTAATTTGTTTTATGTTTGTTTTAACAGCTTTGAAAATGTAAAACACTTCAATGCTAAGTCTACATTAAATGGAGTTTAATTTTGATTGCATTGCAGCTTAATTCCGTCACTTTGTATAAGTCTTGTGGTTTTTCAGACCAGCTTGTATGAAGCTACAGTAATTGTGTGTTTATTAAGTTTTACACAGCTTGGCACAAATAGGAAACTAAAAACAACAAAGGGTCTTAGAAAGATTAAGTTTAAAGTTCATAAGGTCTCTAATGTTCTGATCTTTTTGGACTTCACAGGTCCAAAGATTTTTTTTGTCTTTGCTTCACCAGAGAATATCTTTCCAGCAGACAGTCTGTGGTGAAACTGCTCATATATCTCGGCAAGCAAAGTCCTTTTTTTGGTTTCTTTAAGGGTGTTTTTTGTTGCTCACTTTTCCTGGCTTACCTACCACACCTGGTAGAATGGAATGAATCAAAGCAGGTATATAAAGCAGGGATGGTCATAGAATTTAAGAGCTGGCTGGAGGAAGGATCTGTGATGAGGCTTCTTTATGCATCTAGAACGAAGCATTCTGTCACTTAAGGAGCTCTCAAATTTAGCAACAACTTCCTGCATGGAGAGGGAGACATTGTCTAAAAGTGAAGTTATTTTTACCTGGGTTGATGGGTTAGCATCCCAGGACAGAGCTGGCCTTTCTGACTGGCTAATATAACCACTTTCTCTCTGCAGGAGATACACTGCTGCACCAACTAACCCCTAGAAAATGAGTGATGCCATCACTCTCAAAAGAAAGAAGACATTCTTCAACTCTATTAAAAAATCATGGTAGCCTAGCCTACCATTAGATTATGTTGTTTATATGATATGTTGGATGATGATGCAGAAATGTTTGCAACATAAAGCTCTGAATCTCCATAGAGTACTGAAACATGTAACTTAAAATATATATTTATATGATTTATTTAGTATTTTTTCCATTGAAGTGAGAAGAATATTTAGGATTGTTGCGAAGTGTTTACATCTTTTGAAAACGCGTTTTGTTCAGATGAACAAGAAAATATAGAACAACAAGCTTATGCAATGTTAAGAGTGTACTCTCATTAGCAGAGGGTTATAATCAGTGGTGTCAAAAGTAATCACATTTGTTACTTAAGTAGAAGTATAGATACTGCAGTTTAAAAACACTGGTAAAATTTGAAGTATCAACTTGACCTCTTTACTCAAGTAAAAGTGAAAAAGTATGAGCTCCAAAAACTACTTAAAGTAAAAAGTATAAAGTAACCTTTAAAAAACAGCCAGATGTCACTATATGAATTAAAAGCTCAAGTTTTCAACTATTTCAAAAAATTCTTTGAGATAGGACCAAGGATGAGGGAGGTCTTGTTGGTCTCCATCTCCCGATACGCTCTCTCCTGTGTCCGACCTTTCAGACATTTCAACATCTTTTTCTGAATCCCAAATTGTAGCATGGCATAGACAATTCACGTTAGCAGTTTGAAGAACACCTGCTTGCTTCTGATGATTTCCTTTAGCTAACCAATGAGTGTTTGCGTTATATGACTCATCCAATCACACTAGTTTTCACTAGATGTGGGTGGAGCCAATGATCTGCATTGGATGGAGCACATGACCTGAAATAAATATTTATAAACATTAAACCAGGGGTAATAAATTTAAAATCAGCGAGATCTGAAAAAAAGAAAATCATCAACCAGTAAAGGTCAGGAGACATTTGATCTGTTGCTTTAAACAGAATTTAACACTGAAATATAATTAGGTATTAAAGCATTCATGTTATACACTGAATAAAAAATAAATATATATATACATATATATAAAATTGCCAAAAATGTCATCCCGTGCTATCTCAGAGGAGTTTACACTTGTATGACTGTATTCATTTATATCAATCAGTAGTTAAAGGACAAGGTTCAGCAAATGTTAATTCTGCCTGTAAAACAATGACAGTGTAATTGTCGCTGTATGATCTGAAGCCTCATTTGGAGCTTTTAAACAGGCTTTTGAAAAAATTTGATAATTTGCCCCTGTAAATTATTGATTTTTTTAGAATAAAAAGCTAGCAGATGTGCATAATCAAAAAATGACAGAAATACAATTATAAAGCATTCAGTATTATAAGAAACCCACAATGTTTCTGAATAAATACATTATTTTGTGTTAAGTTCTGTTCCGTTTATGTCTCTTTCCTAAGTATAAAATGTCCCATGCTCCTGAATGCACCATAGCCATCTGATGCTCGTTAATGCATCACACCGGTTTGTGAACGCTGTGCTGTCTAGATGCACGTTTGATTTTCCGGTTAAGACAAAGCGCTACAGTTTCCAAACTCCCGTCGGCTATCACTGTTTCTTGTTGTGTGTGAATAACAAGAGACTACAACAAATTAATCATCCGTACCGCGGACAAAATCTCTGGATTTAATGTTGTTCATAACACCCGTACTTTTGTAAATGAATCTGCCAAATAACCACAATTTTTTTTTCCCATGAGAGGAATATTTAAACGTTTTTATATCATTAATATAACCACAAGTAGCTCCATTGGTCTTATTTTTATCCATTTTCCTCGGTAGTCGCAGGTGTACAAAGCGAGGCGTGCTCCCTCGACTGGGGATGCATATCATGGATTAGCGTTCCGCTAATCCATGACCTCTGCATTAAACCGAAGCCAAAAGTAACGCGTAACATTTGTTTTAAAAATGTAAGGAATAGAAAGTACAGATACTTGTGTGAAAATGTAATGAGTAGAAGTCAGAAGTAGGAAGAAAAATAAGTAATGGAGTAAAGTATAGATACCTAAAAAGTGTACTTAAGTACAGTAACAAAGTATTTGTACTTCGTTACTTGACACCTCTGGTTATAATGCTACAGAAGATTTATTGAAATGGCTAAAACTGAAGTCTAGCTTCCTTTTTAAAGATAAATGAAGCACCCGTAGGATCATCAGACTGATGGCTGCCAGCTTCCTCTCTGCCTTTTGCAGATGAAAATTGACAGGAAATAGGAAGTCCTAGGCAGGCATGAAAACGTTTGCTGGACAATAAATCGTCCCAGAAATCATTGCAATAAACGATAGTATTGCCATTGGGTTTAGATCCATAGTGCTCCCACACTGCAGCTGCAGCTTGACTTTGAAAGCATTTCAGTTTCATCCTGCATTTCTCTGGCTTGCTGCTCCTCAGTCATGAGGTACTTGTGGTACAACTGCAACGCTAAGGAAGTGATGGGGGAGTGACGACCAACGCCCGGAGTGAGAACCTTTTGTTATTCTTTAGTAGAAAGAGAGGAAGACACAAAGAAAACAAAAAAGTTGTGCTTATTTAAATGTATCATGCAGTTAATTGGTTTGTTGTTTATTGTGCCAGGCCTAGTTTAGGACTCACCTTAAAATCATAAAAAAACAACATAGAGGGATGAATAAACTTTTTTACTTTGTGGGTCTTCATGTTGAAAGCTAGAAACACATATTGCAGGAAGTAACTAAGCAAAGTTACCAGTGATAAGAGGTGAGAGTCCTATATTCTTCCTCTTGAGCGTAACACATCAGGCTGAGGAAGTAATCACATGGAGAACAAACTCTGACCAATATGAGGATGACACTTTTTTTGTTTTATTTCTATCATTCTAGTTTTTAAGGGAACAAAAACTAATACAGAATGTGCATTTGTGTGATTCCATTGAAGCATTTTTTTTATCTTTAGTGGTTTGTGTTTTTTTTTTATTCTTTTCACAATTGTTCCTGATTTTAAAGTTTACTAAATTAAAATTACCCGTTTTTTCAGAGGATAAAGTCTTATGGCATAAAAGCTGAAAAACAAAAGAAGCAGTTACCGCCAGCTGTTAGTGATGGAATAACCATAACTCACATTTAAAGTCTCAATGTCACTTTATCAGTTTTACAGTGGCACAAAAAAATCAACAGGTGATTCTTAATTTAATAAAAGTAACTTATAGCAAGTTTAACATCAAAGCTTGCAAAGTTTGACATGAAAGTGTTGAGAAAAGATTTCATTATTAATCAACCAAGATGTTTTAAAGCTACAAGAAAAGCTGCATTTTCCACATGATTTTGGTGGAAAATTACAGAATGAAGATCATCAATCATATTGGAGATATTTGGTCTTGGCTGCTACACATGACTCAGGAGGAAACTTTATGTTCTTTGTACAGAAGTCTTTGGCTATGTTCACAGTGCAGGCATTGATGCCCCATTCTGTTTTTTTAGTGTGAAATCCAATTTCTTTTGCGTTGCTGTTCACATTTCCAAATATATGCGACTTGTATGTGATCTCCTGTGTGAACTGCATTTATAGAGCTTAAGTTTCCTGCATGCGTAGTAGAGGATGCAATGACGTCACAAGCCAGCGTGCTCTGTGTTTAGGGAAGCAAACGTGGATGGTAGTGCCAGAGCGCATCTAGCAATCTTTCCCAACCTTGAAAGCACAATCTTTTACCAGCAGCTTCAGTTTCAGTTATAATCCTTTCCCACTGGCAGAAAAAGCTTTTTAAACCCAGAAAATTTGTCTTTTAGTAGCAATGGGAAGAGCTAACTGATGCATGTCTACCCGGGTCAAATGACTCAGCAAGCGACCCGCGTTAAAATTGATTGACATGCTGTGGGAACACCAGAGCCGGTTTGACCTGTAAATTACGTGATACCATTGGACGTACAGACGTAAATGCACCGCGCCAGTCGGTTCTCATCTAACAAGCTGAATAAGCTCTGTGTACATTCGTTAAACATGGAGCAGCTCTGGTGAGGAGGATTCAGACAGATAATGGAGAGAAACAATAAAGCACACTGACTACGCCCTTGCTTTCTCACACGATGCCCTCCATTGTTTACTTTCCTGAGTTCTGTTGCACTGGTGACATCATCACGCTAACCCAGTGTGATGCTGTCACCAGATATGCAGAGGCAGGTGGGAGCTTGCAAGCGAGGGGTTAGACCCAGATTTTTTAGCCAATGGGAAGGGAGCTATATGCTGATTGTTAACGGGTCAACCCATGTTTTCAAAAAAAGATGCGTTAACACCCTATTTTCAGTGGGAAACAGGCTTTAGATATGCATGAGATTTGTTGTTTAATAAATAATTGGTTAATATCAATGCCATTTGCTGTTTTGTGGAATGGGAGCTGTGGTGAAACCTCTGCGTTACTTAATCTGCAGTCTGTTTTATTAACTAACTAAATTTATTAATTGTTGCTTTTAAACTACATTTTATTACTTTTCCTCTGCTTTTCTTCTTGATTTTTTTTTCTTGCTGGATTAAAAATTGTTTTTTCAAGATAAAGTTAAATGCTGGTTAAGTTTATTATACTGTAGAAAAATAGATTGCTATCAATCCTTATATGCTCATATAATGTTAAATCACAGCTGATGATGAACAAATGTGTGTAACTAATGAAGTATAGCTGAAGAAAACAGAGAAATGCAGATGGGTGAGTTGGAATTGGGAACAACCTGTGTTCCAATCTTTATAATTGTTTGTTATAGTTTACCATTCAAAGCAAGAGAAAGGTCAAGTTAAGGAGCAACAGATACAAATATGCTATAAAATCTATCAGAGCTGAAACGTTTGGTGTTCAGAGAAAGCAGAGCTTGGTTGGAGAGCGGTATTTAAACATTTTAGGCAGATTAGTAAAATGCAGAAAGCCTTGAGCTAGAAGAAGCCCTGCTGGCCTCTTATCTTTGCTTTCATCCATCTATCCATCCATAAAAAACTAAGGATGTGTTTTGCTACGCTCCAATGGACTAAGGGGCTAAAATCTAGCTGCTGACACCCCCTGATCCAAGCTGTCGTCACACTTCAGAGCCAGGTTGTTGTGACAAAAAGATACTGACAAACAAAGTCCTCCCCCTCAGGTTCGGTGTGCAGTGATTGCATCTGGGAAGTATTGGAACCTTTTAGAAATTTAGGAAATGGAATTAAAAGGTGAAAAAGGACTTTAACAGTTTAAAGAACAGCATATTTATTAAGTCTTTATTTAGTAATGAATGATATGTTCTTGTAAATCTTTTTGTCAAAATCTAAAATTCAGAAAACCAAAAAACTCACTTCAAGGGGAAGAAATGACCACAAACCAGCAAACAGTCAATGAGCAGGAGCTGCATATATGGGGGAGAGAAACAAAGACCAGACAAATCAGCAGATTGGGAGCAGGTGTGAACAGAGGAGTCTAGAAGGGAGTTAGGGGAAAGGAGACTGACACAAGAGGGCGACAAAGGGCAAACAAGAAATACCTAAGAACTCAAATACAATAAAAAAACTACTAGAATAACACAGAAGGGAAATAAAAACAATGAAAATTTTAAGAGAAAACTTAAACAGAACCAAAACCATTTCATAATCAGAATATGTTCACCTACATGGGGGTTTATAAATGCAAACAGTGTGTAATCCAGACCTTTTTTGACCTCAAACACAAATTCAAGGCATATAAAATGAGGGTTTCTAATAACCAACACATTTTTGGGGAATTTGGGAAAAAAAAAAAACTCAATCAGTTGTGAATTAAGAAAAATGAGATGTTTTTTTGTAACAAAAAAATAAAAAAATACTGGACTTCTTTTCCAATTTTGAAGACGTTTTGCTTCCCATCCAGGAAGCTTTTTCAATTAAAATTTTCAAAAATAGCGTTGAGTTCAAGGTTTTATACAGTAGCCCAACAAATTTGCAAATTGAAATGGACGAACGGGTCCACCCCTTTGGAATGAGGTTCGTTTGGCTTCTTTTGGTTTTTTTTGTATTTTTTTCTAATAACCAACACCATTCCATACCATGCCCATTTATTTCTACTAGAAATGGGTATGTCTCCATTGAACAGGTACAGTACCCCGCCTGGTGCCTGAGAGTCGGTGTCAGTACTCAACAGTACCTATATATTCAATACCGCAAGCAAGTGCTAACGGTGCTAAACGCAATGAATCTCCTCAGCCTTGTGAAAAATCTTGCACCTAACCAGATGCTTCCTTAGATTTCAACTATTCCTGCAGCTGGACTTGTGTTTTGCTTCACAAATACTGACGATTTCAATCTTCTTTGCATTTTGCTTTGTTTTTGCGTAGCAGCAGCTTCTGACATCATTATGCTAGGAATAAAATTGTAAAAGTCTAAAGGAAAATACAATGGAGCTATTGAAAATGTTCAATACTATGACAGCAAACATTGCTGTATGCTAATGGGAGTTTATTTGATAGACCAAAGCTGATGGGAAAGAGACTGAGAGGCAAAGTAGAGGATAGACAGGACATCAGAAAGAAAAATGGTTGTCCTCTGCTGAAGCTTAACATCAGACAGAGATTGTTAACAGATTCATATTAAAATAAGATGCAAAAGCTAAAAGAATGAACACAAACAGAGGCTCTGCCCTTAATAAAACAGCTTGTTTTATCTCTAAAAGTTGTTAAGATAAAAAGCCTTTGACGCCTTGTTGTGGTGATTTGCAGTTTTGAAAGCATTTTGAGTCTTTAGCAAATTAAGGAAACTTGTCCTCTGATATAATAGGAGTTCCCCCTGGTTGATTACACTGAATGTTTATGAAGAATACTCTTGGGGCTTCCATATAAGCCTCTGTGATTTACCCAGTTCAGGCTGAAGTCGTGAAGGTGGAAACAGTTGTCTGCAGAGCTAAACAGCCTGACTGCACTAGTACAGTCGATGGTGAAAGGTCTTTAGAACTCCTGTAGAGACAGAGAACTGGATCAGTAACTTCATTAACGGCTGTCAGGTATGATATTTTTAATGTGGATGGATAATTACTCATATATTTCCCTTTTTTACATAAAAGAATTTAAATAGTGGCCTATGTGTTTGCATCCAACCCCAGGAATCATTACCGTCTAGAATTTTGCTGCAGTAACAGCTTCATAATTGATCTCCATTAGCCTTGCAAATTTTAAGACAGAGGTGTTTGATCCTATCTTATGTAAAATTTCTCAAAATATCTCAGATTAGATGAAGTTAATCTATTGACATCAATGTTTAAATCTTCCCCACGACGCCCAGATTTTGGTATGGACTTTGACTGGGACATTCCAACAAATTCTTCAGTAGCCTCTGACAGATTATTCTCTCTGTATGTATTTAGTCGCATCCGCATCCATCTTAAAAAATTTATCTACACTGCTTTAGGGGAAAAATTCCAACACCATGACGCTGCCACCTTGTTGTAGCCTGACGTAGTCCTACTCAATTCTAGTCAGAATATGAGTCTGATGCTGCTCCATAGAGCTGTGATTATGGGGCGTGTTTCGAATGAACCAGGAAAAAAAATGCCTCTGCACTCAATTGGATAGACCTACAACCAATAAGAGCAACGGAGTGCGTGACGTATGTTAAGCGACGCATAGTTGTTGTCAACAAAAATCAAAGCGTGCAGTTGCACGCCTAGAATAAGAAGATGAGCCTTGATCGCGTTTCTCTGTTCCTCTTTTAAAATTAATTTGCTGTCGATATCTTCTAGAACAGACCTAATAGCAGAATCTACAATTTCAATTCAATTCAGTTTATTTATATAGCGCCAAATTCACAACACATGTCATCTCAAGGCACTTTACAGTTCAACCAGATCATACAGTCAAATTGATACAAAGTTTTCTATCTAAGGAAAACCAGTTGATTGCATTGACTCATTGACTCAAATACAATCCCTCACACTAAGCATGCTTGTAGCGGCAGTGGAGAGGAAAAACTCCCTTTTAACAGGAAGAAACCTCCAGCAGAACCAGGCTCAGTGTGAGCGGCCATCTGCCGCGGCCGACTGGGGTTCAAGGAGTCAGAAGCAGAGATACAAAAAGCAGCTGTAAATGGCGGCCCCGTCCAGGAAACACACAGCCAGGCAGACGAGCTCCAAGGCAGCTCCCATGCCAGAGGATGAAGAGAGCACATCCACCCAGCCACGGCCATCTACACACCTCAACTCTCCAGCGGCAGCCATTGTTGTTGTCACCCAAGCGCGCTTTGGTGACGTGGTTGATTACGTTACTGTTGATCATCTGTCCATCATCGTATAAAGCCCGCCCTGACAATTTGATTGGCCCGCCTCATATTGTGCGAGCATACTCGCGCTACTATTGAGCAATGCTAGACTGAACTTCCCGACCTCAAACGTTGTGGTCGGGACTAAATTCGGAATGGCACCCAGGCTAACCTTGTTGAGAGTCAGTTCCTAAAATGTGGATCGAAAGTAGGCAAAATAGATGAATTTTGGACGATGGCGTCCGTACTGCCCTGTTTAAGTCAGATTTGTAGATTTCACACTGTAAAGGTCTTCCTGCTCAAATCAGCTATGAATCCAAATAAGAGCAGCTATAGGAACTCAAGCTTCTTAAGAGGAGCAGTGGACCAAATGGGTTTATGACATCAGAGGAAAGGAGAATTGTCTGATTGTGTCTTTTAAAGGACTAGGTGTTGGATTAATTGTACATAAGTTATTCTACTTTAATCATATTATACACATTTGTTATCTCTATCTTACTTATATTACAAAGAGTGAACTTTGCTTGCCATGATTACTAATGTTTTGCTGTCAGTTTGTGCAGGAGGATGTTGAGGTCACAACTGGAGTAAAGCTGTTGAACTTTACTTGTTATAAGCCTGTGCAAGGAGGTTGCTGGGGTCAAAGCTGGGTTAATGTTGTGAAACTCGGAGAGCTGCGCAGAGTTGCACACACCGCAGAGTTGCACATCGGATGTGGAGAGAAGCTTTCCTTATCTTAAGATGTTGTACGAAATTTCTGGTTTCAACTGGGTTCTGTGACTCCCTCCCCTTAGAGGTTGAAACCACATTGTAACCAGGGCGTTCCAAATAAAAGCTTGGAGAGCAGAGACTGCTTCAGAGTGGGTTGGAGATTGTAACTGAATGCAGTTTCTGATCCCCTCTCCTTGCAAGTAAATTATACTCAATTCTCTGTGTCTTTCTTTGTGCAGGTTGCTGAATAAGGTGTTTGGTGTTTAAACCTAACACTAGGTAAACACATTTTTTCTTTAAGATGACCTGCTCTTGCATTATTTTTCCTTTAAGGGGTAAACAATTATCAAATCCAAAGTTATATTCTGATTCAGTTGTGTCTAAACCATGAAGAAACATTCAGGTATTCAGACTTGAGCTCCTCCCTTTAATTGGATCCATGGAGAAGACACCACCTAACATTTTCTGCGCTGTTCCTCCTTGTTACCCTTACTAAACATTAAGCCAGCATTTAGCAGATGAGGACACATGTTTAAGAGCTGCTGTTAGGAGAGATATTGCTGCTGCCTGGTCTACATAGTTGGAGCCGAAAACCTGGATCAGTGCAGGAAAGGCTGTTTTTTATTGCAATCTGAAAAAACTCACACAGAAAGAAAAGACATTTAGAAGAATTTTACTGATGCAATTACTTTAGTCTTTAACGCTCAGAACTCGGCAGGAAACATTAGCGCTGAATTTTGTTCGACATGAAAAAAACAGAACAGGGATGCTTCCCCTCCAGGCCTGAAACTGGTGGTGGACGGAGATCTGTAGACTGCTGGTTAGGGAGACGGTCGGCTGAGCGTTATGGGGAGATCCAGTGCACTGCGTGAGCTGATACTAGCGCTTCACTCAGGGACCTGGAAGAGGAAAGTCCAGTTGGATAACACAGGTTGAAAGAACCTGTCCATGATGAGCAAGCATGAAGCGACAGTGGAGAGGAAAAACTGCCCTTTGTGAGAAACTTCTGGCAGAACCAGGCTCAACATGGCGGTCTTCTGCCGGACCGGTTGAGATGAGACAGGGAAGAGTCCGGGAGGAATGACGCTCTGGTGAAGCTTTAGCTACGATGGTGGAGGAGGGGCTGGAGGTGGGTTGAAACGGTGTCATCTGAATGAAGTCACAAAGCGAATCCACCACCTGCGCACAGGGTAGCAGGTGAGTTGCGGATGAGAGGCCTTTTAAGATGAACTCTGGATGCTGATTGGCTTTCGCAGAGGTGTGGTTGAAAACTGATTGGCCTGTGACAGAGGCAGGTAAGGCTAAGTTAGCCTAGGCTGCCTAGGCTCCATATAAATGGTTCAGGAAGGTGTTTGAGTCATTGACTGGCAATTCAGTGAACCAGTAGTTTTTTCCATTGTGTTTTCAGATTTAGAGATGAAATAATGATCACATATGGAAGTCAGCTGCTAGACCACTCAACAAGTTGGTGGGACGTTTATTCACTGTTTCCCCATCTGGGACTCATAGCCACATTGTTTATTCCTTTTCAATCTACTTTTCTTTCTGTCTGTCCTGTTCACATTTATTGAACTAATTCTTTCTGCACATCTTTGTAAATGTCCCAGTGGATAAAGAGAGGATTAGTGCCAGCTTGCCTTGATTAGACTATTCTTGTTGGAGTTGAGGAGGGGGAGGAAAGCCAGCCACTTTGCGATCCGAACACGTGCAGCGAACAAGTGATTGTGATCAATATGAAGTAAGGGGGTGGGTTAGGGAAAAATGAGCAAGTGCTGTGAGGGAATGAATTGCCAATTTCTGTTCTTGTCAAGTGCTTTTGGAAGGCGGCTCTTGAGAGAAAGCTGTTTCTGGTGAAGGACCCTGGGAGCAGTGTGGGTGTGTGCGCATGTTAGAGGAAATAAGGGTCGCTCAGCAGTCGGTACAGAATAATTCAAGCATTTTTTATGCATGTATTGTTTTAAATAAACCGGCTTATTTATTTTTTTGGGGGGTGTATAGTGTTTTATTCATCCTAAAATCCTGCTGCCATAAACATGATTAATGTGTGTGTTATGTTGATTTTTATTTTTTTTTATCACCATTTCCTGCAAAAATGGAATCAGAAAACATAACTGAGTATGACACCTGCTGCAACCTTGTTAAGGAGCTCAAAGGGAAGCTCTGCTTTGTGACAGAGTTTTCCATACTTTCATTTTACCTTCTAATAGCCACCAAAGGCACACAAAGAAAGAAGCGTGTGGTTTATGAACATGATGGTTGGGTTATTTTAAAAGAGAAAAGGAAGAGGTGAGGAGAAGAGGAGATGTTTTACTTCACACCAAGTGAATACCTATTCTAAAAAAAACTATATTCTCATTCATCAGTGAGAGCATCATGTTTTTGACTTTTTATACAGATTTGCTTTTTAAATGTGTGCATCATCTCTTAAAGAAATGCACTGTGACCAGCTAATGTGTTGAGAGGTGTCCAGCTGCAGACCTCCACGGTCAGGAAGTTTATTACCAACATTTTAGTTTAAGCCTTCAGGAATAGCGTGTAGCACGTATGTGTTGCTGTGTTTTGTCAGATCAGCATACCCCATCAGATCAGCATACCCATAGTCAATGGTGTAACGACACAACAATAGTCCCATAAGCAACATTATCTGGGTGGGCCCCATATGAAGTACAGCATCTTTGCTTTTTCTTTTGCAAATTCCGCTTAGTACCTCATTTTGGTTTCCATTGTCGCTAACAAATTGTATGTAACGCTCTGGGTTACCCATGATTCCAAGTCGTATCGTTAAAATACTCAAATACATCATTCTTTTAAGATCTTTATTGCGGTTTTAAACATATTATATGAGTGTATTTTTACCAACCGTCTAAATACACAGTTATTAACATGGTAATTAAAAGTACCACTGTCTGCTTTGCTATTGGTGTCGTCTTTAAACGGCTTACCATCATGATGTAATCTGGCATGTGTTGCGGTATAAATGAGCTGCGGTCAGTCTACTTGATATCAGGTGGGTTTCAAAAATATTTATTTCGCACCATTATATCTGCAAAGAGACATCCTATTCCACAATTGCGTAGGGGGCCAACCAGGTGTCAGTGACGGGGCCCCTAAGAGGTCGGGGCCCCTAAGCAACTGCAGTCTCTGCTTACCGATAGTTACGCCATTGCCCATAGTCAATACACATGCGCATTATATCAGATTTGCCTTTATCCTTTTAGTTTTATTCAAAAAAATTACTTTAAACTACCTCAACGGGCGTGTATCCATTTGGTTATGTACAAATAGAAAATATTTAAGGTCAGATTGTCATGTTGGGGTTGATATTCTAGCCCAAATGCAGAACACACTCTGAGACAGGGGAAAAAGTTCAAAGGTTTATTGTGAAACACAGGTTGAAAACACAGAACTGATTCTGGGGAAACTCTGGTCCAGGACTGGTCACGACTGATTTTCACTGCAGAGGGGGACAGAATGGTTAGTTGAAGTCCAGGTAATCTTGCTGGTTGATCGAGCGCAGGTGTGTACCTGTTCAGAGGTTTGAGCAGAGCGGCAGAGGGGGAAACCTGGAGGGTCCAGAGGCTGACGGCAGGCTGAGGGCTGACAGGTTTGATTCTCCAGGGTTTCCCGTGATCAGACAGACTGGTTTCAGACAGAGAAACTCTTCCTGAGTTTCAGATTTCTGACAGGTTCTTCCTAGAAGCAGAGAGGACAAGAACAGGTTCAGGTTCAGGTAATCAGGGAGTCTAGATTCAGGCAGGCAGGTTGGCTCAGATTTGCTAACCATAACTGGCAAAACACTCTGGCCTTGGAGTGTTGTCCACAGCCCACTTAAGTACTGGTCTCCTGATGAGCAGATGAGAAGCAGCTGATGAAGTCAGCTCCAGCTTCAGGAGATCCAGTACGCCCTCTGGTGGAGGAAGGTAGACAGCACCCCAGATCCCAACAGAAGTACAAAGCATCAGGAAGGGATCCTCGGCGCCCTCTGGTGGGCAAGCTTCTGGATCCCAACACAGATCCCAATACGCTTAAAAAAAACACCAAAAAGTCAGTAATTAAATATGTTTTTTGTACATGACTAAAGGAATACACGCCCGATATGGTAGTTTAAAGTTAATTTTTTCGTACAAAACTAAATTGATAAACCAAAGGAATAAACTAAAGGGATAAACGGGTGTTGACTATGTGTATGTTGGTCTGACCGGGTATGCTCATCTGACAGAACACAGACATTTTTTTCTATGTTGATTGCTCACTTAAATGTGACAATTTTCTCTACTTCTCCCCACTTAAAGACAAACGTGTTTTATAATAATTTTTTGGGTGATTTTGTTTTACTTATTCCAACATTAGCTGTGTCTTAAAGACGTACGTTAAATGTGACTAACGCTGGAACTTTGCTAAAAGTAAAAATCTGCATCATGCTGTGAAATCTGCTGTTTCCACAATAAAAAAACTTCCAAGTAAATAAAATAAATAGACATTTAAAATGTTTTTGTGTTGCTACTGTTTTCTCCGGTGTTGTCGGGAAAAGAAAACCAAAAGTTATTGTCTATTTTGGTCATGTATCCAGTAATTCCCTGTGAGTAAACAAAGCTAAGTTAATTTAAAATCAAACATCCTCCACTGACAAATTTATGTGGTCCAACAACAAAGATAAGAACAGCACAAAACTAAAACAATAAAGAATATATGACATAATACTGGCTACTCAAGTATAAGAGATGGCTTTATAAAGTAGCTGAGTTCATTTTGGTATTTTTTATATTTTATTGCACTTAACCTAATTCAGATGAACGGGAAAGATTTTATACATATAAATCATTGATTACACGACTAGATAAAATATTTATTTTATGAAGACCCAGGAAATAAACAAGGGAACTTAAAATATTTACAATATTATAGCTTCTTGGCTTTTACTTTGAAAGGCTTTGAATAAACGTACAGTTCTGACGATGCAGTACACTTACAGAGTAGTTCTGCAGCTAGACTCTCTAGAAAGTATTCACACCTCTTTACAAACATCTTATTTTTAAAATCATAACATTAAATCCACAAGCCTCAATGCATTTTTACTAAGCTTGTCTATATATTGCATAGAAAATAAGTTGTGCAAGACTTATGTCTTGTAAGTGACAAGCATGGTGATAAAAAAAGGTCCACTAACATCCAAGTCCTCAGCTGCTTCATAACATGGTGGCTGTTCAGAAACAGATTGTCGGCTGGTATTTGGGTGAAGTTGCTCCTTTTTGTAGGTCTCTGATGATTAACAGTCATCTAGCCTTGAGTCAGTCACTCTGGGCACATATCAGGAGCCCCAACCAGTCCTTAAGAGCTTGCTTGGAGCATTTGGATGCATTCCTGCTCCAAAAAAAAATCAAAATCAGACTGTTGAATTTCCCCTAATCAGGATGGCATTCACTGCTGCCGATACCTGGTAACAAGCCATTCATTTGATTCAGGAAAAATTAAACATTACAGGCAGCTGGGAGATTTTCTACATAAATCAGGTGAGAAGTTTCTGCCTGAGTAGTTTTGGAAATTGAAGGAGGGTGACGAGATCAGTATTGTTGGTCCAGAGGTGAGTCTCTCAGTGAGCAGGTGGGGCAAGTGTGTAGTTCTGTAAGGGTCCTCTGAAGATGTGCTGCAGAACAGGCTAGCAGGTGAAGCTGCTGTCTCCAACTGTGGAAGCTGATGAGTTTCCTGGTAGGGCCGTCACAACGAGGAGGAGGGGGAGGCCTTTCAGAGAAATGTTTCCAACCACTTAGGCTGACAGTCAGGTGAGGTTTGCTCGTCAAACTGCTCCTTTTATCCACAGCTGGCTGATGAGGGGAACGGCAGTCAGGTGTGAAAGCTGCAGCCACATCCACAGGTGGAGACGTGCACCTCAGTGGAAGTTCACACACAAACCCACATTTGTTCTGCTATATATAGTGAGGACCATGTCCTCCATTTGATTCCATTGATTTTCAGTCATTTTCAACCCTTTCTATCACCTAACCCCAAAACTAACCCTAGACCTAACCAATAGAAACGCACACCTAACCCTAACCCATTGACACCTTAGCCCTAAACCTAACCATTAGCAAAATAGCTTGTGAGGTCCAGCAAAATGTCCTCACTTTACAATAACTGATCCTCAGTGTGATGGTGAAATTGGAAAACTGGTCCTCACTTTGATGGCTAGACAGGTACACACACACAGCGGTGTTTTCATGACGTACTGGGACAGTTCATTGACTGGCATTGATTTTATATGGCCTAACCCACAACCTTACCCTAACCCTAACTATTACCAAAATCCTGCATCATCTTTACCGCCGAAAAGCTGCAGCCATGTCCCACATTCCTAGTTTTTCAGCCACTTTTTGTTGAAATTTGCCTTTTCCCCATTCTCTAACTTTTTCTCTACCTCGAGCTTCTTTTCCAAACATACAATCAACCAGAAGCAGCTCCATGCAAATATATTGCGATATATCTGACAAAATTGTTTTTATAAATGCCACAATAATCACATTCAATGAATGTTAATGCCAATTAAGGCCTTATTTGGAAAAATAATACCTTAATGGCTTTTAATGATTTTTAATGACCTGCAGAAACCCTGTCTAACCTTAACCCTATTCCTGTACCAAACCCCAACTCACAGGACAGAAATTTACCATATGAGAACCGGTTGAATGTCCTAATATGTAGGATATTTTACAAAATACTGCACCCACCTTGTAGGTAAAACACGTTCACCGCCATCAGCTACCCACCCACACATACACACTCATCATCCTCTCGTTATATGTAGTGAGAACATTTTATTTAGAAGCTCCTTTCAAAGAAATCAAGGTGTTTTTTTAATCACTAAAACATAATCAATAAAAGTTAAAATCTTAGAGAACAAACAGTCTTGAAAATGTGTTTTGAGCCTGGGATTAAACATGTAGTGTCAATATTACAGATGTTTGATGGGAGAGAATCCAGAGTTATGCGGCCATGTTCAGTTATTTTAACCCTTTCCATGTTCTAACTGACATGATGGGAAACGTGTTACTGACCTACAGGCAGAACCAGGCACAGGTGATCAGTAGAACCCGGGAAGGTCTGGCCCAATGATGGCGTCTGGATTAGGAGGACAGGACAGCTGTATAATCTGAGAAGAATGATGAATGAATCTTACCTGTAGTGGAGTGGAAACTGTCAGTCCGGTGAGCAATCTGAGAAGGGGGTGTGCAGGTCCAGAGGGGGAGCTGAGCAGAGGAGAGCAGGTAGATGATCCCTGAAGGGGAATGAGCCGTGGAGGACGATGGTGAGATTAAGATGAGAAATATCAACCTAAGGGAGGAGAGAGAGAAGTAAATCACAGCAGATTTCACTGGGGGATGCACGTAATCATGTGAATGCAAAGACCACTGCTATTACTGATATTGGACCATAGAGAGACGTCTTGCAGCTTCTTCTATTCCTAACAGGTAGATCAGCCGAAGGCTTTGAGGTGCAGATAGCAGCAGGAGGCAGCCAGCCCACCTGCTGTGCTCAAGGGAGAAAAAGCTCACACCACACATGGATTTTGACAATAATCCGAAATCCAACAAAAACTAGTGCATTACTAATCCTAACCTTAAACCCTAAACTTAATATGAACCTTAGGTCTGAACCTGTTGGCAAAAAAATAAATGAAGACCAGCAAAATATCCTTACTATGCCTCAAATGGTCCCGTTTGTTAGTGGTCCTCACTTTAAAGGTTTAAAGTCCGCTCATATTCAGAACTCAAACTTCTGAAAGTACTTTAAATATTAAATTATTCCATACTGTTCAATAAATGATTAATGTTTTTAATTCAGAGTAATTTACATTTGAATGTGCTTTACTGGAGGCATCCATGTTTGTCAAAGAACACTGCTGGAAGATGGCAGAAGGGAGGTGGTACTATATTTGTGCAAAAATGGCTGCTCCCAGAGTCAGTATTATTTTCATTTAGTTACTGATTAACACTAAATTCATTAAATCACTGAAAACATATTAGTTTTAGGTATAAATAATGATAATATTTAATTATTCCTTGCTTACCTGACTTTTCCTTTTATGCAAGACAACTCACACCCATGCATTTCTCACTATAACATGCCTACACTTCACTCACTACAACATTCTGGATGCTTTAAACAGAAAATGAAAGTAATGTCTTACATTTACATGAACATTTGAGGGACTGGTAAAGAACGGAAATTTATTCTGGAGACCTGAAATTGATCCTTTAGAAAGATCATGGAGGAGGTAAATTTTACAGCACTGAACTTGGTGTCCACACTCTTCAGAACAATAATGTAAACAATTGTTTCCAACGCTGGTCCTCAGTCAACCCTGCTCTGCATATTTTAGATGTCTCCCAGCTATAGCCCACTTGATTTGAATAATTGCATGACAGCCTTAGCAGTCGTCAAGTGCTGCAGAAAGATTGATAGATCTCAGGTGTTTGGCAGCAAGGAGACACATGAAGGACAGGAACGTTTAAGGGTCTGGGAGCTGTTGCTGTAGTACTTTACAAAATATTAAAGAACATATTTTGACTAATAAATGTTTATCATATCAGTGATCAATTTCTCCATTGTAAAATCTGTAGTTTATTTGTCCATTTGATGTTTCCTCCCTATATAGATATATTCTCTCATTGTAAATGTAACCCACTGTTGCCAAATCTCTCCTGTATTTGGTGAGAATATTTTCTTCTACTGTAACGTATGCCAACCATCCTGTCCAATGAAACTATTTCCCCTGGCTCCTCTCACGCCTGCTCCTGTCTGCTTATATCAGGTTTTTCTGGCCCCAGGCTGAGCGGAGCCACTTTGTGACATGAACAGGCTGTTGTTCACTAAAAGGCCCTTGGTGTGATCAGCTGGGTGTCAGGAGCGGCTTGATCAGGAGAAATAAAAGGAATTCATCGTGATAATGGAGGTAAAGAGAATCCATGGATTGTGCCACACATTGCAGAGTGGGGAAAAGCTCAAAATTATTTGTGTAGCTTTGATACTGAGCACCTATCCTCTCCACTTAAGAAACTTTTTGGGGGGTTAATGGTGAAAAATAAAAGCTTTTATATCTATATATATATATATATATATATATATATATATATATATATATATATATATATATATATATATATATATATATATATATATATATATATATATATATATATATATATATATAGATATACGTATATATACGCATGGAACCCGTGATCATTGGGGCAGTCGGGGCAGTGACTCCCAAACTCAGACATCTCTGTCCAAAAAAGTGCAGTTCTAGGAGCAGCAAAGATACAGAACCTCTGCTTGGAGGCACACTCACTGGCCACTTTATTAGGTACACCTGTCCAACTGCTCGTTAACACTTAATTTCTAAGCAGCCAATCACATGGCGGCAACTCAGTGCATTTAGGCATGTAGACATGGTCAAGACAATCTCCTGCAGTTCAAACCGAGCATCAGTATGAGGAAGAAAGGTGATTTGAGTGACTTTGAACGTGGCATGATTGTTGGTGCCAGAAGGGCCGGTCTGAGTATTTCAGAAACTGCTGATCTACTGGGATTTTCACGCACAACCATCTCTAGGGTTTACAGAGAATGGTCCGAAAAAAAAAAAACATCCAGTGAGCGGCAGTTCTGTGGGCGGAAATGCCTTGTTGATGCCAGAGGTCAGAGGAGAATGGCCACACTGGTTCGAGCTGATAGACGGGCAACAGTGACTCAAATAACCACTCGTTACAACCAAGGTGGGCAGAAGAGCATCTCTGAACGCACAGTACGTCGAACTTTGAGGCAGATGGGCTACAGCAGCAGAAGACCACACCGGGTGCCACTCCTTTCAGCTAAGAACAGGAAACTGAGGCTACAATTTGCACAAGCTCATCGAAATTGGACAATAGAAGATTGGAAAAACGTTGCCTGGTCTGATGAGTCTCGATTTCTGCCGCGACATTCGGATGGTAGGGTCAGAATTTGGCGTCTACAACATGAAAGCATGGATCCATCCTGCCTTGTATCAACGGTTCAGGCTGGTGGTGGTGTCATGGTGTGGGGAATATTTTCCTGGCACTCTTTGGGCCCCTTGGTACCAATTGAGCATCGTTGCAACGCCACAGCCTACCTGAGTATTGTTGCTGACCATGTCCATCCCTTTATGACCACAATGTACCCAACTTCTGATGGCTACTTTCAGCAGGATAATGCGCCATGTCATAAAGCTGGAATCATCTCAGACTGGTTTCTTGAACATGACAATGAGTTCACTGTACTCTAATGGCCTCCACAGTCACCAGATCTCAATCCAATAGAGCATCTTTGGGATGTGGTGGAACGGGAGATTCGCATCATGGATGTGCAGCCGACAAATCTGCGGCAACTGTGTGATGCCATCATGTCAATATGGACCAAACTCCCTGAGGAATGCTTCCAGCACCTTGTTGAATCTATGCCACGAAGAATTGAGGCAGTTCTGAAGGCAAAAGGGGGTCCAACCTGTTACTAGCATGGGGTACCTAATAAAGTGGCTGGTGAGTGTATATATATATATATATATATACAGGTGCTGGTCATAAAATTAGAATATCATGAAAAAGTAGATTGATTTCAGTAATTCCATTTAAAAAGTGAAACTTGTATATTATATTCATACATTACATACAAACTCATATATTTCAGATGTTTATTTTGTTTAATTTTGATGATTACAAATGACAACAAATGAAAATCTCAAATTCATCATATCAGAAAATTAGAATATTACTGAAGACCAATAAAAACAAAGGATTTATAGAAATGTTGGCCAACTGAAAAGTATGAACATGAAAAGTATGAGCATGTACAGCACTCAGTATTTAGTTGGGCCTCCTTTGGCCTGTATTACTGCAGCAATGCGGCGTGGCATGGAGTCGATCAGTCTGTGGCACTGCTCAGGTGTTATGATAGCCCAGGTTGCTCTAATAGTGGCTTTTAGCTCTTCTGAATTGTTGGGTCTGGTGTATTGCATCTTCTTCTTCACAATACCCCATAGATTTTCTATGGGGTTAAGGTCAGGAGAGTTTGCTGGCCAATTAAGAACAGGGATACCATGGTCCTTCAACCAGGTACTGGTAGCTTTGGCACTGTGTGCAGGTGCCAAGTCCTGTTGGAAAATGAAATCTGCATCTCCAAAAAGTTGGTCAGCTGCAGGAAGCATGAAGTGCTCTAAAACTTCCTGGTATGTGGCTGCGTTGACCCTGGACCTCAGAAAACACAATGGACCAACACCAGCAGATGACATGGCACCCCAAACCATCACTGACTGTGGAAACTTTACACTGGACTTCAAGCAACGTGGATGAAGTGCCTCTCTTCTTTTCCTCCAGACTCTGGGACCTTGATTTCCAAAGGAAATGCAAAATTTACTTTCATCAGAGAACATGACTTTGGACCACTCACCAGCAGTCCAGTCCTGTTTCTCTTTAGCCCAGGCAAGACGCTTCTGACGCTGTCTGTGGTACAAGAGTGGCTTGACACAAGGAATGCGACAGCAGAAACCCATGTCTTTCATACGTCTGTGTGTGGTGGTTCTTGAAGCACTCACTCCAGCTGCAGTCCACTCTTTGTGAATCTCCCCCACATTTTTGAATGGGTTTTGTTTCACAATCCTCTCCAGGGTGCGGTTATCTCTCTTGCTTGTACACTTTTTTCGACCACATCTTTTCCTTCCCTTCGCCTCTCTATTAATGTGCTTGGACACTGAGCTCTGTGAACAGCCAGCCTCTTTAGCGATGACCTTTTGTGTCTTGCCCTCCTTGTGCAAGGTGTCGATGGTCGTCTTTTGGACAACTGTCAAGTCAGCAGTCTTCCCCATGATTGTGTAGCCTATAGAACTAGACTGAAAGACCATTTAAAGGCTTTTGCAGGTGGTTTGAGTTAATTAGCTGATTAGAGTGTGGCACCAGGGGCCATCAATTTTGAACCTTTTCACAATATTCTAATTTTCTGATATGATGAATTTGAGATTTTCATTTGTTGTCATTTGTAATCATCAAAATTAAACAAAATAAACATCTGAAATATATGAGTTTGTATGTAATGTATGAATATAATATACAAGTTTCACTTTTTAAATGGAATTACTGAAATCAATCTACTTTTTCATGATATTCTAATTTTATGACCAGCACCTGTATATATATATATATATATATATATATATATATATATATATATATATGAGAAAAGGAAACAGTTGAAGCAGTGAGGAGAGGCTAATGCACATGCAGAACGCATCATATTAGAGGAAGTGGGAAAAAAAGGAATAAAAAAGCTGAAACAGAAGGCTTGCTTTTAACATTGTGAAGACAAACTTGTTTCTGCAATGCCTTTTCTCTCCTAGCCACTCCAATAAATAACATTTAAAAAGATTCAGAGCGAACCTGAAAAAGGCTTTTAAATATAAAAAAAAATAAGAATCAGTGCCCAACAAATCCTATTGGTGTATTTATTTTTAAACTCTTTACAGTTACAGTTGATCCTAAGACTTCCAAACCAAAGTCAGATGTAAGGATGGCCTCTAAATTACTCTGGTTTAGTTTCCCCCCCTGAACGTTCCACTTTGTCGTCTCCTGCCTCCGGGACTCTTAGCAGCATCACCCCAAATTAATTAGAGAGCTGCCCAGCTAATAGTTCTTGTGGGATAGCAGCTATATGTGTATGTAAACTGGTGCCTCAGCAGGTTAGAATTGATGGAATGTCTCTATTATTTAATTTTTTATCATTACATTTTAACCCGGTCCCATTTATATTAAATGGACTGGGCTTTGTCCTTTGAGTAAAGATGTCCCTTTACATAGGAGACGTTACTGTCCTTTGTATTTAGAGGTTACACCAAGCTCCTCCTCCATAACGGAGCTCTCACTCTATCTGTTCAGCTGTCTGGTCGGTCAATCATGTCAAAGTTCCTCTTTTTACAGTAATGATCCATTTCTCATAACCATTTGTGAACGGACTCTAAAAATGCCTTAATGTTTGGCTCAGTTCTTTCTTTAGAGTAGGAGGCCAAAAAGGACCTATTTTACTGCAAAAATCTCTACTCACCCTATCCATCTTCTGTTTAATAGCTTGAACAGAAGATGTTTGGAAATATGATCATATTTACCTGTTAAGTTGAACAGAAGATGTTTGGAAATATAATGATATTTACCTGTTAAGCAAATAAACTATTGATATTTAATTAAATAGATTTCAAATTGTCAAGCATTGTACTGTAGAAACATAACCGACTGGCTGTGTGACATGACCAGCGGCAGCAGGCCAATAGAGGGCGCCAGGGCGCCTCCCCACTCACCCAATGACCTTGATTAAGACATATATTTATATAAAAATATAAAAATAATATATATTTTCTTTAAATGCAACACCTCGTGAGCAGAGAACTTACCAAGAGAAGCTGGAGGTGAAGGCTCCATCCATCCATCCATCCATCCATCCATCCATCCATCCATCCATCCATCCATCCATCCTTCTCTTATGCGGGGTCGGGTCGCGGGGGTAGCAGCTTCAGTAGGGAGGCCCAGACGTCCCTCTGTCCAGCCACTTGGGCCAGCTACTCCAGGGGAATCCCAAGGCGCTCCCAGGCCTGCCGAGAAACATAGTCCCTCCAGTGTGTCCTGGGTCTCTCCCTGGGTCTCCTCCCAGTGGGATGTGCCTGGAACACCTCATCAGGGAGACGTCCAGGAGGCATCCTAACCAGATGCTCGAGCCACCTCAACTAGCCCCTCTTAATGTGGAGGAGCAGCGGCTCTACTCTGAGTCCTTCCCAGAGGAGGAGCCCAGACACTACGGAGAAAACTCCTCTCAGCCACTTGTATCCGGGATCTTGTTCTTTCAGTCATGACCCAAAGCTCATGACTATAGATGAGGGTAGGAACGTAGATCGACTCGTAAATCGAGAGCTTTGCTTTGCCCTGGTAAGCTGCACAGCAATATTAATCAGCAGTCCAAAAACAGAGGGAGAGTACACACTTGGTAGCCCAGCTACTCTATAAAGCCTGGAACTCTTTTCTGACATTTTGAATTGAAAAAGCTTCCTGGATGGGAAGCGAAACATCTGCAAACTTAGAAACAAAATCTAGTGGATTGTTTTTAACGAACTTTTTTTTTGGAATGAATATGACCTGAATGACTGAGAATCTTCACCTACAGAAAAAAACTTGTCAACTATAACCTGAGTGAGCTTCAACAATGAGCAGAAAAGACTTTGACCGCAGGTGGCAGTATCATTAAAAAACTCTGTAATGCCTCTTTTAGATGTTTTTAAAATAAAACGTGTCTTAACCTTAGGTGAATTACCATGCCGTCGCTATTAGTTCCGGTTGGTTTGCTTTACACAACAGATAAACACTTGACATAATCACAAATAATCTAAACCCAAATTATTAAGCTGAAAACTGTTCCCTTAACTTTGCCAGAATTGTAACCTCTGGTTTTCTCCATTTTGAGGTGCTGGTGCATCTCAAAAGTTCTGGAAAGCTTAGCACGGCCCCTGCTGTGCAGCATAGCCTAGTTGGAAGACAAGGCGTGTCCTTTGTTGGATCTCGAGTGTGGATACCTCCAGGTTGCAATTAAGTGAACGGTTCTCCCTTTGTGGCCTTCTCTCGTTAGTCCATGGGGAGGGAAATGTGTATGGGGGTGAGCAGAGCCTTTATACCGTGCACCATAGGGGTCATTACATGTTATATAAGGATAGGATCCGGGCCACCTTTCAAAGGGAGCTGATTTCAGATGCTCCTATCCAGCGTTTGGTCATTTTTGATTGTGATCTATATCTCATAGAAGTTGCATCTTGACTTGCATTTCTAGTCTTG
This sequence comes from Cyprinodon diabolis, assembly GCA_030533445.1. Taxonomy (NCBI): domain Eukaryota; kingdom Metazoa; phylum Chordata; class Actinopteri; order Cyprinodontiformes; family Cyprinodontidae; genus Cyprinodon; species Cyprinodon diabolis. Next base: position 51,568,107 of record CM060066.1, on the reverse strand, counting down.
TGCATCTTGAAAAGCTCTGTATGATTAAGCAATCTTAATTTCCATCTAGAATTGTATTGGTTTTCTGCATGAAGTAATAACAGAACACTGTGTGCAGTCAGTAGAGTAACAAAAGTAGTTTTTCATGCTCAGGAAGTGCACAGAAAACATTTTTGTGGTGATGTGTAAGCATTAACACGTTCATAGATAACACATGCATCCCCTTTAGCTGTGCCTTCAGCTACCAGCTTCCTAGATTGGGTGTATTGGAATGGTTAGGAATACTGCTGTGGAGCTCAGAGCTCATTTTCCATATGCTCCAAAAGAAGCTTTCAGCTGCGTAATGTCATTCATCTCATTATGTAGATGCCATACTCACATCATTTCGGCTATGAGTCACAAGTCTCACAGGAGAAAAAAATAGCAGTTAAATTTGGCAACAGAATAAGAAAACATTAAGAGAGACATGACAGGGAGAGGCTTTAAGACATAACATCCAAAAAACAAGTTGTAAGGAATCACAAACATTTTATTTGATCTCAGGGTTTTTTGTTGTTCTCTTAAAAAGTGTTTGCTTTTAGTCCTTTGGTTCTTGTTCTGAAACAGAGGTTAATATACTCTCTTTATCCATTGCCTTTTTATCCCAGGATGTTTATTTATTCATACCAACTGCCTTTAACTTTGTAGAGAAATGTGCATTTACCTCAATAGAAAATTCAAACATCTGTGTGTGCATCACCTGCTTGCACACGCAGCATTTTAATAAAGTAATCATATCAAATATGTGCAATTTCAGATTAGGATTCTGCATAAAAAGGATTTACTTTGCTAAAGCCCATAAATTAAAATTTCTCTTAGTAATTGGGATGCTCCCTCTGATTCATTAGCTCATAAAAGTTTTCACCCCTATTGATGGTTTCCAGGTTTTGTTGCCTCATATACTGGAATTAAAATGGATGGTTATTGAGTTGTCACTGTTTAACTTCAGGAACATGCCTACAACATTGAAGATGTTCATTTTTTATCTTAAAGCTAATTACTGAAGATGTCACCATGCTCAACTGTTCCTTCCCTACTGTATGCAGTCAGTGCTTAATTCAAGTTTGGATATTTTTATCTTAGCAGTGGGATTTCTGCTAAATTGCTGCAACAGCTTTATGTTGGAAGGCTTTTTCTTTTTTTTTAGTTTTTTTCAAAAATTCTTCTAGAGTAGCTAAATCATGAAAGAACACCTTTGGTTAAATGTAAACATTTTACAACTTTTCTGCTTACAAAAATCCAAGGACCGAAACCAGGAATTGTAATCAATAGTATGGTAATTACAATTCCTGGTTTTGGTCCTTGGATTCCTTCAACCCTTTATAGGGCAAGTTATAACGTATTGTATTCAATAGTATAGTAATTTCTCGGGGTCTTGTTCACGAGTGAGGGACGGATGGAGCGTGAGATTGAGAGACGGATCGGTGCGGCGTCGGTAGCGATGCGGTCGGGGGGGAAAGCTCTCTATATACCGATCGTTCTACATTCCCACCCTCACCTATGGTCATTAGATCTGGGTAATGACCTAAAGGACAAGATCATGAATACAAGCTGCCGAAATGAGTTTCCTTCGCAGGGTGGCTGGGCGCACCCTTCGAGATTGAGTGGGGAGCTCAGTTACCCAGGAGGAGCTCAGAGTAGAGTCGCTGCTGCTCCACATCAAAAGGAGCCAGCTGATGTGGCTTGGGGCATCTGTTCCAGATGCCTCCTGGTCGCCTCCATCAGGAGGTGTTACAGGCATGACCCATTGGGAAGAGGCCTCATTAGTTTTTTTTCTGCTACTGTAGACAGACAGACAGACAGACAGATTGTTTGAATTGATTTGTTCTATTTTTGTACCTGAGACACATACCTTCATTCTAAACCTACCTACAATACATCTCATTTTCCTTCTACTGTCTTAACTTTGTCTTCCTTGTAAGTATATTAATCCTCTGATTCATTTCCTGTGTTTGATGAGGCAGTGCAGTGGTTCTGCACATGAGTGAGGAAGTGTAGAAGCAACACATGAAACCAGGAGCAAAAACAATCCCAGCCACATGTTGGCTTTGTTGTCTCTCACTCCTCATCTTCTCTGTTTCGTAGTCTAATTTCCAATCTCCTGTTTCTCAGTGATTCTTCTTGTGGTAATACGGTAATTACGTCCCATTTTGTTCATTGTGCTCGCTGTACTCCAGTTACTGCTGGCAGATGATGGTTACACTGTGTAGCATCTGTCTCTTCCTTCCCAACATTCAGCATTGTGTGAAACCCTCACAATAATCCCATTCATGAATAAGGTGTTTATATCAGGGATGAGGAGAGAATCAGATGCTGTATGATATGATGGTTGAAACGAAAGAAAGAAAGAAAGAAAGAAAGAAAGAAAGAAAGAAAGAAAGAAAGAAAGAAAGAAAGAAAGAAAGAAAGAAAGAAAGAAAGAAAGAAAGAAAGAAAGAAAGAAAGAAAGAAAGAAAGAAAGAAAGAAAGAAAGAAAGAAAGAAAGCAGGAGTGAGTCATTTTTTTATCTATATCTTGTATCTCTGTACAGCATAGCTTAACTCTTATCATTGCTGCATGATCCTGAAATCTGTTTTGTGGATGTAAAGATAAAATAATACTCAGATGGAGTCCAGTCCAAAGACAGTCGGGTTTATAAAAGCAGAGGATAATGGATCCTTTGTGCAGGAGAGGCTGAATAGTGTAACCTAGAGGTGGTGGGAATGTGCAAACAAGAAAACAAAGCAAAGCAAAAACAGATCTTTATCTCTACAAAGAGATGCTGTAATCCGTTCCAAATATGAATCCCTAAAGTTTGTTGAAGGGGTCTAACGGAGGGGACAGCGTGGAAGGAGGGGCGGGTATGAGGAGAAAGGAGGGAAATGAAGCTCTGCAAGGTTAGGAACATGGAATCAATGAACTCTTTGTTAACAAGGACTGACCTACCCTTTTCTCCCCCGCCTATAAAAGACCTTTGCTGCTCCAGTCGCTCCTCACTTCACTGCTTGCTTCATATCTGTTTATGTTTTAGACGCTTGGACCCGCAGCCTCCTCAGACTGCAGCTGAGATGTTTTGGAGAAAATCTTCTCCTCGAAAGCACCTATAAAAACACAATTCCTACCTGAGTATTTTGCTAATACATTTAATTAACTATACTGTTTATAAAAACAATATTTCTCATAAATACAACAAAAACAGCTAAATATATATATAGGTCATACAGTATGTTTTTGCAGAGAGGAGCACCAGATAATTTTTCTCTAATTAAAATAAAATGATCTAAATTGAATATGAAACAATGTTGTGGTTTTTTCAAATTCAGAATATAAGTGCAGCACATTTTTTTGATATCCTTTGTTTTATTTTTAAATCCAATCCCATCCAAATTATAAAGTAAGGCCTGCCATTCTCTGTAAAATTAACTCATGGATAAATAAATACAAAAATCTTCCTCTGCTTTCTGCAGCTGCTTTGCTCTGAGCTCAAACAGCATCTTAAATGTTGGAGCAAATTGTGCTGATCCAGATGACTAGATGGACTCGTGTCTGTTTGCATAGCACATCCAACACTGTAGATAAAATAGCTTTGAGTTCTTGTTATAAAGCAAAGTTTTGCCCATGAAGCAGGGTCAGTTTCTTCTAGTTCCCAAAGTCTCTCTTGTGTGGGCCGTTTGGATTGCACTGTGCCAGTTGTTGTTGTCATGCTGAGCAGATGAAGATCATGAAACGTCAGAGCTTTAATGACTCACATCTCTGCTTATTCCCCCCATCTTTCCTCTTCAGATATCTGATAGACTGTTTTTTTCTCTTGAGTGCCAAACATCTGTCTTTTTCTCATCCCCCTCTCATTGCCAATCTTAGTGAAGAGGATTACAGGGGAGAAAGGGAAAGGTAGGAAAGGCAGAGATAGAGAGATTATCCCTCCAGATTTCTACTTCAGAGGTCACCCAGAGTAATCAGCTAGCACTGGAGAGGAAGAAATTTGGATAATCAGAAGTCAGAAGGGTCTAAAAGAACGTGATGGACTCCATCTCAGCTAAAGGAGGAATGATAACTGGAAAAAAAAACCTGGACAAAATAAATGTTTTATTCAAATAGCAGTTTGGAAAATTAATCTATAAGATTGATTTGGACAGATGGACCTAAAATCTGAGGTAAGCTACAGACTTTATGCAACACCAGGCAATCATAGGGGAACATCCCACCTCTCTGAAATAGCCACATCGTTACTGCTGAACGCTGAAGTTCCCTAATTTGGTTGTAGTTCAGTTATTTTAGAATGGTGCTGCACGTTTCTGTCAACAGAAAATGTATGTGTTTAAATGTAGTGAGGAGCCAACGGTGCATGATGTTGATGGGAAGATTGGAACACAGTTTGGTCCTTGAACTTAATTTTTATTTGCTCTTGGAGATTATGAGATTATTTGCTCTTGGAGAATATGTTGGTTTTCGTCCAGACTGCTTGGTGTCATGATTTTATTCAATGATCTGACCCACATGCAGAAAACCAAGCAGAGAGACCAGAGGAAGGTTAACAGGTTTATTGAGAACTGGTAGAGATGGGTCCAGTGCTGCTCTGAACTCTGGCAAACCGGGACTGAAAAGTGAAGGGGAAGATCCTGTGGTTAGTTCAGGCTCAGTGGGAAATTTGAGCTTCGATTTGCAAAAGGGAGTGAAGGCAGCAGGACTCCAGAAAAGATTTCTTTCTCAGAATCCAGTCGGTGTGGGTTGATCCAGAATTTGGTTTGCTCGTTGGAGGGTGGACAGGGTTTACCCAGGTTGAGGTGTTTCCTTGAGGAATGGAGGAGCTGACTGCCACTTAGATTTCCCTTGGTACTTGAACGGCTCTTGTGGAGATGAACCCCCTTCTGAGTGTGAAGCTCAAACAATCCTTCGGGGAAAGGTGGATCCAAACCTCCAGTTTGAATCCCCAACTCAGTTTGAAGCTCAAGACGATCCTTCCAGGGGGAGAAGGTCTAAAACATCGAGTTTGAAGGATTACTTCCTGCCGAGAGAAAAGACAAAAAACAAGTTTTAGACTCTGGCTGACAAAAACGCAGTTTGACTCAGCAAAACTCAGCTTGGCTAGAGTACCCAAAACTGGCAAACACTCTGGCGTTGAGGTAATGGCAGTCAGCAGCTTAAGAGTCCTCCAGTAATGAGGCAACCATCCGCAGGTGTGTGAAAGGGCCAACGAGAACCAGGCGCCACCTGATGGTGGAGAGGGAAATACAAAAACACAACCCACACAAACTGGATTCCTAACACATTGTGTTGTAATATCAACACAATGTGGGTGATATTTGCAAATAAATAAAGATATCAGGACTGGTACTAATATCAAAGTGAATAAAAACCGACTTCCCTAATGTTTATCTGTTTGGTTTATTATATCTACTGTAAATGTCTCAGAAACAAATGTTATTAAAACCCTAGGTAACACACTTTAAATGATTATCACATTTTTAAAGGTAAAAGCATTTTAAACCAGTCAAACTGATTTGGAAAATCATCAACGGGATAAAAAAAACTACCTCTTTAGCACTGGCTGAAAAGGCTTGTTTAAACCTGGGAACAATGGGCTTTAAGTGGCAGTGGGAACAGCTCACTGATGTGTGTCTACCCGGGTCAAATGACTCGGAAAGTGAACTGCGTTAAAATCACCTCAGCTCTGATCGGCATGCTGTGGCAACACTAGACCCACTAAATTACATGATACCATTGAACACCACATAAGGATGTCAACACACCGCGCCAGTCACTTCTGATCTAATGAGCAGAAACAACTATGTTTACGTTCGATAAACATGGAGCAGCTCTATTGAGAGTGATTCAGACAGATAATAGAGCGAAACTAAAAAGCATATTGACCACGCCCTGGCTTCCCTACATGTTGCTTTCCATTGTTAACTTCCCTGATTACTGTCGCACTGGTGACATCATCAGAACTAACCCAGCGTGATGGTGGCGTGATGCCGTTGTGAGCGGTCAGAGGCCATATCATGTTGAATAAATATAGATGTGCCGAGCAAGTATATTTATTTCAGCCTTCATTTCTACAATAACAGACAGAGCAGACTGTATTTCCCAAGGAAGATTTGGTCCTTTATTTTTTGAAGCGGGTTATTATACTCCTGCATCATCTCTACAGAGGAAAAGTAGATCTTCTTTAGAGGGTTAATATCTTCTGCTAAAAGGGAGTTTTTCCTCTCCACTGTTGCTGCATACATGATTTGTGTGATGGTTTGCTGAAGAGTCAATCACAAAATGCAAGCAAACATTGTCATCACATGCTTATCCAGGAGGAGTGTGTCCTACAAGTCAAAGACTCGATGCAATCAGCTGGTTTGCCTTGATAGAAACTAGCGTGTCGGTTTGAGTTGGCTGAAACAACTCATCAGATTCTATTATGGTAAATGATTACAATGGCCTTAATAAGGTGGGAATCAGGCCACAGGTCCACAACTGGCCGTGTGTGGGCCATCTTTGACAAATCAGATCTGGGCCACCAAGGGGTTGTCATTTTTGTGGCATGCAGGTCACATGTAAGCACATTGAGTGAGCCAAAACTGGGCCGGACCAACTTTGCTACGTGGTGTAAATCCTCCAGACATGGCCACCCATCCAAATGGTTTCAAGGGGATGTAAACAGCTCAACTTTGGGTCTGAACTCTATAAGTGGGAAGAACCCACTGAAGGCCTAACATGCTCCATAGAAATTGAGAGATTGATTCACCATGAGGAAAATAGATTTAAATGATGGCATTGGCATAAAGAATTCTTCTCTTAAAATCCTAAAGGTCTGTCTGTTGGTGACCTTAGGCATAATCCTTCATGCCATGTGCTTTAGACAATGATCCAAAGACGACCAGAAACTCTGCTACAAAGGAGAGACTGGCTCATCGTCTTTGTTCCTGGCAGAACCAGCTGTTGGGTCTACTTGCATAGGGCCAGGTTGGTTTGGAATTGCCTTTTTTTTTCCTAATAAATGATCCCACTTTCTACTTGGCCGTGATCTAGTGTGATGTAATTTTTATTTATATTACGTGAAACAAAGGCTAACTGTGAGGGGTCCAATACCTCTGGACATTAGCGTACCTTCTCCACTGTTTGATTTGATTAGACTTCATCAGGAATCCTGGAAATGCATCTGAATGTCCCGTCAAGCAGAACTCCATTTCCATCCAGCCAGAACGAGTAATGGCTTCACATGTGATCTTTATTATCCAAGTATTATGGTTTCCTATACGACACAGGGCATGTTTCTAATGTTATTCTTATTTAGCTCTTGCTAGCTTATAAAGGTCATAATATCTGAAGTGTTCCCAGATTTTTATTTCAAAACAATTTCAACAACATACTATTCCTCAGGTGGCTGACTGGTTCTCTTCCAGTAAAATCAAATTTCAGCAGTCTGAGCCCAAAGTCTCCCTTGGTTTGTATGTCTGACATTAAAGAAAAAGCACTACATACTTTATACAGGAGGCAGAGCTGTATAGTACATACATATCCAACATGGATGAGAATGATCAGGTATTCGTGACTGCAGCAGATATTGTTTTTTTTTGAGTGCATTTCTTGTCTTTAGAGTTAAATAAGCACAACGAAGTGTTTGGTTGGCTGTTCTTCAGGTAGGTCTTTATCACAGAAACGTTACCAAATGTCTAAATTTATCTTCTTTTTGCCAGTCAGCCGTCTTTTAGCGAGCTGACAGCAGGAGGTGTACTGCAGTACTTTATGCACCATTCAGCTGAAGGAAATTTGTGTGACTGTAATGCTTTCTCTGGAATCCAGAGGAACCAAAGTGCTGCAATGCTGGAAAACTCTCCAAGTTTAAAACCAAGGATAAAGAAAGCTGCCCATTCCTTGTGCAGGCTGTAGATTTAATCTGCTCAACCTTTTCCTGGGTTCTCTCACTCATCTTATGCTCTTCGCTCTCAGTCTGCTGGTGTATCTCAGTCTGCTGGTGTATGTCAATGTGTTTGTGTGTTTGCAGGTGATTCCAATAAAGCATAGGCTACAAATTATGCCCAGGCGCTCCTTATACAGATACCATGGCCACTTCATAAGTGTGCATCAATAGTCCCCAGGGCTGTTTTAAGGGTGAGCTCTTGGAGCGGCGTTCCTACCTGCTCCCAGATGCAGACCTCTGAGGCTATGAAAGCTGTCAGATCACACCAGGAATCCTGACTATGTTAAATGATTAGTAGTCATCTGGCGACAGCCTTTAGGTCTGTGTGTTTGGCTCATAAGCCTTTTAACCTGTTGCTCCTCTGCTTTTTGACCAGGAACAGCAGTGGTTTGGGTATATATTCAGGCTTTTCATAAAGTCATTTCATTTTATTTATTTTTGATTGCTGCTGTTCTACAATTATGTTAATGGAATTTCTCAGTTATATTTAATTTTAATCTAACACATTTTAATTTAACACAAAATAAACAATCATGTGGACATACTTAAAAAACTTTATTTTCCGAACTTTAGTCTGATAACAGGATTGATATTTAGGAAAGTTATCTAAAACTACACAGAACCTACCTTCAAACATCCGCTCACTGAAAATAGCTCGTTAACACCTTTTGTTCTTCAAACATGCGTCTACCTGCTAGAAATCTGCATCTGGTTTCCTTCCCACTGGCAGAAAAAGCTGGCAGCTGTGTGGTCTCTGTCCCCACACAGTTGCGTGTCTGGTAACACCATCACTAGCGTTGATGATGTCACCAGTGCAACAGAAGTCAGGGAAGAAAACAATGGAGAGCAACATGTCTGGAAGCCAGAGCATAGTCAGTGTGTTTTATTGTTTCTCTCTATCATCTGCCTGAATCCCTCTCACCAGATCTGCTCCATGTTTATTTAATGTAAACGGAGTTGTTTCTGCTTGTTGATCAGAAGCGACTGGTATCATGTAATTTAGCAGGTCGACCCAGCGCCAGTGTTCCCACAGCATGCTGATCACAGAGTATTAGTGGTATGTTGATTTGAAATACTTGAGTAACTTCAGGCTTCAGGAAACATCTCTTGCATTTTATTTTTCATAAAGTTTGTCTCTTGTCCGTGTTTGTAGTTCATTATCACATTTCTTAATGTAAATATTATCAAACTCAAAAAGCAAACAAACTAAAAGATCCACCTGGGAATAACTAGACTCAGCTTGTTTTGTAATGTATTTATTTTTTGGCCCAATCGCACCTGAGACTTAAAATCTTTAATTTGTTTATGTCATGAAACGAGACAGATGGACCCAGTATTCAGGAGAGACAGTCAGTAGGAAAGTTCAAAAAGATTCATTAAAATAAAAACCCAACAAAAGCGGAGCTGTGGCTCGCGGACACTGCAGGCGGGGGGGCGGGGCACCGCCCAATCTCAGACACTCTAGGCGAGGAAACACAGGTAGGTGACCACGATAAACTGATATATGATTATCTGGGTTGGTCACTTACCTGGTTTAACAGTCCAGACCACGAGTGTCCCCAGTCCTGCAGTCCCAGGGGTGAATCTGGAAGCTGATCCTGGTGAGGGATCCAGAACAGACAGAACAGGCAGGATCCAGATCAGACAGGAACAGAAACAGGTGCCAGGACCCAGACTTCCAGGCATCCACAGGCTCCCAGGAGGGTTCAGAGTCAGACTGGGACCAGAAGCATGACCAGGTGGTCACGCACAGGAGCAGACAGGATCAGGTGCAGACAGGCAGGCACAGTGGAAGAGGGTAGCCGAGACAGGACGTAGGAACCGGAACTTGAAGCTGGACTTTAAACTGGTCTCCTCCCTGGAGCCAGGCTTACTGGATAAAAACTGAACCTCCCCCCATAATGAGCCAAAAACCCAGAGGACTCCGTGGGGGAGGAACAGTGGACGATCAGGAGACGAGACAAACACTAAAACCCTCTTTCCACTGGCTGCTAGGATCCAGGACAGGAACCATGACAAAAAAACCAAACAAACAGACTAACAGAAAGAGAAGTAATGATCTGGCACTGAATGCTCAGGCTGAACTGAATATAAACCAGAGGAAACAGGTGAGAGGAATAAATTATAATTGAGGCTGGGAAGGAAGAGGGCAGGTGAGAGGAATTACTAATTAGGGGAGAGCAAACAGGCCAGATCATGACAGTTTAACTTAATGAAAGTCCCCAGTTTTGATGTCTTGAAGTATTTTTGTTTATCTTGGGCGGTCCCAAAATGTCTATCTAAAATATAAATGTATTTTTCACTTATTTTTGGAGACATTCCTTGACAGATGGAGTTAAAACTGAAGTCTATAATCTTAAACAGGATAGCTTCATGTGTACAGTAACTCATCCTGGCCACCAAGAGGCGCACTCCCGTTCACCCACTCACTTTCCTACTGTCTACCAGGTGGTGCTCAGATTCATTGATGCTTACCTCTCATGTTGACGTTGACATCGTAGCATAAATTAATAGTTTCATTTTTGGACCCGTCAAAACTTTTAAAACATTTATTTGTATGCTATTTTTTCTACAGTAAAATCAGTACTAATACTACACCACCATATGCTCTGTGCATGTAACAGTTTTGAAAAATTAGGTTTAGATAAAGTTGTATCAAGGCCTTTAATGAACTAGTGTAAGTGCTTTTGAATTCTTGTTAAAATTATTCATAATTTATGCTGTTGTTTAGGTAAAAACTTTAAATGAGTAAATTCATGGACGTGTTATAAGATAAAATACGGGTTAATTTTATAATTTATTTTATAAGTTTGCTCTTTTCTGCACTGTTATGTTTAGCCAGGAACTAATGTTCATACTTGTTTACCACTACGTTAAATTTAATAGATGCTACACTATGAAGCTAGATTACAAAGCCTGATTCAAGCGTGTAAAGAACCTCTCTTCATGACAAGCAGCTAATGAGGTATTATTATTTGTTTTAATGATAAATCTGTTTATCCTTATGCAGCACAGCATCTTGCTCTTATTTGTACTTGTACACTGTTTGAGCTGATATATATATATTTGTGTCTGTACAGTTCTCACGGCATAAAAGTATTAACATCATAAAGATCCTAAATGGAGTTTCATGTTGAACGACATGAGAGAAAAGACTAAATAAATGCCAGTTAAAGAGAAACCGATCTGTGTCTGTCGTGATGAGAGTTACACCTAGATTGGAAGAACACCCATGGAGTAATGGTGTGGCAGTATCGTGTTCTGTGGGTGTAGAAATAAAAACAGATTTTCAGTCAAGATCATTTGTCAGATGTTGTCCAAGAGGGAGACATATGGAGACAAATGAGTCTTTCTAGTAGACACTAACCCAAAGCGTACCACCAATGTGGTTACAGAGCAGTTTAAGGCGACAGTCTTCTATCAGGAAACAAACCTGTGGAGAAAAGAGGCCTCTGAGATCTCTGGCTATTCATCAAACTCCAGGTGGACAGGGCAACATCCTGCATAGCTAGCAGTTTACACATGTTCAGGATGACAGGAGGTGTCATGTAGCACTGGTGTTGGCACTAAGCATTAAATCTGCAGTGTAAGGCTCTCCATGCTGTTCCTTTAAAACAGTAATGATGGACCAAACGCTTTAAACTTAAATCATATTCACTTTTGCCCCATGAGGCCACATTGCCTATTTAGAAGTCAGCCAAAAGCTTGAGGATTTAGGGCGCTGTCACACCCTGTCGACTTAGCCAGCGTATGCCTGCCGACCCAGAATATCCTAAAACGCAGGCGTACGTTGAATTTTGTATGTATTTTTTCGATTTTGGTCGTATACATAGAGTATTCATAATGAGTCCAGCGTGTTTTAGCTTGTTTCAGTGTGCTCATAACTTATACAAAATGTACCCATGACTTATCCAACATATGCCAGCGTTTTTACCAGATTTTTCATAGGCTACGTCAGGCATACACTGGTCTAATTCGTCAAGGTGTTACAGGGGCTTAAGGGCAGTTTGATTTTCACCATGCTCAGCATGACAGTAGTGGTAATACCAGAGATAACAAGTTAACAAACAGAACATGTTTCCGTTCCAAAGGCCCGCTCGATTTAATTTCTATGGCATAGTTTTTGTGCCACTGACCTGGCCGCGTATTGAGGCCAATGTGCAGCCTTTAAGCTCCCTCTGCTGAACGCTCAACTCTGCTATGCAACCTTTGCTCTCCTGCTTCACTCTTTTCTTGGCACACTCGACAACGCCTCTCCAGGCTAGCTGTGGTGCTTGCTTATGATCCTTTCCCCCGTGCTGTGCTGTTTGTTGTGTCATCACAAGTTTTTACCATGTTGTTATCAGGATCACAAGGTCTTTTAAAAACAAAAAATGCACTTCTCTGTCATTTTCAGCTGAAGATTTTAGTTGGCCAAATTTTTGAGGCCTCCCTACAAAAAAAAATAAAAAAATCCATGTTTATGAGCAATGAAAGAAAGCCGCGTAATCTTGAGAGAACCCACATATACAGTAGTAGCCATTCAAAATTTCCTGGCTTTCCTTGGCTCTTCTCCTACAATTCCTTTTGAAACATCTGAAATGTTCTTTTTGTCGTGATTTGTGGACATTAAGATCTAAAGAGAATGGTTACCTTCTGGTCAGACCCTGTAATTCAGCGAAAGGGTGAAGTCAGAGTAAAAAATATGCATGCCCAGGAGAAGGCCAGTGGTTGGCAGATGGATGGAATTGCTGCAATTTAACTGGCTTTTGACTGGGAAGGTCTATTGTAGATCTATAACTCATGCAGAATTAGCCCCGCTCAGGATTTGGACCTTACAGCTGCAAGGCAATGGTACTACAGTAACAGCTGTGCCAACACACTGCTATGTTTTGAAGAGAAGCTGAACTGAGCCACTTGAGATTTCATCTCAAGACACTTTACAGAGACTGTTCAATCAGATTATCCAAACAGATTAGTTCAAAGCTGTGGATCTAAGGAAACCCGGCTGATAACATTCAGTCATTGACTTTGTAGGACCTTTTGGGTGGGCATGTAGATACAGTAGAGGGTTGGTTGCATTGCTGTTAGCTGCACCAATCAGTTAGTTGAGCAGAATTATATAGTATTTACCTGAACAATGTGTATGCGAGGCAGTTCTACTGACCCTGATATTATCTTTTTCTTGGACTATCCAAATGCATGCGGCACATCAGGTACCAACAGAGCTGTATCCATTGATCAGGGTGGTCCCAGCTGCTTCTGGTTCTGCTGCGTAATGTATTGGTTACTCTTGAGCATCTATTTAGAGATGAAGAGCAGAGGCTCACCTTGTGGCCCTGTTCTGTTTCCACCTGCAGGCTCATGCTGCTGCTGTCATTGTTAGCGCCTCCGTGTCACACCATCTCTTTCATGAGCCAATCTTACCTTTTCATTTCATGGTCGATTAGAAACTGAGGTGTGTCAATGAGATAGCGAGAGCAAATCAACATCAACCTATTATCAAAGAAAACCTCTAAAATACAATGGATTCAATTAATGGTCTGAAGTCTTTCTCTTCTTAATATCCTGGTCAAAGCTCAAGGTCTTGTTTGTGTTTAATGGGATTTCATGAAACATACAATCCTTTTAAATGGTCGTTCATTAAAAAACAGACTGAGGTACTCATTACTGCCGTCTAAGGCACTTATACCAAAACAATCACTTTAATGCACGTTTTTAAGTCCGTCTAATTTGTACACAGAAGGATTGAACATCTGTCCTTAGGTTGTCTCCTGAACTTTATGCAAATGTTAATATTGCTATCTCTAAATTGGGTAGATTTAAGAGTGTACTGTGTGGAACATATGAACATAAATCCCTGTCATAGCTTGCTATGAGCTGCCTCTATCTCCCTTTATCAGCAGTTAAGGTTCTCATTTCTAATAGGAGCCTGTTTGCAGTGTTCCAGCTGCTGACAGAGCAATGAGCAGGATGAGCACAATGAAAGCAACATAGAAGCTCAGACATGCATGACTTCAGGCAAAAGGTCATTAAGCCAGTCAGAGCTGCTAGGTCAGTTCAACTTTAAATGTCTCAGCAATATTAGAAGAAACACACGTCATACAGAGAGGTAATCTGATTGTAGAGCAAACAAGCTGCTAGCATACAAAGACCAAGAGGGACTGATAGACGAAAAGGTTTCTTTGTGTAAAAGTTACTAAAAAACATAATAGCTAGAGCAAAGATGATCTACAAACAAGGTTGAATTGCATTATTAAAATGAGCAGAACAGAAGCTGTTTCATTTTTTTTAGGTTTAATTGTTTTCACGTATTTAAATGTTTTTACATAATTTTTGTAGCACCTAATGATACTTTGATGGCTGCCATGCATTTCCAAACTTTCCATTCTTCAAAAACACAAACACACAAAAAAACAATCCTCATTCAAAACCTCAAAACCCAAAAGCACTAGGGTTGTCAAAAGTATCGATACTCAAAAAAGTATCGATACTGAAACGTTGTATCCGGATACTCGTTTTTAAAAGTATCGATACAGTGCCACCACCAGTGGCACCTAAGCAGTCATTCATCTAAAGTGCAGAATAGAGGACAATGCACTTTCTGAACACTGTGTGATTGAATAATTCTACGCACTTTTCAGTTTCACACTTTTTTTGTAAGAGGTGCAGCTGCTGAGAATGATTTTTGTTTCTTAACCGGTTTGGCTAGTGTCATGTGTGTAAAGCATAGCCAAGGAAGGAAAACTTAATTTTAATTTTGTAAGTTTTTTATCAAGCTTGCTTAATATTGTGCACAGCATACAACCTTGTTTGTTGTTTATTGTATTTATTTATTGTATTTTTATTATTAATGAAAATATTTCTGTTGAATTTTGGAGTCTTTGTTTTTATCCTTGTGGTATCGAAAATGGTATCGAGTATCGAATATTTTCCTTAGTATCTGTATCGAGATAAAAAGTTTAGTATCGTGACAACCCTAAAAAGCACATAAATTGCACATGCAATGTCTTGTTTGGTTGAGCGTTCAGTCCTTGTTATTTAGAATCTGAGTAGAGCAGGGCCAGAGTGTAAGGAGCTAAATAAGCTGTGTTTTCTGCTGGTTAACAGATGATGTAGAGATATGAACTGCAGCATCACTTGTTGTAAGTTTTGGTTTGTATTTCACAGCATGACAAATCAGTTGTGCTAGATTAACTGTTGTGTATATGGTTGAACCCATTACAGATTTTTTTTGGGGGGGTTTCCCCTACTGTTGGTGGTGGCTAAAAGTAAATGTTAGCGTTTTTCAAACAAAAGTTCAATTTTTCGAACTCCAGCATCTGCTGCTTGTAAAATTTTGAACATCTGAGCTTCAGTTAAGTTTCTAGGGGAACAAACACTGCGTACAATTACTCATTTTCTTAGTCAAGGCCATAAAATGTGCACCGTACGCATTGCTAGCTAAAAGCATGTTCCTTATGGATAATTAATTGATGGATTCATCAATATTACTTTCCACCATAATTCCCTCCAATAGAACATCCAGACATCTCCACGCGACGTAGAGCTTTGGGTCATGCAGCATGATAGTGATCCAGAGCACAGGAGCACCAGCGCATCTGAATGACTCAGAACCATGGTGCGGCCTAGTCAAAGTCTGGATTTAAATCTGTTTTTAATGTTTATTCATACTTTCAGTTTAATTTAGTAGAGTACACATGTAATATCCTAATTTGTCATAGTCAGGAAAAGTTTTAGAATTACCTTTAAATGTCTGTTTAGATAGAAATATATGGGTATAAAACATCTGAGATTGGCCTTACTGTTCTCCAGAATATGTGATACAGAGAATTGAAAAGGGTGACGACTCTGAGCTGGACTTATCAAACTAAAACCCCCTTAAACCAGACAGCTGGGCAATATTCCTTCTGTGGATCATTTAGGATTTTCGTTATTTGAGTAATCTAATGACATTTTTCCCTATCAATCAGTAATTTTATATGTATCTCTGTCTGCCACCGAAGAAAATGTAAAAGCAAACTCCTGCACCTTAAAGTGTAAACTGTATGAATGTAGTGCCAGTTCTATTAGCTCAATGGTTTGGCTGAATAGGCCTTGTTTCTTTTCTTTTCATAATACCAATATAATAAGCATTGCCATCATGTGGGGAGAAAAAAAAAAAGTTAACTTTGTTGGCTACATCACCCATCTCTAATAGGGGTTTTAATTAGGTTGTGAAATTGAAATCCACTTCTCAGGCTTTTAAATTAGCAACAGAACTCATCTTGACAGCAGACAAGGGCTGATGCAGTAATCTCTAGAATTACCAGCTGTTTTGGAGGCAAAGTCTGTATCCACACTTAAAAAATCATTTTATTAACAACCCTGCATGAATGTAAATGAAGCCGATTGTGATTCTGTGCAGTGGCCCAAAAGCTAGTTAACATTATAAAAACGATGCTGTTATGAGCATGATCAAAGTGAATTTTTCCTGCTACAAAGAGATGAAACATTAAAAGATTCTGACAGAATACCTATCTAGAGCACTCTATGTTCTCTGAACCGTTCAGTGGACCCCTGCCCTTTAGGCCCTTACACACAGCATGACAATCTATTATCATCCAGTTCTGTGTAGATCAGCCGCTAAGACATGAAGAGCATAAAGCTTTGGTCTCACACACTTTGCACAGCAAACAGGTCTTAATTCACTTCTTGTTATGAAGTTAGTATAGCACCTCCTCTACATGCTCCCCTACTCCTCCTACAGTGCAATACATACAGTTTCTCTGATTATCAGTGTAGAGGTGTGCTAAATACCTGATTAGGGTCCGCTGAACATCAGATGAGCCAGGCCACCACAACAACTAACATCATCAAAACGTAACACTGCAGACAGGTTGTAGTATTAGGCTTCGGGAATGCCTTTTGTTCTGCAGGCGAAAGACCTCAGATATCTTCATACTGGGATAACTGTCAATAAAACTGTATGTAAGAAGACGTGTGAAATTTTAAATTTAGGTCAGTTAATGTGAGTAAATGTAGTATTTGCTTTCGCTCTTTGTCCTTAACTCATACAAATGAAACATCAGGTGTTTCATCTTTGAGAATAGAACATTATAAGTTATGATTACAAGGCACAAATAAATAACAACTATGAAACAATACAATGTATAAATCACATATTTAAAAATCTGTGAACCCTGGTGAAATTATTACACTACTTACTAGTGGATGGCGGTAATGCATCTAAAAGTTGTTTGCAAAGCTCTGTTTAACTAGAAAAAAGAGGACAGAGATAAAAAAAAAAAAACTTATTATGGAAAATTAGGGGCTTATGTTTTAGTCTTACGTGTTTGTTTCGTTTTAATCTTATGCTATATAGTGCGTAATCTAAAGAAGGAAACAGCTAAAGGTCAGATAAACATGGCTTAATCATGTTTTGCCGGACTACCCTGACCATGTCCTATGAATTCTCACATAAGTCATAAAACATTTTTTAAAGATGTGTATTAGCATTCTTTGGTGAGTTAAGGATAGAAATAAGTAGTTTTAGTACCATTATTACTTTATTTATGGACACCTGTTTGTGCATTTGCAGAACAGATCGTGCTTCTGGGACGGATCAGACGGGCTAACGTTAGCCCTGGCTGCTGCAGATGGGCTAACGTTAGCCCTGGCCGCTGCAGACGTGCTAACGTTAGCCCTGGCCGCTGCAGACAGGCTAACGTTAGCCCTGGCTGCTGCAGACAGGCTAACTGTCGCTACCCGATCCGTACCGGTAGCACGATCCGTACCATCAGCTCATTTGCGCCTGCGCGAACAGAATAACTTCCGGGTCGCCAAAAAATAATAGAATTACGGTACTGAAAAAACGTTATTTATATCCTTAAATAATTTAAGAATACTAAACTACATCATAAAGACAATATTGAAGACTTTTTTGGAAGAAATGGATGCTTTTTAAATTCAATCCATTGTATTGCTTGACGTCATTTTTCCGGAATAAAAATCCAAATTTTCGGGAAATGTTCCCTTATCAATGAAAAACTGCAGGTCACGAAAGGTAGCAAATGAATCCATTGTGGGATCAGTACTGCTGGAGTGCATAGTTAAGTACAGAGTAAATCAAATATTTAAACAAATTTAAATATATACGCTGTGTGACGTATATTTGCGCATGCTCAGAGCAGTCAAAGTAACTATCACAAGGCGATTGAACTTTTTTATGTATTTCTTTTTTTATTTTTAGAAAATGCAATATTGACGAAAATACAAAGATATACAAAAAGAAACCCATGCCTCTAAAAAATACAAAACAATAAAAAAGTAAGAAAAAGGAAATATTGCCACCGGAAGTTATTCTGTTTGCGCAGGCGCAAATGAGCTGATGGTACGGATCGTGCTTCCGGTATGGATCGGGTAATGACACTAACGTTAGCCCTGGCCTCTGCAGACAGGCTAACGTTAGCCCTGGCTGCAGTTAGCCTCGTAGGTCCACTGGTTGCTGCAGTCCACTCAACATCTGAACTTTTTTTTAATTTCTGCTCTAAATCAGTAAATGGGCCATATAGTGACGCTTAAAAGTATAATGTTCTCGCTTTAAATGATCTAAAAACGTACTTTTATAGAATAACAGCACCATAAAAGTTAACTTTTATATACTTCCAAACTTGCATTCTCACCTATAAATCATCCGGTATTACGTTTATCTTTGAGTTGACAACAAGGAACAAATGCAAATCCTAAATGTATTCACGTTTATAACTTTAGTTTATGTTATTGATATGTTTTTATTGACAGTTATCTTTTATGGAACAGCCAAGTAAAGTTCAGACAAAAAAAATCAGAATCCTTCATAAGGGTTAAGATTTTAAAAATCAGCTCATCATATATTAAAAATACCTATTTAATAAGGAAGTAAGGGCAAGTATACAGATCTCTAAAGTTGTAGGGAAATCCTACAAAAAAACTACTTCAAAAGTATTAGTTACAAAAATTGATAAGATATTCAAATTAAATGTTACATAGATTATCATGCATTATTAACCAGAGATCTTAATACCTTATGCACATACAGGTCCAGAAGGTAGAGGGTTTAAGGATCAGTGTCTCAGATTAGGATGAGTGTTTTGCAAAGCTGTCTGACTGCTACTGAAACACCGCTAACATCAGCTTTATATAAGCTCCCTATACTTCTATCCCTGTTCCAACACTTATGGAGCCAAGTGATCAGAAAAAACCCTCAGATAACCTGCATAACAGCAAGCTATCTCTTTAATCAGAGGGCTGATTCATGTCAGAACCCCGGCAGACAAAACCATTTAGACATATATCATAAAGAGGGCTGGGTTTTAAATATACCTTATCATATCATAAACCTGCTCTTAATACAGGCCCACAGACAATCGCGTCTTTAGTCTCTAAGTCTTCAACATTAATTAAACAAATTATTCCAAATTAATCACATCATTACTGAAGCTTTACAATAGTTTAGAACTGATCAAACTTCATCTTGCCATGAAAATATAAAGCAAACATCCAGATATATTTAAAGTCCAACCACAATGACAAACATATCACCTTCATGGTTTGATCTCAGAATCTGTGAAAAAGAAACTTTTTCTGTTTCAAAATTAAATGCGCTGTTTTATCTTTAGTCCTATCATCTGTACATTTATATCCATTACTTTATCATCTAAACTTCATGTGAAGGTCTTGTTATTGTATCCAGGGAAAAGGGTCGCAGTCATAAAGCGAGGTCTATTTAGTGTAGAACAGCATCTGATGTAACGGCTTCCCATGGTGCAGTTCTGCCTTTGACTTTGCTTGTTGCTGAAATGAATGATGACTCAGGGACAAAGACCTGGTTCTCCTGTAAGGAATTTAGCTGTATGAATACTCTGCAATAAATTATAGTGTTATTTATTAAAAGTGGAAGGAAAAGATACAAAAATTATCTATTCTTATTTGAGGTTATTTTTTATTATCCTTTTTTATTGACATTTTCAGTAAAATCATCTTTGAGGACTACTGAAGTCCTGTTCAGACATGGCAGCTGTAAAAGCAACTACATTGGAAACCTGTTTAAAGCCCCCCCCCCCCCCCCCCCCCCACCCCATGGATCCTCTGTCTTTACATCCGATCTGATTACCAGCTACGTTCTGGTATGTTTGCACACCAGAACCTTATTCTATGGTGGATTTGACACTTTTTTCTCTGCCATTGGTTCAAATGCCTCCTTTCTCTCTTCAGTGAATAAAAAATAGCTTTTATGGCTCCTCTGGCTTAAGGCGGTTCCATCTTTACAATCAGACCTTTCTGTGCCGATACCTCATTCAGCCTCCTGTGGATATAGGCATAGTTCCTTAGAGACACATTTGAACTTGCTGGGTTATGGTTCGGTGCCAAAGACCCCAACTTCTCTTCCTCTTGGTAAATAAAATAACATTTCTACAATGTCTGTGCAAATTCTCAGTTATCAGGGTCATGGCGACAACACAACAGCCTTAAATGGAGACAACCAGACCTGCTGTCGGTTTTTCTGAAGATATTTCAACAGATGGTTTGAAAGAGGGGGAAGGGAAGGTATCTTTGCTAAAAGAAAGAGGCTCTCAATGAACAGAGCGGGAGGATGGTGGTTTTAGTTTCCAAGGATCTACAGTTTGGTCCAAAGAAGTAACACAAGCAAACTCCTCTTGATTCAAATGGCCAAATACAAAAAAAACAACAGACTCCAACAACCCAGAGAAAAGATGGGTGGGTCTTTTATTTGCATCTGATCTGGAAGGTTCTTAGTAGGATGGACCTAAAAAACATCAGCAGTCCTTTTTAACATGCTGCTCTATTGTGAGCTAAAGGAATTGGCAAAGACCCTTAACTCTTGCCTCCAATTTTTTTTGTCTTTATTTTTACTTAAAATCTAACAAAAAATAAACATATTTAGGACTTCTATTTATGTATTCTTAAAAAAAAAACACTGAGTTACAAAAAGCTTTAATTTCCCTTTGGTATTAAAAAATGTTTGAATTAAATTAGATTTGATTAAATTGAAAACAGCTATTCTGCAGAAGCTTTACAACTCTGTAGTATATAACATGCTGTGCTCCCTTTGTGGCAAACTACTCTGTCACCAGAACAGCTTGAATCATATAACCTATTTACATTACCCTCTGAAAACTGATCCATGCCGAGTTTGGCCCGAATTTGGATTGGTTAACCGTGCCGAGCTCAGGTCCCTACGACCGTTCCTTCCCTTCTAGTGATGATCTACGGTACTACTGCTCCCTAGAGGGAAACAAGCAAACCAACATGGCGGCACCCATAACATTCAAGAACTTACCTTTGGTTATCATTGTGAAGTTTCGTTGTTTGCAGAGATTCAGACGAAAAAGGCAGCCTTTGGTGAATTTACTTGACAGTGGATTTGACAAACTCTAGTCTAATCAGGGCTTACAGACACAGGAAACAACGTGTGGCACAGTAGGGAAGCTAGTATTTTTATTAAGGTCTGAAATTTCATGATTACGGAGGCTGACTGTAAGGAGATGACGCGGTCTGCTCATGCACTCTTAACCCCACTTGCACTACCCTTTTGAAACGGTGTTGAGTGTTCGGAGCACGGTAACCAAGATAACCGATGATCTATGGCTGTCTTATCTGAGAACTGAGCCATAACTGAACCGCGTCGAGCCCTACTGATGAACTAGTACCAGTTTAACACGGTTCGGTTGTGTCTGGTGCGGTCCGGTTCAGTTGTGCGTTCCATATTTACTCAACAGTTATCTCGGTTACCGTGCTCGGACCGATCTCGGTTTCAAAGGGGAAGTGTAAATGGGGCTATATCAGCCAGCTGTGCTACTATCAAATACAACAGGAGTGGATAAAATCCTCTGAAGCTGAAACTCTTCTCTACATCATTGCTTCTGCATTTTACATATTAATGTTTGGCTGCACTCCAGTACTGTAGGTAACAAAGACGCATTAAGCTAGAGTCATTCCCTGGTTCGGCTCCTCATCTCCTGCTCATTTTGCTCAGACACTAAGAAAAGACCATGAGTTGCTGCAGCATCGATAAACATCCAGGAGATGAGCATGAGCTCATTGATTCAACTTAACCCTTTGATATCCATTGTTGCAAATATGCAGCAAAACACTTTGTATTACACACATAGCCAAGATGGCCCGTGCATTCCCCCAATAGCAGTTATTACATATTTGGTGTGGGCCTTTGGCATGCTCTTGTTTCTATTACAACTGGTTCCTAACGGTGTATGTTATCAATGATAGTTATAAATGTGTTAAATTTGGACAATACATACATTTGTATTTATTTATTTAAATAAATCTAACTAAAATGTTAAATTTGGCAGCTACTACAGGTACCATTACAAAGATATTTTTTTATATATAGGTATACATGTATATAAATTCAGGCATCAAGGGGTTAAAGAGATATATGGACCAGCTACAGAGCTTTGTGTTGAAAAATGACACACAAAACGACAATGTGATAAACATTATGAAGATTTTTTAATAAAAACTAAGCCGCTATAAACACCTGTTTTTGGTTGTTATGATGACGTGATTCTTTATTCCATCTTAGTGGTATGTATTCCTATTATTAAGAAACAACACATCAATTTGACATAATCCTAAAAAAAGGAAATATAGTAAAATAAAGTTTTAGTTTTTTTAAAAACATTAAAGTAAATAGTGGTCATATCCTGCTATTAATCCCTATGATACTCATATGGTGGCACCTCTCTGTTATAGAGAGGTTAGGTTACAATACATTTTTTTTAGTCAAATAAATGGATCATGTTGCAAATGACATTATGGAGCTTCTACAACTTCACTCTAAAAATGTCCTTTTTGTTCTGTTTTCTCTCTCTGCAGTTGTATAACAGCATGCCTATATGTTTGCCAGCGGACCGAGCAGAATCATTATGGAAGTGAAAGAACGTCGTCCATACTGCTCACTAACCAAGAGCCGGAAAGACAAGGAGGGCCAATACACAGGTAAGAAAACTACCTACATGCATACATACATTTATACATACATACATGCATACATACATGCATACATACATACATTTATACATACATACATACATACATACATACATACATTTATACATACATACATACATACATACATACATACATATATACATACATGCATACATACATACATACATACATTTATACATACATACATACATACATTTATACATACATACATACATTTATACATACATACATACATTTATACATACATACATACATACATACATACATACATACATACATACATACATATATACATACATTTATACATATGCATGTATGTATGTATGTATGTATGTATGTATGTATGCATGCATGCATACATACATACATACATACATTTATACATACATACATACATTTATACATACATACATACATACATGCATGAGTGTATGTATGTATGTATGTATGTATAAATGTATGTATGTATGTATGCATGCATGCATGCATACATACATACATACATACATACATGCATGCATACATCGCTACAACTGGAAACAAATACTTAAATATTTTTAATCAAAAAACAAAAAAAATATTCTTCTCTTTTTTGGCATTAAGTCAAACCGATTGTTTTCCTTTGAAGGTAATTTTTGATTACAAATTATGCTCTATTTTCCAAAAACTTGAATTATAAAAAGAAAAAGTAATCTACTTTACCTGTTCTTATTTTTAATGGTGTTAATAGATATTTTTAGTATTTCTTAGAGTTGCCTTTTAAACATTATGGCTTGGGTCAAATATTTAGACAACCACAAGCTTCCCACTATAGTTTTTTAGGATTTGGGCCCAATTTTCCTGACTGAAGCAGGGGAACTGAGTCAGCTTTATTGGTTGCTTCAGTCACACACCCTGTCAGTTTTCCATGTCTGTTAGAAAGAGCTCAGGGTGCATGATGGACACCAGAGCATTTAGTGTTCCTAAGCTACTCCGTAGCTGATGGCCACTTTTAGCCATTTTCCTCTTTGGGAGCCCATTTAGGCAGAACTGTTAACATTGTGGTTAATCTAAAAGTTGTTTTAATATTTCATTATACTGTTCTTTTATATTCATTTACCTAAATGATATATATTTTGTGAGTTGCAAACTAATAACAGTTCTTTCTCCCACATGCTTTAATGTTGGGATGGTGGTCCTTGGCTGGCAGACATTCAGAGATCTGTACTACTACTTTTTGTGCTCAGCTCTTTTTCAAATTAGATTTAACTCTGTGTTATTGGTGCTTTACAATTAAGTCACTAGGACTTTTATCTAATAGGATGTTTTTTGCTTACTCTTAAACACCCTTACCTTTTCATATCCACTTCATGAAATGGGGAACTTTTCCCAACCATTAGAAGTAATTGGCATTCACAGGAGGACTATATTACAAATAAAGCCTGGTTTAATCCAACCTGGATGTTTGCAATCTCTGGCAAATATCTTTTAGATATATAACTGGATTTATGCCTTAATGTTTAAAACTTTAAATTATATTTAAAAATATTTGATACCTGAGAGACATAAAGAATAGATGGAGATAGAGAGAAGTCCTCCTCTTTAAAAAATGGATTTAAATCAGTAAAACAAAGAATGGAGAAAACCTGGAATGTTTTTCCATGTTCAGTGCAGACTTCAGGCAAAGAAAAGGAAAGTAAATTCCTACAATGGATAGAATCAAGGAGGATGATCTGATGCCTGGAGCTCTGTGTGAAATCAGAACTTAACTAGCAATAACAAATCACTAGATCTCATTTAAAGAGAACAAATAGGAAGAACAAATGGTGAAGGTTCAGGCTCATCAGAGACAGCAACAGTCATCAGCTCTTATTGCAATGCCAAACCAAACCATTCAATTTGTTTTATGTCTATGGCACCAATTCACATCATATCATATCAAGGCCATTTACAGAGACAATTCAACCAGATCATCCAGTCAGATTCATTCAAAGTTTTTTATCTAAAAAAAAAAAGCTGATTGCATCAACTCATTGACTCTAAGGCAATCCCTCACACCAAGCATGCCTGTAGTGATAGTGGAGAGGAAAAACTCCCTTTGAACAGGAAGAAACCTCCAGCAGAACCAGGCTCAGTGTGAGCGGCCATCTGCTGAGGCTGACTGGGGTTCAAGGAGACAGAAGCAGACCTAGAATGGTAAATGGCATGCACTTATATAGCGCCTTTATTCAAGTTAGGAGACTTGACCAAGGCGCTTTACACTACATTCATTCACCCATTCACACACACACTCACACACTGATGGTGGCAGGCTACATTGTAGCCACAGCTGCCCTGGGGCTCACTGACAGAAGCGGGGCTGCCGTACACTGGCGCCACCGGGCCCTCTGACCACCATCAGTAGACAATGCAGTAGGTCTTGCCCAAGGACACAACGACACTGAAAGTCAGAGTCGGGGCTTGAACCGTCAATCCTTCAATTTCAGGGCTAGCTCCTACATCCAACGCCACTGTCGCCCCAGAAAAAGAAACAGAGATACAAAAGGCAACTGTAAAAGGCGGCCCCGTCCAGGAAACAAACAGCCAGGCAGACGAGCTCCGAGCCAGTTCCCATGTCAGAGGATGAAGAGAGCACATCCAGTTAGTCACAGTCAGAGAAACAGGACTACGCTGAAAAACAGGGCAGGCTCCAACATCTATAAACAAAGGTGTTGATGGCAGCAGCACAGCTGATATTTCTCTCCAGGATGGAGTCACAGCCAAACAGGAACAGACCAGATGAAGCTACTTTGAGAAAAAGAAGAGAGAGCAGAACGTTAGAGATTGAACTAACAGATTCTGCAGAGTGGGAGAATAGAGATAGAATGAAGTAGAATGATGATAAAGGGGTCCCTATGTCCTCCAGCAGTCTAAGCCTATAGCAGCAGAACTATAGAGATAGCTCAGGATATAGTTGGAAAATGGACTCTGTAACACGTCCAACAGATTAAAGTTCTTATATTTTATTTTAACATGTCTTGCATGTTAAATTGGTCAGTAGCCTTAAAGAAAAATCCAAATGAATCTCCCAAGGGTTAAAAACAGAGAGAGTCAGACTGCAGCCTGAGAGCCAGCTCCAATTTAACAAGACCTGTCATTCTAGGACATTAGCATAACTATCACACCATTTATAACAGAAACTTTTCTTTAAGCTTGTGTTTTTACAATAGAAACATTTTACAGGCTGGATAATATATGTTAAGGTTTGCCTCATCAGCTATAACTGGAGTCATTCTAATTAACAGAAATGAAGGCTTAAAACATCTAACATCTGTGTGGAATCAATCTATATAATGAGTTTCTCTTAGCGGACTGAGTTACTGAAGTAAATTAACTTTCTATAATATTCTAATTTGTTTAATGTGGCTGTTTTAATTTCTTCTGAGAGATCCTGTTGTGCAGCTCATTGACTGTGTATATGTGTTTATAGATATGTTTTAGTGTCAGAAGTTTGGAAATCAGCTATTCAGGAAAGAAAAAAACATCCATTTTAGAAATCTGGGGTAATACAGAAGCTGAAATCACTTGTTCTTCTAGGGGAGTGTTTCCTTTGCTGTGCATTTTCACAGCAGGAGCCAAAGTCTGCAGATGAAGGACGTTTACACAGGAAATGGCTCTGGTTAGCAGGAGGGACCTTTTGGATAAAATAAGACAGCAGCCCTGGTGTTTCCTTGGTCAGCAGTGGTTTTGTCTCCATGCCATGAATGGCTTTTTCTGCTGATTTTTAAAAATATTTTTAGTATTAAAATTATGAAGATCAGCCATAAATGATGCAATTTGCTCTGCAGAATGCAGATTGGCCAATACAGATTTTAAAGCTGATGCCAATACCGATTGTTTTGACATGAGTATGACTGATCCCAGTGATCCCTGATATATGCTGCTGACACTTTAGAAACTCATATTTCTTTTTCTTTCTCCATGTGCATAATGTCACAACGATAATCCATGTTGCACTATCCTCCATCTAAACAGAAATAAACATTTACTGACACATCAAAACTGAAAATAAACAACGGAGAGACAATATGTGCAATTCACATGATAAACCTGATAGAAATCAGGCCTGGGTGGGAAAATGAATGGAAGAATGTCCTCAATCACAGTTAAGTCAATATTTAAAACGGGGATCAGTTATATTTTCAAAGATAATCAGGTTGATTTATCCAATCTTTTTAGTTACAAAACAAAACCGTCACTCAAACACTACATTTTATGTCTTCTCAGGTTAACTTTGTCTGTCATAAAAATGTTTTGCTGTCTTGAATTGGTAAAGTGTAACAGAAGTAGCTGCAACAGAAAAACATCTTTAAAGCCGGGCTTACACTGTACAATTTTTTTTGCCCTTTTCGGGCCGATTCTCCAGTCGTGATTTTTAGGGCTTTCAGCACAAAATTGCCAAGGCAACGTGTTTCACTCTAGTGAGCTCCATATTCCTCTTCTACTCGTTTGGCTTCTGGAGCCGCTGAAAAAAATAACGCAACCATTTTTGGCATTTACTAAATCATATTTAGTTAGTTTGACACAATTTTCATGTTAGCTGGGTAGGACATAAAATAATTGTGTTAAAATAACTAAATATGATTAAGTAAATGCCAAAAGCGGATGCATATTTTTTCATTGTAGCGCCATCTCCCTAATGCTTCAGTGTGAGCAGGTAGATCGCATTACAGCGTCGGGTCGCACAGTGTGAGAACATACATCGTAAGCTTTGAACTTTTAAACCCTGCTGTTTTGTCGTATAGTGTGAGCTGTAGCTGCGTGCAACTATTGAAAAAATCGTACAGTGTAGGCCCGGCTTAAGGAGGCAGAGGATTTTCACCGTGATGCACATTCATGCTAACTGCCATGAGCCATATCCCGTTAACTTCCTGCAGACAGCTGAAACGACAGAGGTGTTGTTCTCCATTAGGAACATTTTTAAGTCCTCCATATGCAGCATGCTCTGTCAAAGCTTAGTTAGGTTAAATGCTCATTATTAAACTCCTTATATTGTGCTAGAGGGCCTTACACATTATGAGAGTGAAAGTCCCCAGAGCTGTGAAGGAGCCGCCTGAGGCTTTGTCCAGATCAACCTCCATGTTCAGGGCTCATTCCAGTGAGATGTAGAATATTTGGTTCTCAGGCTACGTGGAACCTCGGCTCTAAGCTAGTTCTTATTACATGACGAAACAGAAGATCAACCAGCTCTTTTACCCATAACTGCCTTATCAATAAGCTCATTATCAACAGTCCGTAAAGCTTTAATTGGTGATGGATATGTCTGACAATTATAGCACCCAGAATTTATCAATATTATCTATTATTTAAAAACATGCAGAAATATGCTACATCCAATATAGCTGCCACAGATAAGATGGAATGACAGCTAGTTGGGCTTTTTACTTGTATAGTTAGGCCTTATGCAGGAGAAAAAATTGGCAAATATCAGAAAGAAACCAAGGCCGATAAACATGAACAAAACAATAGTCACGTTGCTCCAGAGCCCAACTTCTGCCCACATAAAGGGCCTCATTTCAAACAAGAGGCACTAAATTGCAACTGCATTTTTTTTTTAGTATATGCAATAAATGGGCATGTTGCAAGGGATCTACAAAGGTTAATGCGATTTGGTTCCACCCATTGAAATGAGAACAAGAGAGTTCTACAAGACTGGCTGTAAAAGAAAGATGAGGTTCAAAGCCATGAAGATGGAGGTAATACTGATAATTAGAAAATTAATATTACTGGATAATATTTATAGTGCATCCCACGGCCAATTCAAAATGAAAAGTGAAAGATTTAAATTTAGTTTAGTTATGTTTTTGATTTGAGCTGTCCTGTGTAGACGTTTTTTCCCTGTTAATATTATTGTAATATTGTATGTTTACATCGTTGTTCCAATACTTCCTTTGTGGCAACATTGATATATTTTTGCACTTAACTTTCAGAAGTTTTAAAATAAACAGCAATAAAGGCTTCTAAAAACGCAAAAACTGAGACTGCAGATTAATTTCCGTTTTGAATAATCGCTCCTAGCACCATACTGGCTCTGATTCTATGTGGCATCTTCCTCTTACCACAGGCAGCAGTTTTCACGTGGACCATCAATTAATATCTAAACTCTAAAAAAGAAAAAGTCTGTTTGATTTCTTATGATTTATTTTATCCCAGTAGCTTTTAGATCAGGTGACTGAAACAGCTCAATGTAAAGCTATTATACAACACTGACCAGATGCTACAGACTTGTTTTCTATACATTTACTATTTTTTTTAAAAACATTTTTAATTTCCATTTTCTAATATAAGAAGTGTATTATTTTATTGTGTAGGAGGAGCAAATCAGCAGCTTGGCAGGGTAGACCTGCTGACTTTAGCTACATCATATTCCCAGCGAAGCCAATAGCAAAAACTCAGACGTAGTTCCCCCTTTTCAACCTGAGGAGGGCACTAAACACATGGCTTTAGACACAAAAGCAGGATTTCATTGTGCAGCAAGTTGTCAAAAATAACACCTGATGCATGGAGACGGCACTATAAAATATCCATGTTTATTAGCAAAAACGTGTTGATTTAAAAGTGAGGGGTCCTTTAGCAAATTACCGATTACATAATATAAGTGCTAAATCTGCTAAAGCAAATATAATGATTAGCTCCGTGAGGTCAGTCTGTTGAATTCTCACCCGTCTGTTTACTTCAGTCTCACTACTGTGAGAGTATCTCTTACGAACCAGAGGATCCAGATATGAACATGCATGGTGTTATTTTACCTTCCAAGTAAATAAGTATGAAAGACTTTTTATATGTCTGCATAAAAGCTGTGATGACAAGATCACACTGATTCTTTTTATTTCTATATGCGTCACAAAAGCATTCCTGTCTGGAGAAATAATTATGTTGGCAAAACAATTACACTTTGCAGTGGTGTAGTTTAGAGTGTGTTACTACAACGGCAGGATGAGAAAAAGGAAAGTGCTTATCAGATGGATAATGGTAAGCAGCATTTGAATTTCTAGACTGTAGTCTACCTTTTCACTGAAGATCATTAAACTTTATGAAACAGGATCTCTAATGGTAACATCAAATACCTGGAGAAACACACCCACTCAGAGCAAACACAGCCTGCAGAGGCATCTCAAGAGTAAAACAGAGATATTACTTAACAAAAACATAATTATCAAAAAAAAAAAGCATTGAAAATAAAAGAACTGAAACAGAAATAACAGAAAAGGTAAATCTTACAAATTTTATAGATTGGATTTTTTTAAATTTTTAGCAGCTTTTCGGACCTTAACCGAGACTTTGGTGAAAACACATAAAAGATTACAGACCCCGCTCTCTCATTCAAAGAACTACAAAACAACAAAGGCAGAAGTGATCAGCTGGGAAGGGCCAGCACCATACTTCAGTAGCAGTTTGGCGAATACAACTCAGCTAATTTGGTTGCCTAGCAACCACGACAACACAAGACAAAGCCCTATGAACTCTGAACATTGTTTATTGAAGAAAAAACACATAGAAAATACAAATTAAATTAATACAAATTAAAATGACATAATTGTTACAACTGATCCTACGGAAAAATAAGTGCAATAAATACGATAAGCAAAGGCTAAGGCAAAACCTGCATAAAGTATCTAATCCATCCATCCATCCATCCATTTTCGAACACGCTTAATCCCAAGTGGGGTCGCAAGGGTTGCTGATTCCTATCTCCAGCAGTCAATGGGCGAGAGGCGGGGTCCACCCTGGACAGGTCGCCCGTCCATCGCAGGTCAAGTATCGAATCCTTCAACTGCAAATAATATAACTTCCTTATCAATCTTTGAAAAGTAATTTGTTACTCTGCTACTGAAAACATACCTCTGTTAGGAATGTTGTTATTAGTCCAAACACTCGTTAATAATATCATGGATGTAGTCGCTAAGATTAGAAAGCAGCTGGGAGGAAGGATCTGCAGCAGCGCTCCTTTGTGCCCTGAAGCTGCAGCGGTCTTTTCCTGAAGGAGCTCTCCCATTCTGTTAGAGCGTCATCTATGTGGTGGGAGACGTTGTCCAACAGTGATGTTATTGTTCTTAAAGTCAAAAAAGGAAGCAAGCTGTTCTGCTTTTTCTCCTGACAGATTTTCAGATTTTTATTTTTAACAGTCTCATAGAATGCCTTCAGATTGTGCCTCCTTTACCATATAGCTGGTTTTCTTATGGCTGATAATATGCAGCTTATGGGTGATAACTTCGGCCGCCTCAAAAACGGTAAATTCTTTTTAAAATTGACATAGTTTTACTTTTAATCTACGTTATGTACAAATCAACTATTTGCTGTAAATAAAAAACCTTTATTTATAAATTACATGTAAAGATTTCAATTGTTCTTAACAAACACCTGATTTCATAAATACATTAATTAATTCCACAGGCAGAAAAGAAATTACCTTAAGGTTAGGTTTAGGATTCATTTGGTGATAGCAACCTACTGACCCTACTGGTAGGTAGGAGGAACAATCCGAAGCTATTCGTTGGGATTGATAACTTCAAGTAACGGCCATTTGATGGGATGATGACATCCAAAGCAGCTCGAATAAGTTGCCTATTGATATTTGAATTTCTGCAAATTTCTTTTGTTTGTTGCGACGAGGTGAATGTGGCTCTAGCGTAAAGCATCATTGGGGGCTACATAAGAGTTAAAAAGGCTTGGTCCTTTTGCCGTGTTCAGCTTTGTTTGGGAACAAGCAAACCTCAGACAATAACACAGATTAAGATGTAGCTCAATTAAGCAGATAAGCATTTCTGAAGCTCTGTATAAGACATTAGAAACACAGACAAAAACAATACATATGAAGAAAAGTGGTATCTGCAGCCTAACAATTATCTATTACAGAGTGTAATTGGTGTGCTTTAATGACTCAAAAATCAATAGCAATCCTGAACCCCAGGACTCTTAGTGTGGCAGCCTCCCTGCGCCTTCCCCTTAATGACCGGAGAGATTGGCTAGTCAAGGTGTGCCTTTCTGAATGCACATGATGTTTTCAGTGCTTGAGAAAATGGTAATATTTTCCCTGAAGCATATTGCTTTTCAGAAAATAGTCCTGAGCCCTATTGGTGCCTGAAAACTTTATGGTTATTTATTTAGCAGCAAAGCAGAATGAACTCCTGCTTATAGGATCATCAGAGTCTAATAACTCCAGTCAGTAGATATGATTGAATATTGCGTATTAGTTACTCATTTACTTATTTATCAAAAATGAGTGGATGGCTTTTCATCTACTGGAAACCTTGGGTAAGGAGGTGTGTGGCTTTATTTCTGCTGCTGTAAAGGCAGCAGAAATAATTTTGAAGGCAGCCTATTTCTCTCAGTACCAGTGATGTTTACATCCAGGTTGACATTGTCTATGGTGATTAATTGCACTCAGGATAGGGTGAGCCGTGATGCTGACATAAGGCGTCCGTTTCAGTCCACCCTCTTTCAGCCATCATTGCCAAAGCTCTCTGATAAAACTGCAGTTTTCCCACAGCTTTGAATCCTAATCGCTGCTTTGTATCCAAGGTTGCCTGTTGGAACACTGAGTTCCACACTGTAGTTCTGCATTTAAACATCCTGCATGAATACAGGCT
This sequence comes from Cyprinodon diabolis, assembly GCA_030533445.1. NCBI lineage: Eukaryota > Metazoa > Chordata > Actinopteri > Cyprinodontiformes > Cyprinodontidae > Cyprinodon > Cyprinodon diabolis. The sequence continues at coordinate 51,535,599 of CM060066.1, read as the reverse complement.
GAAAATCATAAGATGTCTGCATATGAACAGTAAGGAAAGGACAGGTGGAACTGAGAGACGTTTGTACTGTAAATATATGGATATGTTTATAAAGATGAAGAATTTTAAATAAGTCTGTGTATATTTAATGCCCAAACCACAGGTCATTTTATTCTTTTCTAAAATAGTGTATCACAATCACAAAACAGGTTTATTTAGAGGCAACCAGACTTTATACCAAAAACCAATCTAATATATACTAGGTATATTTACATGAACGCCAACAACAAAAAACAACTGTGATAACTCAGAACAAAGACATCAGTATTCAACACAAGACATACAATGGGATAACTCAAAAAGGGTTTGTTTAAGAAATGGATCTGCGGTACTGCAGAGGCAGCGGCTTAGGCAGGAACATCTAAGGGAGAGAAACACAGGCAGTGGTGTCAAAAGTACACTTGTTACTTAACTAGAAGTATAGATACTGCAGTTTAAAAACACTCTGGTAAAAGTTGAAGTATCAACTTGACCTCTTTACTCAAGTAGAAGTGAAAAAGTATGTGCTCCAAAAACCACTTAAAGTATATAAGTATAAAGTAACCTTTAAGAAAAAGGCCAGATGCCACTATATGAACTGAAAGCTCAATATTTAGACTATTTCTAAAATTTCTTTGAGATAGGACCAAGGATGAGGGAGGTCTTGTTGGTCTCCATCTCCCGATACGCTCTCGCCTGTGTCCGACCTTTCAGACATTTCAGCATCTTTTTCTGGATCCCACATTGTAGCATGGCATAGACAATTCACGTTAGCAGTTTGAAGAACACCTGCTTGCTTCTGATGATTTCCTTTAGCTAACCAATGAGTGTTTGCGTTATATGACTCATCCAATCACACTAGTTTTCACTAGATGTGGATGGAGCCAATGATCTGCATTGGATGGAGCACATGACAGGAAATAAATATTTATAAACATTAAACTGGAGCCAAGAGTAACAAGTAACGTTTAATTTAAAAATGTAAGGAATAGAAAGTACAGATACTGGTGTGAAAATGTAACGAGTAGAAGTCAGAAGTAGGAAGAAAAATAAGTAATGGAGTAAAGTATAGATACCTAAAAAGTGTACTTAAGTACAGTAACGAAGTATTTGTACTTCGTTTACTTGACACCTCTGAACACAGGCATGTGACCACGATAATCTGACGAAGGATGATTATGAAGAAGGTCAGATCCAAGCATAGGAAGGAAGGCAGGATAATGTATGATAAGCAATTACACTTAATTGCAATAACTACAATAATATAATAATTTGTAAATATTTGTGGAAACACACTGTAAATATTGTATGTACCCCCATACTCCGTTTCTTCCTTTGACATCTTCTTCTTACTTTTGACTATGTGAGCTGATGCAATGAGTAAATTTCTCCACTGTGAGATCAATAAAGTCAATCAATTATCCAAGTTGAAGTCAGAAGGCAGATCCAGGTTCTGTCCACAAGAAGAATCCAGCAGATGTCTGAAGACAGGTCAGGCAAACAGATCAGAACAGGGGCAGGAAGGCTCAAAGGTCCAAAAGCAAACGATTCCGGATCAGGCAATGACAACACAATAGGGGTGTGCAAAATAATCGTCATGATGATGCATCGTGATTCTAATTTTCGTGATCTACTGCATCGATTCTTGATGCCAAGTATCGATTATTGATTTAAAAAAATGAATAAATAAAATTGCATGAATGGTTGGCGAACATCAGCCAAAAACAAGTGTAATACAACTTCCAGTCCAGTAGATGCCGCTGCGGATGTGTTGACGCACGCTGCCTTGTGTCACAAGCATTTCCTGCCACGGGATACTGCGCAGAGTCATTCAAAAACAAAACATGGAGGAGAAAATATTGCAATGCATCGCAATAATTCAAGTATCGTGATGCATCGTGATAGAATCGCATCGTGGCTTATGAATCGCGATTCGAATCGAATCGTGACTTCTTTGGCAATACCCACCCCTACAACACAATCAGTTACTCTAGAAAACTCTCAAACCAAAGGCTCAACAATAATATGTGGATCAGATGGGCAGTAATGAGAAACTGGGCAGAGTTAGACAGGTGAATGAAATGAGCAATTACGCCAGTCATCAGCACCAAAAACATAACAAAAGTGCTTTAAATCAGTCCAAGCTGTCTTTCTCCATGCTGGGTCAGATCCTGACATTTGAAAAAGGATGCAGGGAAAGCATAATAAAGCCTTAGCCTCGCTGCATGCAGTTAGCCGAGCCTTCTTGCTAAATAATTCCATAAACCTGTCAATCAGCTGCACTTTCTAACAGCTGTGATGTCAGTGCTGTGGGGGAGGTGTTGTGCAAATAAAATTGCTTGCAGATCTGGGGACAGGACAGGAGAGCTGCTCGCCAGGATGCTCCTATCTTTAGCATTGAAGAGGAGCTGCTGCACATCGACAACTTTTTACCAGATTCCATGGAAAAAGATTTTTGCACCTTACGGTGGAAATACATCACCAATCCAACGACGAAACAGCTTTACTTGTCATTAAAGATTAACTATTTATCTTGCACATCGAAAAAAATATATATTAATATATTTTGATATATTGTAATTTCATTTCTATTTTTGACCTTGACCTTGATTATATATCTTAATCAAGGTCATTGGGCGAGTGGGGCGGCGCCCTTGGGCCCTTTATTGGCCAGCCGCCACTGATCCAAACCATCTTCCCTCTCTGTAAAATAAGTAAAATGTCCAATAATGTTGGACAGAGAGGAGCGGTGATTTGATCTGCCTTGGAATGTGCTGAGGAAGATGGGCCTCCCAGTGTTTTAAAACAACAGCCCTCCTACTAAAGCCAACACAACCCACAAAGTCTCCTGGATAGGAGCTGAAAAGTTTTCATTAAAAAAACTGAGCTGCCTTTTGATTTAAAGCTGTTTTGTTGTTGCAATGACCCACACAGGCTCAGACTGGGAACGATTTTCAGCCCTGGCCTTTCTCCATCTACACCTGCCTACTTATGGAAATGTTCATAAACCACCTGGATATTCGAATTCGCGCCCAATTTGAACCAAAGTCTATTGATCTCTTAGGCCATAAAATCTAAGAAAAAATTTTTTTACCCATAGATTACCGTCCTTAACTGCCAGACGGGAAACGTTAGCCTTTAGATAGAAAACCCCATCATGCACCACAACATATTTTTGCAATATATTTAAACATAAATTCGCCAAATATAAGAGGAGTATCGTAGTTTGGTTTAGAAAAAGAATTTTAGCTTTATTATAATTTAGTTTGTTGCAAGGATTTTACAGAAATAGAAAATGACACCATATCCCAACCGTCACAAAGATCTGCATGAAAAGGAAGGGCTATATATACTGCATGCCTCATTCAGGTAGTTAACATTGGATTACTTCTAAAGCTCCTTGAGTTATTTACTGTCACAGGTAGTTGCTTTGGTCGGAGAGTAAGTGTAGAGGCCGGTATGATCTAAGGAGGGCCGGTCCACCATCACAGATTACCAGTCTGAGCCTGGACCCCCATGATAGAAAATTTGCACAGAGATGCACACAATGTTGGAGAACCTCAGTAAAATCCAGAATAGATTTTTAGTAACTGAGATTGTCATCTATTGTAATTCTGTGATTAACTTTAACAAACTGGTGTTGACAGATCAATCAGTCAGGTTGTTAGCGCCGTTAACTAGCCTTCACTCTTCTGCTTAGCACAGCTGCCACTGTGGCATCTTAGCATGCCAACTAAACTTTAAATAGCTTTACTTTAACAGCAACCATGACATTTCAGGATCACCAACTTTCTTGTTAAAGGTAGCCATCAAACAGGTGTGGGAGTGTGTGCAGCATGACTCAGCTCATTTAGCATTAGAATTTAGTTCTCTTAGAAAAGAACTGCACTCTAATAACTTATCTAAACCTACAGTATCTGGTTTGTTTTAATAAAGGATATGTTGTGAACCCATCCTATCTAAAGTTATCTTTGAATGATGCTATAAAGAATAAGAGTGAACCTTCAAGGTCACTCACACTAAGCATGCTTGTAGTGACAGTGGAGAGGAAGACTCCCTTTGAACAGGAAGAACCCTCCATGAGAACCAGGCTCAGTGTGAGCGGCCATCTGCTGAGGCCGACTGGGGTTCATGGAGACAGAAGCAGACATAGAAAAAGAAGCATAGATACAAAAGGCAACTGTAAAAGGCGGTGCCGTCCAGGAATCACACAGCCAGGCAGACGAGCTCCAAGCCAGCTCCCATGTCAGAGAATATGTAATCACTTTCATGTAATCAGAGCTGCAGGTCAGAAATCTGTGTGTTTCAAAACATGTACTTCAGTGTGACTGTAAGAAAACTGAAGATAATGTACATATAGGAGTATTGCAGGTGACTGTCTGCACACTGGCAGCCCAGAGACGGCCTGTAGAAATTCAGTCCAAAGGTTTGAATGAGGGCTTACAGGTTTGATATGAATGAAAATATGTGAAGTACATTTATATTAGCGGTTACTTAGAGGCTGTACTCCCTTCCACTTTGTCCACCAAGAGCAATTTCATAGAAGAAATACAAAGTTCATCCATTTGAATAAGGAAAGCTCACTAATCAGAATATCTGTGTTCTGAGCAGATTTGATTAGATTAGTGAGCTTCTTCAGAATATTCCCACAGAAACCTGCCAGCTGGGCCAGATATTTAAGAATCCTTCTCAACATTATTGTTATACATTTTTTTCTTCTTTAAAAAGTGAGCGAGGAAGAAAACATGCAGAGTGTAACTCTGAAGCCTGTATGAAGTCTCATCAGGTCAGTTGGTGGGCCTCTGGTTTGGAGGATTTGCATCCAGACTGGGAATTAATCTGGGAAATGTTTCTCCCCTGGTGGCGTTTCCTCCTGTTTGCTTTAAGCCCAGCTCTGAAAAAGGTCAGTTAGAGAAATTACACAAACTCTACATCCTGTTCAACAATGCCAGATTTAACTTAAACATTTACCAAGGGTTTATTTCTGCTGTCTCCATGTTAACAGGTTCTGTTCTGCTCCAATGAGGAGTTTATTTTTAAAAAGTTTATTTTGAAATGACTCATGTTGTGTCCGTCTGTGTTAAAATCTGTGTCAGGGTCTTCAGGGGACAGCGAGGACTGTGCAATCAGCTCGCAGGGACTGCGGGTCCCCACTCAGAAGTCTTACTCGTCCAGTGAAACGCTCCGAGCCTTCGACCAGCACCAAGACCAAACCAGGTCAGAACTTAGCGCACCACAAATCTCCATCCTGCCTGATTATGGCTCATGCTGTTTGTCAGCTTCTTAAAAAGCTGACATCTCCATCCCAGACACAGCACTGTTACATATGCCTGCTCAGACTGACTGAAGGGCCAACTGCCTAGTCTAGTGGTTAGAGCATAGAGCTTGGAATCCAGAGAGTCAGAGTTGGAGTCCCACTACTACAGACCGCCACTCTGGGTCCCTGAGCAAAGACCATTAACCCCACACTGCTCCCCGGGCGCCGCACAATGGCAGCCAACTGCTCTTCAAGAGGTTGGGTTAAATGCAGAGCTAAAAATCCATAAAGTTAGATTATTTTCTTTCTTTAGGGTCAAGATTTTTTGTTTTTGTATTATGTGCTTATCTAGTTTTCTAAAAAAAAAAAAAAACGCTTTTTGATAATCAGACCTAATGATCCAGATTAGCAGAAATATCTCCTTAAAATGGTTCTCTCAGAATTTCATGTTATTTAAGTTTCACATTTTGAATTGAATTATTGAAATTATCTACTTTTTAAAAAACAATATTCTTTTTTATTTGCATAATTCTCCCCATTAAAATATTAGATCTTTTCATCCAATTTTAAAAAGAAAAGTTTAAAGGCTACATCACAAAAGATCTTAATTTAAGCTAGTAATTTCTTCTTAAAATAAGTGCATTTTTTATTAAATTCAGGAAGTAAGTGAAACACTTTCTCATTGGAACAAGACAATTTACATTTAAAATAGGAAAAAACAAACAATTGCATTGTCTTATTTTGAAAGTATCTTATTTAATTATTTTACTTTAATGGTAAAAATGCTCATTCAATCGGCAAATCATCCGATTGTCCTACTCAAAAGAAGGGTAAATAGAATTAATTTAAGACATTTTTACCCATTTTCATAACACTTTTGCATCTATATTGAAAACCATAAATAAACAAAAAGCGAAAACAGTAGAGATATTGTGAGTAGAATATAATGTATGGGGGAAAAATTTCAGATGGATTTCAGATAACAGTAGATATTCAATAAGTTTTTGACTATTTGCTTTTCTTTAGCTCCAAAATCTCAAAGCAGAGCTGCATCATTGGGTCCTATGAGCCTAACCTCTGGTTTGGATCAGTGTTGGTTGTTTTTTTTTTAATATTATCTGAATTTATCAACAGAACATTCTGCACAAAAATGTTAATATAAAAAAGGTAATAGTTGGAAGAGAAGCATGCAGTGAGGATGAGGTTGAACAGCACAAACCCTGAGCTGAGCTCATCTGATCTAAAGTAAAGCAGCAAAGAACACTTTGTTCTTGGCTTTTCACAGGTTACTGTACGGTACCACAAAGGGGCACAAGGAGATGGTTCATCGTGAACAGGAGAGCTATAGCAGACATGGTAAGTTTACCCACCCAACACACATACACACACACACACACACACACACGTTGTGTCACAATATCCTTGTGGGGACCTTCCATTGACTTCCATTCATTTCCCACTAATTTATATGGCCTAACCATGACCCTTGCCCTAACCCTAACCATTACCGACACATACCTATCCCTAAACCTAACCTAAACTCAATTCACACCTTAGTCCTAAACCTAACCCCCACCCCAAGAAGAGAAACTTTCCTTATGGGGACCAGTTGTTGGTCCCCACAAGTACCTATGAGTCCCCAAAATGTGGCATATTCCTAGGAAATTGTCCCCACCAGGTATTAAAGACATGGCCACACACACACACAACTGTTTGTTTAGCTATATGTAGTGAGGACCATATGTCAACTCCCATTGATTTTCAGTCATTTTCAACCCTTTCTATGCCCTAAAACTAAAACTAACCATTGGAAGATAGCTTGTGAGGTCCAGCAAAATGTCCTCACTTTACAACTGGTCCTTATTGTCAGGGGCGGACTTAGAAATTTGGGGCCCTAGGCAAAAACAGGCAGGGGGCCCTCTGAATTGAGAAGGCAACACATAAAATAGAGCCATTATACATAGAAGATATCTATTCTATTAACATTATAGAGAAATATTAATAGAATAGACATCCATTATCTGTTCTAGGTTGTGTCCCTCTCTTCTTGTCCCTTTTCTTCTTGTTTTCCTCTCTATGTTTTGTACTCAGCTGACTTTTCATGCTGTCTCTAAAGGAAGGAAAGATTTTTTCCAAGCACTAAGCTCACTTAGCTGATTGCTCCTTCCTGTGTTTCCAAAAAGGCCAAAGTAAATAACCCAGTCCTTCTTTTCACTGTAGACAAGCCATGATCTGCTTCTCTGTTCTCCATTTTTCATTTGGATGAAATAATAGCTGCATGAATCATGACAGCAGACAAGATAGAGGAGAGCAGGAGGCGGGGTTACCAATCTACTTGCTCTGGAGAGCAGAGTTCGCTGCTTTTAGATGTTGTCTCCAAAGTCTCCAGTAGCAGAAAAAGTCTCTAGATGTGGCGCTAGGAGCTTTTTAGAAATCAAAGTTCTAGAGGGGTCTGAAAAGAGTCTAAATATAGCGACTAAAGCGCTAAGTTGGCAACACTGCTCTTTGCATCGTTTGTTTTCAAATGGTTTGCTGCTGTCTGTTTGGACCTTTCTGAACATGTGCAGCAAATGTAGACAGAGTTCTATGGGGCCCCTAGGAACTTTGGGTCCTAGGCAACTGCTTAGTATTGCCCCTGCTCATTGTGATGGTGAAATTGGAAAATGGTCCTCACTCTGATTCCTAAACAGGTACACACCCTCCCACACACATAAAGCATCCTAACAAACAGAAAACCAAAAGCAAGCCGTCCTCATTTTGGATGTATTTTAAAGGTCAATAATGTTCAAATTAAATCTTAAAAGCCTGTGAAAATATCACAACTGATCCAAACATTTTAGACAAACGTTTCTGCCGAACAGTTTAAAGTCTGACAGGTGCAGGTAATAGCTCTAATCGTTAACAAACCAAACAGCTTAAGCAGCATAAAGAACGATTCATCCAGCTGAATGTTTGGACAGCAGAGGCTCCAGCTCACCTGCTTGTAAAAGTTTGTAATAAAAAAAAATCATGCATTAAATATAGAATAACTTTTTTCATTCACACCGTCATAAAAAACAAAACTTACAAAATAAAAACTGGTTCCCACAAGTCCTTGAAATCCTGGAAACTTTTTGAAGACATCCATAAAAACAGTCTATTGAAAGCCCTCAAAGAAAGCTATGCTGAGTGGTTGTCAAAGGACCCCAAATTTGAACAGCCTCCCAGGTGCAGAGCTTGCTGCCAATCAGTCGAATCCAGAGCGTGAGGGAAGCTGCATCATCCAGCCACGCTGCAGGAGCTCATCATAAAAATGTGCAAATTAAAAGCAGGTAGTTCACCTCTTAGTTTGACTACCAAACATTTGTGTATGAGTCTCTGAAAGTCCTGAATAAAGTCCTTTATAGTAGAAAAAGCAGATTCCACAGCATAACGCAGCGTTTAACTTATGGTGAAGTTCCAGTTGGAGCCACCATGAAAAATATGTCTGTGAGAGATAGATAATGTTGGAATAAGTAAAAGAAAATCACGCAAAAAATTAAGTGGGGAAAAGTAGGGAAAAAAGGCAGATTTAAATGAGCACTCACCTCGCAAAAAAATAAGCCTTGTTCTTCTAGTAAAATGAGGAAGCACATATGTTTAACATGCTATTCCTGAATGCTTCCATTAAACGTTGTGAATAAACTTCTGGTACTGACTGTGCAGGTCTACAGCCAGACCCCTGTCGTTTATATTGTCTCTGACAGGACTAACATACAGTTAACCTACCAAGGTGCGTGCAGGTGTGTTGACGGCAGCAGCACAGCTAATATTTCTCTCCAGGATGGAGTCACAGCCAAACAGGAACAGACCAGATGAAGCTGCTATGAGAAAAAGCAGAGAGAGCAGAACGTTAGAGATTGAACTAACAGATTCTGCAGAGTGGGAGAATAGAGATAAAATGATGAAAAAGGGGTCCCTATGTCCTCCAGTAGTCTAAGCCTATAGCAGCATAACTATAGAGATAGCTCAGGATAACCTGAGCCACTCTAACTAGAAGCTTTATCAAAAAGGAAAGTTTTAAGCCTAGCCTTAAAACTGAAAACAATCATATCAGCAACTCAAACTGGTTTATTTAAAAAGAGTCATTTTACAACACATTTCACCTCAAGGCACTTTAAAGACCATTTAGTCAATTACACAGAGAAATTGGTTGAAAATGTTCTGTTTAAGGAAAACCAGCTGATTGCATCTAGTCACTAACTTAGCCGGACTCACTCCTCCTGGATGAGCATGTAGAGACGGCTACAAAAGCACTTTAAGCCACTACATGTTTTTCTTTATCAAAGTCATTTCTCACAAAGGCAGAGTGTTTATGTGCTCAGATCATTCAGTTCAGGTCTATAGCTTCATAGATCGGAGATGTGAAGACCTGACAGATCTGTGCTCACCACTGAACAGCTCCAGTGAGCATTTTAAACCTTATATGTGAGGCCTAGAAAAATGGGTCGTGTTGCAACATTTTTGTTGAAGCGCTTTGTAGCTTCAACAAAGCCTCGTCCGGCCATCAATAGACACATCCATGAATGGAGACTTTGAATGCCACTGGTATCAATCTAGGCTATGCATTCTATGTCATTTTTATCTAACTAGACTCGACAACTGTTATACAATGTAGTTCTTTATTGAATTAGCTTTGGATTTAAATATTCAGCGGTAGCATTAGATAAAAGCCGCTCCATGTGGTGCTTGATTTGAGAGAGTTGGTCTTAAAATGTCCTTGGAAAGTTCTTGTATTTGTGTATATTACCAAGGCGTGGGACCCCTGTATCTACTTTGATTTAAAAAGCAGACATTCTTTTAATGATTGTAATGATTTGTAATCAGATTATCTTTGAAGACAAGCTTTATTTTTAAGTTTGATCACTCTATGTAGAGTATAAATTGCATCACTTTACATTTTAAAGTACCTTCAAATTCCAAAAAAGTAAAAAAAAAACAATCCACTGGACTTAATGTCCAAATTTGAAAGTGTTTCTCTTCCCATTCAGGAAGCTTTTTAAATTCAAAGTCAGGAATAGTGTTAAGTTTGATGCTTTATTACAGCAGCCCAACAAAGCCTTCTTTTTGTTTAGAAAACATGCAGATTGAACCGGACGAACGGGTCCACCCCTTTGGAATGGGGGTCGTTTGGTTTGTTTATTAGCCTGCAATGCCCCATACCTGTCTATGTCTCTGAAAGGGGGGTCGTGTTAGAGGGTCATCTGACAACAATACTTCTTTATAAAACTTTGAATTAAAATATTTCATGTATTCCATCTTAAAAAGGCAGTCATTTGTTTTCATGTGTCCATATTCCCCCCCTCTGTGTCTGTTATAGGCCAGCATTTCAGTCTTCGTCAGCTGGGGATATGTGAGCCCCCTCCACGCCGCGGCCTCCCGTTCTGCTCCGACATTGGCCTTCCCCATCATGGATTTTCAGTGGGTACGGCACAGGAGGTGGACTCGGAGAGCCAGGCGGTGATGTCACCGGAGCGCGCCATGCGGCTGTGGGGGCGTGGAGGTCTGGGTAAAACGTCAGGGAGGAGTTCCTGCTTGTCCAGCCGTTCCAACTCGGTGCTGACTCTGACTGACACGGAGCATGAGAACAAGTCGGACAGCGACAACGGTAGGACCTGGGATCGTCTGTTTAGAGTCATATATATTTCATTCTTTGAGCCTTCCCACTTCCCGCTACGAAATGAATACCGTTTTATAGATGTGGGGGAGATTTCTGCCCCCCACACTTATCAATATTTACCATCATCAAAGAGATGTTACTGTCATATCAGCAAAGGCAACTTCAGTAAATGCAAAATCCACTTTTTACATTGTTTAATAAGTGAAACAAATAACCAAACCACCCCAAGTGGGAAACTGTCCCCTAAGCCTAATAACTGGCTGTCCCCCCCTGACAGAGACAGCTGTTATTTAGTGTTTGGGAAACCTGGCAATCAGGGCGTCTCTCTCTCCTCTTTCCATCCGTTATCTTGCTTCAGCCACATTGGAGGGTTTTCAAGCATGAACGACGTGTTTAGGGTGATGTCACGGCTTCCCAATTAGATTTAAGTCTAACCTTGAACTCGGACGCTCCTAAATCTTCATTTTTTAGCCATCCAGAGGTGAACTCTCCAAAGTGCTTCTAATGATTGCCTGCTGCATAACCCCACATTTATCAAAGACCACAAGCTGATGGGAAGACATTCTCCTTCAGAACGCAGCCTCAGACGGGCCTTTGTGCTTCTGTATGGCCAGCAGAGCTGTTCCCTTTTTTAATCATTATTCGTATTAGTTTCTGGTCTGTTGCAAACAGAAAAAACAACAGGAAAAATTAAAAAGAAATATCTGTGCTGCCTTCAGGGTATAAACAAGGAGCAACATTTAGAAGATAAAATAGGGAAGTCTATATATCCTAATTTATAGAATATCTACAGATATCTTTGCAGAAAGTCTGCATGTGATCAAATGTGCAGAAATCCCAGCCCTATGCACAAAACATTTAAAACAATGATTAGAACGAGAAGAGAACATTCACTGTAGATGGATGGAATTAGAGTAAGTTGGAAATCTAACCTAATTATTTCTAAGTTTTCAGCATTCTTTAGCCTACTTCATGTTGACATGCAGGTTCTATTCTAAAGATCTGTTAGATTAGCAAGTCTTCTGGGATGACAAACCGAACCAAAGACACAGGAAATGAATCAGAGGTAATTCATGTTTGAAAAAAAGGGTGATTCTGTTTTGACAACGCACAGCTAGTTTGGACAGCTCTAATATAGAAAGTAAACATTTGAATTTATGAATTTATGAACATTTTCTAGAATCAAAACCTTTTTCATGGCTTAAGATGGTTTCATAGCACTGACAATCAGATTGATTGATTGATTGACTTTATTGATCTCACAGGGGAGAAACTGACTCGTTCCTTTAGCTCAAATAGTCAAAGTAGAAGAAGAAGGTACTAAAGGAAGAAAAGGTGCATGGGGTAAATACAGTATATGCAGTGCATACACATGACAGCTTTTTTATATTTATTTTTTTCATAGTAGAATCATTATACAGGGTGTTTTTATGGGTATTCATACGGGTATTAGGGTATTAAATAGTAATTAGCACATCATAAATTGCACAAGTTATTGCCTTTGTAGTGTGGCATTGTAGAGTCTGGTTGCAGGAGGGATGAATGACCAGCGGTAGCACTCCGTAAAATATATATCATCATCATTTCCTGTTCACATGGCGAAGATGTCACAATAAAAATCCAATTTTCCAACATGTTTTTATTTTAGAGGAGGAGAAAAAGTGAGACTGGTGGTGAAAACCAGGGTGGTGGCTGCTTTTCAGAGCGCATCTCAAAATACTGTGCTTAGGATTTAATTAATGGCTACAAAGCTGCCTGCATGCGGTCTTACTTTTATATGTTTATGATCCATGGGGTTTGGGGGGGGGTCCATTTTTGCTCATATACATTTATGTTTAAAAAGCATATTAGCCAATTCTCCTGGTAGTTTTGTCTTACAGGTGTTCTCTGGGAAGAGTTTCTTACACACACCAGCAGACACACACATGAACTGAAATACAGTGTTTTCATTAAACTCAGCAACACACACACACGTTTTCATTAAAAGATGGCACGCTGTAATTAACAGCCAGATAAACTGCTGAGTCCTTGTCTTTAGTTATATTAAGTTCGATCATGTTTTTTATTAAATGACATGATGCCGTGGATGTCAGTGCTCTGGAGGAAACGCTCCGTATCTTTAAAAATGAGTAGTCGTCAACTTTTCCAAGGCTAATTGACTTTTTAAAGAGCAGCTGTGTGTGTCTGTTTTTGTGTATCCTTTAGTTTAAAATGCTGCAGGAAGTTAGCTTGTTTACGTGCTGCTGATTGTGGGGAGCATGCATGAAGGTGAAGTGGCTCAGATGTTTGATCCTTAGCTGTGTCGGCGAGGACACCGATGGCCTGAGACGCTGCAGGACCGTCTGGCTTCTGAACAAACCGAGCCAAGGAACACATCCACATATTTATCTAATTAATGATGGAAGTCATGCATCATGCGAGGTTGCAGGCAGTTTTCATAAAACCGCATCATTCAGATTAAACAACATGTAAATATTTAACACAGGTTAATACAATTTTTAAAGCACAGACAGAGAAGTGTAAGAGAGACACCATTGTGAGTTATTCAGTCAGATTGTACCTGACGCCACCCAATCTGTCCCGGAAGCACGATCCGTCATGCGCATGCCAAAACAGAATAACTTCCGGGTAGGCAATGCTTTGTTTTTCTCACTTTTTTATTCTTTTGTCTTTTTCAGTGGGGGGCTTCCCTTTTAATATTTTTGAGGAAATATTGTGTATTTGCATAAATATTTTATTTTCTAAAATAATACACTTAAATAGCCTATAATGCCTAATATTAGAGAAAGCTTTAATATTTTCTATACAATGTAGTTTAGCATTCTTTAATGTTTTACTATATAAAATAAGTATTTTCAGTACCGTTATTACGTAGTTTTTCAGCAATCGGATCTTACTATTCTGTTCGCGAAGGATGGGTCATGCTTCCCGAATGGATCGGGATGTACCAGTACCCATTAACTGTACTCTGAAGTTGTATCTTGGTACTATGGTGGCCAGAGAGTCCAAATGTGCTGCAAATACATAAAAGTGCTGCAAATATAAGTGTTAAAAATTAAATTGAGGGCAGAATGCGCAGAAAAAAAGATTAACACATGAGAGAACTGCAGGAAAAACACTGAGTTTAATCACAAAAGATATAAACACAAAGTGCTTGCACATTGAAAAAAAACAAACGTGCTGCAAACACATAAAGACATGAAAACAATGATTAGAGCCGTTCAGAGTTAAAAAAGAGGCTTAAAGGGAAACTTTACTTTTCTTTCTTTCCTGCATTCTGTTACTTTTTTCCCCCTCATGGTCTGATCCCAGATCAGTGTTTGCAGTCCGTTTATTTTAGTACGTTTTAGTACGTTTGCACTTGTTTTTTTTATTTTCTGTCTTATATTTTGTGATTGCCTCATTTTTTGCTTGCAATGCTTACTGTATTTGCAGCGCATTTGCCACCCGTGGCATAAATATGGTCCAGTTTTTTTATCTGTTAGAAAGAGGTCAAAAGGTAGCTTGGTTTTCATTGTTTTAATCTTATGACTCTAATGGCAAGAAACAGAATCCAGTTGATGTAAGGGTTACAATTGTTGCATGGCCATTTTCGGTGTTCGTGAAGCTTTTTACTTAATTCTACTGCACCTGTTTTTTTTCACAAAACCCTGCACCACATTCAGCATGGAACACCTGCAGCACTAGTTCAGCTCGCATGCCGTCAGTATAGTCCTGTTTAGCATCTTAAAGTGCAACTCTAACTCTACCTTAGTGATAGCAGCTCTGCTACTGATGACTCACATTCTACAGTGTAAAATAACTTTTTACATTTTACAGCATATATTAATGTAACATACTGCTTGGCAAAAATGATATGAGGCTCCATTCTATAAAGCTTTCTTGTTAACAACCATTACACATATTTATGCATCGCTCTACGACAGTAGAAAGGCTTTAGTAAGATTTTCTCTGAAAGTAGAAAAGATGTTCCACTAAATTTTTACTCATAAAATAAGTTCTGAGTTTAGGGTTGTTTCTTTATGCCTTCCTTAAAAGTTCACTTGAAGATTTTTTATTTTTTTTTATTCTTCATTTCCGTAGCACAGTGTTTTTTTTTAAACCAGGATAAACTTCAATATGAAGGAACAAAATGCTGGTGAAGATTCTCAGTCGTCCAGGTCAATGTCATTCCAAAAAGTAAAAAAAAAAATCCACTGGAATTTGTTCCAAGTTTTTAAGACATTTGGCTTCCCATCCAGGAAGCGTTCTTAATTCAAAATGTCAGAAATAGTGTTGACTTTGAGGTTTTATAGAGTGGACCAAAAACAAAGCCTTCTTATTGTTTTGAAAACATGCAAACTGAAAGGTGTGGACCCGTTGGTGTGTTTCAATATGCACGTTTTCTAAGCCTATGTTTCCCATGATGATAACTGCTCCTCATGTGTCAT
This sequence comes from Cyprinodon diabolis, assembly GCA_030533445.1. Lineage (NCBI taxonomy): Eukaryota > Metazoa > Chordata > Actinopteri > Cyprinodontiformes > Cyprinodontidae > Cyprinodon > Cyprinodon diabolis. The sequence continues at coordinate 51,520,256 of CM060066.1, read as the reverse complement.
CAGTGTGTAAAGCTTTATGAAAGGACAGTTTACTACTAGTAATAAGATGTATGTTTGATACTGATGTTTGTAATTTAGTCCGTCCCGTTGAAGCTTTTCTCCTTAAAAGAATCAGTCATCTATCTCTGGGTTTAACATCTGGTTCAAAGTAAAGTCCTGCTTAGGTCGATCCTGATAAAGGCAGCCACTGGCAAAATGGAGGGAAGACAACACAATCCTATATTGCTGGTGCAGGGGTTAAGCTGGGTTTGCAAACGAAGGTGATGCTTGTCTTTACTTCAGACTTCTCCCCCTAAGAACTGTTCTCTTTTTATTTCGAAGGCTGTTCCTGAAAGGAATATCGCCCGTTTTTTGTTACTCCAGTTTATCATCAATACAGACTATAGGCTGTATGCAGTCATGAGATTTCAAATGTAATCAGTGCACAAGAGCCTGAAAGTGCAATACGGCTGAAAAGAACTGCTGAAAAAGTTAATAAAATAGTAAGTAATGTTATATCCCGTCGCTGTCATCCGGGCTGCTTTGGTCATTTAAAAAAGTAAATATGCTCAAAAAGAAAGAAACTCCTTATTTTAGGGCAACAACCATCTGTACAATTCTGAGTTTAGAACTTTAGTGTGACTGTACAAGTTTTATTTCCTTAGTTTGTCAAGTTAATGTGGAAGTGGTGTTGACTCTTTCTTTAGCCCCTAGAGTATCTCAGTGGAGGAGTTTGTCATCAAATCAGTGGTGTTGACATTAAATGACAGATTTGGCATTGAAATTTAAACACTGAAAATTCAAACTTTAAAAATTCAAACATTGAAAATCCAAAACTGTCTAAAAAAACACAGAAAATTATGATGATGCTGTCCTTTTAAGCTACAGATATTTTTTAGTGAGAGAGATTGTTTTTTTTTCAGCTGAAAGGGACAGAATCATCATAAATTTTGACTTGTTTAAGAGGAAAATTGGAATTTTTTATTGTTTGACTTTTCAGTGTATACAATTTCAGTGTTTATAATTCAATGCCAAATCTAATATTTAATGTCTAATTTAATGCTGTCAATGATTTAGCTTCAAACAGATTTTTTTCCAGAGACAGAAACAGTCTGAGTTCCAAACAGTCTCTCTTAGAAGCAAAGATTTCTGACATTTCACTGCCTGCTGCTAACTGGCTTTAGGCTAACATCTTTAGACTTTTATAGAAAATAGATGAGAAGCATTGCTGTCATTCCACAGAAGCTATAATGTTATTTATTTTGGCAGCATCTCTTTAGAAGATTTTATCAGTAAAACTCAACATTTAAAGAAGAATGGGGTTTTTTGTTGCTGCTTTTTTCTCCTGAATTTCACAACACAAATACTAAAGTTAACAGAATTTTTAAAAGGTATGGGAACCAATAATTCCTCCTGTGATGGAAAGATCACAGCTATCTTGGCTCTCTGTGCTGACTTTATATTTGTATGCTGACTAATAGAATTATTATATTATATTTAACACTTGGTTTAATTACAGCATAGATATAAAAAAATAGATCAATGATTTACCTCTCCCCTCTATTGTATTCTGTTGCATTTTATGTTATTCTATTTTATTTTATTCTTTTCTACTCTATTTTATTCTCTTCAATTGTGAATTATTATTTTCTTTTCTATATTATTCTATTCTAATCTATTTGATTCTATTCTATTTTATTCTATGCTAATCTATTTTATTTGATTCTATTTTATACTACTCTGCTCTATTGTATTTTATAATTTTCTGTTCTATTGTATTTAATTCTACTCTATTCTACTCTGTTTTATTCTATTGTATTCGATTCAATTCTATTTTATTCTATGCTAATCTATTCTATTTGATTCTATTTTATTCTATTCTATTCTGATCTATTCTATTCTATCATATAGAAAAGTGCCAAAAGGGGTTCTTTCACCGCACAGGCTTAGAGGGAAGCCTCTGCTCCCAATATTCAGTGCAGTTCAGCTTTTTCTAAAGCACCAGAAGTCGTCTCTGACCCCTGGGACTAATGTCAGATAAAACAGAAAACAATGGCGATCCTTAGCGGCCGGGCATTGAACTACCAACCTTGTCAGCAGGGAGGAGCTGCTCTCTGTGTGATAGAGAGGAGCTGTGAGGTCAGGACCTCTCTGTGAAACAAAGCCACCTTTAACTGTGGATCTTAGATTCTGTAACTTCAGAGATCCTGGAGGTTCTGAGGTTGTATAAGAGGAAAGCTGAGGCCGAGCCCTCTGGTGTTTCATCAGCGTTTGTTCGGAAGAAGGCTGGAGACTAAACAGCAGAGCAAAGGGAGAAGGTGAAGTGGAGAGACAAAGATCAGAGCGGTGGGGAGATGTAACGATAGCAAAGGGGAAAGGAGAAAGTTGAGAATAAAGGAAGGATGGAAAGGAGAGAAGCCTCTCTGTGTTGTTTGTTCTCCTGAGAGGAAATATTAGACCGCAGACGTCTGTCTGGCTCCCCAGTGGACACACACTCTAACATCCAGCCAGATTAACGCTTTTATGGTGTCTGAACCCATGGGTGCTGGGTTAGCACTCGCCCAGTTACTTGATACCGATGATCTCAACTGGAGGACACAAACATTCACTGATACAGGTGCATCTCTCTTCTAATACACAGGATCTGACAGCTTCACCGAGCAGTGAGCCATCAGAGGAAGATGAGAAAAAAGGACTAATTTAAAGCAAACTGACGTCTGTAGAAGCGGAAGATGAGATAAAACTGTGCAGACAGTGGAAGAACTCTTGTCTTTGCTAACCAGATTACTACGTGTCAACAAAACCCTTAATCCATTTGGCATCTCTAAGCCGCTTAACACTATAACCTCAACTCTTATACACAAACACACACACAAATACACAGCCTTTCATATGCCTTGCTTAGATTAAGTCGTGTCAATGAATATGGAGAGCATATCTTTGAGAGCATAGTTTGGCATTTTACTCTAAGATTAATATGAATTTATTTTATGAATTTGATCAATTTTCTTCTGTTTCTCTAATGGTTGTTATAATTTGCTAATTCTTCTTCCCTATTGTCCTTGTTTTCATATAAAGACTAGATCCTTTATCTTTAGGTTTATCATCAAGCTGTCTTGTTTGAGACAGAGAAAAAGGATAAAATCCAGACTTTTTTCAGAATCAGTTGCTCATAGATTTCAGCCTTTTACTGAAAACAGTTCATTAGACTGAAAATCTGCAAGGATTAAATAGCAGACAATAGTGATGATGATGAATGAAGGTTTATTTAATCCAGGGAGGATATATGGTGTAGCAACCCTCTGTGTGAGTTATTATGGCTGTCTGTGTGACCCCGTCATGAAGGAGATACCAGAAGGACCAAACTGGGTGCCATCATTCTGTAACTGGCTTTATTCAGAAAATGGTCTTTCCTTGTCATATTTCTCCTCAGGTTGAGCTTCAGGTCCAGGTTGAGATTCAGGTTTTGCTGAGGTCCAGGTTGAAGTTGAGCTTGAACTTCAAGTCCAGGTTGATGTTCAGGTCCAGGTTGATGTTCAGGTCCAGGTTGATGTTCAGGTCCAGGTTGAGATTAATGTTGAGCTTCAGGTCCAGGTTCAGGTTCAGGTTAATGTTCAGGGTGAAGCTGAAGTTGAGCTTCAGGTACAGGTTGAGGTTCATGTTGAGGTTGAGGTTCAGGTTTGGATTGAGGCTGAGGTCCAAGTTGAGGTTGAGATTCATGTCCAGGTTGAGGTTCAGATTGAGGTTGACGTTGAGGTTCAGGTTAGTTTCAGGTTGAGTTTCAGGTCCAGACTGAGGGTCAGGTCGAGATTGAGGTTGAGCTTCAGGTCCAGGTTGAGGTCGACGTTGAGGTTCAGGTTGAGGTTCCGGTTCAGACTGAGGTTCAGGTCCAGATTGAGGTTGAGCTTCAGGTCCAGGTTGAGGTTGACGTTGAGGTTCAGGTTGAGGTCCAGGTTGAGCTTCAGGTTCAGGTTGAGGTACCGGTTCAGATTGAGGTTCAGGTCCAGATTGAGGTTGAGCTTCAAGTCCACTTTAAGGTTGACGTTTAGGTTCAGGTTGAGCTTCAGGTACAGGTTGAGGTTGACATTGAGGTTCAGGTCCAGGTTGAGGTTGACTTTTAGGTTCAGGTTGAGGTCCAGGTTGAGCTTCAGGTACAGGTTGAGGTTGACATTGAGGTTCAGGTCCAGGTTGAGGTTCAGGTCCAGATTTAGGTTCAGGTTGAGGTTCAGGTAGCTTTAACTGCTGTAAACGTTTGATCCTCTCAGGCTCTGTCTGATATGTACGCCATGACTGACCATCTGAACGTCGGTCCACATTTGTTCTTTGTGTTTAAATATCAGTTTGCTAGAAACGAACTTAAACCCAAAAGAATCTAGCTCTGCTTTGGCTCTATACTTTGGCTATATGCTTTGGCTCACTGATCCGCAATGCAAACATTATAGAAGAAGAACCACTTTCTCTTGTTTGTTTCATATAATTCTCCTCCAGCCTCTTTCCTGCTGTTAATGTGTCCACTTCGCCAATGGAAAAAGTCAATTTACATTTAAAATAACTAAAAACAATCGCATTGTCTTATTTAAGTGCATATTATCTGATTATTTTATTTTAACAGTTAAAAAACTGATTCCATTAGCAAATCATCTTTTACCTGCTCAGATTAAAGGTAAATACACCTAAGTAATTAAGTTTGTACTTATTTCTAGATTGCTTTTGCAGTGAAGTCTTTGTCACAGCCTCTCCAGTCTGATATGACTTTGTTTCTCATCTCTTTTTGGATGTTTTAGATGTCTGCAGGTCTGACGGGTCACTTTTTCATTCGGTCAGACAGCTTCTACACTAGCAGAAATATTTCACCCAACTTTAAAGAGTTATTTTAGATTAATGACATAACAAATTTCCATTTACTTTTTTCAGATCAGTTTATCACAAACCTACTAAATAAACCTTACAGGATGCATATGCATTGATTTAAAGTAGCTTATTTCATTAGAACACATAACTGTCAAGTTTGTGTATTTGGAAAAAGTAAAGTATACTTTGATAAAACTTAATATTAATGGGTATTTATTTCAAATACATAAATATTTGTTAGAATTGCATAATAATCTGATAAACAATAAACTTTAGTTAGTATTCATTTTTGGGAAGTATACTTTATTTATGCTTAATTTATAAACCTGATCATTATATACTTTAAATAAATAAGCTTTATTCTATAAATAAATATGGATGATATCAGGTTTATTTAATAGGTTTGTGTTCAAATCATCTAAAAAAATGTAAATGGGAATGAGTTACTTAATAGAAAAAAAAGAATCTTAAAATCTGGGTGACATATTTCTGTACGTTTTTGAGTTCTGGTGAGTTCTGGTTTTCACCAGCTGGTGATCAGGGTGTAGCTGCTGAAACTAGACTGTGCTTTTTCTCAAAGCTGTTCCTTTATCATCAGACAGCCTTTTTTATGTCTATCACTGCTGGGTTGATCTGTTGGAATTAAGGCCAGTCTATTTTATTATGAGAATAAAATCATAACATTAGGAGAATAATGTTTTAATATTGTAAAGTCGTAATATTATCATAATAAATTCATAACATAACAAGAATAAGGTCACAACGTTATCAGAATAGAGTCTTAAAATTATGAGAATAAATTTGATAAATTCACAAATAAAGTCATCATACCACAACCCTTTTCAGAAAGAAAGCTTGGAGCTCCGTCAGGCAGATGGCGGCTGACCAGCTCCACCAATCCGGAACCTGAGTCCACTTTGACTCAGACATACTGATAATAACCTGATGCTAAAAGTCTTAATATTTTCTTAAGTGTCAAACTGATGCCAAAGTATAACTTCACAAAATGTTCAATATTCCTCATTTTGGGGAAGTTGTCATAAAATATAACTTTATTCTCATAATTTTAAGACTTATAAAAAAAAAGATTATCCGTAATCTGGCCTTAATATTCCATCATAGATTTGGTATTTCTTAAACTTTGAATTTCAAATATTGTATTTTAAATATTGGTTCATTCTGTCACAAAGTAATATTTCGACATGATCCTTAGAAACAGATGTTTTGGAAAATAATGTAAAAAGATAAACAACACTGGATTCAGTAAATATTTGTTCACCACCTAGCAGGGCGTATTTGATGTTGGAGCTGTGGTAATGTGAGCTGCTCACAGCTGGGTGCTTCTGGTTCAGACATTTTAGCCATTCAACATCAAACTGAAAGGAGTTTGTACCAAAGTGAGGACATTTTGCTGGTCCTCTCTTCGTTTGTTGCAACTGGTTAGATTTAGGACCATTTCAGGGGGAGCTATAGACTGGTTTAGGTTAGGACGCTTCTTTGCTTCCTGATTTGCTTACATTGCTACTAAAATATCTTCCTGTTTTATTGGGGATAACTTTAATAAACACACAAATACATTTTTGTCTTTCTATATGTTCTAATAGTAAAAATAAAAAAGAAACAAACAGGAGAACAGACACACATGCAGAGATATAACAGGAGCCAGAAGTCAGGAGATGTGAGCTGGATATGAGAAATCTCTGCAATAACCAGAATGCATATGTAAGAGTGCAGACATTCTGCATTTATATTCAGGAGTTCTGTACGTTTGCTGCTATTTGACTAGATAACTTGTTTGTTTTAATAACTGGAGGGAAACATAAAAGGCTTTCAACTGTAGATCTATTTCATCAGGTTCGGTATTATTGTATGTGCGTGTGTGTGTGTGTGTGTGTGTGTGTGCACTATGCTCTGGGTGTGTGCTGTAATAAAGTGGAGTGTGTAAAATCACTGTTTTTTTATTACTTTTTGTATGTAATATCTGTGGTAAAATAAACAAACTACAAATCTACCTCTAAACGGTTCCCTTATAAGCTTTACATTTTTATACTGGATTTTTATTTAAATGCAGAAACTCTGCTGTATTCATTTGATCACAGTGTTCATTGGATGTTATGTTATTTCTATTATATTATATTTAAAGCTGAAACAATTAATCAGATTAATCATTATTAATTGATTATTGAAATAATTGTCAAGTAATTTAGTAATCCATTAATCATTAACTGGAGTAGAGAGACTGTGAAACAGGCCTTTAGCTGACAGAGGGACACACCTAGAGCAGCAATTATAACAAATATGTAAACAGTTTGCATTCATTTTTAAATTAAATAAAATTTAAATCTTAAATGCTCTGTGCAGAACTCCTCAAGTGGGAAATATTTAGTTTCCCCTGGTTTAATTCTATAAAAAAAACAAAAAAATCCTCCTAGAGGAAGCTTTGGCTATCCGATTATTAATTGATTTATCGAAAATAATCTACAGATTAATCGATTAGCAAAATAATAATTAGTCAAAGCCCTTATCATATAGTATGATATCATATTGTCTTTAAACATATCCTCATAATCTAAGGATCAATTAATTCAGTTAGTTATCTGGTCTGCCCTTAAACAAAATGCAAGACATAAATTGAGAAATGAAAACTACAAAAGGCTCCATTAATATTGATAATGAATAATTAAAATAAAACATTATTTAATAAAAATATGCATTGAATAATGTACATTTAAAACAAGAATAAAGCCTAAAGGCTGAGCTCTTAAATGTCTAAAAATAAAGTTAGCATCAATATTTTTAAATCAAAGTAAACACTTAAAATGAGCCACTTTCTTAACAAAATACAATATATAAATATAAACCAAACAATCTAAAAAGCTGTTCTTTTATTTTGTGTTTTAAAGCCACTTCTGCACATTTGTACTGATTAATAATGTTTAAATCTGTTTTAATATTTTTTATTTAGATGCAAACCTCTTTAAAATGCCTCCTCTAACTCTGTGCTGTTTCACATTAGGCTGTATTATAGGCTTTTTCCAAACCATAGATTAATTATTAACAGTGTTTTTCTAGATGTGTTAAAAATCCACCAATTCCTTCAACTTTAACGTAATGATGGAAGAGTAGGACATGTGTTGTCTCAGGATCCACTGAACTGCTGTATTAATACACCTGTCATAGCAGATAGGCATTTTAATGACTTTAACCTTTTTACGTGCAAACTTGAGGATTTCTGGTAGAGTTTCAGCTTTTCTGTAAAACAGAAATCTTTTTGTGCCTTAATCATGTTTTTATTTATCTTTTTCATAGTTTAACGTCGCTCTGTATGTGGATTTCCAACCTAATGGGGTGAGTGTGTTGCGTTACACTCTGAATAGTAAGCAGATGTGTAAGTGCGTAGCTTCAGACGCTCTAAAAGTGGTCAAGGTGAGAACAGGGATCAGGTAACAAATAGATCAGGTTGAGACTGAGTTTCATATCTATAAACCGTGATCTAGGGGTATTGATGAAGTGTCATATTCAGATTGAGGCAGTCACACAAACACCTCCAATTATAGATCAAACACACACAGACGCTCCCTGTCTGCCAGCTTTGACTCCTTTCATCTTTCTGTTTTTGGTATTTATTTCAGTGTTTTGGTTTTTTACTGCTGTCTCACATACATACACATTTACAGCCAGTCATTAGAATGTGGTGCCGTGTGATAGCCAGATCAATAGGAGCTCTGTTCTTACAGGATCATTTGGCCTCTGAAGCAAACGCTCTGACAGCCACTACATCATAAGGACATTACCAAGAAGCCGTTTTCTCTTACCCACCCCTCTCTGCTCTCTCAATCCCTCATTTACGTTTTTCCCTCCTCTCTCTTTATCTTTTCTGATCTTTATCTCATCGGGACAATGCCACGACGTCCTCTTTTGATGCTTCCTTCTGCAGCCGCTGAATGACTTCAGCTTTATTTGTACGAAACCGAATGAAATTAGGCTTTTCTAAATGTGACATCATCTAAAATTATTATTATCATTATTATTTTTGCTATTGTTATTATTATTTATGAAGTACTTTAAAGGCTACTTAAAGATGCTTTATTGTCTGACACACAGCGGATTAAAATACTAAAATTACAATAACAGGGGTATATGTTCTATTTAGATTTCATGTATGGTTTAAATGCAGTTTCTAAATGTTAACAAATTAATTAGGTAAAAGTTAATTAATACAGTATCTGTTAATCATTAATAAATGGTGTCTTTTTTATATATAAACACTGATGGTTTATGAAATGCTTTGTAAAAGACAGCCTCATCCCCTCAGGTATGCAAAGGACTCTGATACAGACGGTTGGATGTTTTTTCAGCCTTAGTTATGTCAGTTACACAAACAAGAACCCGTGTTAGGTAGTTTGTCTTCCCTTAGATAATCTCATTATAGATCATGACTCTGGGCAGAAACAAAACCTTCTGAAAATGTGTTTCACACCTGTGTCCCTTAGGGTGTGGTAAATGTGTGGCTCTACATTTTTAAACCTGTAGGACACGGTAATAATAATCTGGTGTTCAGTTAATCCACATTCATTTCAATCTGCTCTGATTTCCCCTCCCTTTGTCATCGGGGGGACATTTTCCCTCCTGGATAGTCCAGGTGTGATGAGGGGCGAATGTAGTTCCTACAGTTGGTCATTTGGGGCGCCGTCACCAGAAGCTGTCTGCGTTGAGCAGCTGGCGAGCATCAAACTTTACGACTTTTTCTTCTTATGTACGACAATATGCAGCTGTAGAGGAGAAGATAGCAGAGATGGAGAGGCTAGAGTCACACAGAGGAGGAGAGGGGAGTTAAACATGATCATATCTTTGGGCTTAAATCTTTTTTAAACGTCATAAACACTATTTCTTTGGTTTACAGCCTGTTTGCTCTAAGTCTGTCAACTTGTTAGTGAACTAATGGCTACATGTTTAAACCAGTGAGAATTTGTCGCTTTGCTTCCCAGCAGTGTTCAGGTGAGATTTCCTACCTTCCTAAATGACTTTGATAAAAGGACTTCAGGTTTGATTAAAGCACAACAAGCAGTGTTTGTGTGATTGTGGCTTAGAAGCCTTATCAGCATGGTGGGCGGAGGGGGGTGCGGGTGCAGGAGAGTCCATCCAAGTTTGCTTCAGAAATTTACAGACTAGCGAAAATGTCAGCTAGACAAACTTTTTTTTGTTATGTCAGACGCCTTGGCCTGCAGCTGCAGTTGAAATAGAACTATGTTGCATAGATCAGATCATCGCTTAAACCTCCAATAATTCTGTTTTCACATCCAAACCCGATGCCTTCTTCAGACAGTTTTCCAAGACATATTTTGTTTGATTATGTTGCATTAAAATGAACAAAATTAACTCACATCTACAAGATATCTTTATATATTTATGTATTTTTTAATTAATGTCTCTTTTAGTTCAGATCGATCCCACGTAGGAAACGCAGCTATTCTTCTTAAATCTGCTTTTCCTCAGAAATAAAGCCGTTTTCTCTGTGTTCCTTTGCAGAGCCCGATGATGAGAAAAAAGAAAAATCTTTGACACAATGTTTTTTGCTGATGCAGCTGTTTAGTTGGGGCTCCCCTGGTGACCACTAAGATTCAATTCCTCACCATAACCATAGAGAATTCTATCATTTAGAGCAGTGTGATATGTCAGCAACTCTCCTACCATGGTGGAACATCAATTGGCTCTCACATAATTAAATACCCTGCAGAGGGAGTTGGGAAGTAAACTGCATCTACTGTTTGAGGGACAGGTGTGTGTTTATCCACAACATATTTTATGCTTTAATGACTTTAAAGTGGAATCTGTTCTAATTTGCTTTGATGTAAGAATTGATCGATCAAGCCGCCTTTCCTTCCTGTGATTCCTCCATCTATCCAGTAGAACACTATTACCAACTTCAAATCACTGCAAAGCATAGTTGCTAATAAAGGTAGGCTGCATGCTAATCACTGTAAAAAAAAAAAGCAGTGATACGTTCTGCTAAAATTCACCAGCAACCACTCTGATATGCCCCCCACCCCCCGCCATCTCTCTGTTTCACACACATACATTGTAGCCTTCCCAGAAGTGTCTGGAAAGCTAGTGATAGTGCGGCTGACCTCAGCATATGGGGTATTTTACTGAGAAACTTCACATAAACATGAACACGCAGCTTTGATTTCCGCTTATTTTTAACATGCAAACTCACACACTCCCACCTCGCCTTGGCTGTCCTTTCCAGTGTCATACGGCTTTCACTAAATGGGATTAGGGCGCTAACAAAAGCATTTTTACTCGAGTAAGACTGTGTGTGTGTGTGTGTGTGTAAGTGTGTAGGGGTGTGCAGGCAGGCCTGTTGAGTGGGAGGACCAGCCAGCCTGTCTGTCTCTTTTTGAATCTCATTCAGAGCCTGGAATGGTTTATATTCTTACACTGATAACTCTCCTGTTGGTGATATGAAAAACAAAACATTAAGAATTTTTCATCATTTGCAACAAGAAATCATTTAAAGAGAAAATTCAAATGGTACTAACATGGAAGCAGCCATGATGAAAACTGATAGCACTGTCGGTTGAAATGCCCCCCTCAGCATAAGAACATAGCCAGAAACATTTTTTTAAGTAGCTCTACAACTATGCAATCTAGTTGAAACTATGCTATAGATCAGGGTTTTGCAGTTCCAGACCTCACGGTTAGGTGTTCTGCACCTTGTTTATGTGTCTCTGCTTTAGCACAAATAATCAGATCATCAGCAGGACTTGGGAGAACCTAACTGCATACTGACATGTGTGCTTGCAGAGACAGAAAAGGTCTAAAAGGTGCGGAGCAGTGGATGTGGAGGAGTGGAACTGAAGACCCCTGCCCTAGATAATCACACTCATTGCTACCAATATTTGCTTCTATGGGTTTATCACAATTTATAGGATGTCATATATTCAACTTAGAAACTCAAATTAAATTTCTTTTCGCTAAAAAAAACAAAAAAAAAACAGCTCAGTATCACATCATTTGAGTCTAAATAAAACATTAGCATATTGTGCTAGAGGAACAGTGAGAAGGTTAATTTTGTGAAGCCTCTCTCCCACTGAAAATAGCGGGTTAACGCATGTTTTTTAAAAATGGGTCGCCCCGCTAACAATCAGCTTTTAGCTCCCTTCCCATTGGTATTAAAGCTGGTCTAACCCCTCGCTGGCAGCTGCATGGCCTCTGTCCCATCGTTGCTGCCTGTCTGGTGATATCATCACGCTGGGTTAGCGTTGATGATGTTACCAGTGCGAGAGATATCAGGAAAGTAAACAATGGAGAGCAGCATGGACGGATGCCAGAGCGTGGTCAGTGTGCTTTATTGTTTTTCTCTATTATCAGTTGGAATCCCTCTCACCAGAGCTGCTCCATGTTTATCGAATGTAAATGTAAAGCAGTGCAGAAATATCCTAAAGAGGGTGCTGTTGCTTTCTGTAACTGCTGGCACTACAACAATTCTAACATGTTTGTCCTGCCGGGGACACCGTAGTGCGCAGGATTGTTGAACAAAAATTGCTGTATTTCTTACAGTGTGTTTTACTGCCTGTAAGGTAAGCAGCAGCTCTTCTAGCCCCGTGTAAAATATACATTACGCTCATATACTGTGCTATTTCTGTTTGAAATTGGCCAGTTAAGTACAAATTACATTTTGTTTTGGCGATGTTTGATTATTTTGTAAAAAAGTAAACGGTTGAATTCTGACGGTGAGTTCCACTGCCTGTAAGGTAGACGAAAATAAAAGCGCCAAGTTCTCCACACAACTAAGAACCCTGTGTCGGATTCCTCTTCTGCACTGAACACATCCCACCTTAACCCAAAAGAAAAACACCACGCAGAGTCCATGGAGTGTCTTCCACCAGCTGCAGGTTAAAGAGGGCAAGCCTGGGTTACATAAACAGAGTTGCTTCTGATTGTCGGATCAGAAGCAACTGGCTCTGTGTGTTGTCGTCCATACATTGCGTTCAATGGTATCACGTAATTTAGTCTGTCAACCGTTTCCAGAGCATGCTGATCTGATCCGAGGCGATTTTAACGCGGGTCGCTTGCAGAGTCATTTGACCCGGGTAGACACGCGTCAGTGAGATGATCCCGCTGCCACTAAATACCCATTGCTCCTGGATTTAAATCGGTTTATCGGCCAGTGGGAAAGGGTTATGATGATTTGGACAACATGCGGATTTGCTTTGCACTATGACAAACTCTACAGGAAGGAAAGTTGCTATTGGCTGCCCTAAATATTGCTAGATGATGTAATTGCCTAATTTGCATATTTGGTCAGGCTTTGGTCCAGTCATAGGAAATAAGACAGCAAGTGATTACATATACTCTGTGTTTAAAACTTAATCTGAGCCTTTTCCTGGCCGTGCATATTTTTTTACACTGACCCCACCCTTTTACTGAGTTACAGGGTCTGACCAGGAGATGGCGCTGCTCTTTAGAGCTAGATGTCCACAAATCATGATGTGAAGAATATTTAACTACAAAGATTAATGTTTAAAAAAGAATTGTAGGGGACCAGCCAAGGAAAGTGGGGAAATTTTGAATGGCCACTACTGAATGGAGGTGCACAGAGCTAGATTTCAAATGAAAACTTGGCGAACAGGAGCCTTGCTGAGGTGTTGGGTAACTATGGGTGCTTGTGAATGTTGTCAGTGATGAAAGTCTTTGATCAGCGACATCACTGCCTGGTTGGTATGCAAATCGAAAGAGATCATGTTGTGAGTAGATAAGAAAGAGAAACTTCCTTCTAATGACCCTCTCCATGTTTCATGACACAGGATGTGATGCAAGACCCACTGTAAAATAGTAAGTTATATGGGTAAGGAGGGGGTTAATGGACCAGGATGATGGTGAAATATTTCCATAGCTGAGCAACGGTGTTGGTGTTGAAAGAGGTTTGGAACAAGTGCTTGAACACGCTTTTCTGCCCTGGGATGGATGGAAGCTCGACTAATGAAATCCCTTTGCTTTAGCCAAATGAGCCAGTCTGTTTTATATCTTTTTCTTTTGTCTTGCTGAGTTGAAAAGACCAAGACTCTTTTCAGAAGCTCTCTGTGGAATTATGTCAGCATTAGACATTAGACAGCGTGCCCTTTGACTGGAGTAAGGTTTCCAAGAAAAAAAATATTTCATATACTATTTAAACCTGTTTGTAGACATTTCATGCTGTCGTGACTCATAAACATCTTCTCTTTTTTCCATTAGTCATTTATGATTTACTTTAATCTAAGGGCCACACTTGAAATTTAAGAAATTCTCTCTCATAGTAAATTCTTTTATTTGTGACTTTGAATCCTAAATTTGGAATAATATATTTTTTTATATATATATTTTTTTTAATCTCAAATAAACTGAAGGAGAATTCTATTTAAAATAAAGTTTGCAAAGCTTATAATTAAACACAAAGCATGCGGTAAATTAATACCATTTATCCACAAGCTCTTGGTTTCCAACAAATGCTCATTCAGCGTTACTAGGGGACAATAAAAACTTTTATTGTTCCTTTTCTAAGGGTACTTATGGGGCAATGCTGCTATGCAATCAATACCATTCACTAAACACCTTTGTTAGTCCTTATCTGAAAAACAGCCTGTTTAAATTATAACTGCAGTAAAGAAGCAAGTTCACTAATAATAGATGAGAACATAGTGAAGTATTTAAATGTCTCAGTATTATTTTCTTTTTCACTACTAAGGATATCAAGATCAACTGATAGGAAATTGATGTAAAAGTTAAATCAGTAGTAAATCAGTGTTTGATTTGTGCCTTAAAGGCAACAATAAGCTACACCTTGATGCTACACAGCTTTAACCAGTTCAGCATGTTCAAAGGGAACTCCTGTCTCTACAGACCATTTTATATTACAAGGATTAAGACTGGGTGAGGCATGTGGAACAGTCTATTTATGAAAGCTTGTCACAATAATACATTTCCGAGGTGACAGCAACACAAAGGAAAAATATCAGACGCCCTTCTTCTTGGACAGTGCAACAATTTTGTTGACAGGGTTATGATTTCCCTGCGTACAGCATTGGACAATGTTCCTTTGAAAAGGAAAAAAAAATATTTAATTAGAAAGCTGGCTCCCTGGTTTAATGCAGAGCTGCAGACTGAACAAAATGCTAGGAAACTGGTGCTCTACATACAGGAATCCTACCTAGTCTCGTATTTTATTGCTGTATAAAACTACCCTGACAGAAAAGAGTAAAAATAAAATCCTAGATTCTAGAAATCCAACCGTCTATCCCATCTGCTCTTAGCAGTAATGGTTTATAGGATTATGCTGATGATACCCAGCTATATCTGTCTATAAATCCAGACGAACCTAACCTTCGATTACAGGCATGTCTGAAGACATAAAAACCTGGATGACTGTAAACAGTCTGTTACTGAATGCAGGAAAAAACTGAAGATATAGTCTTTGGACCAGAGTCTTTGAAAAAAACGTTGATTAGTCAGTCACTTAATTTGGATGGGATTAAATTGATCTGGATTGATTGGTTGACTTTATTGATCTCACAGTGGAGAAATGTAGTCGCTACGTCGGCTAAATAGTCAAAAAGGAGGAAAAGGTACATGGGGGTATATACTGCTATATAGACAGCTGGTTGACAAAGGGATCCCTTTTCATCATTCTGCTTCATTTTATCTCTATTCTCCTACTTACACTCCCACTAATATGCAAGTAATCTATTACCTAAGATTAACATTACCAAAGAAATGCGAACAACCATATTTTTTAGTATCAGTACGATGCAGAATTAATTTTTCTGGATACATTCCTTCATTCTCGATACTTTTGTTGATGCTGTTATGGTTCTAACCTTTTGGACTTTGAGTTTTCACTGTTCAGTTATCTATGTCATGCTGCCCCCTTGTGTCTGTCTCCTTTCCCCTAGCTCCCTTCTAGTCACTTCTATCCACATCTGCTCCATATTAGTTGATTACTCCAGTCTTTGTTTTCTCTCCCATATATACTCTGTGCAGTCCTTTACTGCTGGTTCCTCATCATTTCTCTGCTCCTCATGTGTGTTTTCCCTGATGTCCCTTGGATTTTGATATTTCTGTATTAGTTATTTATGGATTTTTGTTTCAGTTGCCACCTTTTTATTATTAAATCTGCCAGAAACCACCCCAGCTTCCGTCTCTGCATCCTTCTTCAGACCTCCACTCAACCTGACAGATACTTTTCACAGTATCAATATTTTTGACAAATCCTACTTAATGTAACCATATCACCCCATTCTGATGACATCTTACCGTTAACATAAGGGCACATTTTCACCACAGCATTTCTGGCTGTTTTTTATAAGGTTGAAACTTTTGCAGGCATTGGTTTATGTTTATGAAATTCTCTCCATCCTTTATACCGATGGTGTATATTTAAAACATGTATTTTAAGGATACTTTTTATTGATTTTAAAACGTGGACTCCTAAAATTGTCATTTTTTAAAATATCTTCAACTAAAAAGTTCATGCTTTTAGTTTTTACCATCATTTTAGAACGGCCAGGACCCGAACAAAGAAACAAGATATTTCATCGTTCACAACACAAGATTATTAGTCCTTCTACTGTTTCAGGTAACAAAGAATGAGATAAAGAACTTGTATCCCTGCTTTAAAGATGTGACTTACAGAACTAAAAAAAACTCTTCTCACTTTGAAGAACTAAAGTTTGAACAAATTAGGGAACCATTGCTCTCTTAGCATGACTGTTGTAAGAGACATGAAATTACATTTTATTCAGCCAATCACAACATACGCCATCTAAAGGCAGTATATAGAGATCATTTAATCTAATTATCCAGACAGATTGGTTAAAATGGAAGGTCTTGGATGGGTATGGTTCTGTAGTGTTTATATTTGCTTGTTTGTATTTTCTTTATTTCACTTTCTTTTTCATTTAATTATATTCCTTGGTTTGCTTAACAAGTCCTCAGCACTTTTATCCAGTTTCTGTTTACCTGGCTGTATAAATATTTGGAACAGGAAGGGCATGTTTCTTGAATTACATCTTGTCGTGACTTTTTTTCCTAGATTCAGTTTTCTTTATATTCATGTTTCTACTGGGAGGCAGAAACAGAACCTTTTCAAACTTCTAACAGCTTTCGGTAATTAGTTCCATGCAGTAGGGATTGAGCTCATTCCTCTCTAACATGCTGGATATAAACTTTAGGGTCAAATCCTGGCTGATTGTGACTGTTGGTATTTTAGTGTGTTGTGTTAATCAATGTTTATAGGACTTTTGTTTTTACAGAACTGACCACTGGTTCTCCTTGAACATTGGTCTGAAATTTGGTTCTTTTTAGGCTCCTGAAGGTAATCCTTTTTTCCCTGTGACATGGCCTGTAGTTATCTTGGGATATGCACCGATCATCACATTATGTCTGGATAGATGGAAGGAGCTGTTCTCGGGGGACCTTTTGATCCCACTCTGTACTCTATACGTGTCACTAGGTACTTCACTCTTGGCTTGTTTTGGTGTTTTTCTTAAATAGAAGGGTTCTTTTTTCCATATTTTCTTTGACAAGGACATTTTGTAAAAAAAAAAAGTACCCTGTCTATGTCTCTGAAAGGTGGGTCGTTAAACGGGATTGTAATCACCATTTACTGTACAGTTTTCCATTATGGAATATTTGCTGTAATTAACTTTTGGTCTGGATTCCTTGTGCCGCTTACAGGTTTGAACACTGTTCCTTTCATTTAAAAACATGCATCCCCATAGACATCCCTTACATTCACGGTCAATAGTATTTTCATCCTGATCCATGCAAGAAACAGGGAGCAGTTTTTAACCAATCAAGCCCTCTACAAGGAGAAAACCCAGGAGAGTAGGAGAGGGTCAGCAGGAAGGTGATAAAATCATCAGTCGGTGTAAAAGGAAGGATGAAACGGTTCTTATGAATAAGTTATCCACTTCCAGCTGCTTTAGGTTTTTCTTATTCCCTCCTCTATCACACTCCAAACTAATACCCCCCGTTCTCCTAAGCCTTATCTCCCTCACAATGCATACTCAAGGTATTTGTAATCCGCTTATACTTGTTCATCTTTGTTCGACATTGTAACTTAATATGGGCTGTGCCTTACTTTATCTGTGTGTAATGGATACAAGGTTACTGTATTTACCACCTGCCAAAGAAAAACCACTTCTCCTGTGTTCGACAAACAAACATGCATGGGTGAAGAATCCAAGGGCAAAAGGTCGAAGTGCTCTATTCTTCTTCTTTCCTTGGGAGAGAACAACGTTAAGAGCAGAATGTAATTATAGTAAGTTAAGATACACAATGGTGAGTAATTGAGGTCAAACAACATAGCAGGTGGAGAAAAAAGACATGAAGAAAGGCTGCTGAAAAAAAATCTTCTCTAAGTCATTGTCATGTGGCGTTTTTGTGTCTGAATTGCTGAAATGACGATACTGGAATGCCTGTGGGTTACTATGTCTTTCTGATGGCAGAAATATTGGTTGATACAGATGAGGATTTGTATGTTTCTGCTCTACAATAACAGAAGAAGAAGGTTTCATTTACAGCCGTAGCCATTCAAAATTCCCCCACTTTCCTCGATGGTTCCTTGGCTGGTCCCCTAAAATTCCTTTTTAAACATCAATCTTTGTACTAAAATATTCTTTCTGTCATGATTTGTGGACATTTAGATCTAAAGAGAAGCATCATCTCCTGGCCAGACCCTGTGATTCAGTGAAAGGGTGGAGTCAGAGTAAAATAACATGCATGTCCGGGAGAAGGAGGGGGTGACTCCAGAGGCTGGAAGTAGAAGGGGATTCTGCTGGGAGTTGGAGGGAAGTGGGCTGCCATTGGACTGGCATAGGCAGATTTAAGCTGCGTCTTAAAATATTATGGAAAAAAAGGATAGACTGGTTTTTACTGACAAGCTCAGGGTCTGAGTTTTACAGGCATTCATTTCTGTAAAGGCATTTTAGTCAGACGTAGGTGTAGACTTTGGGTCATTGTGGGACCTTGCTTTTTAGTTTTTAGTCATTGTATAGTAGATTTTAGCTACTATGTTTAGGATCATTTTGTTATTGGATTGGCCAGTTTCAATGGGACTATTCCAGCTTCCCGTGTTGTTTTCAGGTAGAATAGACTGTCTCCTGGCAACATGTCCAAACAAACCCATCTCCTTCTGTTTGAGAAATTTGTCATGTCAGGAGCTTTAACATTTCAAACACTAATGGAGGCTTTTAGGACACTCACAACAGGATCTTCTGTGGGAATGAAATTTTTAAAAAGTGTAAATTTCTGTTGGTTTGGTTTAGTTCACTCTGAACCCCTAAGAAACAGAGCAGTTGTTTATTTGGGCGTATTTGGCTGAATGAACTCTGACTGGGAAGGAAGAGAGCATGAGAAAGAAGATATCCATTCCTTTTAGCAGCTGATTTTTACAGACACAGAGTTTCTGTTTTCACCCTGATTTTTTTAACCTAAAAGCTTTTTTTTTTCTGAGGAACCTGTGAACTTACCAGCATGTTGCTTCTTTCCTTGGTTTGCAGGGATGGTGCGTTTGCATTTTCACCGAGTATTAAACGCATCAGGGTTCACTGCGGAGACCTGCATTTTCAGTCCAACCGGTGTTTGTTTGTTTGGTCAGCCACAGAGGCTGAATGAACTTTACACATGCCTAAACAAAGTGGACTGTTCCAGAAGGCAAACTGTTGTTCAGTTTAAAGTGAACCAAACAGCTCTAGTGTTAAGGTAGGTTTCACATGTATATAACTGTTTTAACTCTGCATCTGAGCAGTACATGCTCTGAACAGAGGGGGTATGCTTGAATGTAACCCAGAGAAAATTGGTAAGTGCCTTAGATAATTTTTTGTTATTCCTAAGATCCTAAGCAGGGGTAGAAAGTATATTTACTTGATTAGTGTACTTAGGGCCCTGTCACACCTTGTCGATTTAGCTAGCGTATGCAATATGTCCCAGAATCTTCTAAAACGCTGGCATACGTTGAACTTTCTATGGATCATTTCACTTTTGGGCGTTTACATAGCATATTCATAACAAGTCCAGAACTGATGTCCAGTCAGCCTAAGTCATGGATAATGCCCATAAAATAATGCCCAAGCATCATTTCATGGGCATTACAAAGCATCAGTTAAAGCAGCTCCCCTCAGGTGCATCGCTGCTCAGGATGCAGCTATGCGATCCTCTCAACGATCGCTTCAACGTATGTCAACAATCAGCTAACTTTACTGTAACTTATGCCCCACATATGAGCTTACGCTGGTATACGTTGACATAAGGCAAGTACAAGAGAAATTTTCCCAATGTATGCCAGTGTTACTTTACTTGTAGTTGAGTAAGATTTAACTATGACCATCAACACTTTTGTTCAAGTATTACTGATGAGAACTTCGTCCACCACTGTTTCCTAAGTGTTAGATCTATAGTGAAGCAGTATATTTAAGTCACAGCTGCACTGTTTCTGCTCATATATAACAGAGCTAGAACCTACAGATTAAAAAATACCCACAGAGGAGATAATGATCTAACCACAAGAATTAGCAATTCCACAGAAAATGAAGATAATATCAGATCAATCTGTAAGAAAAAGGATTTAATCCTTTAAATTTGTTTTGAGGAATAATTAAACTGTATTGAATGTTTCATAGGAAAATATTACCAATGTAAATTGTTTTCTATTATAACACATGCTGCTTGGCAGGTGGAATGTGGACTGGTTTTATGCTCTTTATAGAAATATCTTAGAGGATTGTGTTCATTTTGACACAGAAACATAATTATTGCACCTTTCCAAATCATCCATGTTTATAAGAATTCCTCTTTCCAGTGTTCTCCCTTAGGATGGAAGCATAAAGCAGACACTGACTGTGGGAGGAGGAGGAGACCCTCTGACCGCTTAGACCCAGATTCCCGGCCATTTCCTTAAAAAAAAGAGAAAACATCGGCGTGCTTGTGCACATGCTGATCTCCTATCATGACCTGCTTGGAAGCTGGTTAAGTTTCCGACAACAGTTGCCATGGTGATTCCCCCTCCCAGGAAGTAGACTGGTTTTTGCCACACTAAACACCCAGAGTGACACGATGACCGCGCTAATCCTGTTGTGTAGCAGAAGCTGAAGGCTTCATGGGTAACCCGGTGAGGAGGCCCGCGTCCAAGCTGACAAAGCAGAGAGATGTTTGAAAGGTGTTGGACCCTGAAATGGCAAAGTGTGTCAGACAGGTTTTACCAGATCATCTTCTAAATAAAACATAGCTTATACACAGCACATAAAGAAACCATTCATATGGGATTCTCTTTAGGCCGATTTAAGGATCTCATGGATTGCAGTGCTTGGTGCAGGTTGGTGTCTCTACCAAGACCCTACCATACTGCTGCAGTTTGGTAGGGTCAAAATAATAAACATAATTCTTATTTCCTATTTCAACCGTTGTGTATATTAGCTGCAATATACGAATCAAGATTCTATGACCGAAAACATTTGATTGACACATGACCGTTGATATATGATTGGATGAATTTAGGTGTTCTGGCTGACATATAAGTAACTGGCCTGCAGAAAAGAAAAAGAAAAAAAAACCCAGCAGATTTTAAGACAGGATTGTTTTTTTATTAAAATTTTCTACATTTTGGGACAAAATGGTCTGATAAAGAGTACATTTATATACATTTTAAGCCAGAATGATTTGACTTCTTTATGATTTCAAGGTGGCTGGACTCAGAGGAGAGCTACTCCCCTGCACTGAGGAAGCTCAGGTCTACTCCTGAACCTTCTACTCCCTTTCATGTATTTGGGACAAATCCCTCTAGAGATCCCAGGGGACATCCAGTACCGCCTGCAGGGACTTAGGAATTCCCTATGGCCTGGGAATATCTTGAGGTTACTTATAGGAAGCTAAGCAATTTTACTGGGAAGACGGGTTTCTGGAGCCAGAACGGACACACACACACATTCACACAATGTGTTGAAATAGCACATGGTGCTAGGGTATGAATAAGGCTTCATATGGGCCCACCATATCGGAGGAAAAAGCTGAGAATGTCTGTGATGAAGTAGCGCAGGAATTGTGAAGTTTTAGACAGCAGTTGGAATTTGATTTATCAATAAATGTTTTCCCCCCTCCAGAGGACAAAATTGTGTGAATCGTTTTTAAGTTTTCTTTTTTCCAAATTTCTCAAGATTACCAGTCTGATGGCGGTGGGGAAGAAGCTGTTGCAGAACCTGCTGGTCCTGCATGGAATGCTGTGAAGCCTCTTCCCAGAGGGCAGCAGGGAGAACAGTCCATGGTGGGGGGGGTGAGGGGTCATTGATGATGTGACAGTCTCAGGACACGCAGCGCTGGGATGAATATCTGTTATCTTTGCACCACCACCGTCTCTGACAAAGTGAGGGTGATTTTAATAGATTGGTGGCATCTCTTTCGCACAGGTCAACCATCATTGCTGACTTCCACTTCTGTTTAGCAGATCTAATAGAACAGCACCAGATCATGGTGAACCTTAGCTTCAATTTCACCTGAATTTAAACCGTAGCTCATTTCCAAGGCCAGGTAAGTTTATTTGTATAGAAAAGCTCTGCAGTAATACAACTCAAAGGGCTTTATAGGATGAATGAAAGGGGTAATGGAAAAAAATCCACTGTGCAGCTATAATAAAGAACAGTGAAGAAAAGTTGGCCTACAGACTGAAATCTGTTCTCCAACACTCAATGAACAGACCCAACAATCTGCATAGAGCTTCTCATAACGGGTTTATGTGCTGCTTGTGTTTAGAAGACAGACAGAATAAAGGAAAAGGAGAAGAAAATCATGTTTGTCATGCATCTGCTGTGGTTGTTTTGAATTACCTAAAATCATTTCAGCCTTTTCTTCTCATGTGGCTGCACTATAGTTCACTTGCCTGTTTATCAATAACCATTCAAAGCCAGAGTTTAGATTACATGTTTTTTTTTCTTTTGCTCTAAAAGCATTTTTGTGGGCTTTCTTATATTTCTTTATGTAGTCCCCTCAAGCAACACATGAATGGCGGTATTAGCGAGCACCTTCAGAGGTTCCAGATGTCTGCGTTACTCAGTTTACTCATATTACAGACAGGAGGCATCTTTAAAGGCTGCAAAGAGTAAATATCCAAGAGAAAGGTGTTGTAACGACTGTTTAATACAAAGACAGCCAGAGATCATGGAAAATCAACCACCTTCCTGCAGTAATAACACCTGACTATGTGATTAAAATGTGTTGATCACTCCTGTCTGAGATTAGATTAGATAAGATTAGATTAAGGTAAGTGGCTGCTACATATTGCCAGTGCAGCCACAAATAAACTAATTCAAATGGACTTGGTCCCATTTTTAAAAGTGATATCACTGTAGTGCTATAGAAAAAGCACCACAGCTGGTCTAGAATAACTTCTTCTTGCTACATATAATAAAGTTTTCACACTTTGCAGTTGCCATCTGTTAAAAAGGCTGAACATAAACTGCAGAGAGAGAAAGGTGTTTGAAAAAGGCTGATTGTGTCTGCCAAATCAGTGTAAGAGGGGCCGTTTAGGACAGAAACTATTTTTCCTCTCACGTACACGATTAAAACCATGCACACACCTCAGTAGACACACACACACACTCAACAAAAATATGTTTTCCTCTCAAACACTTTACTATGACATGCACACATCACAGTAGAAACACTCACACACTCTCAAAAAAACTATGTTTTCCTCTCAAACACACTACTATGACATGCACACATCACAGTAGAAACAGTCACACACAATCACAAAACTAAAATTGAATATATGTCTTATGTGTGTGTGTGCACTAATACTAGACTGTATGAGTGGGCATAAGTGTGTGTGTGTGTGAACTAATACTAGACTAAATGAGAGGATATTCATATGTTTGTGTGTGTGTGTGCGTGTGTGTGTGTGTGAACTAATACTAGACTGAATAAGAGGCTATACGTGTGTGTGTGTGCGTGTGTGTGTGTGTGAACTAATACTAGACTGAATAAGAGGCTATACGTGTGTGTGTGCGTGTGTGTGTGTGTGAACTAATACTAGACTGAATAAGAGGCTATACATGTGTGTGTGTGTGTGTGTGTGTGCGCGCGCGCGTGTGTATGTGACTGATATCGTAGCAGACTGAATGAGAGGCTTGTACTTGTGTGTGAGAGAGTTCAACCTGTCACGTCTGGAATTGGCTAGCGCATGCGTGGAACCCAAACTGAGCAATATTATGTAATGTGCTAGCCAATTTGCCCCGCCTCTTCCGTGACAGGTTGAACTCTCTCACACACAAGTACATGCCTCTTATTCAGTCTGCTACGATATCAGTCACATACACACGCGCGCGCGCGCACACACACACACACATTGTCATGATTGTCAGTACCCTCCTCTCAACGACCGCCTCTTGGCGGTCCCGAGGATGTCGACGGGAGGGAGCTCTCATATTCCTCGATCCGGGACGGATGTATGAACCAGGAACCCAGGTGCGGTCCTCCGGACCGTAGCCCTCCCAATCGACGAGGTACTGCCAACCGCGACCTCGCCGACGGGAGTCCACGATCCGGCAAACAGTGAAGGCCGGATGACCATCGACGTCCAGGGCGGGTGGAGGGGAGTCGGATGGTGGGCACAGGGAGCTAGAAATGACAGGTTTGACTTGGGAGACATGGAACGTGGGATGGATACGAAGATTCGGTGGCAGGTGCAGGCGGACAGCAGAGGGGTTGATTTTCTGAGCTATCTTATATGGGCCGATGAACCGGGGTGACAGCTTCTTAGACATGGCTTTGAGGGGAATGTCACGTGTTGATAACCATACCTCTTGGCCTACGGTATAGTCAGGGGCAGGACGTCTCTTAGAGTCAGCGAAGCGTTTAGTGGAGGCAGATGAGCGGTTGAGGGTGGTGATGGTGTCCTTCCAGATACGCTGACAACGGCGGATGTGGTGATGGACTGATCTGACTGATATCTCTCTCTCGTCTGCAGGGAAGAGTGGAGGCTGATAACCGATGGAAACCTGGAACGGGGATAAACCAGTAGAAGCAGATCTTAAAGAGTTATGGGCGTATTCGATCCAGGTCAGAAACTGACTCCAGTCAGTAGGGTTGTTAGATGTCAGGCAGCGGAGAGTGGACTCTAGTTGTTGATTCATCCTCTCCGTCTGCCCGTTAGACTGTGGGTGATAACCAGAGGTGAGGGAGGACTTACAGTTTAACGCAGAACAGAAAGCTTTCCAGACCTGTGAGATGAACTGAGGACCGCGGTCAGAGAGGATTTCTTGTGGAATACAATGGAGTCGGAAAACATGCTTCACGAGAAGCTGGGCCGTCTGGAAAGCCGTGGGAAGTTTCCTGAGGGGAATTAAGTGACAGGCCTTGGAAAAATGGTCGACTATGGTTAAAATGGTGGACATACCTCTGGAAATCGGGAGACCTGTCACAAAATCTACGGCGATATGTGACCAAGGACGGGTTGGAACAGTTAGAGGATGCAGCAGGCCAGAAGGTGGTTGATGAGAGGTCTTGTTTCTGGCGCAGATGGTACATGCCAAAACGTACTCCTTAACGTCTTTGTGTAGTGATGGCCACCAGAAACGTCTTGTAATGAGGGCAATGGTTCTGCTCACTCCAGGATGGGCGGAAAATTTAGCTGCATGCATCCACTGGATCAGTCGGGATCTGACGGAAGATGGAACATAAGTTTTATTTGGAGGGCCGTTACCTGGGTCAGGTTCAGAGGCTAGGGCAGAATTGATGAGATCAGTGATTTCCCAGGAAACGACTCCAACAGTACAAGAGGCAGGAAGAACAGGCTCGGGTGTCTCAGGTTGATCGGTGGAGTACAGACGAGAGAGAGAATCGGGCTTGACGTTCTTGGAACCAGGTCTGTAAGAAATAATGAGGTTGAAACGGGAAAAGAATAATGACCATCTAGAGTGACGTGGATTGGATGGTTTTGCCGATTGGAGATAAGCCAGGTTTTTGTGGTCTGTCCAAACCAATACTGGATGCTCGGCCCCCTCGAGCCAGTGTCTCCATTCCTCCAGGGCGAGTTTAATGGCAAGAAGTTCTCGGTCTCCAACATCATAATTTTGCTCCGCTGGTGAGAGTCTACTTGAAAAAAAGCACAGGGGTGAGTTTTCTGGTCTGAATCAGATTGTTGAGATAAAACAGCTCCAACACCGGAGTCAGTTGCGTCCACCTCTAAGATAAACTGCTTAGAGGGATCTGGCTGGATAAGGATTGGTGCTCTGGAAAACAGGTTTTTTAATTTATCAAAAGCGTTCTGTGCTTTAGGTGTCCATTGAAAGGTCTTCTTCACAGAAGTCAGAGTTGTGAGAGGTAGAGCTGTTTGACTATTGTTCCTTATGAAGCGTCTGTAAAAGTTTGCAAACCCAAGAAATCTCTGAAGCTGTTTGCGGTTTTCAGGTGTCGGCCTGTCCAGAACTGCCTTTATCTTGTCTTCGGATGGCTTCACCTGCCCGCCCTCGAGCACAAACCCTAAAAAAGTGACAGATGGTTGGTGAAATTCACATTTTTCTGCTTTCACAAAGAGTTTGTTTTCCAAAAGTCTCTGAAGAACTAGACGAACATGTGTCTTGTGATCTGAGAGGTTCTTGGAGTAGATCAAAATATCATCGATGTACACAAAAACGAATACGTTCAAAAAATCTCTGAGGACGTCGTTGACTAGAGCTTGGAAGCAAGCAGGAGCATTTGTGAGACCAAAAGGCATGACCAAATACTCAAATTGGCCTAAGGGGGTCTTAAAGCCTGTCTTCCATTCGTCTCCTTCTCTTATTCTAAGGAGGTGAGAAGCGTTTCTCAAATCGAGTTTAGTGAACACTGTTGCACCC
The DNA here is from genome assembly GCA_030533445.1 of Cyprinodon diabolis. Taxonomy (NCBI): domain Eukaryota; kingdom Metazoa; phylum Chordata; class Actinopteri; order Cyprinodontiformes; family Cyprinodontidae; genus Cyprinodon; species Cyprinodon diabolis. The sequence goes on along the minus strand of CM060066.1, from coordinate 51,493,560 downwards.
TGAACAGGTTCAAAAGCTGATGCCAGTAATGGTAGGGGGTACTTATTTTTGACGGTTATCTGATTTAAGCCTCTGTAATCTATACAGGGTCGAGGGAACCATCTTTTTTTTTCCACAAAAAAGAAACCAGCACCAAGAGGAGATGAAGATGGACGAATAATTCCAGCAGCTAGAGACTCATTGATATATTTTTCCATGGTCTCGCGTTCAGGTTTGGAGATGTTGTATAGTCTACTGCTGGGAAGGGGGGCTCCTGGTAGTAAATCTATGGCGCAGTCATATGGTCTGTCAGGTGGAAGAGACGTCGCACTGACCTTACTGAAGACTGGTGTCAGATCATGATACTCAGGAGAGTCCATCTCCCCCCTACCTCTAGGGGACTGAATAGCAGGAGCTGCAGAACGAAGGCATGACTCGTGACAGGAAGTGGACCAAGACTCAATGTGGCGTTCAGCCCAGTTGATATGGGGGTTATGACGTTCCAGCCACTCGAATCCCAGCACCAGAGGGGAGCATGCAGAAGAAAAAACAAAAAACGTTAATGTTTCACGATGGTTTCCAGAGATTAAAAGTTCTAGAGGTTGTGTCTGATGAGTAACTTGATGAAGCCTCTTTCCATCAATAGCAGATACTCTGAGAGGCTTAGATAAAGGGACAGTCTCAATATTTAATTGCTGGACCAGATCTGAATCAATGAGATTTCTTTCACACCCAGAGTCAATGAAAGCCGACAAGGTGAGATTCTGGTTGGAGAAAAAAAGAGTAGCAGGTAACATCAGATGAGGAGTTTTTTCAGTTTTTAGATGGCCCGTCAGACTCCTCAATTCCTCTGACAGGCCCTGGCTTTTGACTTAGCCGGACATGAAGCAATGAAATGGCCAGTCTCACCACAGTACAGACACAGATTGCCTCTAAATCTTCGTTGTCTTTCCTCAGGAGATAGCCTTGTGTGTCCAATCTGCATGGGTTCGACCTCCGCTCCATCTGAGTGAGAGACTTGGACAGGCACAGAAAGAGTCTGGTTTTTAGACTTTGGCTTGGAACTGGGTTCTGAGGGTCCAGAAAAAACAGAAGCATTGTTAAATGCAGGAGCTGACACAGAAAAATTAAGACTTCTTTGTCTAGAGTTATTTCTAGTTCGGAGTCTGTTATCCAGTCTGATGGTTAAACGGATTAAGTCCTCCAAACTACCTGGTTCGTCGATTGTGGCTAGTTCGTCTTTGATGTTATCATTTAAAGCCTTAAAATAAGCACTCTTAAGTGCACATTCGTTCCAACCTGAGGCTGCGGCTTTAACCCGGAAGTCAATGGAGAACTCGGGAATCAATTGTTTTATCTGAGTCATGGTTAAATAGTTGGGAAAACTCAGATATGAACTCGGAAAAAGTACAAGAAAAGCTGGACTCAGAAGAGAACCTTGTCTCTGCCCATTCAAGAGCTCGTCCAGTGAGTTGAGAGAGAATGAAGGATATTTTTTTCCTATAATTCGGAAAACTGCCGGGAGAGTGCTCCAAAAGTTAACGACACTGAAACAAAAATCCCTTACAATCCTTTTGGTTACCTGAAAATCTTTCAGGCGGACTAGGATGGAACTCAGGAAATGACGTCCCTGCCGGTGACCTTAGAGGCGGAAGTGGATCCGGAACAGGACGTACTGCTGGCGTGGCATTAGCATTTCCCATGTAGCTGGCATACGTTTGTAGCATTTGGTTCTGATGTTCAACTCTAGTGTGTAATTCACGGAGGGTATGCGCATGTCCAAGGATCTGAGCGTCCTGCTCCTGAAGCCTCCTCCGGAGGTGATCTGCTGGGCTTTGTGTTTGGCCGCAGTGTTCTGTCATGATGGGTTTTAAATCAAACCCACATGCAGAACACAACGGAGGCTGGGTAAAAGTTTAACAGAGTTTATTTAAGATGTTGACACAAAAAACATGAACAGGATCTGGAACAGGTCCGGGTTGGGTTCACTGAAGTCTGCAGAGATGGATAGTTTGATTAGCTGGGCAGGCAGATGATTAAAGAGTCCTTTTAGATAATTCTGATTCTACCTTGACGGGGTCCAGGCTTCTCTTGTGAGAGAGGGAACCGTTGGGTCCAGAGACTGTTGGTTCAGCAGAGTACACAAGCAGCTGCAGCGTCTAGCTTCTGACTTTGAATGGCAGACCTTGTTCAGAGTTTCAAGCTCTTGTCAGAGAGCAGCAGGGGAAATCCAAATAGGAATCTTCAGGTTTGGCTCACCAGGGCTGGAAGGCAGGTTAAGCTCACCCAGAGCTTCAGGCTTGAGACAGGTTTCATGTGAGCAAAGACAGAGGAGGGTTAGAACCAGTTTTCTCACTTAGAGACAACTTAGATTCTTTCAGGTAACAGAGGCTCAGGTTGCTAACCAAACTAAGGTCAACACTGCAGCGTTGAAGGAAGGTCTGGCAGCTGCTTATAAAGGGAAGGTCTCCTGATGAGTAGATGCGTCTCAGGTGTGTTGGAGGGCTCCAGCCCAGGAGACCCACGGCGCACTCTGCTGAAGGAAGGTGGTACATCCCCAGATCCCAACACACATATGTATAGCCTTTCATTCAGTCTAGTATTAGTTCACACACACACACACACTTATAGCCTCTCATTCAGTCTAGTATTAGTTCACACACACACACACACACACACACACACACACACACGTATAGCCTCTTATTCAGTCTAGTATTAGTTCACACACACACACACACACACACACACAAACATATGTATATATCCTCTCATTTATTCTAGTATTAGTTCACACACACACACACACTTATGCCCTCTCATACAGTCTAGTATTAGTGCACACACACACATAAGACATATATTCAATTTTAGTTTTGTGATTGTGTGTGACTGTTTCTACTGTGATGTGTGCATGTCATAGTAGTGTGTTTGAGAGGAAAACAGATTTTTTGAGAGTGTGTGAGTGTTTCTACTGTGATGTGTGCATGTCATAGTAATGTGTTTGAGAGGAAAACATATTTTTGTTGAGTGTGTGTGTGTGTCTACTGAGGTGTGTGCATGGTTTTATTGGTGTACGTGAGAGGAAAAATAGTTTCTGTCCTAAACGGCCCCTCATATCAGTGCTTCTTCATGTACATCAGAAAAGATAATTGTTTACACTGGCATGCTGTATGTATTATATATCAATGCGTGTTTGTTTGTGTGTGTGTGGTGGTGGTGGTGGTGGGTGGGTGGGTGGGGGGGGGGGGGGGGGGGGGGGGGGGGGGGGGGACTGGGGGGGGACTGGGGGGTTATAGTACTCAAAGCACAGGTGGGTAAAATAGCATGTCTCCATCTTTATATCTTAAATTGTTTAGTCCAACCCACATGATACAGTAATCACTATTATTTAGAACCACTATGGTGGACACAGACAAACACACATGCTTTCTCACCTCGCTATATGCAGTGAGGACAATGTGTTGACCTGCATTGCTTTTCTGGCTTTTGTAACCCAATATACACCTTAATCCTGTAAAATGAAAATACCCTAAACCAGTGTAAACTTCCCCCTAAACTTACCTAAACTCAGTTCACACCTTACTCCTGAGCTTAAAATTTACCTATGGGGGAATTGAGGACCAGCAAAATGTTTGCATTTTGGAGCCAATTGTCCTCAGTGTGATGGTAAAGTGGGTAAATGGTTCTCACTCAAAACACTCTCTCACACACACACACACAGACTCGTCTTGCTCATGGGCCAATCCACAGGGCTGCACAGGTCAAGATTATTATAGTTATTTTCAGGTCTGAGAAGGAGGCTTTAATGTCTGCTCCCACAATGATGCTAGAGGCGGGGGGGCTGTCTGAATGTCTGTCTGATGATAATCAGCCTTGTCTTGATGAGAAGAAACCTCAGGATGGTTGGTGTCTTTGAAAACATTTCCAATAGCAGTTCTAGGAGCATCAGTGTCCGATTTCGCTGGGAACCATCTTTATTTAAAGGACTGATGTCTAAATATTTTAACCAGAAAAAAAAACGTCTAAATGACCCACCACGGGTGACTCAGTTATAGACATCCTAACAGTTTTAATCCACATTTTGTACTCCTTATGTCATCTCTGAACACTCACTTAAATGTCCGTGCAAAGCATTGTGGGATATATCTGCTTCTTCTGAGGCCTTTCTTTTCTTCTCCTACACTTCATAGACACTTTTTCTCTTACAACCCTTGGCTATTTTCAAAGAACCACGGTGAGAAAGGCGAGCTTCAATGACTGTCTGAAACCGTAGCTCAACACAGATATACGCCTGAAGGTGCGCAGAAAAAGATAGCTAACGGGATGAGCACATAGGACGGCCTTACGTATCACCAGAATGATTGACAGTTAGGAGGACCACTGATTGAGATGATCCACCCAGAAATAAAAGATCGTCCTTTATACCTTTTAAGTTCTCAGTGAGAGAGGATGTTATTGAACCGTCATATTTGCCTTTGTTAATTGATTTTTCATAAAAGCTAAATGTATTATTTCATTTTCTTTCACTACTTTGAGACTATATTTAACCAGTGAAGGTGACTGTTTGTGATTACATATACATTTGTGTCAAAAACAGTTGAGGCTCATTGTCTAACAAAGGATTAAAGCTTTGAGAAGCACCACAGTGGCTGGAAATATCTCATTTATTATTACCATTCTCTTTCTCTTGTTAAAGTATTTTCCAGCAGCCAAATCCCAACACCCGAATGTAAAAAAAAAAACTCTTATCTCTTTCAATGGTTAAATTCTACACAATGAACAATGACTGGCAAAATACAACACTTCTCATTAAGGTGCTTTATGTTCTGCCCACCATAAGGGCCCACTGGCAGTAGATATGATTTTCTAGGTGTGAATATTAAACAGTTTGGCACAAAAGTCTGCACTGACAGCAACAACAAAACAGTATTGATCTTAAGCTGCAGACAAAGTGGAGCATTCCTGCTGAATGTCAAACCCAAAACCATCTACTCTCTACTCCAGTCTTCATCCAGTTACTGACAGAGGCTCTGTAAAGTCACCTGAAAGCAGCTGCTTAGTGCAAAAGCTTGGAATCGACATATGAAATTAATTTGGAGCTGCATCTCATTATAACAAGATATTTATCTTTTAAAAAGATCTTTTTATCCATTTTAACAGTAAAAAGTCACTATACAGGTGCTGGTCATAAAATTAGAATATCATGAAAAAGTAGATTGATTTCAGTAATTCCATTTAAAAAGTGAAACTTGTATATTATATTCATACATTACATACAAACTCATATATTTCAGATGTTTATTTTGTTTAATTTTGATGATTACAAATGACAACAAATGAAAATCTCAAATTCATCATATCAGAAAATTAGAATATTACTGAAGACCAATAAAAACAAAGGATTTATAGAAATGTTGGCCAACTGAAAAGTATGAACATGAAAAGTATGAGCATGTACAGCACTCAGTATTTAGTTGGGCCTCCTTTGGCCTGTATTACTGCAGCAATGCGGCGTGGCATGGAGTCGATCAGTCTGTGGCACTGCTCAGGTGTTATGATAGCCCAGGTTGCTCTAATAGTGGCTTTTAGCTCTTCTGAATTGTTGGGTCTGGTGTATTGCATCTTCTTCTTCACAATACCCCATAGATTTTCTATGGGGTTAAGGTCAGGAGAGTTTGCTGGCCAATTAAGAACAGGGATACCATGGTCCTTCAACCAGGTACTGGTAGCTTTGGCACTGTGTGCAGGTGCCAAGTCCTGTTGGAAAATGAAATCTGCATCTCCAAAAAGTTGGTCAGCTGCAGGAAGCATGAAGTGCTCTAAAACTTCCTGGTATGTGGCTGCGTTGACCCTGGACCTCAGAAAACACAATGGACCAACACCAGCAGATGACATGGCACCCCAAACCATCACTGACTGTGGAAACTTTACACTGGACTTCAAGCAACGTGGATGAAGTGCCTCTCTTCTTTTCCTCCAGACTCTGGGACCTTGATTTCCAAAGGAAATGCAAAATTTACTTTCATCAGAGAACATGACTTTGGACCACTCACCAGCAGTCCAGTCCTGTTTCTCTTTAGCCCAGGCAAGACGCTTCTGACGCTGTCTGTGGTTCAAGAGTGGCTTGACACAAGGAATGCGACAGCAGAAACCCATGTCTTTCATACGTCTGTGTGTGGTGGTTCTTGAAGCACTCACTCCAGCTGCAGTCCACTCTTTGTGAATCTCCCCCACATTTTTGAATGGGTTTTGTTTCACAATCCTCTCCAGGGTGCGGTTATCTCTCTTGCTTGTACACTTTTTTCGACCACATCTTTTCCTTCCCTTCGCCTCTCTATTAATGTGCTTCGACACTGAGCTCTGTGAACAGCCAGCCTCTTTAGCGATGACCTTTTGTGTCTTGCCCTCCTTGTGCAAGGTGTCGATGGTCGTCTTTTGGACAACTGTCAAGTCAGCAGTCTTCCCCATGATTGTGTAGCCTATAGAACTAGACTGAAAGACCATTTAAAGGCTTTTGCAGGTGGTTTGAGTTAATTAGCTGATTAGAGTGTGGCACCAGGGGCCATCAATTTTGAACCTTTTCACAATATTCTAATTTTCTGATATGATGAATTTGAGATTTTCATTTGTTGTCATTTGTAATCATCAAAATTAAACAAAATAAACATCTGAAATATATGAGTTTGTATGTAATGTATGAATATAATATACAAGTTTCACTTTTTAAATGGAATTACTGAAATCAATCTACTTTTTCATGATATTCTAATTTTATGACCAGCACCTGTAGTGTAACTTTTAGCTACAAATGGTGCTACATTTAAACTTCCGCTCTTTTTATTTATAACTTAGAACATACTTTATAAAATCAGGTAAATAATGTTTTATAAAGCAAAGTTACACCAGTGTGTTTTTAATTTACCAGAGTTAGATCATGCATTAAGCTTTCACTTGCAAAATCATCATGATTAAACCAAGAAAGAGCTAATTTTGCCAAACCTTGTGACTGAATAATGTAACAAATGTAAATTATTATAAACCAACAGAGTAGATACAATTTATCACATAGCTTATATTGTTAAAATATGTTTAATAAAAAAGTAATCAACAAGTATGAGCAGAGCAGAAAGGTGATATTAAAGCAAAGATATTCATATCATTTTATTTACACTAATTATAACAAGGCTTAAAAAAACAATATAGAACTTGCAGCAGTAACAGACCAACCGGCTTAGCCTGGCGGACTATCACTATATATGGTTTTAGCAGCACCGCTGCAGAGTTCAGAGGTTCTAGGTGAACAAAATAAATCTTTTCTTTGCTAATTTTGAACCCAAGACGAAACCTAGACAGGTTTTCTTTCATGCATGTGCCAGCTGAACAAAGAAACCCATTGTAGCACTGACAATGGGTTTAGACAGTGGAGGTTTATGCTGGTGTTTAATGGTGATTTTGAGGGTGAGAATCCCTCTTTCCTGGGCTGCTCCTTTTACCTCAGCTGAGTATGGCTAGAGATTCTTATATACTCCTCAAGAAGCAAGAAAGGTGTTATAATGGTGACATAAAGAACGTAAAAATTGGTTTTGACTCCAGCTATTCATACTTAACTCAGCTACAATCTCCCAGAAAATTCTGTCCACTGTAGCTTACGTCACAGCAGAAAAGAAAACGCTATTTCACAATGACAGAGGGGACCTTTTAACAAAGGAGAAGGAGGAGAGCCAATTGGTTGATATTACTTCTACCCCTTTCCCACTGGCCGAAAAACACCTTTAAACCTGGGGGCAATGGGCTTTCAGTGGCAGCGGGAACAGCTCACTGACAAAGTCAAACGACTTTAACTTAGACTTAGACAACTTTTATTGTCCTTTTGTACAGCTTGTTTTGTACATTTGCTTTTGTACAGCTCTCATGACATTTCTATTTCTTAACCACTTAACATCCACCTCATTATGGGTAATCCTTGCCTATTTTGCAGACCCAAATGGAAAAGCAAATAACTTAGGAACTGTAAGCCCAAATTACATGTGCAATACATTATTTGTATTGCACACCCTCTAGTTTCCTAATATATAAATTGGGTGAGTAGAACACAGACCAACCTGCATCAGTTCAAACATGACACAAAGTTGTTGTTTTTCATTCTCGGAAGTGATAGGTCTTTTTTGAACAGCAGTAATAAAGATATTCTTGAGAAAGGGCAGGTTTTATTGTTCTACATCATGTCAACCACACATGCAGAAAAGGTCAGACTTCTAGCTATAACAGTTCCAGAGCTGTGGGTTATCAAACATTTGGTGTCAGCTTGGAGCTGCACGCAATGGCTCCACCTGCTGGTAAAAGTTTTACTGGTGGAACTTTGTGCATTCCGAATTAAGTGGAGCAGTGATCAAATGTAAACAGTGTGGGAGAAAATTAAATATATATATATATATATATATATATGGTGTAATTTTGCAGTGTTTTGGTTTGGTGTTGTCAGTGTGATACAGAGTCTGTGACATGATTTAGAGTTTTTTTTTTTAGAGTTTTTGACTAACCTGCTAAATTACGTGATAACATTGAACGAAAAATACGGACGTCAACACACCGCCCCAGTCACTTCTGATCGAAAAGCCGAAACAACTCTGTTTACATTTGATAAACATGGAGCAGCTCTGGTGAGACGGACTCAGACTGATAACAGAGAGAAACAATAAAGCACACTGACTACACTGCTCTCCATTGTTTACTTCCCTGATTTCTGTGACACTGGCGACATCATCAACGCTAACTCAGCATGATGGTGTCACCAGACAAACAGCTGTAGGGGAACAGAGGCCACGCAGCTGCCAGCGAGGGTTTAGACCAGCTTTATTGCCAGTGGGAAGGAAACCAGATGCTGACTGTTAGCGGGTCGACCCATGTTTGAAAAACATGCGTTAATACTAAGTGGGAAAGAGGCTTTAGAAGATTGGTCACACTAGTTTTATATTTTCTCACCTGACCAGCTGATCCTCAAAAAGTTCCATAATGTTACAGTTACCTTCCTACATTGCAAGACTTCTGTAACCAAAAAATAAAAGCAGATATCATCTGAGACTTTTCTTATCGTCCAAATCCTGACTGGCCACGCATTAGCTGTTGGACAGCCATGAAAACAATAAAGTTCTGTGAATGAATCAAGAAGAAGTAGCAAGAACCCCCAACAAAGGGCTGAGAGAGTGAATATTTAGTTCATTTTACTCTCTATCATTCCACATTCAGATCTAAGTCCAGATTTTAAGAATTGCTCTCCTAACACCACAGCCAGCCACGGGCAGAAGACGTGTTTCCAACATGTTTTTTTATTTTATTTTTATGCATATTGGAAATGTAGGATTAGAAGAGCCAAATGGAAACAGTAAAATTCAATTGTACTTAGTACATTTCACAGAAAAAGTTTTTATGGTCTCTTTTATTGGTTTTTGATTTTTTGGAAAAGTAAATACACATAAAAGGCTATGGAAACATGTTTGTAGAACAAATTCTGACGTAAAGAATATTTATTTCACCTGACCGACCAACTGTTTCTGCAGCCATTGTTCCTTTAGAATCCCGTTTCTCTTATGACGTCTGCAGACGGCACATACCACCGCTAATACTAGCTGACATAATAAAGTTAGCACAACGTGCCTGATTGCAACACATTGGTTAAAACTTCCATTACTAATGTTGTGCAGGTTTGCTACTGTAAGTTCCTGTAAGATCAATATAATATTGATCTTTCAGTTTTATCTAAAACCAGAAGGGAAAATAGGCTACCTCTGCAACGCCACTCTGGCAGATAGTGTCTTGGAACCCTATTGCTGTGTGGCACTATGCCACATCGGTAGTTGAGGCGGTCACAGTGGAAGACGCGGAATGACTCAAAGCCCAAACAACATGGAAATGAAAAATAACTAAATGATTAATATCATCTGATTAACATTTACAGCACTTGCTTTTTTATGTACATGATAGCTAGGAAACATATACAGTAGCAATATCATGTGAAACAAGTAACGTGACACATATATCACAACTCCCATGCCAATAGTCACAGCTCACGTAATGTAAGTAAACGTGTGAGAACATCTCACTCCATATGGTGTGGTTATTTCGCTCCAATTAAGGGAAACCATGTCATTTGCATTTGTTTTTTTGTTTTTTTTTATGATTTTAAAATTCAAAACCTGCATGACATTTTAATGGAAACCTGGCTAAAGTCCTGATGATATCTAAATATTGCATCTTTAGTTTAAACTCCTTTACACAAATTCTATTTACCAACTTTGTTGCAGGTTCAGATTTCTCAGCACTTTCTCTGTTGGCTGGTTTAAGTCAGTCTTTCTTTGCATTTTTCTCTCTCTGTGTTTCTCTCTTTGTGTCTTTGCTTCTCTTTCGTCTCCATGTCTGACGGAGGTTGTGAACTGGCCCAGTAGGGTTCCTATACACAAAAGTAAAAGAGCTTAGGAGCCCATAGCACATTTGCTAATACGCAAATACACACATTGGGTGTTTAAATTGCAGGAACATTTAATCTTTTTTTTTTTTAAACACACACAAACATCTCCTACTCTGTGTATCGATCTCTCTTTATCCCACACAAACGCATGCACACTAAAGACCTATGGAGTCTATTGTGTGTCACAGTGGGGGGGGCACAAGCTATGCTGGTGTTGAAAAAGCCTCCTTCTGGAAGGATAGAGATGCCAATAAAAAAAAGAACCAGAACACTGTCATGTTGATCCAAACCAGAGTTCATATGATGAAGTAAACAACTCAACCCAAAACAAAAATTCAAGTTTCAAGGATGAAACTTTTGTAACTTGGGAATGTTGTTATTCCTTCTCTTCTTCAGCGACAACCAAGAGTTAAGGGCTCCAGGTTTTAAACCCTGGTAAGAATGGACGTGGGCCAGCGGGTATTCAAATGACTTTATTCCACTTTCATCCTTTTTGTTTTTTAAACATATAGAGCCAAACATGGCAGCCTTAAAGCAGTGATAGCAACCAGTTTGGGGCTTGGAGGTTTTCCCACTTTATGGCTGCCGGGAGGAAAGATGTGTTTTGTCTCGATTTCATGTAGTTTCTGAACAGAAGAACTTTGATCCAGTGTCGGCGACAATGATATGATCTGGAGGATGGATATTTGGGGCACAGCCAGACCAATCTAATCTAGACTAAATGATGAAAAGTGGATTTTTGTATTTTTTTGATATCTTGCTAAAACAAAAACATTTGGTCAAAATTTCAGCAGAATAGAGGGATTATGATTATCTTTGTTGTCAGTCTTTCAGATCTTCACTTCCTGGGTACTATTTCAAATATAAATATAAACTGTATCAGCCTGTCCTCTTTTTATAAACTTAAAGGATAACTCAACCTGTCTTCTGGTTTTGGCATTTTGAATTACAGGTTAGATGCATATTAGTAAACTTTAAAAACCAAGATCCGTATTTAGCCTCACTCCAAACTGATCCAGAGGCATGTGGTGCAAGATGGAGCGACTTTTACAGTATAAGCCACAGCAGGGGACCCAATCAAGTCAGTTTCCCTGGGTGATGTCACAACAAGCTTAGAGTAAACACCATGGCTGTGTCCGGACGTCCGCTCTAACCCCTAAATCCCTTCATCACTATATAGAGCGGGGCTATATAGTGGACTTTATATTGAACTCAGTCTGAACTCAAGTCGTTCTGACAGATGATCACTGCTCTTCACTCCCCGTCGGTCACATAACGCTGCCTCCTTGCCTGGTGCCTGCGCCTTCTTTGTTAGGAGAGCTTTCTCCTTGTTTTAATCTATATAGATTCTCAAGAAAGTATCATTTACAAAAAGTAAGGCCTCTACATCAGAGCATTAATTACAACATTTGAAATAAGGTTGAAAAGAGCTTTCTCAAAACTTGTTGTGGTGGAAGGTTTGCAAGTAAGTCTGGTTGTGGCCGGTTTGTCCGAATCATCTTGCTAACCAGTTAGCAACTTAGTGCTAGCAGGTTCCCAATGGGAAATTCCATTGGGACCAAGTAGCACTAAATTGGTGACTTAGAAACGACGCTGTCAAGGAACGCTATGGACAGAGGAAACATGCAAGAGGAGGAGAGTTTAGTGTCGGAGGTCGTGGATGAGTCTCCTCCGTCATCCATGTTTTATTTAGAGGAGGAAAGTGGGGATGAAGATGTTGTGGAAGAGGACGCCAGGGCGGCAGAAGCTTGGTTTGGTGTAGAAGGCTTCCAGCCGTACATGTTTGAGCCCTTGCCTCGCAACGCTGCCAGTTCTGTTAGCTCTACGCCTGCTGAAGACACAGACGTCCATCCCCGTGAACACTGGGACGCAACTCAATGGGAAAGGAAAGGATTCTGATTTCTTATTTCATCCGTTGCGTATATTAGCTGCGACATTTGAATCAAGATGCTATGACTGAAAAAATTTGATTGACAGATGACCGTTGATATATGATTGGCCAAAATTAGGTTTTCAGGCTGACATATAACTAACTGGCCTGCAGAAGATAATGAAAGAAAAAACAGATTTTAATACTGGATTTTTTTTAAATAGAGATTTTCTAACTTTTGGGAGAGTATGGTCTGATAAATAGTACATTTATTTACATGTTTAAGCCAGAATGATTTGACATTTAAATATGACTTCCCTACGACTTTAAGATGCTTTGTAGGAAATTACGATTTTACTACTTTTTCATCCACTAGACATTCGTACACTCCTTCAAAATAGTGTAACAACTATATAGTGATTAGGGTCGATGTTCGGTCACAGCCTAGGCTTTAGCAACAGCTGCAGTACACATATTAAACCTGAGGAGGGCACCAAAGAGACAGTTTTAGACACAAAAGAAACAAATAGTCAGAATTACACTGTAAACATATAAACAGCTTTATAACTTTTATTTATAGAGTTTATTTTCAAAAGAAAAGTTGACTTTTGGGTTAGTTGTCCTTTAAGAAATTGTTATTAATAAAAAAAAAATCTAAACACAGCCAACTATGCCGCATTCAAACCCCCTGTTATCGGAAGCTCAGTTTAAACTTTAGTTCTTCTTTATCACATCCAGTTGCATTAATCAATTCTCTGCCTTGCAACTGGATTAATATCTTTTATGCTTTTAGGCAGCTGGTTGCATGAACAGAATAGGCTGGTTAGTTTATGTTAATTGTGTAAATGACCAAATATAAGAGCTGCCGAACATTAAACAATGAGAGTTAGTAATATTTCGATATTTAACTGCTGCAGTATGAACAGACTGAGCCCCAGCATTAGCACCATTGTGTTTTTACTGGTAAAGAAAAATAACACGAGCAGCAATAATGACCCTCTTATTGTGAAGGCTTTAAGAGAAGTCTGTCATTGAAGCTGCCAGTGAAATAAAGACCACATGTCAAACCAGATACAGTAAAAAGCTTGCCGGTATAATGATGACAGGCCCTTCATATGTAGGCGTTCATGTCACTCATGGCTGCAACACCTGTAATCTAAGAAATCTGACAACAAAACTAAACACACTACAACTACCTCAAGAACCACATCAGAGCCTGAATGAGAAAGGCTTTAACGCCAAGGAGTGTCTTTATATGAGCTATTTGTTTTAAGCATTAGATTTATAAACTTATAGTTACACATAAATAACCATAAATAAATTAATCCTACCTACTCTGATCAGATCAGATATACCATTCATCAAAACTCTTTTTTTATTGTTTCACTTCATGCAAATAGGACAGAAAAGGCTTTAAACAAGTGAAGCAGTGCTTCTAGAAAATGCAAACACATTTAGAGTTGACTGTGGACAGAGGCCTGATCACCCTCTCAGAGCTTTTTGTTCCTGTCTGATTTAAGCCACTGTTGCACAATCAAAAGTTCACCTGGAGTTATTGTCGGAGTAGTTATTGCACTTGGTTTTAAGAGGATACTCCATTTTTAATGGTTTGAAAATACTATTGTAACAATGAAAAACAGCAGCTAATTAAGTTTGCACCAGCCTACATTTGTTTTAGGGAGGTAAGGTTAAAAAAAAAAAAAAAAAAAAAGTGGCTTTGCATAAGTAAGGTAGGTATTTGGCTTTTTCCATTCTATCAGCTCCAGATCTATGTCCTAACAATAATGTTATTCCTCCATCAAATTCATGCATGGACTGATATTTCAATCATTTAATGCATGTCTGATTATTCATCGTAAGTCCTGCTGTCTCAGAAGTACCCCCTCCCTAAACTGTGAGAAAAGGTTGAAAAATATCTTTGTTTGAGCGCCCCCTCAAGCAGGTAGCTACAGTAGTAGCCATTCAAAATATCCCCACTTTCCTTGATGGGTCCTTTGCTGGTCTTTGGCTGGTCCTTGGCTGGTTCTTGGCTGGTCCTTGGCTGGTCCTTGGCTGGTTCTTGGCTGGTCCTTGGCTGGTTCTTGGCTGGTTCATGGCTGTTCCTTGGCTGGTTCTTGACTGGTTCATGGCTGGTTCTTGGCTGGTCCTTGGTTGGTCCTTGGCTGGTCCTTGACTGGTTCTTGGCTGGTTTGTGGCTGTTCCTTGGCTGGTTCTTGGCTGGTTTATGGCTGTTCCTTGGCTGGTTCTTGGCTGGTTCTTGGTTGGTTCTTGGCTGGTCCTTGGCTGGTTCTTGGCTGGTCCTTAGCTGGTCCTTGGCTGGTTCTTTACTGGTTCATGGCTGTTCCTTGGCTGGTTTATGGCTGTTCCTTGGCTGATTCTTGGCTGGTTCTTGGTTGGTTCTTGGCTGGTCTTTGGCTGGTCCTTGGCTGGTTCTTGGCTGGTTTATGGCTGTTCCTTGGTTGGTTCTTGGCTGGTTCTTGGTTGGTTCTTGGCTGGTCCTTGGCTGGTTCTTGGCTGGTCCTTAGCTGGTCCTTGGCTGGTTCTTGGCTGGTTCATGGCTGTTCCTTGGCTGGTTTATGGCTGTTCCTTGGCTGATTTTTGGCTGGTTCTTGGTTGGTTCTTGGCTGGTCTTTGGCTGGTCCTTGGCTGGTTCTTGGCTGGTCCTTGGCTAGTCCTTGGCTGGTTCTTGGCTGGTTCATGGCTGGTTCTTGGCTGGTCCTTGGTTGGTCCTTGGCTGGTTCTTGGCTGGTTCATGGCTGTTCCTTGGCTGGTTCTTCGCTGGTTCTTGGCTGTTCCTTGGCTGGTTCTTGGCTGGTTCATGGCTGTTCCTTGGCTGGTTCTTGGCTGGTCCTTGGCTGGTTCTTGGCTGGTCCTTGGCTGGTTCTTGACTGGTTCATGTCTGTTCCTTGGCTGGTTCTTGGCTGTTCCTTGGCTGGTTCTTGGCTGGTTCTTGGCTGGTTCATGGCTGTTCCTTGGCTGGTCCTTGGCTGGTTCTTGGCTGGTCATTGGCGGTTTATTCTTTCTGTCATGATTTGGGGACATTCAAATCTAAAGAGAAGCATCATCTCCTGGTCAGACCCTGTAATTCAGAGAAAGAGTGGATTCAGAGTAAAAAATATGCAATAGGGGGTCACTCGAGTGGCTGAAAGTTGGAGGGGATTTGGCTGGGAGTTCTATGGAAGCGGGCTGCCATTCGGCTGGCGTTTGTCTGGTATGGGCCATTTTGAATGGCTGCTATTATACCTTAAGCGCTCTGTGCCTTCACTTTTAACAAAAATTTGAGACCCAGTTGCTCCTTTAGCAGCTAATCTGCACTGGGCAGCAACCTCTCTTTGTTAGCTAATGTCTAATGGTGGGTTCACACCAAATGTGTTTTCACTTTCTGGCATAAAGGTAGTAAATACCTCTATAATTAGTGCAATAACTTATGAAGTATTTACACTAGGTGGTATTCAAATGAATGAGTAAAAGCAATGAGCCACCCTAAACTATTCCACTGCCAATATCACTTCTATTAGTGTTGAGGTATAACTTCCACAGTCCTCTCCAAATAAAAACTAAAAATCACATTTTAGATATAATGTGGATCTCCATAGTTTTATGCTGAGATAGAGCCACCTTTATAGTGCCAGAGCCTCTGCCAGCAGAATGCGATCTCACCAGGTGGCGCCATACCCAGATGAGCCCCATCCTGGGTACAGAGTCCAACCCAGCTCAGCTACTGCATAGAGGTGGCAGCACAGGACTGAAGCCAAAGTTTGGGTCAATCTTAAAGCAGAAGTGAAAAGGAACCACTTCAGATTCCTTTTCTTTGTGGTTATAAAGGATCACAATTTGGACATTTTGGTTGAAAAGTGTTTTCCAGATCTCCCAAAAATATGTGGGATGTGATCATATCTTTTTAGAAGGTCAGATTGAAACATAATGTTGCTGTAGCTGTGCTAACAACATTTTAAAATGCTCAGCAGAAGCACTAAAGTCATGGCTAACCTTGGAATAATGATAGGACAAGTTCAGCTTTTCAAGTCTTTATCATTCCTTACATACCGCAGATATCACCTTGAAAGTGTCTTCTAAAGGGTTATTGAAAACAAAGTAATTAGCTCAAGTTACATAGTGAGAACAGAAACATACATTTACAGTCTTTTGATAAACAGTATCAGAAAATGATAGTTGGATGGTTGGATAGTGGTTGTTTGTGCGGAGTCACAAAGTTTAATCCATTGAGGTCAGTAAGATATGACCTTGAGCAGAAGGAGGAGAGCAGGTCTTGGCTATGGTCCAGAATATTGGCGAGGAAGATTTGGATGGTTAGAAGTAATGACCATGGAGGAATCTGAGGGGGATGAGGTCAGTGATCGATATTACAAAAAGACAAAGACATCATTGACCAGATCCTGAAGTAATATTCCAGCAGTGTGGCAAACCTTAAGAGGGCCTATGTCTGTGTGTCTTACAATATTGAATGTCACTCTGGGGTCCTGTGTTGTAGTTTGCTGCATGAGTGATCTGGTATGTGTTCTTTTTGAACTTTTAAAACTAAACAGCCAGAACGTCACAGCCTGTCTTGTTTGATAACCACATCTGGAGATAGAACAGCCAAAAGCCATATTATTTGACAGAGTAAAATCTATTAACCTATTTGTTTATCTTCCCTTCTTCCATTAATAACTTTAATGCTGGAAAGTTATATAGAAAGACAAATGTTTTTCATGAGTCAAAAATACCATGTAAGAATTTGTCCGGACGCTATTGTCTCCATGTCTGCAGGCCGGCTATGTTCTTTATTAATTGTTCCTTATATTCCTAACAGAGCACTTCGCTCTCAATCTGCAGGTTTACTAGTGGTTCCTAGAATTTCTAAAAGTAGAATGGGAGGCAGATCTTTTAGTTATCAGGCTCCTCTCCTGTGGAACCAACTACCAGTTTTAGTCCGTGAGGCAGACACCCTGTCTACTTTTAAGGCTAGGCTTAAAACTTTCCTTTTTGATAAAGCTTATAGTTAGAGTGGCTCAGGTTATTCTGAGCTGTCTTTAAAGCTATGCTGCTATAGGCTTAGACTGCTGGAGGACATAGGGACCCCTTTTTCATCATTCTGCTTCATTCTATCTCTATTCTCCCAGTTTGCAGAATTTGTTTGTTGTTTGTTGTTGTTTGTTGCTCTAACATTATGCTCTCTGTGCTTTTTGTCATCATAGTGAAATAGATTAATCTGCTTCTGTCTCCTTAAACCTCAGTCGGCCTCAGCAGATGGCCGCTCACACTGAGCCTGGTTCTGCAGGAGGTTTCTTCCTGTTAAAAGGAGTTTTTCTTCTCCACTGTTGCTACGAGAATGCTTAGTGTGAGGGATTGCTGAACCGTCAATGAGTCGATACAGTCATCTGGTTCTCCTTAGATAGAAAAATTTCTTTGGATGATCTGGTTGAATTGTAAAGTGCCTTGAGATGACATGTGTTGTGAATTGGCGCTATAGAAATAAACGAAATTGAAATTGAATTGTATTTATTGATAGCCATACTACTACTACAGTGTAGAAGTTTGCACAGTTTAAAGCCCGAATTAGCAGTAAAACTATAGAATTTGGCCTGGAACTGGTCTAGTGCTGCCCTCTATGGGTTGGAATTGGGCTACTGCAGTTTAGTTTTTAAACTGCAGCTTCATGCAGGTCTATGTAACAGCCCAATGTTGTAGTGTAATGATGTTTGATTTTCCTCGATTGTTGAAACTGGGAAGTCGGAGAATTGTAATCACCAAAGTGATATTTCTCCTGTTTAATGCTTTTGGACTTTCATATTTTCCATTGATCTTAAATTGCGACTACAGCCAAAGGTACACCCACAACCATAACTAAAATACTGTTCTATGTGATATCCCAGCTTCCACGTAAAAAGGAAATGCAGCAGAAAAATATCTTCCTTAGACACACCCACTCCTGGTCACTTAGGAGTTTCATTTGTGATTACTGCAAGCATCGATGGGCAGTGAGTGATTTATTAGTTATTAGTCACCATATGACCTAATTATAGGTCTTTTCTTATGTAGTCATTTAATTTTGACTATTGCATTCCCTCATCCTGTCCCAGACGCTCAACTTCCTCACTGCAAAAATAATCTAGAACATTTTAAATCAAGTGTATTTATCCTTAATTTTAGTAGGTAAATAAGATGATTTGCCAATGGAATGGGTACTGTCACTCTTAAAATATGATGATTAGATAATATGCAATTGAAATTAGACAACACAATTGTTTTTTTCTTATTTTAAAAATTACCTCCTCAATTCAAGAAAAAATGCACTAATTTTAAGGGGGAAAAAAAAGACTTATTTAGATTGTTTGCTGACAAATTGTTTGCAGTGATCTGCTGATCCTCACTGTTGCCCCCTAGTGTCTCTCTGTGGAAGTTTTGAAGTTTGCTTTACATTGAGTTTAATATAGATCCATGTCTAAATTAAGCTTCAGTGAATGACCTGAAAAACCTGAGGCCACCATCAATCTGTGAATGATGTTATGCCCATCATATCTCACTGTTAACACGTCCTGGACGCATTATGCTAAATTGTTAAAAAAAACAACCTGCATTGTGGGTAGCATGAGAATACAGAACACGAAATTCTTGGAAGTTCATAGACAACCTCACCATTAGCGGAATGATGAGTCAGCATACAGACAAGAGAATGGCTGGAACATGCTGTCAGACCCAGTAGAGCTTAACCTGTTGAGAATCAGAATCAGAATCGGGTTTATTGCCATTGTTAGTGTCTGACATATAGTTATGAGTTCATGAGTCTTACGGCAGAGGGGAAGAAGCTGTTTTTATGGCGGGAGGTTCTGGTCCATATGGACCGTAGCCTCCTCCCTGAGGGGAGAGGTACAAACAGACTGTGTCCAGGGTGAGAAGGGTCGGCTGTGATGCGACCTGCACGCCTCCTGGTCCTGGAGACATACAGGTCCTGGAGTGATGGCAGCGGACAGCCGATCACCTTCTCAGCGGAGCGCACAATGCGCTGCAGTTGGTATCTGTTCCTGTACAGACGACAGTGAAGCACCCCCCCCCCCCCCCCCCATCACCACCCCACCACGCCCCTTACCGTGGATTTCTCCTGGTTTCTAGGAAACACCCACACATAGACACTGTTTGGAAGAAAAAGCAGCAGAGATAACAGCAGCAGCTTCAGGTCATCTTCACCATGGTCGCTTACATCACTGTTTGGTTTGGTTCAGCCATTAAGGCCGTCGGGGCCAGATGGCAGCAAATAATCATAACTTCAGAGATGATTTATGGAGATAACTTTACCTCCATCCTGACTTCTACAGCTGAAGGGTGAGGACTTTGAGTTTTTAGTTCTCAGTTGTGTATGTCATTCTGCTTTGTTGATCCTTGACTTATTTTCCATTTTATGTTTATTTGAGCAGTCTTAAGTTACTATCTTATGCCTGTCTCCTTCCCTAGCTCCCTTCTAGTCACTTCTATCCACACCTGCTCCATATCAACTGATTACACCTGTCTTTGTTCTCTCTCCCATATATACTCTGTGCAGTCCTTCACTGCTGGTTCCTCATCGTTTCTCTGCTCCTCACGTCTGTTTTCCTTGACGTTCCCTGGATTTTGGTATTTATGTATTTTACTTTTGGATTTTTGCTTCAGTTGCCACTGTTTTGTTATTAAATCTTAATATAAATTTTTATTTCTCAGTATTTTTGTGTTTTTGGACGTGTGCCTCAGTTTTTCTTCAATAAACCCACAAGAACTCATCTCTGCCTCACTCATCTCTACATTTGGGTCCTCTACCAACCTCCAACCCAACGTTGACAGGAAAAGGAGAAGGGCAGCTATGATCTCTGCAGACTACAGGTCTGGGCTACAGAGCTCTATTTGAAAAAAGCCACAAACAAAGGACAAGCTAAGTGATTAGATTAACCAGAATGAGTAAAAACTGCTGGGAATGTCATGAGGACATGAGAACCAGATGAGTCCAACCAACGCGATGCAGAGCAGCTGGATGAGGAACTAACTGAGGAGCTGAGGACAAATGAGTTAGAAATGTAGAAAGAAATAAACTGGGACACAACAAATATTACTATTCCAAAGCTAGAGACATATACCAAGACCAGTAAAAAAGAATAGAACACACGAAAGATGTGAAATTATTAAGCAGTCATTACCCTGAAAGGAGACAGGCTTCATCTTTGAGTTTTTGACTGCCAAAAATTGAAAATAAATAAGAAAAATCCTAACATGATGCAGATCAAGAACCAAGTCACTGATAAAGAAGCAAAGGTTCGTAGTTCCTTTGTACCCAATATGTATCGGTACGTACACCTGATGAGATTCTAGTATGAAAAAATTCAAGTAAAGCATACATTTTATATAGACTGACTGCACATAAGATTAAAATGTAAATATAAAATAAATCCCTTTATTGTCCCACAATGGAGAAATTCACTCTCTGCATTTAACCCATCCAGTTGGGGAGCAGTGGGCTGCCATTGTGCGGTGCCCAGGGAGCAGTGTGGGGTTAACGGTCTTGCTCAGGGACCCAGAGTGCAGACTGTGAGGATCGAAACGAGGACTTGCAACCTTCTCAGAGCACAAACACACTGCTCTAACCACAAGCCCAACACTCCCCTATTTAACTATTAATTATTTGAAGTATTTTTTAGGCATTTTGTTAATCTGATCACAATGTGGAGATGTTTTTAATGGCCATATTATGGCCCTTGATTATTAAAAAGTTTGATAACTTGACAAACATCCAGAGTCATCCACACGCTGCACAGCAACCGCAGGTTATTGCTAAAGAAGCTGGTTGGATAACTGAGTCCAGAAGTAGTTCACCAAGGCTGGAGTCAGTGAATCAAAATCCACAGCTTCAAAAACAAATCCTGCATGTTTGTGTTGAAGCACTTTTCTACAAGAGATGCCATCAGAAACCTGTTACCTGTAAACCGGAGAAAATTAAAGAGGACAAAATTAAATAAATATATAATTAAATAATTACCTTTACCATGAAATATAATATATTTCATATACATATATTTAAACATTCATATAAAATATTTGCCAGAAAATGTAGCGTTAATTTGTTTAATACATCATTAAATTAACAAAATGTACCATAAACTAAATCAAATTAATGCCAAATAAATAAATGTTGTATTCAATAACTAGATTTTCCATATATTTAATTAAAAGATAATAAAAAAGGGAATATACCAATAAAAAAATGTAATATACCATTACATTTCCAGAACTATAAAATAAGTCAAAGTAACATGAAATAAACATAAAATAATTAAATACACCATTGACTTATGAAACATAATTAAATAATTATTTATGTTATTAAATTGTAACAGTTTTTAATTTATGGCATTAAGTGATTATTTCGGATTAGTTTAATTATTAGGTTCAGCAGAATTATGAAACTATTTAAATTGTGATAATCAGCCTCAGTGGGCAGGATCATGGAGGCTCCAATAAAGACCACTTTGCCTCTTCTCCCTTTGCTATGACTCTGAGGTCAAAGCCACACAGGAAGAAGTTCGAATTCTGGAAATAACTTCAAGAAGTCATTGATATTTATTTAACACAGACTCAGGATGAGCAACCGAAACCTCCATAAGCCTAGTTTGGTCTGAAATCTCCCTAAAGTTCATTAAGGGGACTTAATGTGGTCCCGTTGATTCATGAGCTAAAGCTTAAACTTGTTTCTGTGCTGGACATGTTAGCCGCTTTATGCAAATAGGTGGATAGATGGACGTAGTTCCTATATTCACCTGTAACCAGCAGCTACTGGTGGTATCATTTCAGTTAATTCTAATTTATGCATGGGCTGCAGTTTGGAGCTCTAATGCCTTGCAGCAAGAATGTCCTCCAATTGATTCCTGCAAAGTGTTTGCATGCTGTCCCTGAGCAAGTGTGGGTTCTCTCTGGGTACTCCACCTTCCCCCCAAAACATGAGTGTTAGGAGGTTAATTTTTGTTTCTAAATAAGTGTGTGTGTGTGTGTGTGTATGTGTGGCCATGTCTTTAATACCTGGTGGGGACAATTTCCTAGGAATATGCTACATTTTGGGGGCTCATAGGTACTTGTGGGGACCAACAACTGGTCCCCATAAGGAAAGTTTCTCTTCTTGGGGTGGGGGTTAGGTTTAGGACTAAGGTGTGAATTGAGTTTAGGTTAGGTTTAGGGATAGGTATGTGTCGGTAATGGTTAGGGTTAGGGCAAGGGTCATGGTTAGGCCATATAAATTAGTGGGAAATGAATGGAAGTCAATGGAAGGTCCCCACAAGGATATTGTGACACAACATGTGTGTGTGTGAGTGTGTGTATGTGTGTGGCTGTGCCTCTGTTTTGCTGTAAAAGACCATTTACTTGTCCATGGATGAAAATAAAATCTATATATTTACATGAGGCTTATATATTTTATTTTAAATACTTATTAAATGCATTTGGTATTTATTTCAAGTTTCGATAAATTAATGATAGATTTACATAGTTATTTTATAGGTTATTTATTTATTGTTTTGTAGCACTTGTCCTCCTCCAAAAATTGTGTTTAAATCAATAAATATATCAAGTAGAAAGAATTTAGGAATACCTCTGTTTTACTTTTTGTTATCCTTTGGGCATAAAATAGATGATGACACTCATTGAATAATAACTTACTGTAAATAATAAAAAAAAAAAAAAAAATACCCAGCACATTTAACACCATTAAGTAGAAAATCTGATTTAATTTAGAGTTAGTATTTTCTATATTTTGGGTTAATTAAATTCAGTCAAAATTAAATTTAATTCAATTGTATGGAATTAAACTAATGTTTCCAATGTTCCATGCTTCCTAATTTTATTGAATTTGATTCCATTTAAAATGGAATAAATTTAATTAACCCAAATTATAGAAAATACTAGATGCTAAATTCTAATTCTAATCTAATTGTTTAATGTGGTTGAATTTGATCGCTGTGGAGATATTTCAAATCAAACCCATCTGGGTTGTTTTTATGATGAAAATAATGAGGAACGCCTGAATCTGCACCGACAAGCAGCCCTACAAACTCACACATCCTCAACTTCTTTCACCTTCTAACTTCTTTTTTTCTTTTATTTCTTCTAACAAAGTAGATCTGATTAAAACTTTAAAATCCCTCATGAAACCAACATTTCTTTTCTTTCTGTAATGTTGTGTTTTATCATGCAGTAACTGTTTCGCTCCAAAGTAGGGTGAGTTTATACAGCTGCCTCAGACCGCAGCTCACACACACACCCTCACACACACATGCGCGCGCGGGTAGGCGGCGCGCGCACATTTTGTGGCGCTGGGGGGAGAGAAACGGATCGGGCGCAGAGCGCACGCGGCCAGGAGGTGTAGCTGCTCCGCTTTTAGGGCCGCGGTCATGAAAGGGGGGGAGATCATGGCTGAGGAATGCTCGGAGAGAGGAGCGCCCTCCTCCACCTCACAGCTTCACCTTCGCTCTCTCCCCTCAGAGCGCTACCTGCTCCTCCCCCCTCCACCCAGACAGCCAATCACATCCTGTATTCCTACCGTAGCCCCGCCCACTCCTCTCTCTCTCTCTCAGTGTGGAGCTGTGGAGCAGGAGAGGAGAGAAGGCGCGAGGGATCGGGCAGAAGAGGCGCACACACGCGGCAGAGGTGCCAAAAAGCTCGCGAGGACGCAGGACTCACAAACGCTCGGGCGCGTGCGCGCGAGAAGAGGGGGAACCGTTTCCTTCTGAAGGAGGAGAAGAATAAAGAGCAGCAGAGTGTTAAAGGAGGACAGAGCAGCAGCTTGGTGGAGTTTTCCCTTTTCATCCCTAACATGGAGCGGAGAGAATGAGAGAGGAGTGAGACGGAGGACAGCCAGCAGCACAAGTCTGCCTCATTCTAAAAAAAAATAAAATAAGAAGAAATAAACTAACAATTCCAATAAAAGGAGGGAAAGAAAGACACGGAAAAAAAGCAGAAAGCTTTGTGCGTTTTATGTCTCCTCCAGAAGAAGGGAGAGAAGAAAAGGCATCCAGGGAAGACAGACTGAGGTGTTTTCCTGCGAGCCTGAAAGGATCCTATGTTTCTGCTGGAAGCATTAACCCTTTAAACTGGAGTACTTCCACAGACAAGGTACAGGGGGGGTCTATGGGCTGAGTGTAAACTCATTGACTGAACAACACTGTGTGTGTGTGTAGGTGTGTATGTGAAAAGAATGGCTCCAAGTAAAGAAAGAAGCAGTGAAAATGAGGAAAAAAGAAGAAAAAATTGTGTTTTCTTCAGAATCCCTCCATGTTTCCTTCTTTCTCTCATCTTAGCCAGTTTGTCTTTCCTCCTGTAGACTCTATAGGATGCTGGGAGGATTTTAGTGTCTCTCTAAAGTGAAAGTTAATCCTCCATAAAATCCATTTTCCAATCCAGGTTCCAGCATGTTGTAGCTCCCATGCAGCCGCTCCTGATCAGAGGTAAAACCCTGGATCTGCAGAAGACTTGGTGAATCAGTGTTGCTGAGGACAGACAGCAGCAGCAGTGAATTCACACTGACAGAGTTTCACGTTGGTCCTTAAAGGTCAGATGTGTCCTGAGCACAGGGTTGCCTCTGGATGATAACGCCCAAACCAGAAGCAGACGCTTTTAATTCAATTATAGCTTCAAAAGACGACACTTTGCTCCCATTTCATGTCATCTTGGCTTTGACTTTGAATTCTCCACATCGGTGTGTCCGCTCCTTAGCGAGAAGACGTTTCTGAAGAAAAGGGGGACTATGCAGCAGCTTTTCATCCTCCTGAAGTAGAAACCAACCCAGCCAGGCTGAAAGCTCCAGAATGACTTCCCAGCCAAACACCTCAGGCTTTGCATGGCTGTTATAACAGAAGGGGGTCCTGTCCGGTTATTAAAGTCAGAACTTTGAGTTTAGCTGAAGGCTTCCAGGCCTCTGCTCGTCGTCTGATTCAGATCTGATCCAGAAAAGCTGAGTGCAAAGGGAAGCTTTTAACCAAATGTTTTCCCACATTTTATTTATGAACAAACAGGCATAAAGTAGAGCCCTGGTTGTAATGTCACTAAGCATACATGGGTTTGTGTTGTGGTGTAGATTATCTGAGCTGAACATGAATAAATGAATCGACGCTTAGAGCAGCTGCTGTATAATAATATTAAGATAAAATCATAAATAAACTCTTTTCTTTATCTCTGCAGAGAATTAAACAGGGAAAAGTTTCAGCTCGCCACTGGATGCCAGCCTCACAGTAATAGCAAAAAGGTTCATTAACCCTTTATAGAGCACTCAGGGAAATACTGCGAAAATCCAAACTTCAATCCAACAGTGTTATTGGAATCCTTATTACCTTTGGAACATTCAAAAAATATGGATATTTTGATGGCAAAAATTAATATGAATGTAAAAACAAGAAGCGCAAACTTGCCCGAATATATTAAGAAAAACATAAATATAAGCGTTAACTAAGCTTATTAACTTTTCAATTAGCTTTTTACCTTTTTTTGACTTATCTTCTTTCAGTTTAATTTCCAGTAGCTAAAATATCATTCAAGGGCTCATCTAATCGGTCAAATGCCAAAATAAGATGTTCAGCTATGTAGCAGGATCTTTGTTGAATGGCTGGAAATAGATCTTGTGCTTCTAGATCTCCACTAGTAAGGGGTATGCAGGTGATCAAAAACGCTAACTTGTCCTATAAAGGGTTAAGCGGATCTGATTTGCCGTAGGAACAATTTAACGCCTCGGCTTTTAGTCCTGTGTGTTTTGGAAGGCCTGATGATGATGATGATGATGTGTTGGGGGGGTGTCGGCCTTGATGCCGCTGCTCACACACACAGAAAGAGAAGATGGGCTTTAGCCTAATGACTTCCAGAGATTTGCATTCCTCTGCCACTCTCCCGAGTTGGGTGGAAGTGTGTGTGAGGACGTCTTTCCTTCTTTGCTCTCCCTTCCTCACACACTAAACATTCTTCTATAAAATAAAAGGATGGGCTTCATCAAAACACCGGGCAGGGTGTGTGCGTGTGTGTGTGACATGGCAAAGGAGGAAGTGGGTGATGGATCAAAGGAATTAAACTGTCACGGTGAGAGGAAACACGCTGGAAAACTGTGGATGGACGGAGGGCGGAGGGCAGAGACAGCGGAGGAGGCAGGAACATGTGCGACTGATTAAGATTCCTGCAGGGTTATTAGACGGGATAAGGCGAAAGGGAGTAGTTATATTTTATACCCTTTTCATCAAAAATTGATAAAGCTTTATGTTTAACAACGTAACCAAGCGCTTTGCTTTCTATTCCTTTAATTCCTGCTTTTTTTCTGGTTTGGAATAATTGAACGTTTTATTCTCTGAGGGGCTTTGTGAGGCAGTGCTCCCAGTATTACCACACCTCGCTTTAATGCCTTATTAATGCTTTATTACTATGTTATTACTGCATCTGCCTGCCCCAAATATCCTGGTTTAAAACATTTATTTTTGTTTTTCTAACCAGTTTTATCATTCGACATTATTATAAGAGCTGCGTTGTGTTTTTTGTGATTATTTCAGTGTCTTTTTTTGAAGTTTTTCAGGAATGTTTTAGCGGATTAGGGGTTGTGTGAGTTTCAGACCAACCCCTGTGCAGCACAATGCATTCAGCCAAGCAGCACAGACAGCTGCAGCATTCCAGCAGTGGTTAAACTAATGAAAGGAAGAAAGCTGTGATACGCCAACCTCACCTCTACCTGCTTCTGCAGGAGCTTCCTCTCTTAGCGTGTTTAGCAAACAGCAGCTCATCGGTGAGCTCATAATTGTTATCTGCACAGATTCACCCAGAAATGGGAAAGGTTCATAATATGCAGTTATTAGGGCGGTTAAACAGCCGTGTGCCTTAAAACGGCTTCAACAAAGGCATCAAAAAAACTTAGCTATAATTAACTTTGATTAGAAGCTTAATCTTAATCTTAGCTTAATCAATAAAAATAACCAAACCAAATGTTGTTGTTTTTAAATATAGAAACAAAAATATTATATCTTTCAGCTCAGCTCTACATATATATTTTACTTTTTGTTAATTTTTATAAACCAGATTTTTGTTTCTTCCCAGTGAATCTGAATAAATTATTTTTGAGGCAACTAGTTTATATGCGTTTAAATGAGAGGATGATATGAAGATGGAGAGTTAATATTAGCTGGGTTTTTTTTAAATATAAAATAAACATATTTAGTGGTTGGGTTGTTTTATTTCCTATTTTTAATCACACCCCAATTATTCCCAGCTGGAGTTCATTATATGAGTCCTTTCATGTTTGCTTCACCCCAGCAGTTATAATCAGACAGTGTGTTGGAAGCGTCCTCCGTGGCGGTAGTTAAAGATGGCGGCGTTGTGATGAAGAACCGGGGCGTTCCTCCTAAATGAATGGAAGTCAGTGCTGCAGAGTTTCCCTTCCTTTAAACCCTATTAGGCCGTCATTTATATCCATCGCCTCTGATGTGATCTTCTTAAGCAGTTCCACTGTGATTCTGTTCATTCCTATTAAAATAAATGAAACCTAATGGCTAATTACTCTCGCTTCTTTTGAAAATAGTTCTCTATAGTGCTTCAAAAAGATTAATTTCTAATCATCTAAATCTCGATTTTTAAGATTATTTTTGTTGTAATTTTAACCCCTGGCTTTTTCAGTTTAGATTTTAAAAAATGTTGAGCAAATTGACATTTTGAATGAATTCTTTCACTGATCTTCCACCTGTTTTCACACTCGGATAAAGTGTGTGTGTGTGTGTGTGGATGTTGGTTCAGATTATTCTTTTTTCTCCCCCTCCTGAGGTTTTATCAGATTATTATAGATGTATTTGCAGATTAAGCGGACAGGGTGTGTGTGTGTGTGTGAAGAAGTGACCACTGATGCAGACAATGTGCCCAGCCAACCATTATATGACCTGCTGGATCCCAGCACCGCTGCACACACACACACACACCCTTCTATGTCCACGTTCACATGAGCAGCCATGCATGCACCGCCGGGACGCTCACAATGTCGCCAGCAGCTTTCCGTCTCTGGTCAAGGCCGGAGAAACAGGCTACCTGCCCTAAGACTGACTGACGGTGTGTGTGTGTGTGTGTGTGTGTGTGTGTGTGTGTTGGGGGAGTGAGGTGGGGGGGTCCTGGGGCCTGAGGTTTCTTCACATCATGTGATTCAAGCTGCTTTTAAGGAACTTGACTCTTCTCAGTTTCTCATTCCTGCACTTTTCTTGCCCTCTTTCATTCTGACCCCCCCCCCCCCCCACACACACACACACACACACACAACATGCATACCCATGCCCCCCCCCACAAAAAAATACACACACAACTAATTGTATGTCTCTCTGTAGCTCCCTCTCCACAAATAGAGCATGATCTCCTAGCAACGAGGCCTTTGAGAGGGATGTGTGAGATAGATTGAGTGTCTGCAGTATAGGAGTCTGTAACCATGTGTGTGTGTGTGTGTGTCTGTGTGTGTGTGTGTGTGTGTGTGTGTGGGGGGGGGGGGGTGTTTGGGTTTCACAGCCAGAACGATGATCAAAGTCAGCAGAGCAAGGACACCGCTTTGAAACGGAAGTTAAAGAATGAAAGCAAGTCAGCGGCTCGTCCTTGGAAGAAAACTTTTTTTACTTATGGTTGTTTTCTTTTTTTTTTTTCTACACCGCCGGTGACAGCGGAGTTGTACTTATACGTGTACAGTTGTACTTATTAGTGGAGGAGCTTTGTTCTGCTGTAAAAGACGACTGTGATCAGTAATGGAAGCTGAACTGAATCCTGGAATGCGAGGCTGAAGCAGAGAAACGGGAAGCTTGTCCTGCTGGCTGTCCTATAATCTGGTTTTCTAAAGGCTGAGCTGGAGTACAGCTCTGCTCTGCCACAGCAGCTCTGGCCTTTTAGTCTGATAATAACCAAAAATGCTTCCTAACAATCGCCATATATTTATTATCCTTAATGGTCTGCAGAGCTGAGGTTGGACTTTAGAGCCGCTCTCATGTTTCATATACTTCACATACTGTTCAAAACGCTCTTATCTGCTTTTAATATAAAACATTAAGAAAATAAATGTATTTATTTTTAGTTCCATGATGGTTGAGGGGCTGAAGAACAGGCCAC